>JAEQBH010001620.1:0-634768 GCA_016808115.1 Tetrastigma voinierianum
CAAAAATCCTCTTCATATCCAACTTAGTGAGTTTTGGGTTTCTAAGTTCTGAGTTGAAGGTGAGAATATTTTGAGAGAAAAAATTCTTTCTATGTGAATAATAGCAGAATTTATTCCCTAAAGAGATTGTGACGATAAAAATAGTTTGAGTATTGTTTGGGGTGACATTTCTACTTGTATGCAAAATCGTAATTCTTGATGGTGTTAGGAATTTTACGCCTCTAGTATTTGACTATAGATGGATTATTGTTGTATCTTACTAATTTTAGTGGAAGAGGTCGTCGAATTTGTCCAGATGGATATAGCCCAAACCAAAGGATGAGCCATGTTAAATTTAGTGTGGTAACTACTTTATTTTCTACAATTTTTTTTTGAGCAATTATTTAACCCGTTGTGTTCAACAAATGGTATCTGGACCCAACAAAATTTTGATTTTAATTTTATTTCTATAATAAGATTGAAGAAGCAAAATGTTATAGCCTTATAGGCATTAAATGAATTTAGGTTGTATTTGGTTTTAGAATCTAAGGAAAGAAAATAAATATAAAATGTTGGGTATGAAAAATTTTATAAAAAAAATCAAATATAAATAAATTTACTTAGAAATTTACAAATTCTTAAATTATTTAATTTTATATTAATTAGTTAAAATAAATAAAATTTATTTGAAGTAGTCAATAAAAATAATATGTGGTATTTAATTTTAAATGTTTTTTTTTCTTTTTTTTTGCTTTCCTATCACTTTTCCTCCCTATTTTCTTTTTCTTGCATTTTTTTAGAAACAAACATAGCATTAATGAATTTTCTCACAACTTCCAATTTTCCATCAAAAGAAAATAAAAAAGAGAATTCATGCAAATAAAAAAAGAATGTAAAGTTATAAAAGCAGTTTTAAAGTTTACGTCTAAACAACACATTTTACATTTTCATGTTATAAAATATAGAGTCATTACAAAATTTTATCTATTATATTGAATTGCTACTTTAGGAAAATGGGATTAATTAATCCTAACATTTTAAATTTATATAACTATAACACCCCAATTATATCTTGACGGAGTTTATAACATGTTGAGGGTGTAAGCCTGAAAAGTTAAAAATTAAAATTTTGGGAATAATCTGAAAAATAAAATGGCAAAAACCAGAATTTACATCAAAGGATCAACGGTAAATTAGTAATTTACCAGCTAAGGACCCAGAATGTCGCCAAGATCATAAGACTATATACCCAATTAGAATATGTGAGAAAGAATGTGTAAATGAAATGGAATAGGAAGACTTAAATGCAAATGGGTAATAAACACAAAAGCCATTTGCCAAACATGGCTTGTAGCCGTATGATGGATAAAATACATTTGGTCTTGCAATTTTTGAGCAAATGTCCCATTTGGTAGGTTCGTTGAAAGAAGGAGAAGAAGAAGAGGAAGAAGAAGGAGAAGCCTTTAAGGTATGGATATTAGTTTGAATGCTTGTCTATGTAGGATTTGTATGGATATTTGATGGGTGTGTGTTTAGGTTTGGGTTTTTCTATTTGTTGGTTAGAATTCTCCTACCTCCAACAATGAAGTTGATTGGTTTGAAAAGATTCAGTTTGGGGGTTGCTTTAAGTTGTTATATAGTTTGTTGGTTTGGTTATTAGTGCTGATAAGGAAAGAAAAAATTGTATAAGAGAAAATAATCGGTTTAGGGAGATGTTGTCAGTTTTTTTTTTTAAACCCTATGTTTTGTTTTATCCATGACAGTCATCCTCATCCAAATTGGTGATTCAAAATTTTGGGCCAAACTAGACTTTTAGGAGAGCGAGCCTCCAGCCCAAAATAGGTGTATCTGAAATTTGAATTATCATTCTTGTACAAAATTCGTGAGGGAGTTAGGTTTTTCTTTTATATTTGGATTCTGTTTAGTTATGTTTGGACATTCGAGTAGTCACAGTTATTTAGGCTACATCAGTTGGGGTTTGTTTCATACAGAATTAGGTGATTCAAAATTTTAGGTAAACTAGACTTCTTGGAGAGTAATCTGCTGAAGTAAGTGTCCTTTGAATTTGGACACATTAGAGCCGAAAAATTTGTCTAAAAGGGAGCTCTGTTTATAAGAAATATTTGATAGTATCTGTATGAAAATGCAAGAATGAAGTAAATGATCTTAAATATCACATATGATTATCGGATAACAATAGTTATTCGAGGATATGAGATATGTATTGAAAATGAAATAAAAATGGATTGTCTGCTTAGAACATGGTAGAGGGATAGATGGGCATGCCTATTAGGGATAAAAGTATACACATATCTTGGTCAGTTGGCCTCATTGGGATTAAGAATTACAAAAACACCTTTAGGTGTATAAAGGTCATTGTCTCGTCACGTGATAACAGCGATGGGGTCCTTATAGAGGTCATTTGTGCAGTACAATGATAACACTCATATGGCCCTTATAGTTCATTGTCTCGTCTGGTGATAGCAACATGGATTGCTTATAGTTTCTCATATCCACTTCTAAGGTATATCTGGGGCACTCGACATAAAAACAAATAGCTAATTCTCCATGTCGGTATGGGATCAGGTCCGACAGTTAACGGATCCAGCGAAGTCAGAGGCGCGATACTATCACCATACTATATCTGGGACTCTATTACATTGTTTCTTTCTGAATTTGAACATGCGCATGGGTATCTTCAGAAACAATTTCTGTAATAACAAAAATCATTTTACATACAAGAACTGGCAGGAATTGATTTGTCCCATCATGAATCCATACACATATCTTTGATCCCATTTATACATGTACATTTTCTGGATATATTTTGTAGCGGTAGGAATCTGAAATATAATCATACTTCCATTGGGTTACATCTTATGCATATACATATCTGTCTGAAACATCAAAGATTGTGGGCTTGTGATGAGCACCTATCTGAGATGGCTGTCTTCTTGATGAGATGTCACGTCTTAGCCTCCTCTTGATTACACTACGGATTGAACACGGTCTTAAGCTTCGGCTTAGTGCAGGAACATAGCATGAATGACATGATGGCGGTATCATGACTTATACATGTGCATTTCATATGTCTAACCATATTTCTATGCGCTTTAATTCTTATGTTTATATTCCTATTATGTCAATCTTTTCACATTACATGTTCTATGTCTTTGGTATATCAACTATCTATACTTTTACATTATCATGCATATCATGCACTTACATTCATATCTTATATACTTTCATATAACCCTATCTTGCTCTTGTCTGTACTTTAATACATTTTTATACTTTTCATATCTTGGTGCTTTTGTATGCTTTCATCGATACTTTTCATGTCTTGTACTTTCATATATCTTACTTGTTTCTAGTCTTTTCATCTTTCAGTTCTCTGACACATTCTATGTACTCATTACATATATCATTTCTTGTCTATTACCTATATCATGTCTTCTTTCATGTTGTGGCTCACCGTATGCTATACTAAAACACCTTTCTCTTTTCTTACTTTCGTACTTTTCTTGTTCATATCCTTTGCAGTGTATTATACTTTGTACTTTCTATATCTTGTATTCATGTGTCACGTTCATTTCCTATCTTGTTTTCCTAATATATTTTCATGGCTTTTCTGCACATGTACTTGCATATGTTGTCATATACCTTCATATGATATTCATATCTTGTGCTTTTTCATATACTATACTTTTTCATATCTTTGTACTTTTCATATCTTTTAGGTATACTATGCTTTTCATATCTTATACTTGTTCATATACTTTTCATGTACTATGTACTTTTCATATCTTGTCCTTATTATACTTTTCTTCTTGTTCTTGTAGCTATCCATACTTCATTATATAAGCGATTCTTTATTAAGCTACTCATATCAAGTCATATATTCTATATGTCATTTATTTTAGGTTTCATGTGCCAAATGCAGCAGAGCCCGGATACGAAATAACATATGTACCGAAATTTTATCAGCACATCTGCGAGTGATCTCACATCTGTTGCTGCGAAGAGTATCATCCTTTGTCTGAGATAAGTGTTTATGTCATGTGTATCACTGAAGGTACTATCCTTTGTCTGAGGTGATGCCGGTCTGTGTGGTGACCACTTTGAGCCACTTGATTGAATGGGATCTGTAACAAATGCGACCCGAATGGGGCCTCGATGTGCAATACATATATATCTTGCAACAAGCGTATCTTTCCCACCATAGGCATGCTATCTATCCCTACCCGAGGTTCTAAAATGGAATGATCAGATGTTTTCATATCATTTTACGTACATATTTCAGCAAAAGAATGAATAACTATTGTTAATCATAATTGCTTGTACGTATATCTATCATTACTTTACTCGTATTGAGTTAATATCTGTAGTTTCACATTACGGTTCTCATATATCTCTATAATACATATCTTCATATTTTTTTTTCTATCATTTAGTTTTGTCTATCATATATCATGAATGCATCTATGCACTCTTGTATTCATATATTCATATATATTATTATCTATTGCATATCCTTATGTGTTTAATATCGCATATCCTTTATCTACGTTCTATCGCAGTTACCTATTCATGTACTCTATATTTCTATCATATATGCTTTACTCATTATATATTCATATATGTACCTATCATTCATTAATACTTGTGCTCATTAACATGCCTTTGTCATCTTTACTTATCTCTGCTCGTTCTTATCATTTATGCCTTTACATCATGTGTTCTGGCGTGTTGTGCTTGTCCTTTAGTGTCATCTGCTCATTATATTCGCTATCATTCACATTATTCTGTCATGTCTTTATCTGACCGCTATCACTGCATATTTCTGTCATTGTTAATACATTGGTTTATGTATGGCGATCATATGTTCACATCATAAAATCTTATATTCATATGTCACTGCATCGTTCATACTTTAAGCTATCATGCTCTTATGACTATACTATAAATATATTATGACATATACCTATCATATCTTTTGACATATACTTATCATATCTTTTGGCGTATCCGCCATACATTTCTATACTTGTATGTTATCAAGCATCACATCTCCGGTAGAATCTGAACGAAAACTCTTAGTTAATACCATGCATTATTTTCTTACTCTCTTTTACATATCAAATCTACATATATCTCTGTTCTTGTTCATATCTATATCCTTTCTTACCATGTATTTCATTTAACTTTAACAGCGATTAGTACACTTGGTACTGTAATTCGATTTTTAGACAAGATATGGGCACCAAATGCCATTAAATAGCATATGGTTAGATTCTGAACTCAATGAACTTTCCATAGAGTCTAAGAATACCAATAATGGAGTCTGAAGGAATTCATGAGTTGCAAGCGTGAAGAAAATCGTGACTTGCGGCCTGCGCTGACCTTTGGCTTTGTCATTTCGAGTCTTAACTTCATGATGACAGGCCTTTGTACTCATTTAAAGCTAAGGTGCTAGGGTTCTACTCAACTAGAATCACCCAGTCAGACACCAAGAGAACTCAAGTTACGTCAGAGCTTGACCGGGACTACTCTATGATCAAGCGACGGGTGGCTTGAACATGGCCCCACTTTGGAGTGAATTTTGTTACCTAGAATCAGAATTTGACGATGCCTATTTCTGGATGTTTGGTTCTCCTTGAAGTCTATTTTAATTATCCACTTGAATCACTCAAATCGGATAAGAATTGAGCAAGTTATGGCTAAATACGAAAACTGGTCGAATTAAAAAAATAGAACACTACTTGTCTGGTCTGACTCGACTTGTCTCATAAGTGCAATTCTTCAATTTTGCCCGAGAATGTAGGCTTTTCTTCCATTTTCATATATTTTCCACCCAAATCCCTCAATACTCAATATACACTGAAAAACCCCTTCATATCCATCTTGTAGTCACCAATTATCTTCAATTCATCTTTCAATATTCATCTTACTTCAAAAACCTATCATAGATTTCTCCCCGAAAACAACTCTAAAATGGGTCCTAACCCATACACAAACTACATATAAAAATTAGTTAGGGTTTGTTCTAAACCCTAACTCTATTACATACCATTAAACTATTAATCCAACCTCAAAGAGAGGATTTCATATGCTTCTTGTACCCTTTAAGTTTCACCAGCCTTTCTTTAGAAATTTTAGGGTTGAAGGTCTAACAAAACCCACAAGTTTGGAGACAACTAATAACCATACAATTGCATGGAAAGCCATTCAAAGCTTTAAAATTCCATGTAGTTCCATACCTTTTTGGTCCTCCATCTTCTTCCTCTTCTCTTCTTCTTCTCTTCCTCTTCCTCTTCTTCTCTCTTTTCCTCTTCCCCTCTCTCTCTCTACGGTTTGGTCTCTCAAAAATTGAGAGACCAATTGATATTATCCCCTTTTTGAGTTAAGGCCATGTTTGGCCTTCAAATAAAACCATTTTGGTTTAACTTTTCATTTTGCATTTAGTCCTTAGGATTCTTACTCTTTTTGCAATCCAACTTATGCCATATTCTAATTTAGTCCTAATCTTTCTCAAATTCCATAATTACATATAATCTTATGCTTTTATGCCTTTTATGTCCTTAAGTGGTAAATGACCACTTTACCCTTGTCTCTAATATTAATTCCGGGTCTCTCGTTTTATTTTCGAAAAATTCCATTTAGCTTATAATATACCCTAAACAAGTCCGAAAACTGCTAGGGTATATTTCGGGATGTTACAATGCAAATGATTTAAATATGATAAATGATATGATATGAAATGATATAAGAAAGCATGCTTTCTTTGCTATGTAGTGACAAGTCTGGCTATGACAAGAACAAGAAGCAAAGTGTAAAATGACACAAAATGTAAACGAATGATGATAAGAAATGAAACATGATATGATAAATAAGTATGAGATGTGCATAAGCATGTGTAAATGATATGTATGAAATATGTATAAGCATGTGTATAAGTATATGATATGTTAGATGTATATGCATGTGTTTAAAGTGTGATGATCCTTATTAGGGGTAGATCCACAGTATTCTGTTAAATTTATAAAGGCAGTCTGCGGATATTTCATCGTGTGGAGTGCGAGGAAAGAAGGAAATAGAGCGGGACAATGCACGCTCCCGTGATCGAGGTCAACGCAACACTAGGTGCCCACTGAGGATTTTTTGGTCTATTTTTTATGTATTTGTTTTTGTAAACAATGTAAAGTTTATATATGTTGAACACTCTCATTTATGGAGTTTGAATATATTTTATGTCAGCTACTACGAGAATATGTTCCAGAGTTAAATATTTAGCAATTATATGAATGAACAAGTTTATAGTAAACAGGAAAAAAAAAAAAAAACACGCTCGCCTGACATTGGGTGTCGGGTTGGGGGTGTCATAATAACCACATAATTTAATGTTTCTGCAGTGAAATTAGCAGTTTCAAATGTATAGTATTATCATAAATATAATTAAAAATAGTATAATATGATGACGGAAGAGAAAGATTGAGTACATCCGTTTCATCAGTTTATATAGCATCCACCAAAATGGTATATGAAGATTGTTGAAATTGAAATTAGAAGGAATAATGGAGCATTTTGTGTTAATGCTGTAAAAATAAATTTATACATAGGAGTATTTCATGTTAATGTGTAAATTCACATTTATATACACAGGCTAATGGAGATATTTAGGCTCCAATTTGAACCTAAAAAATACTAGAGACAGAAAAAAATGCTAAGAAAAATTATTTTCTCATGTTTAATTTCACTATGAAAAATATAAAAGAAAATCAAAATTCCTCAAGTTGTAGAGCGTTTAAAATAGATATAAGTGTATAAGGAGATATCCTATGTTCAAGTTTCAGTGAGAACAATTTACTTCTTTGAAACTAAAGTGTATTCAAAAAAAGACTATAGTGAATTCTTACTCATTTGTCATTTGTCCTTGATTTTTCCCTATTTTTGAATTCTATGTAAATTTATGCATTTGTTATCGAGGCTCTGTTTGGCAATTAGCGGTTAGCTAATAGCTTAGTTATTTGTGGTTAGCTAATTCTATTAGTTGATTCAAGTCGCTTATTCTATTAGTTGTTTGTATAAATACGTTTAGCAAAATTTAACTGATAACGGATAGTTACTTAATTGTGTAAAATGACCAATAAGGACATTGACACAATTTATTGCTAAGTATTTTTTTTTTGTTAATAATTTATATTTATAAGGTATACTAATCTTGAGGAATTAAAACATCATTTACAAAAAAAAATTAGTAATTTTAAAATTTTAAAATATACAAAATTTAAATTTGTAAAAATACTAACCTTGTGCAAATAAATAAATATTACTATTAGTTTATGAATAGAATTATGAACAAATTTTTTTATGTAAATTAGTGATAAATATGTCAATTTCTTCTTAATAATTAGATATTAATTATTGAGATAAACAATTAATTAATGAGCTTTTGTCGAGGTTTTGTGAGAATCTTAAGAAAATGGCGGTAGTGGTAACCAACTTTACTGATAAACTTGTCTTTTTAACTCCACATATACAATTCTCCATTTGGCTTGCTACTCCCAACAATGTTTTTTGAAACTAAGCGGATTGAGCACAATCCACTCATCGATCCTCTCTTCACAACTAGAGATTATTGAATATTTTCAAAGTAGCATCCACAATTTCAAAGAGATGGTAATTGCGATCCTAAATTTCTTGCATGATTGATATCACCTTTATCTTCAATGTCTTTTCCTCTGAGTAGCCTTTCATTCGGGAGTCCCAAAATCAATCTGAGGACCACACATGAAGTTATCCACAATGCCAATGATAGCTCCAACGAAAGCCAGGGATGGGATCGAAATTCTCTGAAACAAATAGGATGTTTAACAAAAGCAGTGGTAAGCGAGAAAGTAGTAAACCATGCGGAATACGAGATGAGCTCACTTGAGTATCCTTTGCAATAAACGAGATATAAGAGATTATATACACACCTTTATTTGTACAATTAGTCCTTTTTGACTAGTATAAGTGGATCTCCAGAGTGCTACCATCAACAGTAGTATTGAAGTCCTCATAAATTCCCTTTCCAGCACCTCCAACTTCTTCCATTATATTAAAATCATTCCTAACTACAGTCCCCTGTAGAAAAGTACAGTCAACTAATTCACATATTTGGAATAGAGAGAAAATGAAATTGATATTTTTCACTCACTTGGTGGAAATGTAGAAAGGCGCTTCCCAGGCTACGAATGTATGATTATTAAAAACATGATTTCGTAAGTAAATTCGCACTTTATAATGGCCATACCTTGGCCAAGCCTAATACTTAGTGAGATGGGAAGCAGACGGCGGTTTGGTGAATCGGGTACATCCTCTGGGATCAAGATGATGTGTTTTGGCAACATGACTAGATTTTTCTTTGATAAAACCCACAGCTCTTGCTTTACTCGCCCACATGCGAAGTCTCCTCTGGCGTGATGGTGCCTTATCATTCTTTGTCTTTCTCATATATACGCCCTTTGAAAATGTACTCTTTCTCCTCTCGATTGATATATAAGAATAATCGCAATTTACGTAATTGGAATCAAGCGAAATTCATGTTGTTTGCCACTTCATCTTAAAGCAGTCTGACGGATTCTGGCTTACATTCAGGTTTTCCAGAATTGCATGGGAGATCCTTCTGAAGGCACCAAAGGGTTCTACAAAGTTGAACTTTGAGTAAGTCTCTTGTTTATAATTCTAGTGATGAATAATGCACATATGAAACAAGGTTGGAAAAACTTACGTGCTTCTTGTTGAAGGTGCATAACTGAAACCAAGTTCCTGCAGAGTCATGAAAAAATGTTGGTAGAAGACGAGGGAAAAACAGGATAAAATGTACACATAATGGATGGAAGAAAACTACGGCTCTGGAAGGGCAAAACCCGGGAGAATGTCGTATTACATAAAATTGTTGTAGATACATCAACACCTTGAGTTTGAAATGGAGTTAAAGATACATGTCTTGGCCAAGATGAGATTTAACTATTTGTGTTTCCTGAAGCACTAATAAAAAAGACCACATCTATATGTAGCATTGTACAAAACATGAATGATATAGTAGCCATAGAAGAACAACAGAAGACTGAGAAATAGTAACATATTGTTTTCGTCGTCCGATGTTATCCAGCTAGGAACTTCTCCAGTCAATGAGTTGTTGGTGAGAAACCGTGCACATAGACAGCATCATATCTTAGTTACAATTAAACAGGCCATTAATGGATAAAAATGGTAGTTGAGAGCAAATTAAATGTTGATTTGAAGAATATTAGGCTTATGCTTTACTACAAGTATTTAACTTACATGTTATCAAGTTTTGTTCTCTCCTTGCCTTTTCCTCAAAGGTATGCGGAATTTTATCGATCTGGTTGAAGCTGGAGTCTTGCGAGAAAAAAAGTTCAACATGAATCGAAATAGAGCGACATCCATACAACCATGTAATTTCTTTTGATTATGCCATAGGAGAATCATAACGATTATATTTTCTTCTTTTATACATACATAACGATAGAGAAAATTAAGAACACTCATTCAAAAAAAACTTCTGAAGTTTTAATGTTCAATATTTCCAATGTATTACGGAATTAGGCGATAATGGAGCAATTTCTCATCTTACGCATAATGAGAAAACATCTTGACAAGTTAATGGAACATGAAGTGCATAACTTAGAAGCTACTTGACTTGACACTGATTCATAAAATATATCTATGTTCAACTCACAATGTTTTTAACATTTTCATATCCTCCAAATTGGGGAACTGTGTAGTTGGTGTTGGTCCACTCAAATAAGATATTAGCCTGATGATTAAGACACGGAAAAACAAAATTAAATAATTATATTTATGAATTCAATTTTAAACATGAATAGAATCATGGCCCGAACATATACCAATTATTAGATAGTGGAACACATGCTCACAGTTCTGATAAGTTTTTCAACTGAGATATAGTAGAAGGGATGGGCCCCTCCATTGATGTGCCTTGCAGATACCTACAACGGTTTAATATGTTTATAGATAACCAGATAATTTACTTGAGCTGGTATCAAATAGTTCTAAGCGTACAAAATGAAAGAATAATGAAATGAAGTAAAATACTCACGGGCAGCTTAAGTTGGGTCGAATTCCCGATCAATCCCGGGTATCTTGCGAGATAAATCATTCCCGTCTAGTCTTCTGAATGGTACATGGTTTCAGAATATTATAAATTTTCAAAAAAGGATAAATTTCCAAATAATTATACCACTTACAATTCTTTTAGGTTCTTCAGATTGTGTAAACTTTATGGTATTGTTCCTATGAAATTGTTTGCAAAAAGACAACTGTAGAAGCACCAAAAGGAAAAAGAAAAAAGAAAAAAGAAAAAAATGAAGGCAGATAAATTCCCTGTAAATAGTAATTAGACAACACGACCAGAATGGGTAGTCAATACAAAATATTTTGTTGAAAGCATCTTCCCAAAAATGTATCCTCTCCCGAACAAAGCATCTTCCCCGAATGGTGAACTTTGGCATTAAGCGTCCTTATCATCCTGCGCTATCTGTGAAGGCATTACAAATCATACTCACATAGCGATCATGCAATAGAGAATGAACTCAACCAGCTATACAATCAACATATCCATGAGGCATTTCATCACATAAAATGCATTATGAAAGTCTTTGATTCAAAAATATCTTCCTTAAAATGGCTTTGGGCATTTTGGTAGCTAAGCAGACTACAACCAGAATACAAGGACTTAATGATTAATGAAATAAATGAAACGAATAATTACTATGCATATAAAGAGTGGGATGAGAAGCGAGGAATACTACAGGTCTTCTTAGATTTAGTCAACTTTTCAAGACTTGACGGAAGATCTCCCTCGGCGATTAGGTGCAAGACCTTGGAAAAGTAAATTTGGATTAATAATCAAGGTTGAGCATCATTAATCTCTAATAAACATTCAACTCCATTTCATGACTTACAGCTCCTCAAGTGTACTGATATCGCTGATTTCATCAGGAATTGAACCAAAGATTCTGTTCACAAAAAGAGAGCTGTGGAGCACCAAAAGTTAAAGATCCCCAACTGAGAACTACTTAGTAAGTGCGAGAAAAAACATGATCCTGCTTCTTTATTGTAAGTGTAAGTGCAATTAATCAAAACTTACGGATTGGTAAAGCGAAGATGCAGAAACTAGTAAGGGATTGATCCATTGATATAGTTGCGAGAGAGATCACTGTTTAGAAAAGAAGAATCCCTTTAGTATATCTTTATTTTACATGTTCACCGGATAAAAAGGGCCATTCTTCACCGAGGTAGTTGGGTTCAAGTCAGATACTGGAGGTGACTACACAATTTAAAAAACTAAATCTCTGATGATAATTAAAATAAATTTGCAGGCATTATTAAGTGTCAAATGACGGTGTAGCCGACCATTATTACATAGTACGAACACAAAGTTGGTAATCACCACAGCAAACTGGCAATTGTAATCAATTCGTTTTTAACCTTTGTCTACATAGCATTATGATTATAATTTCAAGAGCATAAAAAAAAAAAACAAATCATGTAGTTAGTGGCCCTTGACCCATTGTAGTAAGGATTACCGGTATTATTGGTGAGTTAAGAAATTTGTTTGATAAGTTGAAACCCCCGATGAAAATGTCACTTACGATTTTCGCGAGATAAAAGGAAGATCTCGACTCCTTAGGTAAATTTTATTCAAATCAAGACCCTTGACTCTCTTGTAATTCTAAGGAAGCAACATGAACAAGATAAGGAAAAATACAACCGATTTATAACAAAATAACTAAACTTGGTATTCAGGCTAAAGTTCTAATGCCTCAAGCATATTGTGCTTGTGTAATCTTTCTAGTTCTCTTATAAGCTAGATAAGAACTTGTTTTATAAGTGGGTTTATGGAATCCAGGATCCTCTTTTGACTTATGATATTGATTCCACTGTTTTAGAAAGCACTTCTAGCATAAAAAGCATGTTTGAAGAAAAATTAGAAGTTTGATAAAATCCAACAAGCACTTTCAAAAGGTAAAAATATAACTGATAGTATTTCCTTAAAAAGCACTTGATCAGTCATTCTCTCAAAAACTCAAGTTCCATTAGGTCGTTTAAATCCCATACAGGAAAGTAAGCTTGGGAATGCTAGAGTGAATTGTTCACCAACGCCACAAGTTGATGTGGAAGCGAAACCGACTTCCAATCGGAGTTGATAGGATGAAATTCAATCAATATAAACAAACCTTTGAACTTTTGATACATGCATCATGTCGGGAAAACGAAGGGAAAATCATACATTCTTACGACATGGCGAAGCGGTATTGGCATCGAAGGAATGCGATTTGCATGTGACATTCTTCATGCTTTCTCTTGATGGTGTAGTTGAGCTTGTCAAAGTTGGACTTTGGCTGACTTCCAATATGTGTTGTTCGACTTTGAGGATATTTGAAGGGTTTTCAACTACATTTACAAAGTAGATACAAAATGGTCAGCCATATGGGATTGATAAATCTATAGAAAAAGAATTATTAAGTGTAACAACTCTATGAAGTGTAATCCTCTATGATCAATTTCTATCTTCAAAGTAACTTCTAATATTTCCAAGGAAAATTTTACTGAAACAAGCCAATTTGATCTCTCATTCGAAGTGATAACGCCATGTAAGTTGCACTAATGACTTATTCTTAACGTATAGGACTTTGATCACAAGTTTGTCTTTATGGACTTGTTTTTTTACTATTCTCAAAAGCGGTTTTTTGCTTTTAAAACATGTTTGATGATCAAAATTGTTTTTTTTTTTTTTTTTTTTTAAAGTGTTGTTCGAAGACGTTTCCTAGTTCTCTAAGGGTTAAGAATGATAAAAAAAAATTTCTTAAAATATGTAAGAATAATTTTTCAAAAAAACTAATTTTCAAAAATAATTGTAAAAGATATTTGAAAACATGAGAATAGCTTAAAATGTTTTTAAGTTAGAAAACAGAATTTTCTTGTAAAAAAATATCATAGAATTATTTTAAAAAGTTAAGCTTTTGTTTAGGAAGTATTTCCCAAAATAGCTTTCAAACTTTGTTTAAAAAAATTAGGAACTCATTATGTTTTTAACTAATTTATTATATTTTTAAAAATATTTAAACATTTGTATCGATAGGGTAATTATTTTCGATGCTTGTATAATTATTTTTTTAAACAGCCATCATATGACAATTGAAAACACTAGAAGATCATTTCTGAAAATATACTATTTTTTATAATATATAAACATTTTTTTAAAGAAAAAACAAGTACAACCTATTTTGGAGATTTATTTTCAAAAGCAGTTTAACAAAACTTATATGTGCAGTCAAAAATGTAAAAAAAAAAATTAAAGAGAAAAATAAGAAAACAAAATTTGGGTTTCTCTTTATAACTCTCTTAAAAATAAGTACCTACAATGAACTAAAAAAAATAATTACCTACAATGATTAGAGTTTAAATACATCTAATAAGGAAAATAAGAAGATATATTAAATAAATAAACAATTAATCTAACTCTAACATAGGATATGAATTTCATATGGTCAAGAACTGTCCATGTAAATATTCTAATTACTGCCACAAGTTCCCAAAGTGCCCTTGGATGTCCTCCACACTCTCAACCTAAGGAGATTTCTGGTATTTCCACCACTAAAATATCATCCACTTTCACTTGTCAGTTGACACCACATGTCATATGGAATTAAGACAAATTGGTGGGCCAAAACTTTAATTCAGGTGGGCCTAAAGCCCAACCAATGGAATTGGGCTCACTCAGAGCTGACTTAGGAGTGGACTTAGCATTCAACTCTGTTCTTTAGATTTTTCCTTTTCCATCTAATTAGTAATAATTAAATATAAATAAATTCAAAACATAAAAAGAAATATATGAAGTTTCCTTTTAATCAAATGATGTCTTGTCATTAGGGATTAGCAAAAAAATCTAAGTCAAACGAATGGAAAAATCAAATCGAGACCGAATTGAAAAATAGATCAATCGAATCTATCCGTTCAGTTTTAGTTTTTTTTTTATACAAACCTTGATTTTGATTTACAAACTACAAAAACCAGAGTTTAGATTAATTGACTGAAAAGTTAAAAAAAATATTAATATGATATTAAAATTATAAAACATAATATATATAATATATAATATTAGTATTATATAATATAATATAATACATCGTTTTCTGGTGCTTGTTATATGATTAACCAAACGAAGATATGTAGTAAATTATTCCTAGGACTTGAACCGGACCCTTTCCCTATGTTCTTAACTTTTAAAAGATTGAGCGCTCTACACGGAGCCACCCCTACTTGTGACAAATAAATATAAATATTTGATTTTTTTAATTTAAATAAGAAAAAAATTGGTTTTCCAGTGTGATTAATACAAAAACAAAATCAAATAAAATACTTAATTTTAATGTCAGGAGGAAAATAAAGGATTTTTCGGTAACCAAACACAGCCTATGATACCGAGTAAAGAAGCCGCTATGGCGCAGGGGGCGAAGAATTTTCCAGCCAACGTTTGGCGGCGGAAAATAGGAGAACAGGTGAAAAAAGAAAATACGACATAATCTGAACCGACAGTTTTTCTGTCGCTATAAGAATTCCAGAGCATGATAAAACTTTAAGAAAACCATGAGACTCCAACAACTTATACCATTGAAATGTAAAACAAAACACAGACAGCTACAAAAAAACCCAGATTTACTTCTCTTTTTCCCTAAAATTTCTTTAACAACTAAACCCAAGTTTCATTTTCCCGAGAAATGGAAAGAAAGAGTGAGATTAGAGTGGACTGAGAGAGACAGAAGAAACCCAGAAACAAAAAGAGAATAAGAGACGAAGAACCCATGAATTCGCTGTACACTGAAAAGTGAAATGAATGGGGTTTGAAGAAGGAAGTTTCTAATGTTCCAATCACATCAACCGTACGTTCATTTGCTACCACTTTTCGTTTTTATCCTTCATTAAATTATTATTTTATAAACTCAAGTAAGTTATTATCGTTCTGTTTAAGCATGAATTTAATTACCAGGAAATTCATGGCATGGAAAATTAGGCATGTGAGAAAATCAAAATTTTGAAAATTTGTTATATATTGAAAAAAAAAAGGTAGAGCAGTTTAGCACAAAATACGATGTTGTAAAATCGTATTGAATCGATTAGTGCATTGGGTTGAATCATCGGTAGCGGGTTCCGGTCAAATTCCCTTTCTAAAACCGACTTCGGTCAGGCAGGATCTGAGCGAAGTCGGCCGTTGGTCAAGCGATAAGGATTGGTGGACGAGTTTAGATGAAAGCAAAGTGGATTCGCGTACATTTCGATTATCTTGTGTTTATTTGCGCATATGCGGTAATTACCCCGCGCAAGAGCTCCAAAAGCCCGATAACCAAGTAAAATTATTGAGACATGAGTTATGTTTCTCCACAAACTGTGTCATCCCCATGAATAAAACTATTTATCCTTTTGGTGCATTCTTATTATCTATGGACTTGTGAAGTGTAAGGGAAAACACTTGTGGACTATGTAGAAAACAAATTAACACAAAAATAGATTTACTAACGAGATTGGCTTGTGGGATCTTTGGTACATATTGTTAATATAAGGTTACCACAAGGGTGACACTAGTTAGGTAATAAGATTGCAAATAAAGATGTATGTTAGATTAGTTAGCATTAAATAATTGAATATATTCACATTTAAATATTAAATTTATTTCATTTTATAAATTTAATATATATACATATATTTATATTATTATTTTAATTTTAATATTATAAAATATATATTTATTACGTTAAAAGCACCATTTGCTTGGTCCGACCATCGATTGAACCGTTGAACCATGAGCCAGGTAACTTTTCGGTTGAATAATAGGTCAGTTTTTAAAGCATTTGCAAAAAATACTTCAATATTGATTTAAATTTATAAAATACTATTTAATGATTTTTTTACATCTCTTAACTTTGTATTATTTCACTTGAGTATTTTATTCCTCATAAATTGGTCATCACCAGGACTTGGAAGATCGAACATCTTTTCTTCCTATTTCCGTCGAAGCTCTTAACCATTTGAGTTAAGTATTATTGATATTTAATAATGTAAAAAGTATAAAATTTTTGCATTACATCATTGCAATATTCCATTCTTATAAGGACTCGAACCTAGGATTTCACATAAACTCATATCACCCTTTTACTACTTGAGCTAAATGTCAACTACTATTACATTTTATTTCCTTGTCACAATGAAATAGTTTAATTTTTGTTTTTAACTTTTCTATTTTCTTGGCTAATCTTTGTCCCTTGAAAACTTTAGAAAATGCTCACCAAAGTATAAATGTTAAAAAATAAAAAATAAATGTTAAATGAATCATTTTTTTCAAACTCATGTCATCCATATTTTTTCTCTTATAAGATTAAATTACATAATTTTAATTATATTTGATTTTTTAAACATAAAAATTATTTTTCATATTATTTATTTGAAACAACACACATTATATTAATGATCCAAAAAGAGTTTTTTTGATAAGTAATGATCAAACAAAGTATTAATTTCATTGAAACAAGAAAAATTTGATATTTTGTTAGCCTTTTTAAAATATATATATATATATATATATATATATATATTAATCAAATACGCTTTTAATTTTAAGATAGTAAGTATCTCTGTTGGGACTTGAACACAGAAAATTTGTCTTTATATGCACAGTGGAAGCAGTGAGCATACTCTATCACTTGAGCTAGAGCTAAGCATAACGGGTTTGAAAACTATATTTAATTAACCTTGAAATATATAAAAAAAGTATCAAAGAAAAGAAAAAAAATTATAAATATAAAAAAATTATATATATATATATATATATATATATATATAAAATTATATATTATCATGTTTGGTAACTAATGGATAGTTGATAGCTTAGTTGTATAATACATTAGTTGATTGACGGCTATTGATAAGTTGTTTGTATCTTAGATGTTTGGTAAAATTACAAATAATTGATATAGGCTATTGGGTGGGTAAAATATTAATAAGGACATTAAAACAATTTGTGCAGTATTTTTTTTATTAACAATTTAGATTTATAAGGTGAGTATTGGAAATAAGGTATATTATTATTGAAGAATTAAAACATTATTTACAAAAAAAAGATTAGTGATTTCAAGATTTTAAAATATACAAATTTCTTGAGTTGCAATATTACTATTAGTTTATGAATAGTGTTATGAACAATTTTTTTTTATGTAAATTAGTGATAAATATGTCAATTTCTTTATAGTAATTAGATATTAATTATTGAAGATGAAATAATCGGTTAGTGGGCTTTCGTGGGGTTTTATGGCTTGGCCCAGGGTAAAGACGGTAGTGGTGACAAATTTTAGACAGAACTTGTTTTGTTCCTTCTTTCCGTAGTGGATTGCAGCAATCGTTTAGCATGTAATCAGGCTCTTGTCGTCTCTTCGCTAGCCCAGTAATATTAAAGGTTTGGCCCAGTTAATCTTTAAAATGGGTTCAATCCTCTAATTTTAGCATCACTTCAGCTCTCCATGAGACGGAGACATATATATATATATATATATATATATATATATATATATATATATATATATATATATATATATATAATTATCATTATATTCATAATTCTTGGTCTTACTTTTTCTAAGCTCTGTATATATATATATATATATATATATATATATATATATATATATATATGGTCTTACTTTTCTAAGCTCTCATTTAGTAGACCGGACGCCTTTTTTTAGTTCACATTCGATTCTTCCATGATATTTAATTTTCAAAGCTTTATTAGAAGCCAACTTTCTTTTTGAAGTTCTAAAAATTGAAAGTGACTTTAGTTTTTTTTCATATAATAAAATATAAATTCAACATAATTTCAACGTGTTTATTAAAAAAAAAAATATACCCTAATCAATTACTTCCTAATGAAAACAAGCATAATTAAATTTGATGCAATTTGATTCATATCGATGCATAATTTAATGTTTTGACATATATTAAACGATTCGAATTTGATACTGTTATAAATATAAATAAAAATTTTCATAACTAGATACTTGTAAATTGAAATCATTTTAATGCATAAAAATATTTGATTTTTGATGCTGATTGTCTTTGGGATTAGCTAAAAAGTAGTCACCTTCTGCATTTTCTTTAGTTTATGGGATAAAGATGAAAGACCAAGCATTAAAGTTGATGTGGAATTGAGGACAAGAAATAGTATGACGATTAAGATGTAAAATAGAAAGATTCAAACCCTAATCATGTTGAAAGCTTCCAAGAAAAACCCGCATTAACTTGTCCCCTTGTCAATTCATTCTTTCTTTTTATAAGTACACAAATTTGTCTTCGTTGGGACCCCAATCTGATCCCCTCCCCTTCCTATTGCCTATGCCTACCTTATCCCTTAACCATTGAGATAGACCTCATTGGCTTTTCAATTCATTCGTTATATATAACATACACCAAAAGAAATACCCTATTAAGTGGATTCCATGGTTACCCAAATAAAAAATGACATGTAAAGATTGTTGAAATTGAAATGAGAAGGAATAATAAAGTATTTTGTGTTGGGGGTGTAAACATACATTATTTATATATATGAGTATTTTGTGCCAATATTTAAATGGAGATAGATACTTACAAAAGGCTTGAGTACTGAAAACCAACAAGTGAATGATTTATGAAGAATTAAGAATGAAGAAGAATCTAAACTTTCAAATATGCGCGAAAAAAACGTTCGGTTGAAATGCTAACATATATATATATATATATATATATATATATATATATATATATATATATATATATATATATAACCTTTTTGAGAATTATCTGTAGTAGTTTTGTTCTGAGTTTAGGATATAATATAAGTCAAATTTGAATTTTTTGAAAATTAATATTGCTAAGTGTGAAAAATGACATAACCGAGATTTTTAAAGAAGTAAATGTGATAATGATAAAATGTCAAATTAGGGACTTAAGAGACATTAAGCAAAAATATTATATGTTAAAGTAAAAATATGATAAGTTGAGCTGAAATAGATGGGAGTTGAAGGACCTTTAAAATCACGAAATTTAAGGAATTAAATGCGAAAAAAGGGGATAAGACCAAACATGGTCTTCTAGAATATGGAGAAGTTCTCCAAATTTGGCTCAAGGAGAGCTAGAGCTACGGTTTTGGGAGGAAACCAACTTTGGTTTGCTTTTCTCTCCATCTTTTGAGTTCTATTTGATCAAGTAAAGGAAATGAATTGAAGAAGTGAAGAAAAGGAGAAGCTAAGTATGAGATATTTGTCAAGAAAGGTATGAGATTTCCAATCTTGTTGGGTTTGTTGTATATTTTGAATTGCTTGGTATTTTTTGTTTGTTGGGTTCTTCAAATGAGGAAGAAATTGGTGTAAGGAGAAGTAGGGTTGGTAAGGACAGATGCTGTCAAATTTTTCTCAAACCCTAAGTGAGCTATTTGGCCATATCTTGGCCTAGAGACCTCCGAATTGGGTGATTCCAATTTGAGGAGAATCCTAAGTCCCTTAGCTAAAAATGTGTTGAAGACCTCAAGGTCTGATTATTGGCCTAAGACCCCTGAATTTGGGTCCAAAGTTCCAGTCCACACAGTTTGAATTACGGCCAGTCAGACCAATCTTGATGTTTGTGTCATATCTTGAGTTTTGGTGATCCAAAATGAGTGACTCTAATTTCTGGGAAAACTAGACTTCTTGTAGAACAACTTCGATAAAGTGTAATCAATTTGGAACCACATTGTACTGAAATTCATCAAATTAGAATACATTTCGATCAGTTAAGGTTCGTCGGACCAGCCTTGGTGTGTTTGAGTCGAGATCTTGAGATAAGTTGATCGAATGCGGTGATTCTAATTTCTGGGTAAATTAGACTTCTTGTAGAATAACTTCCATGAAGGAAGTGTATTTAGATTTGGACCCCATTGTACCCAGAAAATTCATCAAAATGGATTTGAGAGCTGCCTCGAACTGTTCAGACATAATTGGTTATGGAAACTGAAATTGTATAAAGGCTATATAAATTTATTGTTATATGAAATAATGTGTCACACCCTCAACCCTCGCCCATTATAGTTTCGCGCCCCCTTCATCCGCCTAGGCAGGGGATCTTGTAAGTGAGGATGCTATAATTGAAAATCCAGCTTTGAAATGTTAAAAGAAATACTGGTTGAAGCACCAGTGTTGATTCAGCCTACTTCGAGTAGGGATTATACTATGTACAGTGATGCTTCGAGGATAGGTTTGGGATGCGCATTAATATAGGATGGGAAAGTGGTGGCTTATGCTTCCAGACAGTTGAAACCACATGAACAAAACTATCCTACTCATGATATGCAATTGTAGTGTTCACTTTGAAAATTTGGCGACACTATTTATATGGAGAAAAATGTAAATTTTCACTAATTATAAAGTGCGGGTATTTGCTAACTCAAAAAGATTTGAACTTGAGGCAACGTAGGTGGTTGGAATTGTTTAAAGACTATGATTGTATAATTGATTACCACCTCGGAAAAACAAATGTAGTGGCAGATGCCTTAAGTAGGAAAATGATTTATGCTTTGTCTTTGAAAGATTATGATTGGAGACACACTTTTTGATGGGCCTTGTTGGCTCGATTGAAGTTATCACAGGATTTGGAAGCAAATGATAGTAAATGCTTTCGAGAAAGATGATGCCAAGTTACAAGAGATGATACGGTTAGTTAGTGCTTAGAAACCAGGCCCGATTATGCCATAGGCAGTGGAGGTTTGTTGTCTGAAGCTGATTATATTGTCTGAATGTTATGCATTGAGAAGAAGATATTATATGAAAGCCACAATATTGTTTCACCATGCACCCTAGGGGTAATAGATGTACCCAGATATGAAAGCGTACTGCGGTGGCGAGGAGGAAAAAGACATTTACAGTGCGGTGTAAGTGTCGCGTGTCGGCGTGTCGTAATGGTGAGCACCAAGTAACCTTAGATTTATTAAATCCCCTTCCAATTCCCCAATTGAAGTGGGATAACATTACTATAGATTTCGTATCCAGTTTTCCCCTCACCCAAAGGAAACATGATGCAGTTTTGGTAATTGTGGACAAATTGACCAAGTTTGCTCACTTACTGCAAATTAGGCTTGACTACCCCATGGTTTATCGAACTTTGTAAAGTGAAATTGTCGAGTGCATGGGATTCCCATATAGATAGTGTCAGGCCTTGGTCATGGTTTCGTCGAGTTTTGGAATGGTCACAGGTGACATGATGCAGGCGAGATTTTGTATTTGCTTTCCGTCCTGAATGGATGGATAGTGCAGAGTGATTGGTGTTGGAAGATATGATTCGAGTGTGTATTAGATTTTCCGGGAAGTTGGGATGGGTATATTCCACTCATAGGAATTTACTATCTGCAACCGATTCATCGATCCGATATTGGTATGGCCAGTATGAGCTTTGTGGAAGAAGATGTAGAACTCTATGTGTTGGGCGAGTTGAGCAGGCATAAGATTGTGTGGTCTTTGATTTAGTAAAGACATGGAAGAAAAAGTTGAATTATTCGTGAGGGTTAAAAGGCGCCAGTGTGATAAACAAAGTCTTATGCTAATTTGAAGAAAGGATATAGAGTTTGAAGTTGGGCAAAGTGTTCTTAAAAGTATCTAGTGGAAAAGATACTCGCTTTGGAAGAAAGGAAAACAAGTCGAATTCATTTGCAACTACGAGATTTTAGAAAGAGTTGGACCAGTACCGTATCGTTTGGCGCTCCTCAGGTGGCAAATTACATGATGTATTTCATGCGTCACATGCTTCGAGATATCGATTACGACACATCGCACATATTACCGGTTCAGAATGTCTGAATCTGAAGATTTCACTCGATGAAGTAAAGCTATTATAGATCGTAAAATAAAACGATTCTGGAACAAAGCGAGTCCACATGGTAAAGGTGCTTTTGTAGCATCCACGGTATGGAAGAAATGACATGGGAACCGAATCTCTGATGAGGTACGATTGCCCTCGACTCTTAGGTTTCTGAGTAATTTCGAATGAAATTTATTTTAAGGGGAGAGGAATTGTAACATAAGAAATACACCTTAGTCGTTTTTAAACATAATTAGGGTATATTATAAGTGCATTTTGAAAATTTTCATAATTATTATTTTACTAAGTGAGAAAATTTTGAATCAAAATTTGTCTGAAGATCTGAGGGTAAAAGTGGAATTTGTCAAAACAGGATATAAAAGTCATAAGATAAGAAGATGAGATCTTTATTATAGAAATGGCATAAGTTGTGGTGCAAATAGAAGAGAGTTTGAGGACGAGGTAATGAAATTTTGATCCAAATGGGATAAGACTAAGTTGGTCTCTCATTTGGGAAGGAAATTTGGGAGGCATTTAAGTGAAGAGAAGAAGAAGAGGAAGAAGAAGAAGGAGAAGAGAATTTCAGTTATGGATGTATGGATACTATGGGTTTGTATGGATTTTATGGATTGTTATGGTTTTGTATGGATTTGTATGGATATTAGTTTGTTCCATTTCTAGGGTTTAGTTAGGGATTCATCCTAACCCTAGATTTCTTGAAAGTTGGAGTTGCCCAGTAAAAACCACAGTTGTATAAGATAGTATGGAATCCTCCTTTGATATGGATTCTTGGTTTATGATGTATGAAATTCCTTCTTGAGCTAAAGTTTGAGGTGTTTAAGAGTATGAATACTTGTTGGGTGTTAGGAATCCTCTTAACTTCCACATTGTGTTTATTTTGGGTTATGAACCATTTGAGTTGTTTTTGGTGATGCCTTTTGGATTATTTTGGGGTTTGGTTGAATTTACGGAAAAAGACGAAATCAATGAAATCTAGGTAATTCGGTCTGGCAGCGGCGTAGAGATTCCAAGTAGTAGCGTAGGTCCACACCCCGGCGTGGCATGTCGCCGCGGCCTGGCAAGAGGAGGCTTGGAGCCAGCCTCAGTGCCTTCGAGGCATTAGCAAGCTACGCCTCGGCCGAGAAGGCTACGTCGTGGCGTAGCCCGCAGTTGTGACATGTGTTTTGTCATGTTTTATACCATTAGTTATTAAGAACTTGTCTATTGAACTAATGAGGACCACATAAGTATATAAAAGGGTCCGTTTCATGTGTTGTAGTAAAAGAAAAAATTAGACCGTACCTCAGTAGCCCTAAATGAAGCGAATGTTAGCAAAAGCAATACTATGATAAGATAGTAAGTTCCTAAACACATATAATTGTAGGACTGCCTAATACCGAATATTGAATGACACGGCACCTCTGTTACATGGGTAGGCATGTATAGTACTTCGGTAATCTCTGATTAGTGCGACGACACTCTCTAACCGTGCTTCGGCATATTTAGTACTTCGATACTCTTTGATTAGTGCGACAAGCCTCTCACAGTAGTCTTGGCACTCTGCTTTGTTCCTACAAACCTCGATCTTGTCTAGTACCTTTGGGTACTTATTGTGTTGTGTCCTACTCATTTCTTATTACTGGTCTAGGTAGTCAAACAGTTATATGTTAAGAGTCTAAATAACAGTTATATGTAAATGTAAATGTAATGTAAATGTACGCTCTTATTCGTTATTCAGACTCTTAACATATAACTGTTTAACTACCTAGACCAGTAATAAGAAATGAGTGGGACACAACACAATAAGTGCTAGAAGTCTGATGCGATCGAGGTGTCGTAGCCTGGCTGCAAAGTGAAGGGTGACCAGTGTCGTCGCCTTAATCGAAATCTTAAAGAGTACTAAATGTGTGGTCGAAGCACGGTCGAGTGTCGTCCTTGCTTAATTAGAGAAATGTAGAAGTACTATGCGTGCTACCATGGAGAGGTGTCGTGTCGTTATTGATGCTTGGGGCGGTCCTCTGGATTATATGTGTTTAGGAACTTACTATCTTATCATAGGGGCATTAAGTTTACTGACGGTAAACCGGCCCAGGCGATGAGGGTATGGTACAATTTTCCTTTACCTTACAAACATGAATGGACCCCTTTCGCCTGCCCATAGGGTCCTCATTAGTCGATAGACAAGTCCTCGGAATAGCGAAATGGAAACGTGACAAGCACATGTCGATGGTTTGTGGCTATCTTTGTATGGCATGGCTTTTGCCGCGGCATAGCTTTGCTATGCCTCGGCATACCGGAACATGTCGAGCCTCCCTGCCGCTGGCGCGGTGTGGACATGCCCGCGCAGCCCAGGCGTGGACTGCGACACTACGTGGGATCCCTACGTGCGTAGGACCAAAAATACTTAGATTCTTGATTTAGTCCTTTTCCAGAAATCAACCAAAAACCCCAAAAATAATCCAAAAAGCATTACCAAAAACAACTCTCAAATGGTTCATAACTTAAACATAAACACAATAGAATTAAGTTAAGAGGATTCTAACACCAATGATATTCATACTCTTAAACACCTCGAGCCTTAGCTTAAGAAGAATTTCATACATCATAAACCAGAATCATACTGAAGGGAGGATTCCCATACTCATCTTACACAACTAGGGTTTTACCAATAACTTTCAAGAAATCTAGGGTTAGGATGAATCCCCCCAACTAAACCATAAATGAAACAATAATATCCATACAAGCCATGCAAGCCATAACAATCACCTTACAATCCATACTGAACCCATGATCCATACATCCCATAACTGAAATTCTGTATATTATTCTTCTTCCTCTATTCTGGCACAAGTAATGCTAGCCCACTTCCCGAATGAGACCAGCTTGGTCTTATCGTTTGATCGAAGATTTCCTTTATTACCTTTGGTCTCAAACTCTCATACATTTGCACCCTGATTTATGTCATTTCTATAATAGCATCTCATCTTCTTATCTTATGACTTTTATATCTTGTTTTGAAAAATTCCACTTTTACCCTTATATCTTGTACAAATTCCGGGTTTCGAAATTTTCTCACTTAGCAAAATAATAATTACGAAAATTTTCAAAATGCACTTATAATATACCCTAATTATGTTTAAAAACAACTAGGGTGTATTTCGAGTGTTGTTGACAGACGATGGTGAGTGTGTAGAAATTAATTGGGAAAAGCATAGGCAGGTGTGTAGTGCATCGAGTTGACATAGTGTAGTGGTTAGTCAAGTGTCGTTCCCTCGAAGAGAAGTGTGTAGACTACTGACTAAATGATTTCGATAATATTTGGATCTATTCCTAAAGCGAATTGCGACTAAATTACTTGAAATTAGGACATGCTTTAGTGGACTTAGGAGCAAGTGTTAATTTGTTGCTATACTCGGTATATGTTGAGCTAGGGTTAGGAGGACAGAGGCGGCTAATATCGCCTTGATGGTGGCCAGTAGTGTGAAAATTCACAGAGGTATGAGTGGAAGGACGTGGTGCAAGTAGATAAGTTCTACTTTCCGGTGGATTTTGTTGTTCTTGACACTTAACCTGTGGTGAATCAAGGGGCTCAATTTCCAGTGATTTTTAGTATGCCATTCTTGGCCACTGCCAATGCCATCATACACTGTAGGGAAGGACTAATGACGTTATCTTTTGGTAACATGATTGTTAATTTGAATATCTTCAATGTTATCAAGGAGATAGGGGATGATGATAACATCTGTGAGGTGAATATGATAGAATCTGTTGTGCAAAACTATGTAGATCATGTTTCATATGATGACCCTCTCAAGTCTTGTCTAGTAAGCCCAAGTTGCGTTGAGGAGATAACCACATCTGAATTAGAGTTTTACTCCATGAGTGAGCACGGTGGGGTAATGGGAAGCAAATGGGTGGGCACCAGTTTGAAAAATTACCGCGATTGAGGACCCAGTGTACCTTCGGAGGAAGAGACACCGCCTAAGCTTGAGGTAGAAACCCTTACCATCGCATCTCAGTATGCATTCCTAGGGGTAGAAGAAACTTTCGGTAATCATATCCTCGCTTTTTAGAGTCGAGATCGAGAGAATAAGCTTTTGGAGATGATTGATAACCCACCACAGCGCCATGGATGGACCATTGCAAATATTAAGGGAATTAGCCTTGGTTGCATACCGGGATTCACTTGGAGAGGATATCAAACCCTCACAGACAACCACGACGTATTTGAACCGGTCGTAGAAAGAAGTTGTCGAAAAGAGGTCTTAAAGCGTTGGATGTAGATTGTTATTGCCCATCGCGAGATAGCAAGTGGGCAGTCGATGAGTAGTTCCTAAATCGGGTCCAACTGTGGTAGCAAATGAACATAATGAGCTAATTCCCACTCGGATCACCACTAGGTTGGAGGGTGTGCATAGATTATAGGAAACTTAATGCTGACACTAGGAAAGATCATTTCTCTCTACCTTTTGTGGATCAAATGTTGGAGAGAGTTGTAGGGCATGAATTTTATTGTTTTCTAGATGGGTACTCATGGTATAATTAAATTGAGATAACCCTAGAGAAAACCACGTTCACCTACCCTTTTGGCACATTTGCCTTTAGGAAAATGCCCTTCGGATTATGTAATACACCCGGGGACCTTCGGTGAAGTGCATGATGGAGGCCTGGTGATATGATAGAACATATCTTAGAGATTTTCATAGACTGTTCTCCATTTTTGGAGATTCATGAGGATGTTTGGAGAATTTAAGAGAGAAATCTTGGAAAGTTGTCAAGAAGAATTTAGTCTTGAATTGGGAGAAGTGTCGCTAAAGTGACACAGGGATTGTGTTAGGACACATGGTAGTGTCGAGGGGAAGAGGAAGGAATAAAGGTAGATAAAGAGGAAAAGTTAGTTGATCTCGACACCCACCCTAAGTGTGTCGAGGATATACGATCATTCTTAGGTCATCTGAGATTTTATAGGAGAGATTCATAAGATATTTTGAGTGCCATGAGGCGAGTCCTTTGATACCGTTGCTTGCCAAGGGATATCTTTGAATGGTCACGGGCATGTGGGCAGCCTTTGATAAGCGAAAACTATGCTGATGTCACCTCATCATGCGATCTCCTAATTGGGACCTCTCCCTTTTGAGATCATGTGTGACACTAGTGATTATTAAGTAATTTGGGCTCGGCCGAATTTGGGCTAGCTGACCCGACCGAGAGTGAAGTAGGAAATTTGGACTCTAATTTTGTTGGCACAGAAAATCGGACCAAATTGGCTGGCAGATTGACCCATTGGGCCTAACAGTATCGGATCGGTGGCTCAATTTTTTTGGGCTAGCCCGGTTTGACAAATTAAATAAAAAACCAATTTTTTACTTTACTTAATTACTTATCCACTTATCCACTTATCCTTCCAAGCCCTAGTTTCTTTTTTGTTTTTGGATTTTTGTAAAAGTTCCCCTAGCTCTTCTTCTCCTTCTCTGCTTCTCAATTCTTGCCGCCATAGGCCTCCAGCAAACCACCTCCTCGACTCTCGGCGAAGATCCTCGAAATTTTTCGGTCTTCTCCTTCATCGGTCGATCCAGTGATCCTCTTCCTCTATATTTTTTTACCTTAGGATTTTCTAGGTAAAAAAATCATCACCCCCCAGCTTCAATTTTTTAAGGTTCATTATGTTTTGGTTTTCAACGAGGTTTTGATGGTTCCTTTGTTGAATTGGATGACCAAGGATTGCCTTTGGAGATTCAATATCCTATAAGTTTTTCTATAGCTATATTCACTCGAGTCTGGATGTACTAATTGACAATCAATCGATTTTAGATTAATCACTTTATGGGTTTTGCCTGTTTCATCTAGGTTAGGGTTCTTGCATTTAGTTTTATTCTCCTTTTGATTTCTAGGCAAGATTGGAGGAATTGGAAAATGTAAAGGAATTGAGAAAACCCAACGGGGGGTACCCTCGTCTTGATTGGTTAACTATTTCATCTTTCCTGTTTTTCTAGAACCAAAAAATGAACCCTTGGATTCTATTTCAGTGTGTTAATGGTTGCCCTCCAAGAAAGTAAATTGGACACACCCAATGTTGATGGGCAATTTCATGAACTCTTCCATTGTTTTAAATGGGGTTCTGTTGGGATAGAGATCCTCTGAACATCCATTATATGCTATGTTGTCTATGTTTCCCTTAACAGCAGTTATGAATATGATGGGGAAAGAATCTAGCATCCGTGGGCAGGTGGTGTTATTTTTTAATTTTTATTACGATTCTCGGACATTAACCTCCAATGCATTTTTTTTTATCCTATTTCCTATCCAAACAAAATAGGATTGATACAATAATAGCACCACCTAAGGTAATACATGTATGGTTTAGTAGCATTCTTGGTGGTAGGATTATTCATATCACCTAAGGTAATAACGTTGTGAGACATTACATTATTTAAGCATGTGTTTGCAGTATGTCTAATGCAGGCGTTATGGCAAGACATAGCATTTGAATGAATATTCAGATAATCTATCGGTTTTTATAAATAAATTTTCATCAGTGGAAATTTGACTCTTCAGGAGTCTCTAGATTGATTTTGGTTAGGTGATGCAAGCAGATAATGGATCTCTCCTTTACTTCACACCCGGTTACAACCTGTGCAGCCCTTTTGTACTTATAGCCACGATCGGCGTTGATGGACAGTATGCTTGTCAACATCCCTATCCACCTAGCACTGTGTTTGCACCAGCTATTGCCTCTCCTGGATATATTCCAACTCCCCTCCCCTATGGGTCGGAGTTGTTGCCATCATCTTTCTTGTGGGATCCATCTTTTCTAGTTGGGGGTGGAGAATATGGAAGTGGTTATATTAGAGTTCCAGATTCCAAAGAAAATTTATCCTCCCCTACTCATCCTCATAACCCTCCCTCAAAATCTTTTTCACTTTCTCAATTCAACAGTCCATTAGAAGTCAAAGGCAGCTCACCATCGTCGGTTCATGGCTTGCACAATCAATCCAAATCAGCAAACAAGGTAAATATCGATTTTTAAGTTTCTTCTCCTCCTCATCAGGTAGCCTTTTTCATCAACATTATGTGGCAATTTGCAGGCCTCCCAATATATTTCACCTTTCCAGACAGATGATGCCGCTATGGGCAGGGGTTACTTTCCTGTTGCAAAACTTCAATCCTACAACCAGGGAAAGGGTGGGTTACTCTATCCCAACAGCCCCATTAATCTAAAAGCAAATAGCAGGGGTTGGGCTAGCACATAAAAGCCGAAAATGAGAAGCAAGGCTAATGGTATTAGTGATTTTGGGGTGGTAGAGCAAAACCAAGGTCCCAGAACCGCCAGTGCCAAGGCTGCTTTGGTGTCTGGAGGTAATGATGCTGGATCTCTTTTTGCTGATGATGGGGATGGAAAGAGTAATTGCATAGCCTCGTTAATCAGGAGGGATCAATATGAACTTTCTGACTTTCCGACTAAATATGATCATGCATTCTTCTTTGTTATCAAATCTTACAGTGAAGATGATGTTCATAAAAGCATAAAGTATAATGTGTGGGCTAGTACTCCAAATGGAAATAAGAGGTTGGATGGTGCATATCAGGAAGCAAAGGAAAGGATGACAGATAGAGGGAGCAAATGCCCGGTCTTTCTTTTCTTTTCGGTATGTATAGAATTTGATGTTTCTGGGTAGAAAATTATTTTCCTTTTCACCCATCATGTTTTAATTCATTCGCCCGTGTATTGTATGTAATGTTTAGGTTTGTGCAAGTGGGCAGTTCTATGGCGTAGCTGAGATGATTGGTCGAGTTGATTTCAATAAGAACATAGACTGTCATGCTTTGCTTTGGCGCTTTTCCTCTGTTGGAGCAATCACATGGGCTCAAGTCCTTTCTAACACATGGAACTGGTGGATCATATTTTTGTTTAGCTTAGATTTAACGGCCACCTCACACTTGGCTTGATTCCCGTATATCTTTACTGGTTAAACCTACCAAATATTTTATTTGGAACTTGTTGATTCTACCATCATGCATCCACTTCAATGGAAATAATTTTTCCACAATTTACACACCGTTATATGATTCTGTAGGCTGATTTATTCTTTCTCTCTAGAGCTATTCACCAAGCATATAGTCACTCCTTTATGATAGAATTTGTTCCAATACTATCTGAAAAGAACACCTGATTATCAAGTAACATGCATTGGAGACTTTAGATGGAAATAGGAAGAATGTATTTCCATGTCATAGATTGGATTGAATTGCATGGTTTTAACTTAGCTATGCATTTACACCTTATAGAAAGAATCTATGCCTTTATGGATTTCCAAATGAGCAATGGGAAGTCAATTTACTGCGAAATAATTTAACCTTTTTTTCCACATAAGATTGGGCTACTTGTGGCTCGATATAAGTATTTAGGCTAACAAAATGCCGACCAGTTTAAATCAGCCGGGCTAGGTCGGCGTATACCCTGGCCTAGTATGGGGGCCGTATTCGATAAGCGCGAATTGACTCTAAGTGATTATGTAGGGTTGTATTAGAGACCAAGGGAAGATAAAAAGCATTTGTGATCTATTATGCCGGCAAGACTACGGGCTCCAGCTCGGTCAATTATACAACTACGGAAAAAGAGTTCTTGGCTGTAGTCTTTGCCCTAGAGAAGTTCAGGTCTTACATTGTAGGGTCCCTTGTAACCATTTGCATTGATCATGCAGCGCTGAAGTACCTGCTCTCTAAGCAGGATACTAAGCCTCGTCTGACTAGGTGGATCCTACTATGTTAGGAATTTAATCTGACCATAAAGGATAAGAAGAGAGTTGAGAATGTGGTAGCTAACCACCTATCTTGTTTAGTTTCAGAGACAACTTTTGAAGGTCTACCCATAGGCGACACTTTCCCTGATGAGCAACTTTTTGCTCTTGTCCACTGCCCATGGTATGCGGACATAGTAAACTATCTAGTGACAGGACAAATTCCATCCCAATGGACCTCTCAACAAAGGAGGAAATTTTTGGTGGACATAAAAAAAAAATACTATTTTGATGATCCATACTTGTTTAAAATCTTTGTCTTGATCAATTCTTGAGAAGGTGTGTATCGATGACGATCCAAATTGGGGTACTCACCTTCTATCACTCACGAGAAGCTTGTGGAGGCATTTCCATGAGGAAAGCAGTTTGATAAGATCACTGCCAATGGAGTTTTTATTGGCCCACTCTTTTTAAAGATTGCTTTGACTTTTGCAAAACCTGTGCTCGGTGCCAACAATTAGGAGGGACCACAAAAAGGAACATGATGCCTCTTACCCCTATTTTAATTATTGAGATTTTCGATTGCTGGGGTTTAGACTTCATGGGGCCTTTCCCCCCCTCATGTGGGTACCTTTACATTTTATTGGTAGTTGATTATGTTTCTAAGTGGGTGGAGGCCATTCCAATGGCTTAATAACCCTGAGTTGATTTGAAAATTTTGAAAGAACATATTTTTTCTCACTTTGGAATGCCTCGTGCAATCATTAGTGATGGTGGGCTCCATTTTTGTAATTCACCCTTTGAAAATTTTTTAAAAAAGTATGGAGTCACACATAAAGTTTCCATGCCTTACCACCCACAGACCAATGGTCAAGCCGAACTAGCCAATAGGGAGATTAAACACATTTTGGAAAAAACGGTTACCCCAAATCGCAACGATTGGTAAACCGACCTTGATGCTCTTTGGGCCTACCGTATTGCTTTTAAGACTATTCTTAGTATGTCTCCCTATAGGCTAGTTTATGGCAAGACATGTCATATCCCAGTGGAAATGGAGCACAGAGCATATTGGGCCATTAAACTCTTAATTTTGATTTGGCTAAGGCATGTAAGCAGCACTTTCTGAGATGAGCGGCGTGATGAATGGCGTGAATTGTATGAAGCTCGAATCTACAAAAGAGAGATCAAACTCTTCCATAGCAAAGAACATTATGGAAGACCTTTGAACCTGCAATCTTCTTGATCTGACTCTCGCTTGCACATCTTTCCAGGTAAACTCCATTCTAGATGGACTGGACCTTTCATCGTCAAGGTAGCTCATCCATATGGAGCAGTGGAGATTGAGAATCCGGAAAATGGGAAAATCTTTAAAGTCAATGGTCAGAGCTTAAAGCCATTTCTGGAGAACTTCGACCACCAAGAGAGTAGTGAGGGCGCTAGATCGGCTCTCTGGGATGTTCATGGCAATCTACGATATTGCTTAGTTTATATATAGCTTTTCTTCTCCTTTTCTTGCATTTCTTTATGCTTTATTCATTTAGTTCTGTTGTTGTGTTTTTAATAAAGGAGAGTCTGACCCTTATGTAACCATTATTTTTTGCCCTCTCTTCTAGTATGTGGTGTGTACCCGTCAGTGCATTGAGGGCAATGCTTATTTCCATGGTGGGGGTGGGCATACACTAGTGTTTAGAGCCACCTAAGTGCATGCTATTTGGTTTAATTCAGTGTTCTTAGGGGGTTAAGTGCATCTGATTTTTCGATTTCGGCTCTCTTAAGTATAGTACTTGACGCGTGTATGCGTATGACCTTATGTATACACTCCATATAGTTTCAACGCACATACAAATAACGAGGCATGCACAAATTTTTTCATATTTGGGATATATTTACCCTGATTCTTTCTATTCTCCAAAGAAAATCTTAAGCATTGTCATTCTCATTCATAAACTACACAAGTCATTGATTTCACCTTACTAAAGCTCATTTTTGTATATTGCTTCAACCTGTGTTTTTTTTAGCATTCCCATGTCATCTACATGCATCTTATTCTTTGAGGAACATTCATACGTAGTTAAAAGATGATTTTAGGTCATATTTTCTCTTTTAAACTTCTAAATCATACTGAGTTATCTTTTGCACCCTTGTTGAGCCTTGAGTTGCCAGTTATGTTCAAACCTTAGGACTCTTGATCATGCGAGTAAGGATGACTCCAAGGTAAGTGTGAAGGTTAGGGAGGTGTAGTATACAAATTGACGAAGCCTGAGTCGGTTGGAGGGTTTGAAGCATTACGAGAAGTGAGGCGTACCTTGAAATCGAAAACATAGAAATTACAGAAATTCACGCAGAATGCGGAGTACCCTTATGGTGAGTGCCGTTGTCGAACTAAATTAGAGGCGTGGCACAATTTGATCAGCGGTACCGCATGCGGTACCGGTACCACACTTCTGATCTTAGGTACCCTTGGTGCGTGATGGGAATTGTTGAAGAAGCCCTCTTCCTCTCATTTTTGAGAGACCCTTCCATGTTCCCCTCCAGGCTCACATGTAAGAAACCACGCTTTGGCTTCTCTTCTCACTAAACGAAACCTAAAGTCAACCAGGTCCCTCGAGAGTTTCACCATCAATCCCGACCCGGGGCATCAAGCAGTTCTTAGCGCGTGGGATTTGCGAAAGTGTTGGGCAGGTGTGGGTAAGTGATTCTCATCTTCAAGATAGAGCAACCTGACTGGTTTTCCACTATGGTTGGTATGGATTGTTTTGGTTGGCTTTGGGTTGTGGTTTTATGCTTTTGGTTGGCTAGGGCATTTGCTATGAACGGTATGGGGAGGAAAGTTTTGAATGATTTTGAAAGGGTGAGTCCAATATTACTGGAGATGGGTTGTTGAGAGACTTTTGTGTGTGTATGGGTTGTTCTTGCAATATTTGCTATCGTGGCCATCTCTATGGCGAGATCAGGCTGCGGGGAAGGCCACCGGCTCTTCTATGGAGTGAGGCGGTGAAAAGCGAAGAGCGTCGCCAGTTGTGAAAAGGGAAAAGGAAAGCGGAAAGGTCCTTCATCAGAAAGCGAGGAAGAAAGTGAAAGCGAAGATGATGAGATTGAGGCTATGTTTGTTGAATCCGAGAGAGAAAAGTGGGTCCAGTTAGTTGAAAGGCGAGGTTTCCCTTGTGAGGTGGGGGAATGAAAGGGTGAAACATTTCTTTTCACTCCTCCCATTCGTGTAGTTATCTGGGATCATGGTGCAGTTTGTTTGGTGAAGAAGTAAAAGGTTATCACTGTCCATTGTGGAGATTTTTGCTCGACTTGAGGAGAAATTTGAATGTTTCCCTTTTGGAGACTACAATCTCGGGGAAGCATCTAATGGTTAGCCCTGACTCGATCGCTAGATCGCTGCATTATGTTCGCCCTACCACACATGACAGACCTTATCCACTCAGGGATATTCACAGGGTTTGATCTCGAATCATTTGCAAACACCATGTGCCTGACCAGGTACCCATGGGGTTTTATGTCACCGAGAGTTTACTCGAAATTAAACTGGTATGCATTGATGAATAAGGTCATTCACAATATGATCGGGCGAAGGAAGGAGAAATTACCAAGCGAGGAAGAAGTGGTTTATTTATGAGGTAATGAATGGGATAATTATTGATTAGCTTTGTGTATGGTGTATAATGAGGATTTTACGAGGTCCTAGCAGAAACCAGGGCACATCCCTTCCCGACCTTAGTTACAAATTTGGTGGAAAAAAAAGTTCTTCCTAGGCTGGGGCCCATCACAAGCAAAACATAAGCGAAAGTCGGCTGCTTCCTGAGGCCTCGATTAGCACATCCCACTCGACTATCCTACGGGCCATCATCATCATCGGCTCTGATACATTTGTTATATATCTCCCTTAAGAGGATGGAGCGTAGAATCAAAGGATGGTTTAAATGCATCCTAGGGAAGTAGAAGCAGTTGGACCACAAGCTCTCCAGGCTTGAGAGTCACATTCTACGAGGAGAGCCTGTTGTTGCAGATGACCCTCCTCCTGATTTAGAAGGGGATTCTGATGAGCTAGATGACTGTGCGGATGAAGATGCATTTTCCTCGGATGGAGAGGAGGCGGACGAAGAGTAGTGGTATCTTGGGTTAGAATAGGGTGGTGTTGGAATTGGGTAGAGACCTCAACCATGTCATGCTGACACCCATTTTGTTTCTATAAACCTATTTATGTAACCCATGGTCATTACAAGCAAAAAGACCTTTTGATTTAGTTATGTAAGGGTGTTCCTTATTGAACTCTATGCATGTTAAATTGTAGTTATGGTGAAATGTTCTGATTATCATTCATTCTGTTGTTTCATTTATTTCACCATTTATCAATAAGTTATCTCATGATCCTATATTTCATATAGTTATCTTTATCAGCATAGTTATTGTACTCATTTAGTTCAGTGGATAGTACTCTGTTCTGAGTGTGTATTTATGTTCATGATCTCAGATCTTACTTGATGTGAGAAGCGCTCCATAGCGCACTTTGTTGAGCCTCATAGTCAGTAGGCGTTACTAGTTCAAATCTTGCTAGGGACTAGCAAGATGTAAGTTGGGGGGTGTGTTAGATACATAAAAGTGTGTCATTTACATAGGGTTTTAAGCCCCTCAACTCATGTTTTTCTTTCATTTTGTGTAGAATAGGTACTTTTGACCTTTTCTACCGTTTTTATGCATGCGCAGGTTGTTCGATGTCCCGTGCACATTTTCGTAGCGGTTTGGTTCCAGAGGACAACTGTAGATCATCATTATTGATTACAGACGTTGTCGAGAGGCCCTAGGCAATTCTAAAGTGAAGTGGGGCGGTATTGGAGAATTGATGCAGAATTGCCCACATGCAGTGAGATGCGATTAGACAATGAGTGCAGGTGCCAAATCGGTGGTCGTTACCCACGTAGGCTATTGGGTACGGTGGACTTTTGAAATCAGGTGCCACACTTCTTGTCACCGGTACCAACATGCCATCTTTGCAGGATTTGAGCGGAATTTCGATTTTGGTGCAAGGGCACGCTCGTCTTTTAATTCCCACTTCGAGATCACTAATGTGGATTGTATTTAAGCCCACTTTAGGGCAGAATTGAGGGAGTTAGGATTCTAGGGTTTTGGCTCTAACCTTTAGAGTGTTTTCTCATATCTTTATAGGGTTTTCTAGAGTAGAGTAGTTAGTTTTCTTCTGATTATGAGTTTTTGAGCATTTGTAATCTTTCAGTTGGTTTTATAACTTGGTGTTCGTTGAGAGACTCTGCGTTTTTATATCTGTTATACTTGATTGAAGTGTTATTTCTCAAATCACGTTTTCTTATTAGTGTTAAAACAATTATGAATCAATTCTCGGTTTAATGGAGTTCTAAACCTCCATGATAAGAACCAACGATTGGAAACTCACCTCCTTCGAGTGCTTGACCCTCAATCCCTCTTTTGAATTAACGTCGATGGGATTTGTATGATATTAGCAGCTTACTTGAATTCTTATAAAACTTTTGGTTTGGCATCTTCTTGACAACGTGTGAGCGAGAGATTCTTGATACGTTATTGCTTGATCTCCTAATGGCGAGAGCCCAGAAAATGTCGTCTGAGCAAGCGTTTGATATCATTCATTTATTCTTTGTCTTCACAAAGCTTTTAAAGTTAAATCCCTATCAGACCATTTATCAATGGCTTCTAGATGAGATTGTAAGTGAGAGGTGGGTGTTACCTAGTTGGTTGTGAGCGGAAACCTTAGGATCCTATCATTCGCCCTTCTCATTTTACAATAGTTTAAGTCAATCGGTTAATAAATAAATCAATCAATCAAAACCCCAATTTTACTTTAATTGCATTCATTGGAAGCGATCTAGGATCATCGAAACCACTCCACTATAGAAATGACACGTGGACTCCACCGATGTGCATCTTGATGACACCAGTTCCTACGCTTGGGAATAATTTCAGCACACGAAATAGACGAAGCCCCACGCGTAGCTCTTGATGTGTGGACCGACTTTGCCTTTTGCTTCGACGAAAACCTATGGTCCGATTTTCGTAAATCTTACAGAGAAGCTAGAGCTTCTCTCTCTAAAACTCTTTTTCTCCCTCATGCTCGTCTCCTCCTTCCTTTTTGCTTTTTGATTTTTTTTTTTTTTATCCTTTTTCTTTCCTCTTTTTATTTTTTATTTTTTATTTGGATACATGGCTCACATTGCGCCATGTGTCCACTCTCAAATGAATCCATTTCTTCCACAGAAACAATTTATTCTTTTCGAGTTCAATTTATTTGAAATGAACTTGCTTCAAAACCATTTCTAACTTTTGAGATTTTGTAAAAATCTAGTCCTGGAGTCTTGACAACTTATCACCTAGAAAATCATTAAAAATATTAGAATGTCTCATAATTTGTGAAACTTTACAGGTCCTTGGATTCATGAGAGGCAGATCCAACGGCGTGAATCTGTTTCGTCATCAAGATACAGAAATTTTCTAGGCTTCCCTGCACCATTATTGCAATTTATTATTATTATTATTATCATTTTGCCATTTTGAAAATTTCCTAATGTTCTAGGGTTTACATTCTTCCCTCATAAAGAATTTCGTCCACAGAAATTCACACACCTGCTTACCTGAACACATGCATATGCAATAGTTATTCTAGTTCCAATATTAGACTTCCAATATTAGACAAACGCACCTTCATCCTCAAATAGGAAATGATAGGTGGCCCGCATAGTGCCCTCGCGTTCCCAAGTTGCCTCCTCCACTCCTCGGTGTTGCCATAACACCTTCAGTAGCCGCACGGTCTTATGTAGCAAAACCTAATCCCGGCTATCCATGATATGCATCGGTCCCTCCTCGAAGGTCCCATCTATATAAACAACAATCCCTCCCCAATCCATTACATGAGTTGGATCTGAAGTATACTTCCGGAGCATGGAGACGTGGAACACCTCATAATTTTTGGATATAAACTATGCTAGATGGCAATTTATTGCCCCCACCTTCTTGAGTATCTCGAAGGGTCCGATATACCTCGGCGCTAGCTTCCCCTGCTTGTCGAACCTGACCACTCCTCTCTTAGGCATCACCTTCAAGAAGGCGTGATCACCCACCTCAAACTCTAAAGGTCGACGGCGTGCAATCGGTACAGTAGCTCTTACTGTAAATTTAAGCCATAGAAGACGCCGTATCAAACCACTAGAGTGTCTCTGTCAGTCCGGACCAGTGATGGAACTCTCTCCCACCTCTGTCCAATAAATTGGGGATCGACATAGCCTCCCATATAAAGCCTCATAGGGTGTCATATGTATACTCGCTTGATAATTGTTGTTGTAGGCGAATTCCACTAAGGGTAAGTGCTCCTCCCAGCTACCCTTAAGATCCAGGACGCATGCTCTTAGCATGTCCTTTAAAATCTGTATGGTCCTCTCCGACTGACCATTTGCCTACGGATGAAACACATTGCTCATCGTCAACTATGCTCCCATGGCCTTTGGAAGCTATTACAAAAGTGTCTGTAGTGCAGGGTCACTGTCAGATACGATGGGAATTGACCTCCATGAAATGGGACAATTTCTTGAATATACAAGCGATAATTCCTCTGTGTGAGGTCATCCGTCTTGCTAGAAAATGTCTTGAACTTAGTGAGTGGTCGTCACCCTACTGCGTCCTATCTGTGGTGTCGTGGCAAGTGGGTCACAAAGTCCATTGTGACATGCTCCCACTTCCACTCCGCTACCTCTAACGGTTGAAGTAGCCCTGTTGGCTTATGATGCTCAGCCTTGACTTGCTGACACGTGAGACATTGTCGAATAATCTCTAACGTCTCACTTCATCCACTTCCCAATATCTGGCGGCGAATCATGGGCTATCTTCTTACTCTGGATGCACGGCTGAATCGGGAGTAGTGGAACTCCACGAGAATCTCCACTCATAGCCTGATCAACGGAGGACCTGACCGTCACAGAAGACTACCATCTGTGGATGGCCCGATAGCCGTCACGTGGTACTTTATGCAGGTCCACGGTGGACATCTCTATGTCCTACCCACGGGACTCGATCACTCACACTCGGTAGGGATGGCGTAGCCTGTAGACTCCCAACATTCTGAGCTGATCATTGTAAATACGATCTAAAGTTGTCCCACAATCTCGAGCATGCGATCTCGGGAAGCTACAGCGATGCTCTGTGACTTAGGCCCGAGCATGTTAGCCACGGCATTTACCTTACCGAGTTGTGATGTGAAAGAGCCGGAGAGTCATAATCATAAGGATACTCCGTCCATCTGCGTTACCTCATGTTGAGGTCCGTACGTATGGAGAAAATATCGCGGACTTTTGTAGTGCAGAAAACACCTATTGCTCGCCCATATAGAAGTAGTGGCCTGAAATATTGAAGCGAGAGACTATGGGCGCTGACTCAGAAGTATCATGCGTGGGGTAATTCCACTCATGATTCTTTGGTATTGAGAACCAAGCGCTCTTGCCCTCCGCAGTTGCATCAAAACGGATCCTAGTCGAGTCAACCCGAACATCCGCAGTACATTGTGTACCTCTGTCCCTTTACGGGACTATCGAATAGGGCGTAGTAAGCCTCACTTTTCAATTCTGGAATGCCTTCTCTTTATAGGTCATTCCACTTTCGAATTTGACCTCATTTAGTCGATCTCGTCATAGGTGCGACTAATCGGGAGGAGTCCTCAATGAATCTCTGTACCACACGGGTTCTAGAAAATGCATGTATCTCAAGTGACTTGGCGCTCTCCATTAGCTATTGCATAGGCCTTCTCTAGGGTCCTTGATACAACAGAAGCTAACCTTTATATGTCCCGAATCTTACCTCAGTGGCTTGAATCGCCTTGCGCAGGCGTGCAAGCGATGTTTTACGAGGGGCCTAGAAGACAATCTTCAAAGTGATCCTCATGCTCCTCCTGAGTGGGAGTAGATCGAGGAAATGTAGATCCTGGTATGACTATTGATCTAAGTAGGGTTGGAATACCCTATGCATGAGATCCATGAATGCCGTTGGAGCATTCGTCAAGCCAAATGGCATCACTGTGAACTTGAAATGCCCATCTTAGTTTCCTAGCTATTTGTCTTAAGGATGTTGTCTCTATTGACTAATGATAGCGGTGCAAAGGTCACATCTTGCAGAATAGACTCGCCCTCTCGGCTGATCAAAGCAAATCATCAATCTAAATGCTGGATCTGATTCTCATTACATAACAGCGTTATTATAGATAGTCAATGCACATTCGAAGGGTCTTGTCGCTTCTTCTTGTAACGAGCAGGAGCACCGAGGTGAAAATGCTCGATCTAATAAAACCTATATCCACTTGATTCTGCTTGATTTAGACCTTGAATTCCTACAACTCATTCGATGCCATCCTATGAGGAGTCATAGAGATGGGTGATGTACCAGGGTGTAACTTCAATAGCAAAGTCTACATCCTTGTGCGGAGGTAATCCCGGTGTTCATCCGAAAAGACATCCTCATACTCACAAACCACCCGAGGTAGACCTAAATCATGTCTCACCTTGTCCTTTAGGGTAAGGCTTGCTAGCAAACCCATCAATTGTTTACTCACGGAATCGTGCATGAGTGCAGGTGGCTTGTATGTACTCATGAAAAAGTCACGGATCTGAGTCAGGTGTGTGAAGTAATCCTCCACATATCATAATAATGTGACTCGGTGTCATGTTATTAATCATACAGAATGACATCAAAATCTGATGTCCATTGCAGAAGGTCCCACTAGTGGCGAATCCACGAGATCTCTAACTCACAAATCAGGCATATCTAATCAGTCTCGCGCCAAATTCACTGGGGAGAACTCCACGTGCTTGACTCATTGGGGTCTCACACCAAAAAACACATCACACTAGATGCGGCAACCGCAGCCTCTATGAAGGTTTGTTAGTAAAGCCGGTGGTCGTGGGGTTATTACTTGCCCGCGCCCAGGCGTCCTCTTCCCCTACTAGCCATGCACGTGTCATATAGAAATAGAGTTCTGAGTACCATCTCAATCTCTAATGTACATGCCAACCACTAATGAACTTTAACATCATGAACTACACAGTCATCGTTTTGTAGTGGTGCATAATGCGACCACTAACCACCGTCGATTCCCGAACTATCATGTTCATTTTGGCACCAGGAACCCCTAAAGTTTATGTTTTCTAGCCTAGTGTTTCATATCTGATCTACCATGTATATTATTCACATAAATCACACAACATGGTAAGCCTGAAAACATGTAACACCTGACAATGCATGATCTAGACCCGTACCCGTATTTTCGGTACTCGTGTACTGAGCTCTTGATACTGGGCGAGATGAGCTAGTATCGAGACCATACTGTGGATACCCACATTCGGGCTCCACTGGAATCGTTTACCTAGGCTTTGATACCAAGCTACGACACCCCAAATCCGAGTGCGTTAATGACACTGTCAGCCGTGGATTTCATGAATTCGGTGTGCGATCTGGCAATGTTGTGTCCCATTTATCGGGATCAGTATTTTAATACAGCGAGTGCTTTTGTTAGAGGCTCACTTTCGACATACAACACAATATAACAGTATAATCATAACCACGTCGAAGTCTCAGCAAAAATATTGACCTACGTGAATTTTTATCTGTTCATATCCCTAATATATACATCCTTTTTACCAAGACCCATTCATTCACATTTAAATCTAAAATATGAAAATAAGCGGCAATTACGATTAGTAGAGTCAGATCCGCGACCCTCTTACCCTTAATTACATACGGAGCTATTTAGGCAATGGTCCCAAAGAATTTAATTCTGATTCTTTTATACAATATTTTTACAAAAATGTTACTCAGGTAATATCAGGCACACATCGGTATGCACTTAATCACGAAGGCCTCGTCGGGCGTCGTCTCCACATGCACCACTTGTACTGAAGGGGTCCCACAGTGGGAATTGGCTTGATGCCTAGTGAAAAAAATTCTCTATAAATTTACTCCCGCCTAAAATGCACATGCAATAATGACCTAAACGTCCAATCACACATTCCATATAAATAATGCAATCCTATATGGAATGTCGTGTCATGCATGAGATGAGACTCCCCCATGCCTGACAGGGTCTGTTGACTCCTCACACCTCTGATGCCAAGTGTGAAAACTAGTCATCGGTGTTTCGCGATGACTCGACCCATTGAATGACCCTCGATGTTTATTGATTTTACCAAATCCCGTGTGTTTATTTGGGTTGCGAATTTCCAAGGTCTCACTGCGGCTTCGCACGCCTTCCGACACTTTCGCGAACTTTCATCGCTGGATACATATGTCTGACCAAGAATAAATTTTGGGTCTTTCACCCTAGGGGAGGATTTTCCCCATCTTGCTTAACCCAAACACATGAAATTTATTATTATTATTTTTATGCACCCGTGAATCTCAATTTTGGATGTTGTCCCAATTTTCGAGCTCACTACACATTCACCAAGAATGGTGAATAACCAATACCATGCACCTATACTCGACTTGACGCGATGTGACCATGCATATGAAATGTAATTATGTCATTTCATGTTATGTCATGCTACATGCAACATTTATAAATTCCGGATAATTATATTTCCTACATATAATTTCTATTCATCACAATTTCCATGTTAATACATCACGCAAGCACATATTAACATGATTTTTACACACAACCGCATATTATTTATTTTTCCAACAATACACACAAAATGGCACAAATCTCGGACCCATATGAAACAGGGCACCTCTTGGTCCCTTCACGACCATGAACCATTTTTTTTTTTGTTCCATTCATCAACAAATTAGAATGATACCAAAACACACAAAAAAACCTGAAGACATCAATCCCGGGATCAAAGCCCAGAAGCCTCGACACGATCAGGGACTGCAGAAAATAGTTCGAAAATTACGTAGAACTTTTTAAACGATCAGAAAATTCACTTTGGGTGTCAGAAAAGCAGGTCTAAAAATTCAGTTTAGCAGATGTCATTGTCCCCAAAACAGTCTGAGAAAATTCAGCCTGGGCGTCAGAACAGGTCTAAAAATTCAATTGATGTCGAGACGTAAGCTTGATCCCAAGAAGAATTATTTCCGGATTGTCTCAAAACACTCTCGAAAATTCCTACACTAAGTCCTAAGATTTTGGGACTAAAATTTATGGCCTCTCACTGCCTCAAAGAAACCCCCAAGCCATTAAATGGCCTTTAGGCTATAAATATTCAAAGTAGGAAAATTCTCTATCTCGTGGAGTTTGTGAAACTCCAATTTGGAGTACTCTGTAGCTCTCGTGTGTGGTGACTTTGTCTTTACTCAGATGAAAACATGATTAGATTTCAAATCTTAGAGAGAAGCTAAAACTTCTCTCCATAAAACACACTATACATACGTTCGTCTCCTTCTTCCTTTTTGCCTTTTGACTTTCCTTTTTTTTTTTTCTTTTTATCCATTTTCTTTTTTTAAATTTGGATACATGACTCGTATTGCGCTATGTGTCCATCTCTCATTCTGATCCATTTCTTCCCAAAAACAATTTATTTTTTTTAGTTCAATTTATTTTAAATGAACTTAGCTCAAGCAATTTCCTGACTTCCGAGATTTTCGTAAAAATCTCGTCTCTGGAGTCATTGACGACTTATCACCCAGAAAATTATAAAAATATTCCGACTGTCTCAGAATTCGACGAAACTTTTTTGGGTCATTGCATTTCACAAGACGAATCTAAGAGCGCAGTCCGTTTCATCATTTGAGATCTAGAAATTTTTAAGAACTTCGCAGTCGTTATAATGATTTGTATTATTATCATTTTTTCATTTTTGAAAATTTCTAATGTTCTCGGGTTTTACAGTTAGCTTAAGCTATTTTAGGAAAATTTTCAAGTGGGGTCGTTTGGCCGTTAATACATATATGCTTTACTTGTAATCTCTGGCGACTCTTAGCGCATTTGAATGAGATTTGAAAATGTCAACAAGGCATGAGTCATGTTTGTCAAAAATTCAGCGGGGCGACAACCATGTCTAGAATGCTATGAACAAGCGTGAAACCCCGTAAAATCCGAATTTGGATAAAGGGTAAAATAGAAATTTCGGTTGAAAATGGAAATTTTCCTAGATCTCCCGGATAATGAAAACGGACTTCTCGTTGAAATTGTCTTCTGAGGAATTTACTTCTGCGTTAATTTACGTTAGTTCAAGAGTGGTCGGAATTTCAGTTTTTCGAGGCGTGGGGTGTCGGAATTGACACATGGCAAGATAAGGATCTTGCATGGAGCTACACAAGTGTGTGACACTTGGCGTCGAGTGAGTACAATTAAGCCGTGTGTGAAATAGTTCCATGGCTCACAGTGGTAATAAATGATGATGTCATAAAGTGAAATTGTAAATAAAAGAAAATGCGTGAAAAGGGAGTACACCTTGGTTTGAGGAAGGAGGGAGGAAATTTCCTCCCGTGGCCGTATGATGAATTCTCCCAGGGTGAGAAAATGACGATAAGGAGAAGAGAAAATGGGAGAGAAATGAGGAGAAAATGAAAGGAAAATGAGAAGAGAAAGAGAAAAAAGAAAAGAAAAGCAAAAGTAAAGAATAAAGCGGAAAATGACGTGGGGGAGGAAGAAAGGAAAAAGGGATACGAGAAGGTTTGTTCTCCCATTTTAGTGAAAGTCTTCTTCTCTCTGGAGTTGTAGAATCCAGAGCCGATTCAGTTCTTTCGAATAAGAAGGAAGTGTTAACATGCGGAGAGGGCCTTGTTTTGGACTAGGTTTTTGGAGACTGTTGAGCGAGAAGGTAGAGATATTTTCACCACTTGAACGCACAGCTAAAGGCTTTTATAATGGTAGGGGTTGCTTATGGGAGCGTGAGAGGCCATGTGAATTAGTTCCAAGCCTTGGGACTAAGGGTATGGATTCCATGACCGGTTGCGTATTTAGTGGAAGTTAGGGTTTTTCTTAGGCGAAAGTTTACAGATGTTGTGATTTGTTGATGAGATGGCAATGATAGTTGGAGCCGTATAGTTCGTGTTTGTGAAGGTAGTGAGGTACCATTTGTTGAATGGTTCCAAGTTGAGACCTTGTTGTGTGTTATGGCTTGCTTGAATAACATCACGGTGTGTAAAATGTTATATTGATGCATGCTTTTGATGTATTAATATGTTTCTGTGGAGGTAGATTATATGTATAAATTATAATTTTCCATGGTTTGTAAATGTTTCATGTAGTGCTCATTCATGCATGTAACATGAGGAAAATGCATTGGCATCATGCATTTCATATGCACGGTCACATTGCGTCAGGTCGGGTGTGAGTGCAGGGTAAGGTTTATTCATCAGTGTTGGTGAGTGGGTCGTGAGCTCGGAAAAAATGGGACAAAGTCCAAGGTAGAGATTCACGAGTGTGTAAATGATCAAAATGATAAATTACATGTTTTAGGCTGGGAGCAGGATTAGGGTAGATCCCCCCGAGGGGTGAAAGTCCAGGGTTATTCCGCAGTTAGACATGAATTCTACGAAGCGATGCAGAACCATTGAAAATGTTGAAAAGTGTGTCTCTGGTATAAACGGAAATCGTGGCCACGCCAAAATAAAGGAAAGTATCGAAATCAGGTTTTGATAAATAAAATTGGAGGGTGTCCGATGGTTTAGTCGTAATTGTGTAGCGAGGTTTTAGTCACGCTTGGCGTTCAGTGTGAGTCGGTTGGGACTTGGAGTCGTGGCGTGAGGGTTGCGTCTCATGCGTATTATAGACATTTCATATAGAAATAATTGTATGAAATGTGATTCTTTGTTTATATATGCCATTGCATATGCATTTTAGGTGGGAGTAAACCTTGTAGGAGAATTTTCTCTTGGGCTTTGCTCACCGGAATCGAGACCCCTTTTCGGTGCGGGATTTATTCGAGGCTGATCTGTGATAGAGGTATCTTTTGAGAAGAAAGCCCAGAAATGTGTGGCTTTAAGTAAATAGTTGTAAATATGTATAAATCTTTTGTGGGAACAAACATGAAAGCTATGAGAATATAGTTGAGATTTTTGTTATATGAGTATGGATGAATGGGCCCCATGTGGCTATTTTACTCAGGTATGCGTCTCGTGATACGAGAGGTATAGAATTTCCGCAGGTTGATGGGTAGTCAACGGACACCCCGGGATTGGGGCGTCACAACAACCGTGTTTAGACTTTTAGATGTCAGTCGAACAACAATCGTATTTGGATATTTAAATGCTAGTCGGACAACAATAGGTACCTGGACTTTAGATGCGCGGAACCGATAACCATATCACGGTTTTTTTAGGTGCGGTCGGATGATAAGTATCGGTCTTTTAGACACCGGCCGGTGTCGCAAGTATCCCGGTCATTTAGAAAGAAGTAGCTATAGGTTAAGAGGAAATGTGTAAAGGATAATCTTTTATTGATGATAATTTCCTTGAAGAATACACTACTGATAATATTTCTTAAGGTGCATGGAATTCCACGATGCAGGAGCCGGCGGTCACGTCGGCGCTTAGGGCGTAAGAACTTTTGTTGTCACCTTTCGAACTACATGGTGTATGGTCCTTCTAGTTTATTTGAACTTCCGTCCATTAGGTTAGTCGTGTTTTCAAAAACCCTTCTTAGGACAATCCCCAGCTTTGAATGTACGCGACTTTACACGCCGGTTGTGTAAGTTTGCCAACCTCTACTGGTACGAAGCTATGAGTATAGCTGCCGCCTCCCGAAGTTCATCAATCGTGTCCATGTCTTTGATTACGGTTTCAGTGTTTGCTTCCTCAGGAATTTTTGTTCGAATGGTGGGCATCCCGATTTTCGTGGGGATGAAAGCCTCCATCTCTTATGTGAGGCGAATGATGATTCCCTCGTCGGCTTCCGGCTAGTTGTCCTATATGCCCATAACACTCTTGGTAGCTCTTCCACCCACTTTCCTTTGGTATTGTGGCGCTTTTGAAGTTAATAGGAGTGTTTTGTTCCAAGCCTTCTACGGCAAGTTGCTTTATGGATCTGCGAGGTGTGGAATTATAGGTTTTGATTTTCAATTTGTTGCAGAAGTTCCTATATAACCGGCTATCGAACTCTGGCCCATTGTTTGTTACAATTGATTGGGGTATCCCAAAGCTGCACACAATATTTTCCATATAAACTAAAAAACTTCCTTGTCTTTGATGGATGCAAAGGCTTCGGCCTCTATCCATTTGCTGAAGTAGTTGGTGGTAACTAGCAACAACTTCTTTGAGCTGGGGCGGTAGACAATGACCCAACTATGTTAATACCCCATCAAGCGAAGGGTCAGGGGCTTGTTATGGTTGTTAAATCTTGGGCCTGGATTTTGAGATGGGGGTTTGTAACTGGCAACGGTCACACTTTCTAACATAGGCAGCGACATCCACCCGCATGGTCGACCAATAGTAGCCTTGGGTATGAGCTCACATGTGCGGCGATCCTGCCCACGCTGGATGATTTCCGCATATCCCGTATTGAAACTGCCTTGTATGTATTGTCCCTATTGTTGAGTGGGCATTTTAAAGATAGGGCCCGCCCGGGGGACCGTTCATCTGATGGATTAATGAGGAGGGAACGAAATTGCCTAGACTTGGATCTTATGAGCTTCGATTCACATTGTTGGTAGTTCCCTCGAACTTAAATGTGAAATTTATTAGAGTCATCAAAGAGGACATACTTCACATCTAGCCCCATTCACCGGAGTTGGTAGTGATCGGCGACTTTGGCTGATAGTATACGGGGACGAGCACTGTTTCCATTATTGGTAGGGATGAAACTATAGCAGCCAAAGCGTTCGCCTTTTCATTACAGCTTCTCGGGACATGCTCCAATTGCCAAGCCCCAAAACTTCCTAACCGTAGTTTGATTAGACTCACATACTTGGTCATATGCTGGTCTCTTGTTCAATATTCCTCGTTTACCTACCCTACCACCAATCGAGAGTAACTTCTTATGATGATTTTTTCTAAGGACACGGAGATTGCGAGATCGAGCCCGGCTATGATCGCTTCATATTCGGCTTCGTTGTTAGAAGTGAGGAAATTCAAGCATATGCCTTACTCTATAACTTCTCCGATTGGGGCTTTAGTTGCGGCCACACAGTAGGCTCTATAGTTTCTCATGAAGCGCCGTCCACATTTAGAAGTCCACGGTCGGATACATGCAGTTCCATTTCTTATTGAGGAATTTACTAGCAGAAGTCATCAGTACCCTATCCTTTAGCATGCGGGGTTTAAATTGAATGTTGAACTCACTTAATTCAATTGCCCACCGAGCCATTCGCCCTAACAGGTCGGGCTTATGTATAGTGCTTCTTAGAGGGAAATTGGTGAGTACATTAATGGGGTGCACCTGGAAGTAGGGGCAATGTTTCTTGGCTGCTACCTTGAGGGCTAGTTAAATATAGAAGACAGGTATATCGGGTTTCTTCCTTGGATAGGGACTTGCTTATAAAGAATATGAGCTTCTGCTGCCGGTGCTCGTCTTCTTTGAATAAAGTTGCACTTACTAAAACATCAGAAACAACTATATAAAGATAAAGCATTTCACTTGTCTCGGGGCTAGCCAAAATCGGTGATTCGGTGAGATACTGCTTGATTGCTATAAGGGCTTGGTCGTATTCTTTATCCCAGCCGATCTGCTTGGCCCTTTTTAGAGTGGTAAAAAACGGCCTCAACCTGTCTATAAAACGAGAGATGAATTGCCTTAGGGCTGCCAACCGGCTAGTCATTTGTTGTACTCCCTTTCTGGTGGTAGGAGTATGAGATTCCATAATGGCCTTGAGTTGAATAGGATTGACCTGATCCCTCAGTCACCATGGCTTAAAGGATTTACAGGCGACTCGAACACACACACTTTGGGGATTAAGTTTCGCCATTTGTGCGCGACAACTCGAAGGTTTCTGCAGTGCTCGACGATCGGGCGTTCTTTGGACAGCCAAAGAATATCATCAATATAGACTTCCATCATCTTATCGGTAGACGATCGTTTGTGGCTGCCCGGAGTGCTCGGTCACGTTCTATGATTCCTTCATCTGCCTAAACACTCACTCTTATTTCTTCTCCATATCTCGACGCCAATGAAGGAATTGATCTTCAGGCAACTGGATCACTGGGTCACTAATCATTGCTCCCGTATTAGACGAATTAGATGTGGGAATGGGAATCGCTAAAGCTACTGGTGGTGGAGGGTTACTGGATAGCTATCAGAGCCAAGCCCTTACACGTTGTCGATGAGACTTTTTTCTCAGTTCCCACAGACGACGCCAATTGTTGTTACATGGATCGTTTGATCTTGAGGGCATCGATGAAGCGTGTGAACACACGCAAAAAAAAAAGGGGTCTAAGCGGTGGTGTCTTAAATAGCCTCTCAATCTTAAGTAAGCAAAATGATGGAGAAGATGAAGAAGAAAGTTTGTGCAGTCAGAATTGTATACCTTTCCCTCGTGAGGAATTTATGTTTTAAACTTGAATTTCTCGTGAGGAAAGGTAATCTTTCCTTCCTTATTAGAGACTAATTCTCCTTGATTTTGGATAGATAATATCACGAACTTAGTGATAAAATTTTTCTTTCTGTAAGATTCTCATATTTAGTTAATGATTTGAGACTTCTAAATGAATTATGAGATAGGGAAACTCTCTCTATATGTGAGTAGGACGGCCGATTAAGAGGCACGAGGACTTGAGACCCAGGGTATAAGACTTTCCGTCCCCAATTAGTTCCCAAATATGGTTTTTGATCTTAGGTTATTTTGGGTTGTGTTGGGGTTTGAATCAATCAATGGGCCTGTGCAAGTGTTGGGCTTATTAAGAATTAATGTTTTGAGACGTACTAAACTGGGATATTGTGAGATCCATGGAGAAATATCTTGTTTGTGGTAGGGCGGCCGATTAGGGGGCTAAAGACTTCAGACGGGGTATAGGACTTTCCCTTCTAATTAGTTCTCGTATGGTTTTGATGTAACAGGTTATTTTGGGTTGTATTGGGGTTTGAATCAATCAATGGGCCTGTGCAAGTGTTGGGCCTATTGAGTAGTAAGTCTTATGCCTAAAAGCCATGGTACTAACATAGTTTAGTGTTTATTATCATTTTTATATAGAGTTTACGTGATATCATTTCCATCTTTCATCATTAGTAACTTTTTTGGGGTCATTAATGACCTTATTCTTCCTATCATTACTCATATTCTTCCCAACATAACCTGAAGGGGTAATTCAGTTGGTACAATGACAAGACCCGACTCGGATACCCTTCCAGGTACCGAGATCAGTCACTTTAGTGAGTCCATTTAATGCAATCTCTAGAATGCACAAAAAAATTTAAAGAAAATGTCTCTTGTATTTATAATACGCAAAATATACAGAATGGAGATCCGCTGGCCAGGCTGCTCGGGTGGGTCACTTAACCACATCATACATGAGGGCTGATGAGTTGTCATGTGAGCATTCTAAGAGTATTTGCGAATTTAGGGTTACAAATGGTCATGGTCAATAGCCTGAGGACATATGGAGTGCCGGGATAAGTCTTCACTGGTTATCGTAGATAAAGCGGTGTTGAATGCGGCGCGAGGTAGGCTCTATGACTGTGGACCTAGGAGCAGTTTAAAGCGATAATGTGAGATAATAAATCTCGGTGAGTGTAGCATAGTTTATAAGGAAATTAACATTTTTAAATTTCGAATTTCTTCTCAAGCCTTGAGACATCACTCTTTGTAAAGTTTCACAAAGTTTAAACATTTCAAAACCTGACTTTACCCAAGTCGACATATGCAGTCATTCTCAACAAATTAGGCGACACAATGTTAAGGAAAACATAATTTAATTTGTTCACAACACAAAGTAAACACAGCCATGTATAGTCATCAAGTAACCAAAATAACCATAAAAATGCACCATAACCATGAGTATAAAAAAATAGTTATACCATATTTAGAAAATCAACAACGTCCATACCACATACCCATCATAAGCTAGTCGGTAAGCGAGCCTCAAAATACATTAAACAACCCAATGAACTTTGTGGTTGCAGGCCATCACGTGGCGACCTTTCAAACCTCAGTGAACTTTTGTCCATCACGTGTCCTCTAATAAACCTCGGATGGCTTAGAGCCATCACGTGGCAACTAATAGCGCTCCAGGAGTAGCCGTGTCGCGTGTTAGCTTGATATCTTAAGTTCCACTTTCTCACATGTACCTTTCTGGCTGTCTTAGTATTAGAGTCGGTCACAAAATCTGAATCCACTTTTTTTAACAATAGTTTTTTCAAGATAGTTTCTGACCCGATCCGTGTACTGAAAATGTCCGAACACCACCCGGCTCATCCCACGAACACAGTAAAACTTGCAAATAATTGAAATGTTGACAAAATTCACATGAAATAATAACTTGTTTTATCACAGAGCAGAAAATCATGTTTGAATGCAACCAACCATCTGATCAAAAGCGGTATATAGGTAAAGTATTTTATCCACCGATAGATATATCAACATATCTACCCAAATCATTTAAAAACATATAAACCACTCATTATAGGCAATATTTCGGTCGCAGCTCCCTACTTGGATCGTCTCGGCGTGTGAGTGCACCATGCCTCGATAAAACTCAAACTAGGCTTTATGCTTGAACCCGACAACCTTAGGATGCTTACAGAAGGCTTTAGAATAACTGGTAGAACTATGGAAACCATCGAATTGGACTCAGACGGGTCGATTACACGGTGTGCCACTATGGGCCGATGCAAATTGGGGCTTTTCACCGAGGAGCTAATTTCTAAAAATTGGGCGAGTCAAATAATTCCTAAAAACATCCCAGTTTCACTATCTGACTTCAATTTTCCAAATTTGACCAATCGGTACTCTATTTAGGTCCTGAGCTTCTCGAGTAATTACGAAACAACCTAAAAATGGAAAACTAACCAAAGCGACGTCCAAGAATTTACAAGCCATATCAATGGAAAGCCCGAGACCGAGGAATTCATCGGTACCATTCTGTGATCAAGCGATCGTATGGTGAAGTAGGAAAACCGTCTAGCGACCAATTTGTTTAGTTGTAACTTCCAAAGCGGTGCGAAATCTGCAAGGGACCAGAATGAGTTCGAAGGTCCAAGCCGGTGGAAAGGAGCTATCGGGTGGCCTGAAGTGGCCGAGAGAAAATGGCCGAAATCACAAAACTCGGGTGAAAAGCGGTGCGGCCGGCGGTCGGGTTCGCCGGCGGATCGACTCGTCCGGCGGCGTTTGACCGTGAAGTTTGCAGTAGGCATCGTCCGGCGGTGGCGCACCTCATGGTCGGGCGCCTGTAGCTGTTGGTTGGTCGGAGGTGCCTCGTCACGGGTTCGATCTTCCACAGTTGTAATTGGTATTATTGAAATGGTGTTCGGTTTGGAGAGTTTTCTCTTAGGTTTTTTGGGAGTTGAAAAGTGTCATGGAGGCCTGGGTTTCATTTGGAATCCCCAAACTATGTTTATATGAAGTGCAAGGTCGTTGGGTAAAAATCAGGACCAGAATTTAGACAACGATAAAGTCTTCTTGTTGAACTTAATAGTGTGCTGCATCCGTAAGTCGGGATTGTGGCCGTTAAAGCCGAGTCTATGAACTCGTATCGGCGAGGCCCTGCGAAATGGTGCCTTGATCAACCCAAAATTATTCATTCTTGAAAAAATTGGCTTTGGTCAACTGTTTCAAGTGTTGGTCAAACCTAGTCAACTTTGGTCAAAACAATGAGGCGGTGAGCATGTTTCAAACACAGTATTCTTTAGTGCGGTCATTACATACAATAACAGATTTGATCTTCAATAATTACCAATTCGGGTCTTGTTAAGGTCATTGGATATTCACTCGATCATTGACTTCAGGGTGGTATGGAATTAGTTGAGTTGCTCGCGAGTTGGTTTGGACACCCATAATTATCAAAATATATTCATTTTAAAAATTAAAAGATATTTTATTAGGTATAAAATAAGGACCACAATTTAAAATCTACAAAGTTCAAGGGATGACATGTTTGAATTCATTTTGGGGTGAAAGAAAATGTTTGAATTCGTCTTCTTGTCCCTTTCTTTTTAGGATTGTTATTTTGAATAGATCATATGATGTGGATTATGTTTGTTTGATTCCCCCTAAAAATATATGCTGAAACTACAAGAAAAAAAAATAAAGAGAAGAAAAATAAGTGATGTATTATTTTATTGTCTATTTAAAACTTATTTTATTTATTTGATTTTCTTTATATATATATATATATATATATATATATATATATATATATATATATATATATATATATATATATATATATATATATATATATATATATATTTTTACAACTATTGACTTTTCTCTTGCTTTATATTCTGTATAAAAAATTTGTGACAAAAAAATATAAGCAATATATGCTTTGATTAACATTGTTAGTTTTTTTTTTTTAAGCTGAAAGAAGACTACATGCAGCTTTATAAAACAGCTAAACAACCATTAATCTTCAAAGACAAGTTTTCTAACAGGAAAATCAAATGCTTAAATGTTTGAATCATTTAATATATGCCTTTCTTGCCTAAACCAATTGTGTTATTTTGTTTCCCTTTAAATGATATAACATACAGAGAACAGTGTGGGCAGTAGATTTAAGAGGTTTCTCCACAAATATCCTCAGTCGATAACCAAATTGAATTCAGGTAGCCTATTTTTTTATTCTTATAACAGTATGTAATTACTTTAGAGTCTCCTTCAATCTCCAAGTTTAAAAACCCATTATATATAGAAACTCTAACACCATCTTTCAAAATCACAAATTCTTGATTATGATAAGCATTGCTAACAGGTGAGTTTTGTTTTTCAAATATTTGATTAACAAATTAAAATCAGTGCACAATAGTTTATACAAAATTAGATCTTATCTCTCTCTCTCTCACAACTGGAGTAATCACAAAACATGAAGTCCAATATTTTAAGGCATGGACTTTAGCCTAAGCTTGGTTTGAACACCAGGGTTGCCTCAATATAAGAAAAATGCATATATTATTATTCAAACATGAGAATTCAACTATCATTGCATCAGATGTCTGCAAATTCTTGAGAGGGGTTATTTTAATCTAAATTCACCTGTACATTAAAAATGTAATTACCTGTGTGAATTCTTGTTTATAATCATATGATAAGTCAAAGAAATATATCATGTCTCAAATGTTAATTATGTTGCTTTCCTTCAACATCAGTTGGTTTCACAATGCAATCTCAATCAAGGCACCATAGCCCACCCATCTTCCTCTCAATCCATTGGCTTATAAACCGATCAACCCTATAACCATGGGAAGGGCCCGCCAATGCAATGAATCATGTCTGTCTAAATATATTAACAGCGAGGAGTATGTGCTTGGTGTAATGCATTAAGGTGCATTTTGTGATGACTGGTTTTGAGATATAATTTAATAAATTTGACGGTCGATTGAATAGACTTAATTTACATCGTTACGTAGTTTTATGACTGACTCATTACTAATTAAGTTGAATGAGTTGCATGTGGTCGAACTCAAATTGTCGACTTTAGCAGGAATTTAGATCCCCATCAATTCGAGTGGTTTGATTTGGTTTGGGAGCAAAACTGGAACTGGGCCTAATTTATTTCGGTTGCCATTTGTTTGAAACTCGCCTAGCTAACCCTAATTTTGGGGTTGGCACAGCCTAACAAATGGAATAAGACTCAAATGCATTTCTGGGTTAGAGTGTGGCAGTGAAAATTTGAGTTTCTTATGATATTGCACTTCAAAGACCCAAGTGGATTAATGAAATATCATTAAAAATGAAACCAACATCCATTTATCAAAGAAAAATAGACATACAAATATATATATATATATATATATATATATATATATATATATATATATATATATAAATCCCATACAAAAGTAATAGAAAAATGAGGCTTTTAAATGTTTTAGCCAATCAATATGTATCTGTAATTCAATGTATTAATTGTATGTCAAATCAAGATAAATACTTATAGAACTGACCCACTTTGAAGAATCAAAGTCTGATACTGTGTTAATTTATGAATTGACAGCATTAGTATAATCAAGTTGTTGTTTACTAGGAAGATTTAGAGGGCAAGAGCACAATTCTCATATTTAACCAAGGGATTTTTTTTATTTTTTTATTTTTTGACAACCAAGGAATTTTGATTTATGACACATATAGTTCATTTATTGCCCAAAAACCAGACTTCAAAGTGTCTCTGTAATTTCTACCACAAGAATATTTTCTTTGTAGACTCAGTGGAGAGTTTATTCAAGAGAATTTTCATACATAAATTATGATTTTATAACAGGAAATAATAGCTACATGATCAGAGAACTCCAAGAAAATGGGACTCAGCCCAAACTAAGGGTGTCTCAAGATCCAATTTTGTTGCATGAATATTCAGGGCCCAAATGAAAGTAATCAACCTTCATGGATTTGTAAATAAAACAGTACAGTGATTAATGCAAGCCACTGGTAGTTTGCAGGAAAACAGGAAGAAAATTAAAAATGCAACACCCCCCTCTTTCTCTGATGCTTCAAAATTTCAGACATGGCAAGATTAAAGAGAATAACAAGTCATGAACTTAAAAGCATTGAAATTAAAATCAAGCACAGAGTTTGGAAAACTCAAATTCCAACTGTCAAATTTCCTTCAAATTTTCCTCGAAACTTCCCTAACAAAACCATATTCTACTCAAAACCCAAGTTACATATCACCATAAATGAAAAGAAAAGTGAGTTATAGAGCTTCTAATAACTTCATCCCCTTGGTAGAAGTTGAGTAGAGGTTGTGACATCCTACATCGATTAGGGAGGAAATTAAGTTTCTGGTGTTATATAAGTATGGGCTACGCTGAGCCCATTAGAAGTGAACAATAGGTACTTACAGAACGTTATTATTACTTCCTTACTGTTTTAATTTTTCTCCATTGGAGTTGTATCTTATTTTTAATAAAAATATTTCTGACACACAATTCTAATCATACCACAAAATATAACTATTTCTGCTTCTAGTTCTTCGACAGAAAACTTCAAGCAAGAACTACTTGGGAAGTATCATAAGCACACCTCATATTTTCGTTTATCAATCCAAATTGATATTGTAAGATATAATGTTGTGTAGAAGCCTACTTGATGATGAAAAATGCTGTTTCTTCTCTGCTATGGAGGGAAGTTGAGGAATCAATCAATGCCCATCAACTGATGTATGCCTTGGAGCTGACTGTCTGAAGGCGTCGAGGCATGAGACTGGCTTCTCAGTGAAACTTCTCAAGCTTGATCGTCGGTGCTTGGACTGCAATTTTTCCTTCGCATACTGACCTTCAAAGACATTAACGACATACCGGAGCTGGGAGGTCGGATTGATGCGACAGAGGGGAACCGGGATCTACCAGCTCCATGAAGGTTTCCCTGCCTCGTGCAAGACATAAGCCTGCAGTCAATGAAGAACCCGAAACCTGCTTTGTTATAACCATACATGGGTCAGAAATGACAAACAGAAAAGATGAGAAAGACATTGTTTCCAATCCAGAAGATGAACACACTCTTGCTTTGGCCTGTAATTGTTGTGGCTTTCCCCGCTGACAATTTCTAGAGCAACAATTCCAAAGCTGTAAACGTCTGCTTTGTCGGTCAAGTAACCCCTCATTGCATATTCAGGAGCCATATATCCTCTTTGGAAGATCAAGCAGCATGGTGATCAGTCTTTTGCTTTATACTTATTTTTAGTAATATATGCAGAAGAATTATTTTGGAAAAAGTACTGTATATGCATATGAACCCTTCAAACTCAGCCAGTTCTACTAAATTCTGCATCTCTAAAACCAGAAGAGGATCTCCGCATTTGCTTCTAATTTCAATGAAAACTGACTTTTTGAAACCCCAAATGGAAAAAAGAATTGCTAGTTGGAAACTTCGTACTTTATTTTTTTGGTGAAAAAAGACTACGAATAAGGAAACTTACATATACGATTAAAAGATAAACCACAATAATCTTCAACACCAAATTTTATAATGCCCCCTAGGAAAATCTGAGCACCAAATATTAGGATATGTATTAGGAAACTTCATACTTTAGTGGTTGATTAAGTTTTCTATCAATCTCATTGTATCAATTTGTTATTTTTTTAGACATGGATTCAAATGCATATACAAAATTGATTTTGATGCAGGAATAATAACTGAAGGATGAGGTGAACACACTGCATTTATTTCCAGCTATTACGATGTGCTGACATGGTGTTACTCTTCTTCATCCAGTTTAGCTAAGCCGAAGTCAGATATCTTGGCATTTAGATACTTATCAAGCATCACATTTGTTGCCTTTATATCTCTATGAATAGATTTTCAATCATGATTCCTCATTGAAGATATGCTAATCCTTGCTATGTCCAAGCATATCTTCTTCCCTCTTATGAGATCCAAATTGGCACATTGCTCGACATTGCCTCTGATGTGGAAGAGGGAAGACCTGAGTCATTATATTCATTCTAGAAAACATAACAAAAATGTAAATTGATATTTACCAAAAAAGAAATTGCTGCGGGCAAAGACTATTGTTTCAAAATATTTGTATATGAGCAACAAGCGATTTCTGTGATGCAACAACCATAAAGCTTCACAAGATTTGGGTGTTGTAAGAAATGAATATCATTCCTATTTCATTTACTAAATTCTAGTTCCCTTGCTTTTGATTTAGAGCGGTGCTGCGGCTATTGCGAACCATCGGCAGTACACCTAAGATCAAGCAGGAACAAAAAATTTGAATCATGAACTTCGAAATGGTAGGATATGAGATATTTTTCTGAAAATGTGCATGTCCCTCTTTAATCTTCACTTTGAGCATGCAGTTAGGCGTCAAAGGAAAAACCAAATCTGTGACTACCTTATGTAGCGGCCCCAAATCCACCTTCACGATCTTGTTGCGGTCAAAGTTGTGTTAGTAGCGTCTTTTGTCTGTAAGTGACTAAAATAGCACTAAGTGTGCATCCTTAGCTCACGTAGTTCTGTAAGTGAAATAAAATTGGCGAAAAACAAGCACAGAGATTATTGAATATTTCCATAGTGTCACAATTTTAAAGAGATGTGCCATTACACTCACAAATTTCTTGCATGATTGATCTCACCTTTATCTTCAATACCTTTTCCTCCTATAGATAGCTTTTTTCTATTCGGGAGATCCCAAATCGAAAATGCAAGGACCACCACATGAAGTTATCACAATGTGATATTGAAAACCCATGACGACCAGGGTTGGGATCAAATTCTCTCTGAAGAGAGTAGGGAGTGCGCGATCATGTCCATTGAGGCGAAAGTAGTAAAAACACAGCGAGTCTACAAGATGAGCTCACTTGGTGTCTGCTATGATACTTGAATATAGAAGATTATATACACCTTTATTTGGCCGCGAGTGTAGTCCCTTTGCGACCGGTATAAGTGGATCTCCCGGGGTGCTACAATCAGTAGCGTAAAGTCCTCATAAATACCCTTACGGCACCTCCGGCTTCTTCCATTATATTAAAATCCTTCTTCACAGGTCCTGCGAAAAGTGATAAGTTATTTTTATATTTGGGTAAAAAAAAGGAGAAAATGCAATTGATATTTTCACTCACTTGAATTGAAATGTGAAGAGTGCTTCCCAGTACGAATGTCGATAATTAAAAAACATAGATTTGACAAAGCCGTTAGCACATTATAATGGCCCTTATGGAAGCAAAGCCCATAATGCCAGTGAGATGGGAGCAAAGCGGCGATTTGGTAGATCACGCATCTGGGTTGAAAGGAGATGTGTTTTGGCTACATGACTAGATTCTAGATTTACGATGAAAACCCCACTATGCTTTGCTTATAAGCCCATTTGTCTGAAGTATCTACAAAGAACTGTGATGATGCCTTGACATTGCTGTTTTTCTCATATATCTGCCCTTAGCATTGCTATCTCCTCTTTGTTGATACTTTGAGACTTGGGCACGTTGAGAGTGGATCAGGGGATTAGTTGTTTGTTTATAGTCGAGTGTGAGGTTACAAAAAAGCATTCGGGTTTCCCAGTGCATGGGAGATCATACGAAGGCACAAAGGGTTCTAAAAGTTGAACAGGTAGATCTCTTGTTTATAATTCTAGTGATGAATAATGCACATATGAAACAGGTTGGAAAAATACGTGTTTCTTGTTGAATGCATGGCGGAAACAAGTTCTGCGGAGTCGTAAAAATGTTGGAAGAAGCAAGCGGAAGCGAACAAAATGCACATAAATGGATGGACAAAGCTTACACTCGGTAGAAATGCAGAATCAGAACTTTGCTACATGGAAATTATTGTAAGATATGTCCTTTGTAGAGGTTTGGAAATGGAGTTAATTGGTATTTGTCTTGGCGAGATGAGAGATTGAAATAGTGGTTTCTAAGAACAAGTAAGAAGAAAGACCATAACATAGATGATATTGGCAGCCAAAAAAGCACAGCGGGAACTCGAGAGAAATACTAACATATGGTTCTCCTTATTGATGTTATCAGGCCAGGCACTTCTCCGGGTGAGTGAGTTGTTGGTGAGAAACACATTGCACATAGACATAGATAGCATCATATCTCATTACAATTAAACATGCCATTAATGGATAAAAATATGGCGGTTAGGAGCAAATTAAATGTTGATTCGAGGATATTTGGGTACTTTACTACAAAGTATTTAACATATTTATCAAGTTTTGTTCTCTCATTGTCTTCTTGCTTAAAGGTATCTGGAATTTTCCCTGTCCCGATCTGTTAAAAGCTTCAGTCCTTTACTGCCAAAGAAAAAAGAAGTTCAACATGAATCAAAAAAGAGGGCAGCATCCATACAACCATGTAATTTCTTGATTGTATGCCATGTAGAATCATAACCTAATTATATTTTTTCTTCTCCTTTTATACATACATAACAATGAAGAAAATTAAGAACACTCATTCAAAAAAACTTACAGAAGTTTTAAATTTTCAATATTTCCAATGTTTCCCGGGATTCGACCCGTAATGGAGCAATTTCTCACCACCCTGCATAATGAGGAAAACATCTTGACAAGTTAATGGAACATAAAGTGCATAACTTAGATTTGCAGCTTGTCATGATTCATAAAATATATCTATCTTCAACTCACAATATTGTTAACATTTTCATATCCTTCAAATTGGGGAACTGTGTAGTTGGTGTTGGTCCACTCAAATAAGATATTAGCCTGATGATTAAGACACGGAAAAACAAAATTAAATACGTATATTTATGAATTCAATTTTAAACATGAATAGAATCATGAACTGAACATAGCAATTATTAGATAGTAGAACACATGCTCACAGTTCTGATAAGTTTTTCAACTGAGATATAGTTGAAGGGATGGGCCCCTCCATTGACGTGCCTTGCAGATACCTGCAACAGTTTAATATGTTTATAGATAACCAGGTAATTTACACAGGCTTGTGTCGAATAGTTGTAAAGCGAGAGCGAAAATAACATATTAGTTGTAAAAATGAGATATCGCCCTCCTGGTTTCTCGAAGTTGGGTCCAATTCGATCAAATGTGGTATTTTCGAGATAAATCATTCCCATCTATGAATGCATGGTGGTACATGGTTCAAAATATTATAAATTTGTAAAGGATAAATTTCAAATAATAATACCACTTACAATTCTTTAAGGTTCTTGGTGTGAAACTTTTACGCGTATTGTTCCATTGAAATTGTTTCTGAAAGACAAGCGCAAAGCACAGAAAGGAAAAAGAAAAAAGAAAGAAAGAAAGAAAAAATGAAAATGAGATATGAATTCCTTGTAAATAGTAATTAGACAACACGACCAGAATGGGTAGTCAATACAAAGTCTTTTGTCTAGAACATTAAGAAAAAATAATTTCCCAAATGGTGAACTTTAGCATTAAAAGAGTCCTTATCATCCCTATTGCTATTTGTTGGGTTATCCTACATTGGTTGTGGAAGGGGTTGGTGATGAGTTTATAAGTGTGAGGGAAAACCTCATCTCATGAGCTAGCTTTTGGAATTGAGAAGGCCTAAGATCCTGCCTAACCACTGGTATCGAGCTGGGTTAAGCAGCAGTCTGGCAGTGGGAGAAACTAGTTGTCGCTCCTCAGACCAAGCTCGTGTGTGAGGAGGGTGTTGGGTTATCACATCGGTTGTGGAAGGGTTGGTGATAGTTTATAAGTGTGAGAAAAGCCTCATCTCATGAGCTAGCTTTAGGATTGAAGGCTGAATCACTGGCTCTTATCCTCTATGAAGCATTACAAATCATACTCTTTATCTCTGGTTCATCATAGGATGAATTACTGAATACCAAACTTGGTTTCTTAATGTTAGAAAAATGGAAATAGCCTACATGTTTTCTATATGTTAGTCAATAAAAACTCGCTTATCAAAAAAAAAAAAAAATGTCCATAAAAACTGCCAAGTTCATAATTGTGAGTACCCTGGCCTTTAGGCCTAGACCCAATACTCAATAGGCTCAGTGCCTGCGCGGGCCCACTACTTGGCTCGCATCATGAAGCGGCCCAAGATGTCCTAGTGTATTAAAACCATGCAGGAACTAACTAAACGGCAGAGTCCTAAACCTCGTCTGGGATCCCGAGTCCCCCAGCCGACCATCCTATTGCATATGGATAAATATATTAAGGATGAAATTACGCGCAGGATATTTATCCATGAATCTCCCAGTATCCAAATCTCATACGTCTCAAAAACATAAATCTTTAATAAAGGAGAATTAGTCCTTGATAAAGAAAGAGAGATTTTATCACCAAAATCATGAGATTATCTTTCCTATAATCAAGGAGAAATTCGAGTATAAAACAGAAAGAATCCCCATAAGGGAAAGGTATGCAATTCTAACTGCGTGAACTCCCTTCTTCCTCTTCTCCATTCTTTTGTTGACATAATCATCGGAGAGGTGGTCGACACATCGTCGTCGGACCCCCCTTTTTTTTTGCAGGTTTACATAACGTCGTTGATGCCTCGGAGGTCAGACAATCTAGGTAACAACAATAATCATGTTAGGCATATTTGTCTTTTGTCTTCTTGGTTATAAATATTTGTGATGATTCACCTTGGAACATAAAGGGAAAAAAAAGTTGGATTGAACTTTCAGAACTATGAACATCAATCTTCCCATTATTTTCATCAACTTAAGGTAAATGAACTCAAAAGTAGGCAATCATGCAATAGAGAATGAACTCAACCAGCTATACAATCAACATATCCATGAGGCATTTCATCATATAAAATGCATTATGAAAGTCTTTGATTCAAAAATATCTTCCTTAAAGTGGCTTTGGGCATATTGGCAGCTAAGTAGACTACAACCAGAATACAAGGACTTAATGATTAATGAAATAAATGAAACGAATAATTACTATGCATATAAAGAGTGGGATGAGAACAAAATACCCCACAGGTCTTCTTAATTGGTCAACTTTTCAAGACCCAGAGGAAGATCTCCTCAAATGATTAAGATTCAAGACCACAGAAAAGTAATTTGGATTAATAATCAAGAGTTGAGCATCAGTAATCTCTAATAAGCATTGAGCTCCCATTTCATTGACGCAACTCCTCAAGTGTACCACATTATATTGATTCCTTCGGGAGGGTGAACAGTTACGTTCCGAGAGCTATGGGCACGAGAGTTAAAGATACCCCGATTGAGAACTTCCCAGTAAATTCTTGAAAACATGATCCTCATACTCAGTGTAAGGCGATTAATAAGAACTTCTGAGTGCAAATGAGACGAATTGTAGATCCGTGATATATAGTCACGAGTGCTGTTTGCGATCCTTCAACGCTATATTTATTTTACGTATTCATGGGATGAAAAGAGCCATTCAACTACGAATGGTTGGGTTCCAAGTCGGATCTTTTGGGGTGTTTGTACCAATTTAAATAAGCACAAATCCTGATGATATTAATAAATTTGGAAAATTACTAAGTGTCTATGAGAGTGTATCGACCATTATTATTACATAGCACTTGAACCGCAAAGGTTGGTAATCTGCAAACAAAACCTTAAATTGTAATCGTCGTTTTTAACCTTTGTCTACACTTAGCATTATGATTATAATTGTAAGATTTTCTTAATGTGGGCTTTATTGGTGGGAATTAGCTGAATTAATTTAGTGCAATAAAATTGAGATATGGATTCTTAGTGTAGTTTAATATGGGACGTGGTGGTGTGGTGAGTGCGGCCCATTGTAATGGGGGACTGTGGTCAGGAACTATAAATAATGCTCAAGTCCCTCCCCTAACCCTAGGGATACGTAATTTTTTACTCACATACAGATTCAGAGAGAAAATTTTTCTCTAAGATCGTGAGTGGTAGTCTCGGTAAGCCCGATTAATCATAAATGCAGGGGATAGGGGAGAAGATCTTGAGATCTTGAGGTCATTATTTTGCGAGATCTTCATAGTTCGCATCAAGCAACCATGGATTCCAAATCAGGTATGCTATTTTTCAGATTCTCTATATTATTATGTTTTGTGTTCTAATTATGGTGATCTAGGAAGAATTTTTATCGTGTCCTACAATAATTTCAAAAAAGAAAAAAAAATCATGTAGTTGGTGAAACTGCCAACCCCATGTAGTAGGGTTAAGGTATTGTGGGTGAGTTAAGAAATTTGTTTGATAAGTTGAAAACCTGATGAAAAATGTCGCCACGGTACTGCCGAGATAAGGAAGATCTCGAGCTCATAGGTAAAGTTCCATTCAAATCAAGACCCTTCAACTCTCTGTAATTCACAAAGGGAAGCGAAATGAACAAGATAAGGAAAATACAGCCCGATCATAAAAAATAGCTAGACTTGGTGATGAGGGCTAAGTGCTGTACCTCCAAGCATATTGTGCTTGCGCTTGATCTTTTACGGCTCTTACTACAAGCCAGATAAGAACTTGTTTTATAAAGTGGATTTATGGAATTGGGATCCTCTTTTGACTTATGCTATTGATTCCTTGTTTTGAAAGCACTTGTAGCATAAAAAGCGGTTTTGAAGAAAAATCAAAAGTTTGGTAAAATCCAACAAGCATTTTCAAAAGGTAAAAATATAATTGATAGTATTTCCTTAAAAAGCACTTGATCGGTCATTCTCTCAAAAACTCAAGTTCCATTAGGCCATTAGAATGGCAGAATGAATTGTTCACCAACATATGCAAGTTGATGTGGAAGCAAGACAACTTCCAAATCAGCTTCAACATGATCGAAATTGGATCAATATAAACAAATACTAAACTTTTGATATATGCATCATGTCAAGGAAGAACAAGAAGGGAACATCATACATGCTCACGACATGGCAAACAGTATTGGTATTGAAGGTACAGTTGCATGTGACATTGCTGTACTTATTTTCTCCAATGGTCTTGTTGAAGCCTGTGCATGAAGTCGGACTTTGGCCTAAACTTCCAATATGTGTTGTTTAGTTTTGAGGATATTATTCTAAGGGTTTCAGCACATTACAAGTAGATACAAGTGGTAAAAGCCATATGGGATAGATATATATCTATAGAAAAGGGTATTAAGTGTAACAACTCTATGAAGTGTAATCCTCTATGATCAATTTCTATCTTCAAAGTAGCTTGTATTTTTGGCTTGGAGTTTAATGGGTATTCCAGTAATCACCATGTTCTTAGGTGGCGTTTGTTTTTTTGGCTGAATATTGAATATAATTTTTTTTAGAGAACTTGTGTTGAATGAATCTCTTAATAACGTGTTATTAAATTATTTTGTTTTTAACATTGAGTATGGGATGGCAGCGTGGTGATTGTTCAGTTCTTGCCCTTTACCCTTAATGGGACGGGTTTGGTTTAACTGTAATTGAGTTTTGAGCGGATTCGAGTTTATTTTCTCAAACCCGAGAAGGGTTCGGGTATTGTTATTCCTGCCCCACCCCGCCCTGATTATATTTTAAAAATATTTTTTTATTATTTTATTTTATACTTTAATAATAATAAATAGAATGTTTTTTAATAAATGATTTATAAAAATTCATAATATTTTTATTTTTTATGAATTATATTAATTTTAATTTACTAAAAATTAAAAAACAAATCTAAAGAAATAAAAAATAAAAAATAAAAACAAAAATAAAATGTATGTGAGGCCGAGAGTTTGCAGGAATTTTTTATCCACATGCTTGTCCCATTTAATTTTTACATGAGACGGAGTTTGGGAATTAAAATAATAAACGAAGCCGAAATTCGGGATAGAGTGCCAGGTCAGAGCACTCCACCCCCACCTACCATTGCCATGCTAGTAGTTGAGTGTTGTTTTGGTGGAATGAGCTTTTAAATAGAAAAATAATAAATATTTTCGCTTTTACATTGAAAACTTTTAGAAATTTCAGTAATAAGTTGTGAAAAATTTAAAAAGCAAACAGTTTAGTGGTAAAAGCTATTTAACTTTCAGCAAAAAGCTAAAAAACAAACAGACCCTTAATGTATAGGACTTTGATCATAGGTTTGTCTTTATGGACTTGTATTTTTACTGTTCTCAAAAACAGTTTTCTGTTATTAAAACATGTATGATAATCAAAATTTGTATTTTTTTTTTCAAGTGTTGCTTGAAAACGTTTCCTAGTTCTCTAAGGGTTAAGAGAATGAGAAAAACAAAAAACAAAAAAATTTCTTAAAAACATAAAAAATAGTTCAAAAAAACTATTTTTGAATAGAAAAACTCTGTTTCAAAATTAATTGTAAAAAATATTTGAAAACATGAGAATAGCTTAAATGTTTTTAAGTTAGAAAACAAAAGTTTATTGTAAAAAATATCATAGAATAATTTTAAAAAGTTAAGCTTTTGTTTAGGAAGTATTCCTAAAATAGCTTTCAATTTTTTTTAAAAAAAATTTAGGAAATCATTATGTTTTAAACCAATTTATTATATTTTTAAAAATATTTTAAATTTTTTATCTATAGGGTAATTATTTTCTATGCTTGTATGATTATTTTTTAAATCTGCCATCATACGACAATTGAAAACGCTAGAAGATCATGTTTGAAAGTATACTATTTTTTATAATATATAAACATTTTTGAAAAAAAACAAGTACAACCTATTTTGGAGATTTATTTTCAAAAGCAGTTCTCCAACAAAACTTATGTATATTTAGTGAAAAAATGTAAAAAAAAAAAATTAAAGAGAAAAAAATAAGAAAACAAAATTTAGATTTCTCTTTATAACTCTCTTAAAAATAAGTACCTACAATGAACTAAAAAATATGATAAGTACCTACATGATTAGAGTTTAAATACATCTAATAAGGAAAATAAGAAGATATATTAAATAAATAAACAATTAATCTAACTCTAACATAGGATATGAATTTCAAATGGTCAAGAACTATCGGTCAATATTCTAATTAGTGCCCACAAGTTCCCAAAGTGCCCTTGGATGTCCTTCACACTCTCAAGAACCCTAAGGAGATTTTTGGTATTTCCACCGCTAAAATATCACCCTCTCTCAATTGACAATTGTCTGCTTGTTAGGGGTGCTTGTTTGTGTTCATGAGTCGTGTCGTAATAGGTTTTTATGGTTTTTCTTAGGCTGGCGGCTTGTGAATAATGAGCGATAAGTCTTAAATTCAAACACAATGATTAGTAATTGTATAACACGATTGAAGCGGCATATAACCGTTTATTAATTTAGTAATTTAAAAAAATATAAATTATAGCCCAATTAATTAATATTTAACATGAATAATATATATAATGAGTTAATATAGACACCAAATATTGTAACATCTTAAATAAACGGGTGAGAATTAGTGTTATATGGATTATTGTGAAGATATACACATTTATTAAGTGGTTATGCGAATTCGCCAATTCAACTAAAAGCATGATTATCTCAATCCAAAGCAAAATTAAAAAAATCGAAGTCATGTTTGTAGGTGCTGTGTCAAATTTCTTGCCTCTGGCAGTCAAATACAGAATTGGGGAGGCAGAATTGGTGGGCGCAAAAGTAATTCAGGTGGGCCTAAAGCCCAACCAGTGGAAATGGGGCTCACTCAGAGCTGATTTAGGAGTGGGCTTGGCATTCAACTCTGTTCTTTAGATTTTTCCTTTTCCTTCTTTTTCTACCATCTACTTAGTAATAATTAAATGTAAATAAATTCAAAACACAAAAAGAAATATGTGAAGTTTCCTTTTAATCAAATGATGTCTTGTCAGTGAGTTAGTAAAAATCTAAAAGTCGAAAGCGGATCGAGTCCAATCCAGTACGAAGCGAAAAATAAATCGATAAATTTATCGATTGAGTTTGGTTTTATTTTATCTGAATTTAGCTTTGATTTATAAAATACAGAAACATGTGGTGCAAGGTTAACTGATCAAAAAATTAAAAAATATATATTAATATTATACTAAAATTATAAAATAAAAGGTAAAAGGTATATATATATATTTTTTAAAAGCAAAATACAATAAATATAATATATAATATTACCATATAATATTGTTTTCATATTATGTAATAAAATATAAGGTATATGATATATAATATATAAATATTAGTATTGTATAATATATAATGTATATAATATATCAGTTTTTTGGTTATGCCAAGAATTAGTTAATCATCTTGATAGTTAATTAAAATTTTGATTTATATAAATAATAATAATTAGGTTTTTTATTAAATAAACAATAAATAAAAAATTCATGGTCGGTGTTTTTTATGAGCGTGGTCACCCTACTTTTAATCGAATAAATATAAGATGTCAAAGGGACGAGACCGAACTTAACGTCACGTGAGGAGGAAATAAGAGACTTTCGGTAACAACACAGCTATGAAGAATTTTCCAGGGCTTCAGGGCAGGGGGGAGAAGGGGATTTTCCAGCAGCGTTTGGCGGCGGAGAAAGTGGAAGAAGAAATTTGAAAAGCAAAAACGACATAATCTGAACCGACAGTTTTCTGTCCTTTCATAAATTCAGAGCAAGATAAAACTTAAAAATAAAAAACAAGAAACAAACAGCAATATCAAATTCTCAGATCCAACAACGAAATTAAGCGGTTTCGTTTTCGAGAAATGGAAGAAAGATCGGTGAGATTAGAGCTTGGGTGGCGTTTGTTTCTTAATCTTGAATAGAGCTTTTTGAAACATCTTGAAGATAGTCTTGTAGCGTTAGTATTCAAGTCGTTTGTTTTTAACGTTTTATGCGATGAATTAAATTGTTTGTTTTTCTATTTAAAAATTAACATCTTGCAATTTGTATATTAAAAAATTTTAGCTACAATATTTTGAATATCTAAAGATATCGCGTTTGATGTCGATATTTAATATCTCGTTTCGGTACCATGATAAAGCTAAAATCACAAACCTTAATTAAATTAAAAATATAATAATTCAAATGCATATTCATATTTATCTAAAGAAAAACATGAAAATTTAAGCACAAATTTTCAAATATCTAAAGTCATCTTATTTGATACTAATATTTAACATCACATTTCACACCATAATAAAAGCTAAAACAGCAAACGTTTGATCATAGTATTTGATATCTCATTTTATACAAATACTAGATTTGATATCATCTCTCTCCTTCCTACCTCCCAAGTTCCCAACTCCCAAATTGAGACCACGAAACACACCCAGGCACATTCCCCGGCGGCATCCATGATCGGCATCACAAGCGACCAGCGCGGAGTAGCAACTCGACCAAAGCTCGGTTCTCTCTTGGTATCTTGGTAACTATTGCGACATCGTAAGAGATGCATGGCGAACTCCGACAATGCGAAAGCAAAGCGAGTCGTCGGCATCGCCCGCCCGTACCGAAGCTTCCGATTCTTTTGGGCTCAAAGCCCTCTTTCGGCAGCTTTTCGTAGAAAGAACCCCGTATAGCCGAAGCGTTGGCGATGGGGTCTGGCGTGGCGGCGAGGGACTTAAGAGTTCTTTTTAGAGGTTCTTCGATCCCCGTGGCGTCGGATCGAGCTCCGGTGGGAGGCTGGGAAGGCGTTGGGAAAACAAGGTGGGGTTGTAAGAGGGTGTTGCTTACGACCATGGATTTGAATCTTCGCATTCGTATTTGGGTTTGAATCTTCACAAACCACGAATCACTCTCACCATTTCGGATGTGATCGAAGGGGCTTGCTTTTTCTGAACGGGTGATTTGCTCCACCCTCAGCGTAAGCGGGGACCTCGTAGACCATTGTGTTTAGTCGAGAAGATGGAGTGGAGAAGAAGTGGAGAAAGAAGGTTTTTCGCCGAAGGAGGTTTTTAAGTCGCGAGGGTTTTCGATGGCTTTTACGAGATGGAAAAGCTAAATTTTTGGCTTTGTTTCAGCAATTTTATAAAAATTCGGTGTTAAGTGAGCATTAAAAAATAAAAAAACAAATGGTGAATCTTGAGAAAGCAAATTGCTGACGTTAAGCGAGAAGACAAACTCGCCATAGAGTGGAGATAATACATGATAAATGCGGAATATCTTGAGCATGGGATGTGAAGTGAGAGAAGCGAGAATGACAAAGAAACAAAAGAAGGAAGAGAGGCAGAAGAACCATGAATTAAGCCTTACACTGATAAAGTAGCTTGAATGGGTTTTTGAAGAAGAGGAGAAGAACCCACGAGTTCCTCTTCTACTGTCGGGCTAGGCTTTCCTAGGCTGATTTCCTCATAGAAGGCCATAGTTGACGGGCCAAACGCAGGAAATAGACCCATAAGTGACTGTGTCGGGCTATCTAGAAGTCCAAATGAGCCTAAAGCCTTCTTTCTTAGCTCAATTAAAGGTGGACCAAGAAGAGCGAGGAACGAGAGCGAGCTTTATTTGAAGACCGACCTGAGTTTGTGCTCGAGGTCCTCGGTGGCTGAAATTTAGACGGGAAGGTGGGGCTTGCCGTGCGGATAATCGGGGGTCTATTATTTGCGGGCCTTATGCGCATCGGAGGGCCCCATCTTTGCTAGCCTGTGACCTCCCTCACGATAGTGGTCTTGGGGAATGGGGTGTTAATGATGCGAGTCAGTTCGAGGAGTTATTTGAGCTCGAGTCGGAGTTGTTAACATTTGGTCGAGCTCGAACTCAGTCGAGGCTTACTTGGCGGGCTCGACTCGACTGGATTAACATTTCGGTCGAACTCAAGCTGGTCGAGTTTGATCAGTCAGTCAGAGTAACTGTGAGTTGTTTTGTTTCATTAGCACCCCTAATTATTATATATCCAACTTTAGGAGAATCGAGTTATGAAATATATATATATATATATATATATATATATATATATATATATATATTTATCATGTTTATATCTTAGCTTATTAATATAATTTATAGAATAATATCTATACGTTACATCTTTCTTTTTAAAGAAAATTAATTATTTTAAAATAAATATATTTATAATATATAAATAAAATAATAAAAATGTATGATTGTTTAAGAATAAAAATAGAATATATTATTTATGTCATTCCCCAAGTAGAATATAAAATTAAAAAAACTTTTAAAATTTTATATGCAAAAATATTCGAGTTTCTGTGACTTTTCGAGTCGAGTTACGGTTGCTCCAGCCATTGGTTAATATTTCGGTGTTCCCGTGAATCGAGTTTTGGCTAGGAGTCGAGTCAGGAGTGGCTCGCGAGTTGTCTAGATCGTTAGCACCCTCTGGGGAGGAACCAAGAGGGCTGAAGGGATGAAGGAAGACCACCTTGCTATTGTGTCCAGGTATGATACAATTCCTTCAAATTAGTCCTCTTTTCTCTTTTTTGTCTTTGGTTGACCCCTACTTTTTGGGGGTTCTTTTGGCCGGGGGATTGATGTGATTCAGAGAGGGCCATGGAGCCGTTGAGAATGTTGATAGTAGACGGTAGAGAATGGGAAGTAGTTCAAGATGGCAAGATTATAGAAGTAGCCCAAGAGACAATGGGTATCAAGTCCCCAAACGCAGAACCCATCAGCGCGGCGCTTGATTAGCAGGATGCAAGAGTGGGAAGACGAATTGCCTAGTTAAGTTCGTGATTTTCTTGGGGTTTCAGCGATTGGGTTCAGTAAATCCACGAGCGATGCGAAAAATGGTGAATCAATAAACTAGAGACAAGAGCGAGGGAATTCTATCAGAGACGAAATGTGAGATGGACCTAAGTAAACTAGAGTGCATCATCGAGCTATGATGAAAATTGACATTCCTAGCAGGAGGTGTAACGCCCCTTCCCTGGCCCCAAGAGCGGGAGAGGGCGTCGCATGAGACTGAGACTTCTTAACTTGATTTTCAGACATTTATGGACCTATTTTGAAATATAAATCCATAAGAACATAAACTTCTAAGACTACCACCGTAGTGGTATTTAAATTGTCCTTTACATATTTTGGAGTCTTATTTACTTGTACTTACACAAGTTCCACTATTACAAAATTTTACATTTACATTTCAAAACATAAAATAAAAAACCTACATAAAGTGGACTCCTATTGCAGTGTTGGCTTTGGCGAATGCGGGATGTTTATGACGACCTCTTCAGTACCTACACGTATAAAACAACTGTGCTAAACTTATAGCTTAGTGGGAAAATAAATAATATAAATGACCACATACGGTGGTCTTCAATCACAGTATACACATAACTTAAATCATATATAAGAGTTTTCACATCTCACAGCCAGGAGTATATTTAACAAAGATTTCCGCGACACTTGGTACCGTGGAACACTCTGGCATAACAAATTACTTTCAATTTGATATCTCATATATCATATTATTCTTGCACAGCATATAAGTATTTGCTGCATGGGCCGATGCTTGATGAATGAGGAGGGACCTGACCACGATAGGTACTTGAGATTCGATGCGGTGTTGAGCGGAGGTGCCAGAAGAGTAAGCGGGCGTGTGCACGCGTAATAAAAGTGTCGTGCTTGGCCCCAGCAAAGTGTCATAACCTTTGACCCGAAGCATATGCGCCCAAATAGCAGGAAGTGTCGTAGCCTTTAGTAAATTAATCGTAGCGAGAGCGAGAGATGTTTATTCATTCACTATTCGGCCTTAGATAGACATATAGTTAAATGTATTACTGACCTTGTTATATTGTTCTTAATCACATTCTTGTATTTTTATAACGCAAGCAAATAAGGGCAAGAAACAAAGTCTAACCAGAAACAGATCACCGAGGCAGTGAGGTTCGTACATATTAATCCAATTTCATGCTTATTATTCACATAACTCGTAGTCCTAACCAAGAGATGATGGTTTCTAGAATTAAAGAAATAAGGGGAACAAAAACAGGATTTCAAGTTTGCCTAAGTGAAAAGGTGCTACGCCTAGGGAAAGGGGTTCGCCTAGGCGGACCAACCCTACACCGAGGCGTAGGAATAGTGATCAGAAACAACCCTCGGGTTTGCCTAGGCATACCGATCTTCGTTCACCTAGGTGAGCACTCCTTGGCCAAGGCCGAGAGGCGTCGGGTAGGAAAAATGGGCATTTTTGCCCTTTTTCATTGGAAAACTTCCTTCCCAACCAAAACCAAATCAAAACACATTCAAAACAACCCATAAAACTCAACTCAAACCAACCAAAACACATTTATGGATGAGCTAGGGTTTTACTAGCAAACTTTTAGACAAAGTGAGTTAGGATAGTAACCTAACCTTAATCTTCTTGAAAACTTCAATTAGCTTCCTTTTCTTCCTTTCTCTTTGCTTAAACAAGGCTAGATCCCAAAGATGGAGAACTAGGAACACCAAAAGCGGCTTCTTCCCCAAACCGTAGCCCTAACTCTCTTTTAGCCAACAATGAGATCTTTTTCCTATGCTATAAGACTATGTTTGGCTTTATTTCATTTTTGGCATAAATTCGTAGCCCTTTCATTTTAGTCCTTCTTCTTTATCCCGTTTGAAAATCAAGTTATCCAAATTCCTACAATAGCATATAATCTTTTTAACTTATATCCTTTGAGTCCTTAATTTGACAATTACGATTTTACCCTTATTCGCATGCGCTTAAATTCGAAAAAATACAATTTGACTTTATTAAACCAAGCGTAATAAACTACTATGGTATAATTTATGGTGTTACAGGAGGAGGAGGTAGAGACAAGGGAAATATTTTGGTAAAGTTAAAATGAAGTTAAAACTCCTATTTTGGAACATTAGAGGGGCAAATAATATAGAGAAGAGAATAATCATCAGAAATTTCATTAGGTCGTAAATGATGGATTTGACTTGTTTGCAAGAAACTAAGGTGAGTTTGTCCCTGACAATGGTTGCTTAGCTAAGAGTGGGCATATTTACCCAAAATTGGAAGCGGTGGAGAGGCGAAAAAGGAACGATGAGGGGCATCATACATTTTTGGGATAATCTGGTCGAAAACTTGCATTTTTTCGATCACATGCCTGTTGAAAAATGTGGAGGACATGTTCAATGGGCTTTTACAAGGGTGTACGGTCTAGTAGAGAATAGTAAAAGGGAATTGTTTTGGGAAGAGTTAGGGATCTAAAAGGCTTATGGGAGGGTCCTTGAATTGCCCTAGGAGGTGACTTGATGACTTACCCTGCAGGAGAACAAGGGGATGGGTGTCCCATTCTATGAGACATTTCTTTGAGATTCTTAATGAGTTGGGGCTTAGAGACCTGCCCCTACAGGGGAGACCTTTCACTTGGAGGGGAGGCCTTAACAGACGTTCAATGTCTCGCCTTGATAGATTCTTGGTAACGGCTGATTGGGAGATTAAGTTTAGCAAAGTCATTCAATGTTCCCTTCCAAGACCAGTGTTCGATCACTGTCCAGTTCTTCTGGACACTAAAGGAATAAGACCGGGGCCATGCCCGTTCCAATTCGAATTAATGTTGCTAAAGTTTGAAGAAGTCAAAGACCTCCTTCGAATTTGGTTTCAAAGTCTTCATTTCACTAAGTCCTTCAGTTTTATCTTAGCTTCCAAATTAAAGGCTTTGAAGGGGATTTTAAAGGTGTGGAACAAAGAGGTTTTCAGTAGAGTAGAGACTAAAAAGAAGGAGTCTTTAAGGAGGATTTCCATTTAGGATGACTTGGAAAAGGAAAAAGAGCTGACCTTGGAGGAAGTTAAAGGAAAAGGAAAAGGCAAGGGAAGAGTATAAGAAGTGGGTTGACATGGAAGAAGCCTCCGTGAGACAGAAATGCAAAGAGCTATGGTTGAAAGAAGGGAATAGAAACACGGGGTTTTTCCACATAATGGCCAACTCCCATAGAAGGAGCAATACTCTCTTGAATATCATTATTAATGGAAGAAGGCTGACTCGAGAGTCTGAAATCAAAGAAGTACTAGTAGAAGGGTTTCAAAGCCTTCTATCTACCTCGAACACCTGGCGTCCAACTCTCTCGAACCTCTCGTTCAAAGGAACATATGAAGAAGCGGTACCGCTAAGCTTGAAGATTCTTCCTGAGGGAGGAGGTCTTGCGGGTTGTAACTTAAATTATACCATAGTAGTTTATTAAAGTAAACTTTGAATTTTTCCGAAATTAAGTATAAAGAGTGAAAAATGATAAAACCGGACTTAAGCCAAGAGTCAAGGGTAAAATGGTAATTTGTAAAATCAGGACTCAAATGACATAAGTTAAGAAGATTATATGCTAAGATAGAATATTGATAAGTTTGAAGTTCAAATAGAATGAAAAGGAAGGACTTAAAAGCAAAGGGGAAAAATTAGGGCTTGGAGTGTAGCAAGACCCACAAAATGGCTTCTAGGAGAAACATTCTCCATTTTTGGCTAAGAAGAGAGAGATAGGGCACGATTTGTGGGGAGAAGAAGAATCCATTCCTTGGGGCTTTTCCATGCTCAAGTGAAGAAAGGAAAAAACTTGAGTTTGAGTCTGAAAGTTCGTTATGAATCTCTTTTGGTATGGAGAGTATGGAAAATGGTTTGGAAAGTATCCAAACTCATCTCTCCTTTGTGTTGTTTTTGGTTGATTTGAGTTGGTTTTGATCTTGTTTTGGCTTGGTTTGGAATTGTCCATGGATAAGAACAAAAAATGTGTAAAGAAACATGTAGGTATGTGAGGATTCTTTGTCAATTTTTCTAAAACCCTGTTTTGTTTTGGTCATATCATGGCCTAGAGACCTCAAATGGAATTATTCAATTGGAGGAGAATCCTAAGACCCTTGGCTTTAAATATTCGAAGACCATTAGGTGAGTGTAGTACTATGAGCGAAATTTGGAATTCAATTCTTCAGTTCTACATTTTGGTAGTGACAAAGCAACTTTGAGTGTTTAAGTCATATCTTGGGCTAGGTTGATCCAAATTGAGTCATTTCAATTTCTATGTAATCTAGACTTCTTGTAGAATAATTCCAAAGAAGGAGGTGTAAGAAAATTTAGCCCCTGTTATGCCCAAAAAATTTTGGAAATTGAATATGAAGGTAAGCTTCTGGTTCATCCTTTGATTTTGGTATAGTCTTGGTGTTTGGGTCATCAGTTAAGTTTTACTCATCCAAATTGAGGGATTTCAATTTATGAGTATACTAGACTTATTTTAGAATAATAATTCCCAAGGAGGAAATGTAATCAAATTCAGCCCCTGTTGTTCTAAGAAAATTATGCAAGTGAAGGTGAAAAATCTGTTTCTAGGTGGGAAGAACATTTCCCATAATTGGACCTCTTTGGAAAAATTCATTTTTAATGCATGATAGTTATGACTTGAACACATATAATAATATGCTCCAAAACACATATAATTGTAGGCCTGCTTGAGACTGGATAGTGAATGAATAGGCACTTTTGTTTAATGCTTTGGCACTCCTGTCTAGTGTTAAGACACTTTTGTTTTTGATATGACGAGGCACGTGCGTTTAGTGCTTGGCACTTACCACAGTGCTATGGTACTCTATTTTTCGATGTTGCGAGCTGCTGAACAGTCACTATACAATACCTTCAAATACCTATTGTGTTGCATCCCTCTCATTCATTATTCTTGAATTACATACATGCAAACATTTATATGATAAGAATAAATAATGAACCAAGAAAGTAAATAATCAGCTCGATCTTTCTGACATAATTAAATTATATATAATATATACCCTATTGATGTACCCTTTGTACAATATTTCTGTTTTGTACTCCTACGAGAGATATAATAATTCTGATATATGAACTGATGTATATGTATACTGTAATTTTGGACCACTATATGTGGTCATATATGATTATTTGTTTCCCACTAAGCTATTAGCTTAGCACGGGTGTTTCATCCATGTACGTACTAAAGAGGACATCCAAGGAATTTCGCATTAGTCAGGGCCCAACACAACAGTAGGAGTACACCACATGTAGGTTTTGACTCTGTTTGTAATGTAAATGTAATATTTTGGAGATGGTGGAACTTGTGTAAGTATAAGTAAATGAGACTTAGGAATGTATGTACATGAACAGTTAAACATCGCTAAGGTGGTCATATTACAAGTTTTATTTCATTGTAAAAATGGGCAGCAATGTTTGAAAAGCGGCGGGTTAAGAGTCTGATCCGTGTGCGTCCCCTCATTTGCTGGCGAGGCGGGGCGGGGCGTTACAATTTAGTGGTATCAGAACCTAGGTTTAGGCATTTCTGGAATAGTTCATAAGTTAGTGTACGTATATAGTATTGTGTTGGCCCAATGCGGATGTCGCCTTTACGAGATAGGATGGATCGACCACAAAACCATGTTGAAGAAATTTGTTGAAAGTGTTAATCCAAGAGAACCAGGTCCCTCAGCCTCTGATCCTTCATAATATGTCAGAAGTGACCGTGATATATTTTCCGAGCCAACGACAGCGTTGTTAAAGATTTCTCACGATATGGCTCGGGTTTTAGAGCGTTTAACCGCCTCGAAACCTCCGATTGATTCAGTAAGAAGATATGGAGCGGAGGAGTTCCATGGAACAAGTTTGGAAGAATCTGAAAAGGTTTATTACTGGCTAGAGAAGCTTTAGAGGATTTTGGAGGAAGTAAGATGTCCTCCTGAGCAGAGGGTCTCATGTGCGGTCTCACTTCTGCAAAGTGGAGCCTATTATTGGTTGAAGCTTATCGTAAGGCGTCCATATCTGCCAGACCCAATGCCTTGGGATTTCTTTGTCTAAGAATTTCAAGCAAAATATGTTCTGATTCATATAATTTAAGTGACAAATTCTTGAATTTGAAGCGAAGAATACATGCAGCGGCTTAATATGAGAAATAGTTTAGCCACCTCAATAAGTATGCGCCTAAAGCAGTTCTCACCGAAGCATTTTGGTGTAGGCAGTTTGAGGATGGATTAAATGAATCCATAAAGAGGTATCTTGCACATGTTACGTCTCTACAACAGGTGAATTTCTATCAGTTGGTGCAGGTAGCTATAAAAGTGGAAAAGTCTAAAGTAAGTAGTAAGGAGAGGTTTCAGAAGAGATTTTCACTAGAGGCTCCTCCTCGGGTAAAGAGTTAGAGGCAGGTCAAGGCGGGTCAGTGTATGGATTACGGTAGTAGGGGAAGAAGACAAGGACCAATAGTGGCACCTGGATTCAGATGGGGCACTTCAATGGGATAAGAGGAAGAGACTGAATACGCCTTACGATCACAGCGTCATTGGTATTTGTAGAAAGATAGTGGAAATTGTTTTTCGATGCGGAAGCACAAACCATCTGATAGTGAATTGTCTGCAAGGATCAGGAAGTTATAGAAATCCTCAAGGAAGTAGTAGAGGATGATCAAATGTACCTCCACTGAGTCGTGACAAAGGTAGAGGGTGAGGTAACTTCGAGCGATGAGAGGGGTATTGCATCGAAGCAGTGGGTGCCTGCGCTGCAACCCAGCCCGAGCTTATGTTATGAGAGCTCTTGAAGATCAGGATGCTCCAGGGGTGATTGCGGGTAATTTCACTCTTTATAATACTGAAATGCATGCTTTGATAGATCCTGTCTCTACACATTCCTATATATGCATTGAACAATTGAGTGATAAATTGTCATCAGTAGAGCCTTTGGCATATGACATGCTTGTTACCAATCCCCTAGGGCATACTATTAGAGTCAATCGAGTGTATAAAAATTGTCCTCTAACGGTCCATGATAGAGAGTTTTCGATTGACCTAATTGCTTTACCCTTCCATGAATTTGATTCGATTTTGGGGATGGATTGGTTATCCAAACATCGGGCTATAGTTGATTGTGATAAAGAAACAATATTGCTTGAATGTTACGGCGTGTCAAAGGTTACTCTACGTACATGGTATCGATCGGATAAATTAGCCGAAAGGTAATCTCGAGTTATCTTGAAGCTCGACATTTTCTTAGAAATGGTTGTGAAGCCTTTGTGGCTTTGGTACTTGACTATAAGAGAGGTCAGGTAAATTTGGAAGATATTCCTGTGATAAAAGAATTCCTGGATGTGTTTCCCGAGGAATTATCGGGTTTACCACTTGAAAGAGAAGTAGATCTGTCTATTGAAGTTGCACATGGGACGACTCATATTTCTAGGGCACCCTACCGCATGGCTCCCATTGAACTAAAAAGAGTTGACGACTCAACTACAGGAGCTATTGAATTAGGGTTTTATTCGACCTAGTGTTTCACCATGGAGTGCGCTGGTTTTGTTTGTTAAAAAGAAAGATGGTACTCTCTGGATGTGCATTGATTATCGACAAATAAACAAGGTAACAATGAAAAATAAATATCCATTGCCGAGAATAGAAGATTTGTTTGATCATTTGAAAGGGGCAATTGTCATTTCAAAGATAGATGTGTGATCGGGTTATTATCAACTCCGGGTGAAAGATGTTGATGTCCCGAAAACAACCTTTAGAACCCGATATGGTCATTATGAGTTTTTAGTAATGCCATTTGGGTTGACTAATGCACCATCTGCATTCATGGATTTGATGAATAGGGTATTCCACCCTTATTTGGATCAATTTGTAGTAATGTTCATAGACGATATCCTAGTTTATTCCAAGGATGATCAGGAGCATGAACAACATTTGAAGATAGTCTTGCAGACTTTGAGAGAAAAGCAGTTGTATGCTAAGTTGAGTAAGTGTGATTTCTGGCTCAAGGAAGTTTCATTCCTAGGCCATTTTGTTTATGCAGAAGGTATAAGAGTGGATCCTGCTAAAGTTGAGGCGATTGTGAATTGGAAACCACCTCGAAGTGTGACATAAGTAAGAAGTTTCTTGGGGTTAGCTAGATATTACCGACGATTTGTAAAGGGATTTTCCGTTATAGCTTCCCCAGTTACTAAATTACGTCAGAAAGGAATGAGATTTGAATGGAATGATAGATGCCAAGCTAGTTTTGACGATTGAAGGAAGCCACTTTGTTGAAGCACGTGTTATTTCAACCCACTGGGTAAGTATGTAATGTATAGTGATGCGTTAAAGAATGGTTTGGGATGTGTATTGATGCAAGATGGCAGAGTAGTGGCTTATGCCTCAAGGCAGTTGAAACTGCATGAACAGAATTATCCCACTCACAATTTAGAATTGACAGCGGCAGTGTCCGTGTTGAAAATATGGTGACACTATTTATATGGTGAAAGATCACGGGATATTCCTGAGATCATAGAGTCTCCGTGTTGTTAACTTTCAAGGGCTTAATTTGAGACGCGTCGATGGATAAGTGTTAAAGATTATGATTGCATCGCCGATTACCGCAGGAAACTAATGTAGTAGCGAGATGCCTTAGCGAGAGAAAGATGATGTTGCTTTGGCACTACGATTGATAGATGAGAATAACGACGAGATGAAGTGTTAATGCTTCGATTAAAAACCGGCTTGTTTTGAAGCAAATGATAGTTGATGCCCAAAAGGATGATGTTGAATTGCAGAAAAAGGTACAGTTGATAAGAGACGGAGTTAAGACTGACTATTCATTAAAGGAAAATGGAGAAGTGTATTATAAGAACAGATTATGTGTTTCGGATGATAAGGAAGTGAAAAATAAGTTGATATATGAAGCCTAATAATATAGTATTCACCATCGTCCCGAAAGGTGAGATGTACGGAGAATTTAGCTTGATGTGTGGTGGCGAGGAATGAAAAGGGATGTGATAGAGTATGTGTTCAAGTTTTTGACATGCCAACAAGTGAAAGTTAAACATCAAGTACCGTCTGGGTTATTAAATCCCATTCCGATTCCACAGTGGAAGTGAGACAATATTGTTATGGATTTTGTGTCTGGTCTTCCTCTCACGCAAAAGAAGCATGATTCAGTATGGGTTATAGTTGATGAGTACCATGTTGATATTTTGTACGATCGAGATTGACTATTATATGGATCGACTAGCTGAGCTATATGTGGATGAGATTGTGCGATTTCATGGTATGATGTTATCTATTGTGTCGGATAGAGATCCACGATTTACATCGAGGTTTTGGAAGGAATTACAATTAGCCTTGGGAACTCGACTTAATTTCAATACAGCATTCCACCCGTAGACATATGGTCAGTTCGAGAGGTTGATTCAAGTGCTCGAAGATATGCTTCGGGGATGTGTAATGGAATTTCCTGGAAGTTGGGATATGTATATTCTATTGATGGAATTTTCCTATAACAATAGTTATCATGCAAGTATTGATATGACACCGTATGAAGCCTTATATGGCCGGAGATGTAGAACTCCCCGTATGTTGGACGGAGTGGAATGAGCATAAAGTGATTGGTCCAGACATAGTGAAGATCACGAGAGGACAAAGTTCGGGTTATTGACAAGGTTAAAAACGCAAGTGACTGACATAAGTCTTATGCTGATTTGAAAAGAAAAGATATGGTATATGATGTCGGTGACAAAGTATTCTTAAAAGTATCTCTATGGAGGAAGATACTCCGGTTCGGAAAGAAAGAAAAATTGAGTCCAAGGTTTATCGGACCTTATGAGATATTAGAAAGAATTGGACCAGTAGCTTATTGTTTGGCTCTCCCTCCAGATGTAGCCAAGTTGCATGATGTGTTCCATGTGTCTATGCTTCGGAAATACCGTTCAAATGAATCTCATATCCTGTCAGTACAAGAAGTACAAGTACAACAAGATTTCTCGTATGATGAAGAACCAAAGGCTATTCTGGCTCGTGAAGTAAAGCAGTTGTGAAATAAACAAGTACCGTTGGTGAAAGTGCTCTGGCAACACCATGGCATAGGGGAAGCTACTTGGGAGCCAGAAGTGACTATGAGGCATAGTACCCGCAACTTTTTGATTCAGGTATGAATTTCGAGGACGAAATTCTTTTAAGGGGGAGAGAATTGTAACACCCCAAATTATACCCTAGTAGTTTATTAAAGTAAAATTTGTATTTTTCCAAAATTAAGTGCAAAGAGTGAAAAATGATAAAACCAGACTTAAGCCAAGAGTCAAGGGTAAAATGGTAATTTTTAAAATCAGGCCTCAAATCACATAAGTTAAGAAGATTGTATGCTAAGATAGAATATTGATAAGTTTGGAGTGCAAATAGAATGAAAATGAAGGACTTAAAAGCAAAGGGGAAAAATTAGGGCCAAATTAGCCTTAAGACCACAAAATGGCTTCTAGGAGAAACATTCTCCATTTTTAGATAAGAAGAGAGAGCTAGGGCACGGTTTGTGGGGAGAAGAAGAAGCCATTCTTTGGGGCTTTTCCATGCTCAAGTGAAGAAGAAAGGAAAAACTTGGTTTGAAAGTGCAAGAAAGTTAAGGTATGGAATATCTCTTTGGTATGGAGAGCGGAAAATGGTTTGAAAAGTATCCAAACTCATCTATCTTATGTTGTTTTTTGGTTGATTTGAGTTGGTTTTAAGGTTGTTTTGATCTTGTTTTGGTTTGGTTTGGAATTGCTACGGATAAGAACAAAATGTGTAAAAGGTATGTAGGTATATTAAGGGATTTGCTGTCAAAATTTTTCTAACACCTATGTTTTTGTTTTTGTCATATCTTGGCCTAGAGACCTCTAAATGGAATGATTCCAATTTGAGGAGAATCCTAAGGCCCCTAGATTTAAATATCCAGAAGATCACCAAGTCAAATTATGGTACTATGAGCTTGGAATTTGGAATTCAATTCCAGTTCTCAGTTTTGACTAGTAACCATACCGGCCTTGAGTGTTTGAGTCATATCTTGGGCTAGGTTGATCCAAATTGAGTGATTCCAATTTCTGTGTAATCTAGACTTCCTGTAGAATAATTCCAAAGAAGAGAGTGTAAGCAAATTTTGTTGAAATTAAAATTAATTATGTGAAAACCATCACACAAACAGGAACATTCATATCAACTATCAAGAATCAAAATACCTGATTCATAAGCTGCACTGAATCCATAACAAAATATTGAAATATTTGAATACGGTCTAAGACTTTATGATCTTCCGTGATCTATACTAGTTCTTCCAGCTGTCGTTTCTCTAACAATAGGAATCAGAAGAATTGAAAATCATAGCGTGATCTAGGGACCATGACTCCTATTTATAAACAATCGTGTTTGTTTATGAATAGTCACGTCTGTTTGTAAACAATGGCGTCTGTTTATAAACAAATAATGCTTCTTATTCGTAATTTCTATTTTTAACCCAATTGGTAAAAATAGAAATTATAAGCTGGGTTTTTATACATTAATGCCCACACTTTATAATATATTAATTAAGGCCCCAAAACTTAAATTAATCAGTTTAATTAGCCTAACTTTATTTGATAGCCTATAATTTACATTTATTTAATATACCAGCTCATATATTTGATTTTACTCCAACAATCTCCCACTGGGCTATATATGTAACTTTATAAATGGAATTATACTTTTTTTTATGAGCTCATGATTTTACATCAAAACTTTATATATTTTAATAATCTTGTCCATTAACCACACCAATAGCAGAACCAAAGCACCATTGCTACATATTTAGTAACTAGACCCATAAATGATCACATATATCAATGCAACTAATGACAAAGATCAAGTGTGGATGTGTAGCATGGAAATTTCATGTAATGTGATCTTAACATGCCTATTTCCAACCGGTCCTCCTTAAACCTTAGTGAGATCAAACCATACAAAATCAGAGTGAATGAAAACCAAATACTTTACTGCAGTAAATAACCTTAAAATCCATAATATCCATAACAAATGTATCTATAAATAAAAGCATCTAAAATACAAACTCCCACTAAAACGATGTTGGGTTACGGGCAGAATATCCAATCTAATTGGAACATAAACGCAGCGAAATTTAAAAATTTTTATCCCTTAACCCACCAAGGATCATATGATAAACGAAACTTACCTCTTGTAGATCAATTCGTCAAGCATTCAAAGTCTGCGTCTTGGTTTATTCGGATCTTCAAAGGTGCTGCCTTTCTGAAAAGCGACCACCCTCTACAAGTATCCACACACGAACAAATAATAACTGACTTTGTTGAATGCTAGTTCGTCTGTCGCAGAAAAACGAAAATTAGGTCTCTCCCGTTGTTCTGTAGAGTAAAAGACTAATTTACTCACTACAAAAATATATATATGTCTCACATATATATATCTATATAAGTCCTAAGCAGGTTTTTTTTTTTTTTTTCAAAACGAATTTTATTATTATATATATTTAAAACTTTAAATAATAACAATTTAATTAAATTTTATCGTATAAGGAAACGAATTTATATTATTATATATTTAAAACTCTTTTAAATAATAATAATTTAAATTCAAATCCTTATCAGATAAGGAAATATTTAAAACTCTTTTAAATAATAACAATTTAAATTCAAATCCTTATCGATAAGTTGTTAATTTATATTATTATATATTTAAAACTCTTTTAAATAATAACATTTAAATAATAACAATTTAAATTCAAATCCTTATTAGATAAGGAAACGAATTTATATTATTATATATTTAAAACTCTTTTATTAAAAAACTCTTTACAGATTATTTCCTTATCCAATAAGAAAATATAACAAATTAATTATTTGTTATATTCTAAAATCACGAATTTAAACTTTCTCAAAATTAAATTCGACTTAAATAACTAATTGTTATTTGTAATTTAAAATAATCTCATCATTTTAAATTACTACAGTAGGGAGCAAAAACTATAAACTGCTATTATTTGTTCTTAATGTGCGACCCTATAGGTTCAATTAACATTGACAGTAGGCCTAAATCACATTTTGATCCTACATGTCATAAGTGGCCTCTAGCAAGACATTATGACTACCCAAGTTAAATGAAAAGCTCATGATCCGAGACAACCTTAATATAGCTAATGACATAATCCTTTTGTCTCATGAGCATTTCTCCGATGTAATATAAGGTATGGACAAAGTCAACCTTATATCGCTCTATCTTTGATTACTCAAACCTCAATCGAATCGAATTAAAAAATGACATTGATCTCCATCAATTCATTTGAGCACTACTTATGCATTTCTCGCCCCAATTGTCGAGGACCCGTAGATATCTCTCTTTATAATAAGAAAATAAATCATCTGCATCGCTCATATCCTCACATACTCTTATTATGTTCAAGTATAACCTTTATAGTCATCCGATTAAAGACAACATTTGATTATATCAAACACAATATTCCTTGGTTATGTTGAGAACCTATAGCGATTTCAGTCAAAGGATTTAATGACACAACTAGAGATTAACTTATGACTTTGATCCATGTATTAATTCAAGATCTGTCCGGTCCAAATTATGTTCCTCAACAAATAGATATAAATTCGATTTTGTATCTCATACACATATTCATCCCATGAATATCGACGAAACTTATACTAATCTTTAATTCATCATATTCCCATAACAATAACCGATTAGGGACATTTAGAATAATTAATGGTTATTATTCAAGGACATTATATATAATAAACATGCAAACCATCATAATAATAAATTCTCATAAATAGTCAAAATACCATGTCCATACAATAGGCCTAGAGCACTATTACTAACAAACGACATATCCTAAAGAGAAACCACACACATATGAGCAAAGCAGTCATGAAGATCTCGTGGTAATCCCTTAATCATGATCCCAATCATGGAGTTTCGTCTCTATGTGCCTCTATAGATATAAGTCCACTTTGAACTCCTTTTGACAACTAGGAATTTGATGTCTATAAATTTTGACTTTGTCAACTCCTCACATATTTGAATATAAGACTACCGAATATTGTCACAAAAATAACCTGCTGTCTTTCAATGCCATCCAAAATACGTAGCCCCATGACAAAATTTCACAACCATATTCCATGATTGGATGCCTCATAACAAGCTACAAACTCAGCTACCATGGTGGAAGAAGCTACAATAGACTATGTAACAATCTTCCAAGATGAGAAGACTAAATATAAGTATATAGCCCTGGTAGATTTCATGCTATCTCGGGCATCCAAAGAAATCGGGAGTCGACATCCAATGATCTCTAACTGATCTCACTTCATAAGTGAGTATGTAGTCTTTTTGTTCCTCGTGAAGGCGATGACAATATTCCGCCACGATTTATACTCCAGAATTTGATTTTTACTGATATATTGATATACTCCGAGATATATCTATGATATTTTTACATGAATATCGATATATCATAAATTAATAAAAATACTTTGAATTGATGGAAACACTTTATAAAAAGTGTAAAAATGACATTAATAAATGAAATATAGACATTGATATTACATTGTTATGGTCTTTTCACCACCAAAATGAAGATCGATGTGGTCTTAACAACATTTTGATGAAAGGATCCCATCATCTTGTGAAGACAATAAGTACCAAGACATGGTGTTCGATAATATCGATTATAAGATCGGTCATTTATGTATAAATGTCTTCACTTTGCACTCACAACTTCCATGGATGGGAAAATCGGGGTTCACCCACATGTTCGCTTGAGATCCGGTCGATTTTGATATGGAACAGCGAATTTACTTGTTCGAAGATGAGATAAATTTATCATTCCATATATCCCTTCATCAATGGCCAAGGATTTGAAGAAGGCTGACCATAAGTCATTGTGTGAGGAGGAAAAATGCCACTGGCCATTGATGAATCACTGCATTGAGTGCCAATGCTCATAGATTCAAAACTGTACCGACAATGAATCCTCATCAGATGTGCTATCCTTCGTTATCGACCTCTATATGGCTTTCCAATGGCTCCACACGCACTACCTCCTAGACCCGTGGTCTTCTCATCTTGTGTAGCATGTGTGAAATCATCTTCACCAAAGCGGAATGGACTCAATGGATATTGACTTGCCTGTCGATCCGCAATATCTCCACCATCATTTCTAGTATCACTACCATCATTGGTCCCCTCTCCTCTTGAGCCATCATTGCCTGTAGTTGAAGTACCAGCAAAACTAGGTCTACTACTATGTTCAGCACTTGAATCAAATGAGGGTCGAGAATCAATAGCGGGCTGAACTGAGTCTCTCATGTCTTGACTGAAACTTTCACTATTAACTTTCGTATAAAAACACTCTGGCCAACATCAACACCAGCTTCTCGAACATGCGCAGTAATTCGTGGATCAGATTTCCATCTTCGTCATCTAAATGGAGAGGTCTAACCCATTGGGAATAATTGATTATCCTCTTCTTTCACCAAACTCTACCGAAATGTCGAGTAACCAAGTGCAATTCTTTCAAGAACTTTATCCGACTCTCGCTTGCATATCACGTGATCTTTAGTTTCATGTTATAGTAACAAAACCACTGTTGGAGCTTAGGTAAGCAAGCCGATTTCTTTGAGCCTGTAGTGGGATAGAGCAAATGTGCTCCACTTCTCTCGCATGTCAAGAAGATGCGCTTTGGGCAAGAACTTTAATGGCCAAATTCCCTACTGTGGGAGTGTGGTTTCCATACATGAACCAATTATTCAATAATAAAAGCAATAAGTAACATTCAAAATCTAATAATAACATGAAAATAGGCTTTATTTTTAATGTTTTAATGAGAAATAACACTAACCAGGAACCATTAAATCTCTTGAGGCTATTGTCGCTTCTATCACCGAATCCTCTTTTCGCATTCTCGAAACATTATGTCGTGGAATTAAAAGATACATGTCTAATCAGTATAAGTGTAAGTTTAACCACTAAATTGAATCGCTTAATTGATTTGTAACCAATTGATGTACCTCATTTCCGCAAATTACCAATGCCCGTAGTAGTAGAAGATAATCTGCAAATACTTCGTGGAACAAATTTTGGAGTAACTCAGGTATCACTAATACCTGTGTCTATATTGAAACCTTGGATTCAAATAATATGCTGCAAAAGTGATTTAGAATTAGTATGTCATAAGAGGAAAATAATATACATTAAGTGATTAAGATATCGCTTAGTTACCTGCTGCATGAAGAGGATGTTTGAGCGTCTATCCAACGACCGAGATGATTGTTTTGACCCAATCTTCGCATCAGTTGATGTACTTTGCTTCATTACCCGACCAACTCTATACACAAATGGCATTGTTGGGACGACTTCAGAATCAACAATGCGAAGAACTGTATATAGTGGCTCATAGATTGATACTAGCTTAGAGACCTTCTCCCAATATGCAAGTGATCAAATGATGAGCACTTCAACATCATGTCCAATGGTCGATCGACTACCAGGAGAAGCCCATTCATCACTAATAAAGATCTTCTTCAAATCAGCCCTCTTTTTAGAAGTGACTCTCTAGGCGATGTAATTTGTTGCAAATCTTGCTTGCCCCGGACGACACACATTCTACCATTAATCTTCACTTCTCGCAAGCAAATCAACCATGATTGTAGATGAAGTCGGGTGGGATTCATGCGGTATCGTAATTAATCTTAAACGGTAGCTCTTTTAGCAATGTCTTCAAACATCAAGTCAATGCAGTGTGCTGCGCATGGAGTCCAATATAAATTGTACTTCTTCATTAGCAACTTTCCCGCCTTCACAAATGCTGATCCATTGTCTGTAACAATTTGCACAACATTTGTTTCACCTACTTCCTTGATCACGTCCTTCAACAAACCGTAAATGTATTTGTTGTCTTTTATCTTATCGGATGCATCAACGGATTCGAGGGAATATTGTGCTTCCTTTCTCGAATATAGCCATGAAATTAATAATGCTCACTGCCTGTCCATCCATCGACATAATCACATGTCCATGTTCTTCATTTTTCCCTTTGGATGTTCACATAATCTTCCATGTCTTTATACTCCATATCCAAGTATTTGTTTTTGATTTCATATGGAGATGGTGGCTCTATTCCCATGCCTACAAGTAGAATTTGTGACGCCCCAATCCCGGGGTGTCCGTTGACCACCCGTCAACCCGCGGAAATCTACATGTCTCAAGTCATGAGGCACGACATCGTGTAAAATGGCTGCCAGCCATACATCCTACTTCATAAAATGTACATTTTATACAAAAATGATTTATTACAATTGTATTTAATTACAATTTATACAAAAAAAATGGGTCTCTAGCCCAAAATTTTACAAAAAACAGAAAATACAAGATAAGGCCATCTTGGCCATTTCTTCAACTCTAAGGTTCTGGATGCGTCCCATCCCCCATTATGCCTTCATTACCCTCGAAAAATATTCTTACGACGGGTGGCTAAAGCCCAAAAGAGGGAATTCACTGTTACTCCCACCTAAGTGCAATGCAATGGCACACCAAACATACAACTCATGCCAATATATCACTCATGCATATATTAACAATTTAAATCCCATACATCATGTTATTCAGTTTATAATAATAACATAAACTTAGCTCACATGGGCTAAGGCACAATCCCGCTGGCTCGCTCCTGAATACCACAATTTCACAATCACATGTTATTCACCCATGGCAACAACCCACATCACACAAATCACACAAAATGCCCGTGTGGACTGTCCGAACCACACCAAGGATTTATTCATTCTGGGCCCAAATCTTTGAATCGAAATCATTTCATTCCGGCCAACAAATCCCCACCCATTACAAGGTGACTTAAGCAAAAAGTAAAACAAGTAGGAGAAAACCCACCTTCTCGAGTTTGTCGAAAACTCCCCAAACGCTCCTCACGAACCCTTGACGTGTAGACCCAACTTCTTGCCTCTTTGCGTCGAATCAGCCGACGGTCCGATCGCTTGAGACTTGCAGAGAAGCCAGACTTTCTCTCTAAAATGAGAGATCCAAGCTTCCTGCAAGACTCCCTTCTCCCTCACGTTTTTCTTTCCTTTTCTTATTCAGCTTCCCTGCTTGTTTTCTTTCTTTTTCCATTTCTCTTCTCATTTTCAATTTCTCCCCATTTTCTCATTTCTTCTTTGGCTCTTTCTCTCCCTTTCGAGAATTGACCGTATGGGCCAAATGAGGAAATTTCTCTACCTTCCTCAAGCCAATCGTGTGGCTCCCAATTTTCCATCCTCTCTTTTTCTTTTATTTCTTTATTTTTGACATCATCCACTCAAGTGGATCATCAGGAGCTATGGATCATGCTACCCATGTGGCTCTAATGGTCACTTTTATGCCAAGTGTCACCCATTTTGAGGTGCCATGTGGCATCTCAATCACCACGTGTCATCCAACACCCCACGCCTTGAAAAACGTGAAATCCCGACCACCTCGGAATCCAACGAAATTCGACGTGGTTGCTAAATTTCACGAGACGATTCCAACGGTGTCGTCCGTTTCGTCATCCGAGATCTAGAAAAATTCCGGATTTTGACCGAAATTACCATTTTATCCTTCCTTAGGAAATCTAGATTTTCCGGGGTCTCACAGAATTAATGAAATTAATTATCTAGTTTTCAATTATAATATAAGATAATAATTTATTAAAACCCAAAAGTGATTGTCACAAGATCATTTGTTGTGCACCAATAATCAAGTGTTCTTTGAAGGGTGAGAGTCTCCGCTTTGTGAGGCGCAACACTCTATATATGAAGAATTTGCTGATTAGTCGGCCCATCGCTTTTGATTGAACCACCTTTGAAAAGATTTTTTACGTTCTTTATCTTGCTGCCAAGACTTGTATAATGTAGATGGAGCAAGCGGTGGTGATGGATCCGATTGTCTCACACTCAGATCTTTGCATGCTCATGGATTAGTCCGCTGCGGTTGTGAAGGCTCACCCGTTGCAACATCTCAATTAGATATCAAGTAAATTCGCTTATTTTAAAAAATTATTTAATTTAAAACATTTACCCATTTTTCTTTGCCTCTCTATAAATCCTTCTTCTTGTTGTTTGCTCCATTCGTGAGCTTTGATGCACGACATGCTGCTCGAAAATCAGCTCTTTCATCAGGGGTCATATCACCCAGATACATATATACATCTTCCTCTTCTTCCTCCTCATCCTCATCATCATCAATGATACCACTGGCCCCCCATTCGTGTTCGTAGCTCCGGCCACACATCTTCTATATCAGCTGCTTTCTTCGCTTTTTCTTTATTTTTCTGCTCTAAAAGTAGTTTCATTTCTTGTTTCACTTCCGGAGGCACATTTGGGCACTTTTTTGTATTAGAGTTGGGATCCGAATGTGATAGGTGATATTTAAAGCGAGTGATCCCACCAATTCCGTCACCAAACCACGCAGAATCGCATATTTGTACCATTTCTATTCCTCCATATGTGTGCAATATTTCCATGTTGGATCTCGGCCTCCAATATTACTTCCACTCGCCATCCTATTATACAATTGAAAATGAATTTATTTTCATATAAAATAACAAATTTATTATATATATATATATATATATATACACAATATTAACTAATATATAACTTACTTTAAAAAATATTAACTAACATGAAAGATTAATTAATTTATTAATATGCATACATAATATTGAATTCATATATAATTTATTAATATGCATATATATAACTAAAGTGTAGTTATTTTAAAGAATATAACTACTATTTAATTGATTATATTATATAAAACCATATTATTATATGATATTTACCTTAAAGCTTAAACTAATATATTTGTATTTTATGCAATTTATAATCTAATGTCAAATTATATATATAGCATATATATATATATATATATATATATATATATATATATATATATATAGTTATATATATATATATATATATATATATATATATATATATTATAGTATATTTATTTTAGTATATAAACTATATTATTATATGATATTATTTTAATTTTAAAGCTTAAACTAATATATATTTGTATTTTATGCAATTTATAATCTAATGTCAAATTAAAATATATATATATATATATATATATATATATATATATATATAGTATATTTATTATAGATTTATAGTATATAAAACCATATTATTATATGATATTTACCTTGAAGCTTAAACTAATATATATTTATATTTTATGCAATTTATAACGAATGTGAAATTATAAAAAACTAATGTGATATATTTATTTTAAATAATACACCATTATTACATTATTATAGTATATAAACCATATTATTATATGATATTTACCTTAAAGCTTAAAATATATATATTATATTTTATGCAATTTATAATCTAATGTGAATTAAGTATATAGTATATTTAGTATATAAAAACCATATTATTATATGATATTTACCTTGAAGCTTAAACTAATATATATTTATATTTTATGCAATTTATAATCTAATGTGAAATTTATAAAAAACTAATGTATATTTATTTAAATAATACACCACTATTACATTTATTATAGTATATGAAACCATATTATTATATGATATTTACCTTGAAGTTTAAAACAATATATTTATATTTTATGCAATTAATAATCTAATGTGAAATTAAAAAAAACTAATGTGTATATTTATTTTAAAGAATACACCACTATTAAAAATAATATATATTCATATTTTTATGCAATTTATAATCTAATGTGAAATTATAAAAAAAAACTAATATAAAAACTATAGTAGTATATATATTATCTTAGACTAATATATATATTTGTATTTTATTAAATTTATAATGTAATATGAAATTATAAAAACAAACTAATATATAATTAACATAAATACAAAAATAAATGTAAAAGTAAAACTATTAAATAATACACAAAACATAAATACAATAAGAAGTAGATCTTAATTAATCTTGTTGAAATTTAGCCTTCAACCCTTAAAATTAAAATTTCCACCTTTTGAGATATATAACAAAGAAAAATAATTTTGCATGAAATGAAGATTTGATGAGTAGAGAGAGTTTGTGAGAAAATGTAGTGATTTTGGAGTGGTATTTATAGGATTTTTTGGGTCAAAAGGCAATAGAATGGTCAAAATATAATTAAGATTTAATTCTAACCGTTGATTTAGTTTTGGTGAAAATATGACCGTTTGGATCTTCTAGCCGCTTGACCAACCTCACCGTTGACTGCTTAGATTTAATTTCTGGCCGTTGGATAAAAAATTTGACCGTTGGATCACATTTTTAAATCGGGTGAAATCTGGGCCATTGGATCAAACTAGATTCAACCGCCATCGATCGCCAAACTAGCCGCTTTGAAAAGGAGGCTTGACTGATCGGGTTTGACTTCGCACAACAGACTGGCACCACACGCTAAGGCTGAAGAGAGTCGACACTAATAGCAGTCAAAATATCGCCGATATATCGCCGATATTTTCGATATATCGGCGATATATCTCCCAAAAAAATCTCAAAATTTTTTCCCACCCGCGTGTCTCCCACGTGTCGATATTTCGACCGATATTTCGGTCAGCTTTCGATATTTCGCCGAAATATCGCCGATATTTACCGATTTTTCACGATTTTTCCTGCAAACGACTTTCTGTAGCAAAAATCGTTTCGTTAACTCCCAATATCCGATATATCGCCGAAATATCGGCCGATATATTCGATATTTCAATCCTTGTCTGTAAGTACCTCATGACTCGCTTGGCTGCTATCTAGTGATCCTTTCTAGGATTGCTTAAGTATCTGCCTAACATGCCAATAATGTACACAATATCTGGACGCGTACATACTTGAGCATACATCGACTTCTATTGGCCGACGATAAGGAATCATTGGTCAGATCTCCCCGAATCTCAAAATTATTCTTAGGGCATTGACTGAGACTAAATTTGTATCCCTTAGCCACACGGGTGTCACCTAGTTTGCAATCATGTATGCCAAACCTTTTAAGAATTTTCTCACTATAGCTCTTTTGTGATAAACCAAGTATACCCCAAGAACGATCCCGGTGTATCTGTATACCTAACACAAAAGAAGCATCACCAAGATCTTTCATCTCAAATTTCTTTGATAGAAATCTCTTGGTTTCATGCAACATGCCTATATCGTTGGTGGCAAGCAATATGTCATCAACATATAAAACCAAGTAAATATGCTTACTCCCACTGAACTTATGGTATATACAATCATCAACCATATTCATCTCAAAACCAGACGAAATGATAACTTGATGAAACTTGTAATACCATTGACGAGAAGCTTGCTTAAGCCCATAGATGGATTTAACTTCTGTAAACCATCTTCTTGTATCTCCCGACACAAAATTCTTATGGTTGCAATTCATATAGATTGCTTCATCAATGTCACCATTGAGAAATGGCCCTAACATCCATCCGATGAAGCCTAAAGTCAAAGTGCGCCCCACAAGTGCCAGCTATTGTCCTAAAGAGTATTTCGATGAAACCAATATAAGTTTTTCCTCAATAGATGCCTCTTGTGTATAACCTTTAGCGACAAGACAAGCTTTGTATCTCTCCACATCACCTTTTGAATCCCTCTTAGTTTTAAATATCCATTTGCAACGAATGGGTTTCACACCTTCAAGCAATGGGACTAGATCCCAAACTTCATTGTCCTTCATGGACTTTATCTCCTCATTCATGGCATCAACTAATTCTTGAGATTTAGAACTTTCTGTCATGGAAGCTGGATTGATCATCTTCCACCGCACTAAAGTCAAACTCATGTTCTCAAGAAATACAATGTAATCATCCTAAGACTCGCACTTCTCCTTCTCTAGTGGATCCCCACTGTAGGTTTTGAAGGAGGTAGAGTTTGTTATTATGGAACGGGAGGTTCTTAGATATTGTTTTGATTTGGATATGCTTCTTGAACAATGTCAGGTATAGGAGCCTTATCAATGTCAATAATAGCTGTGGGAATATCAACATATTTCTCTTCAAAAAAAAAATCCCTATCATTATCTCTCCCATCAAACTCAACATCCTCAAAGAACCGAGCATTTCCCATCTCAAAAATTGATTTAGTAGTAGGATCATAGAATTTGTAACCCCGGATCTTTCTGTGAGTATCTAATAAAATCCGTGACGCCCCCAAAATCGTGCTTGCTGACAACCCAACTCCTTCGAAATAGTTCGTGGGATGTCGGCAACCCGACACCACTCATGAAAATCGGGCAGAGTCTTCTTTGTACGGGGAGCTCTACCCAAGGTACAAACCTGTCCTAACAAGTTTTCAATGACCACACAGGGTCCATATACAATTAAAATGAGTAAAAATTGCCAGTTGGGCCCCTGCATCAATACTCACAAAATAAATATCTCAACCAAATATATTACATGGTTCAAGAGTTTTTACATTACTCTTAACTCAACACATATTAAAATTTACAATTCTAATACATGTTATACAAAATAACTACCAAAGCCACAACCTAGCTTTCTTCTCAAAATGGCCTCTAATGAGTGCCGCCTTCCCGATCGCTCCCTATACTTGAAATTGTGATCCCTTGACAGGGTGAGCAAAGCCTAGTAGAGAAAATTTCCTACCTGGGTTACTCCCCACCTAAGTGCACATGCATGGAAAAACAAACACATTCAAGCAATTACATGAACCTACTCGAATGTCTACATGACCGATCTCGTGTCCCGAGTCCTCACCGACTCCCTCACACATGCCTAAGCCAATATGCGAGTAAAATAATCAGTTTTCAAAACAAAAGCTATTTGTTCTTGAAAACACACTACCGAGTTTCGGTAAAATATTGGACAACCCTTCGAGGTGAATCTGTTGGATAACCTTCCGAAATTACGGCCTCCGACGTGAATTGTTAGACAATCTCCCAACACAATTCTCCTGAAAATCTTTCGTCGAAATTCCGTTCACAAACATTTTTTATTTTTATTTCTTTTCATGTCATGCACTCACACCACCTAGATTGCTCCCAAAGTGTATATGGAATGGTATGATTTTCAATTCCAACACACATTCATGCTAATATATTCACATACTATATATTAACATAATTCAATCATATAAAGCATGTTATGTAAATTCAACCACTATACCAAAATTAGCTCAAGGCTGGCTAATTAACAAACATAAGCAATCCATTTTGTAATCACCTAACACCATAAAATTCACACAAAATATTCACATCACTATTCAAGTGAATGTTGAACCTCGGGTGGCACCGCCACGGCCACACAAATAGGAATTTTCTCCACTCGGTTCAAAGCTTTTGAGACCAAGTTTACGGCTAAAGCAAGCCTCAAAACATTCCTAACCATTTACACATAATTCAATCATATAAAGCATGTTATGTAAATTCTCAACCAATTACACCAAAATTAGCTCACATGGGCTAATTAACAAACATAAGCAATTCATTTTGAATCACTCAACACCATAAAATTCACACAAAAATATTCACATCACTATTCAAGTGAACAGTGAAACCCTCGGGGTGGCACTGTTCACGGCTACACAACTAGGAATTTTCTCCACTCGGTTCAAAGCTTTTGAGACCAAGTTTACGGCTAAACAAGCCTCAAAACATTCACCAATAATTTACACCACATTTCTTACTTGAAGAATAGCAAGTAGGGAAAAGATCCTACCTCTTGGAGTGTGAAACTCCACCAAATAGGTGCGCGCGTGGCACTTCGCCGCGTAAACTGACTTTACTTCTTGCTCAGTCGAAGGCAGAGCCAGTCGATTAATTTGAAATCTAGAGAGAAGACACACCTTCTCTCTCTAAAAACCAGAAAATCCAGCCACTGCCTCCTTTTGCACATTTTTGCCTTTTTTTTTTCTCCATTTGAGAAGATGATCACTATTGACTCTTTTGTCTTATTATCATTAAACATTCAAATAATGCCTTCCATGTCTTTAAATCTTTGGATTTTGACACTTGGCACTATCTAGGCCATCCATTTCATCATCTCTCTACTCATGCAACATGTGTCACATGAGTACATGTCATAGGTGACTTTTGTCACATCACATACCGTTTTGCGGGCAGGCACGGTGCCTCGAAGCGTGCGAGAGTCGAACTATCTTGGAATTCGACGAAATTCGGCAGTGGTAGCTCGATTTTGAGATTCATGATAAGTACATTTTGTCATAGAATCTAGAAAAATTTTGAATTTTTACTAAAATTACGATTTTGCCATTTTTCAGAAAATTGGAATTTTCTCGGATCTTACAAAAATAGCAACTAACCGTTCTTGAATCCAATTTATTTTCATGAGGCCTGTCAGGCCTTGCTTCAGCTAGACATCCCCAAACGTGTAAGTGCTTCAGACTATGCTTCTTGCTTGTCCAAAGTTCATAAGGGGTTTTAGCAGTTGCTTTAGTTGGTACTCTATTAAGGATATACACTGCAGTCTTTAATGCTTCACCCTATAGTGATTTTGGCAAGTTAGAATGACTAATTGATCGGGATGAATCATGTGTGCTTTTTAGTTAAATTCTCGGTGTTCTTTATAACTAAAATGCATGATTCTGATCTTTTCATTACTATTCGCTAATCCTCATATTATATTTATTCTATAGAATATGGCGATGTTGGAATCAAAGAGACGGCTAAAGGCGGAAAAATGACGAAGCGAAGGAAATAGCCCAAAAGGTGCATCACAAGGGTTATGGGTTGCGGGTTAAGACCTTCTTAGCGTGACGAAAGCCTGAAAACAAAGGCCTCGGGTTCGCTGCTGTGAAGCCACCCTCGCCACGGCGAAGTGAGTCTCCTTCCATTCACAGAACTTTCGAAAAAAGCGCTTAGTTTTAAGGCCATTGATGGGCAGCCTCTCGAGTATAAAGGAGAGTAATTTCGAGCAAAAGGGTTTTTGGATCGTGAAGAAGGAGGAGATCACGAGTGAGAGATCATTTAGACGGTTAAGACGGATCATGAAGATGGAATTTTTACGTAGTCTTTCCTTGACTACTTCATGATTCAAATTCCTCGATGCAATAGAATCTTATGATGAACTAATTCTTTTCTCTAGGGTTTTGCCAACCCTAACCACAGGTTGATGGATTGATTTTCGGTTTTGGCTTGATTATTAATATGAGTTCATATGTTTGCTTTAATTCTGGGTTTAATTACATGTATTGTTTGACCCAGTGGCATGCTAAAGCGGGGTTTAACGAGATTGAGAGAAGATAATTTCTAGGGACATGGTTAAAGCAACATGGTAGTCGAAGAATGAGATATTCCGGTTGCAGTGGCACTAGGGTTTGCATTTAGGCGTTTCAAAGTCGGGGGATTGAGGGCGGAGATCTGTTATCCCCCTTGTGAGATAGGCAAATATATCTCGAGAGAGAATATCTTGTAGGAAAGATCAACCCACCAACATAATTTATATAAATACTTCAATAAGTCCTTAACTGAATTGACATCTATCAAGAGTGGTAGGAGATGGTAAAACCCTAGGATTCTCATCATGGAGTATAATTCCAACACCACATGATTCTAAAGTTTTGTTAATTCTAATAAATCTAGTCATAATTAAGCTCTAGGATTAGATCCAAATATTGTCAAGGTCATCAAATCATTAGTCCAACACACTTCTCTTGAGGAGCGACCTTGACTAACCACTACACTCGTCATTTCGGCGCGTGCACCTAACGCTAAGAGTTTGCATTTCCCAATTAATTTTACACATTCACAATTGGCCCGTCACTAATCATACTTCTTACCATGTCTTTGGCGTTATGTTGCCTTTCGGCCAACACCATTCGTGGCAGAACGGCATGGTGTGTGGGACGATATTGCACTCCTCTAGGAATTTAGCAAATGATCTCGGACATTATTCACCATACTTACCATAGTATTCACCACCACAGTCAGATCTGACGTTTTTAATCGTTTTGTTGAGTTGATTTTCAAAGGCATGGTGGCCAAAATAGTCCAACCGCCCTGAGCAACGATTTTGAGCACCACGAAGGTGCTTTAGCATTCCCAATTCCTCTAGAATACAACATGGAGATGCAGGAATGTCGAGCTAACGACATTAAACATGCTCCTTCTTAGGAAGCTGACGAAGCATTATGAGATTTTCTTTTTCCTAAGCTAGTATTACTTCCATTCCTCTTGAGCGTATTATGATTTTTTTTTGTTTTGGACATCTAGCATAATTGAATTTTATTAACACTGATGAAATCTTAAGATTGGAGAGGCAAAAACAGTTACTTATACTTTTGGTCCTTGCGGCTGAGCACCACTGTGGCTGCGAGGAGTGTCTTCACAGGCAAGCCGCTACGGTCTGGTCGCGACGAGGCCCGGCTTTTGCCCAGCTGCGTGGTACAAGGACAGCACCTTCTGGTTCTGGTACGCAAAGCTCCAGCCTTCCTTCAGCTGCGAACTTCGCCTTGCCGCAATGAACCACGCTCACTTATTCGCAGTAGCATGTCTTCCTTATGTGAAGCCTTCGTGTCCCTGACCTCTTCATCTCCCATGATATTGTTTTTCCCTCAGCGTTTTGTGCACCTCATTGTCTCCTGTTCTTCTTGTGTGCCATTTTTTTTTATTTTTTTTATTTAGAGTCGTCCGTGACTACTGGCAAGCTTAAGAGGCGTCTGTAACCAAGGCGCCGCTCCGGTTCCACATCCCAATGGCCTCCACCTACCCAAACGACCAGCGCCGTTTCATTTCTCGGGAGATAAGCGGCTCACCATGAGTCGCTTTGCATCGTTCTTTGAATCCCGAGCGGGGTTTCCAGCCTCGAATCGTTCTTCAATTTACCATCAGACCCAGGTTTAGCGGACCTTGTGTACTCCAAACCCAAAGAGTGGCCTGGTCGTCTCGAGTTACTCAACTGCCATTTAGTTTCGGCACCACAGTGTTTGTTTGGGGTAGGTGGGTCAACTTCGAACACGGGCCGTTGGCCGGTTCTATTAGCGTAGGAAGGCGATGTAGTCTGGGCGCTGTTGAGAACCCAGCGACTTTGAGGGGCTGATGCAGAGGGGAGCTCACATAGGGCGAGGGCGTGTGGAGAGGCGCCACCTGGCCGATCGCGAGTTCACCATTTCTTATGACAATGCCACGTCAGGGCGAAGGTTTGGTATAATTTTTATCCGTTAAAATTAAACCTTCACGCATCTTAAGACAATGACCAAGGATAAAGACGATCCTCCGTACGCCATGATCAAGGATTCCGCCGATATCGAAATGGCTGAGCTGGGTTGATCGAGACGACTATCGACGCTACTCCTCGTGCCCGAGATCCATATATCCCCGATCACCGAGCTGGAGGCCGAGGATCACCGAGTTCGGGATGTTGACTCCGAGGAGCAAAGTAATCCGCCACCCATCCCACTACCTGTGGTGAAGTTCAGGAGCCTTGACGAGTCCGATGACGAAACCGACAATGATCCCGACCACACACCAACTCGAGCGACCAAAGGATCGACGACCGAGGTCCCCTCTAGTTCGACCCAAATCCCCCGGCAAGTGCATCAGTCCGTGCACTCACCGCCCGCTCGACGCCCCATTCAGACGAGCCCAGAGCACAAGGTTGCTCCGAGCCAGACACGGACTCTTATCCGGCCGATGGTCACGATTCTGCTTCGCCGCACTGTGATCACCCAAATAGCCTTGCTCACCTCTCACACATTCCACACGACACCTAATTCACCACCACCAATAGTGATATTTTTTTTTTTTCAGATCGTATTTCTTACCTTTATGCCTTTATTTTCTTTTATTCCATCGAGGACACTGCCTAATTTAAGCTCAGTGTGTAGGTCAGACTTATGACCTTAGCATATTTGCTTCTCGTTATTTCAATTCGCTTTATTTCAAGTTATTTTTCTATTCTCGCATGATTAGACCATATTTTTCTTTTATTATCTTTTGCTATTTTTGCATGCTTAGGCTAAAATTTTCTTTTTAGGCGTGTGTTAGGTTGTCTCCCATGCACTCATATGTATGCAAATTGCACATATTAGAATATGACAGTCTCTAGAATTGGTATTGAGTATCCCTATCTTAATTTTGAGCATGATGGCAACAGAAAGAAAGTTGCAGTAATTGAAAAAACAACTCATGTTCAATGGAATAGGGACTCCAAGATTGTCTGGCAATTGGGATCACAGTAAAAGCTCCAGACTAACCATGTCTAGTCACCCTTTTAGATCTTAAGAACTCACTCCCAAAGTAAAGCTATCCCAAGACACACACGTTGATCTTCGGTATAGCTTTGACCGACCACCATACAAGAGTCCTATGAACTTTAGGGAAGTAAACACTCCACGCGTGGGACACCTTAGAAAAAGAGATCACAGCCAAAAAAATAAAATAATATATATATATATATATATAGGTACAATAAGAACAATGGGGATCATCCAATCGGAATCCCGGACACAGTCCGAGGGGCTTTTCAAAGCCTAATGCCCTGAGCCAACTGGCTAGGAGCCATTGACTTCATGGGACAAGGGATGGATGATTCCACAATCTAGGACCTCGAGGTTTGGTTGAGTGTTCGTGGTGAAGTTCTAGAGGAATCAATGCTTCTGGGTGCCCTAATCAACTCGAAGTGGAGTCACCACGGATCCCCTCGCTTACATGAACCCTCACCTAAACCTCGTACTAGTATCTTTCCTGACTCGCTTGGGGAAGTTAATCCCCTTAAGAGTAGTTGAAGTGAATAAATTGGTGCGCTCATCCTTCCGTGTGTCGCCCAATAGGCGAAGTTCGACCAAGTTTGGGTGGGTAATGCAACTAAACTATATGTCGAGATCACACTTTAATCTTAATTTGTAATCTTAGAAAATTATTGAGCACTAAGAATAGGGTTAACCTACTTGGTCAACCAAGACCGAACAAGTGCAGACTCTTGAAAGCTAAACAATCATGGTGGTCCCTGGATCTTTTGAACTGGTTAATATGAATACCTTCTTGCTGTTGTCATGTGTGCTTAACCCATAACGTCATATAGTTTCACGATTCTGTGTCCTCTAGGAGCACCACTCGCTTGGGACAAGCAAGAAGTTAAGTTTGAGGGTGTTGATCAGGATGAATCATGCATGCTTTTCAGTTAAATTCTCGGTGTTCTTTATAATAAAATGCATGATTCACAGTTTTTTTCATTAATATTACGCTAATCCCCCATATTATATTATTCTATAGAATATACGATAAGCAACCGTGCGGCGCTTAAAAGACGTAAAAATAGAGCAGGCGTAATGATGAAAAGGCAAAGATCACAAGGGCTGCCCGCCGCTGCGGTTATTCTTTCACCGCGCCGGCACTTTGCCGGGCCAGGAATATCTCTTCACCGGGCGGCTGGCACTTCACCGCCAAGAAGAGTCTCTTCGCCGCGCGAAGAATCCTCACCGCCGGCGACCCTTGCCGGGCGGCACTACCGCTAGCGCCGAACTCGCATGCCTCTAAAACAAATGCTCGGTTCGCCACCGCGGCTTCAACGCCGCCGCGGGGCGGAGCGAAGTCTCCTTTCCATTACTGGAACCTCGAAAAAACTCCTAGTTTTCGGGCCACACCCGGCCCGCGTCTTGAGGTATAAAGGGAGAGTAATTTCAAAGAAAAAAGGGTTTTTTTGGATCATGAAGAAGGAGGAGATACAAAAGTGAGAGATCAAGCTAGACGGATTCGGGATAGATCGCGAAGATGAAATTTTTTGTAGTCTTTCCTTCAACTTACTTCATGATTCGAATTCCTCAATCTGTAATGAATACTATAATGAACTAATTCTTTTTCTGTGGTTTTTCCGCAACCCCTAACCACGCTGATGGATTGATTTTCGCTTGGCTTATTTGATTATTAATAAGGAGTTCATATGTTTGTTTAATTATGAGTTTAATTACATGTTGCCCGCCAACCGTGGCATGCTAAAGTCGGGAGTTTGAGATCGAGAGAAGATAATTTCTGTGGATATGGTTAAAGCTAAATACTGGATAAGTTCGAAGAATGGGAGATATTCCGCATCGCAAGTGTGGCACTAAGGTTTGCACATTTAGGCGTTCCGAGTCGAGGATTGAGGCGTAGATGTAATACATCCCATCAAGTAGATAGGAAAATATATCTCGAGAGAGAATATCTTGCAGTGAAAGATCAACCCGTCAAAATATAACTCTATAAATACTTCAATAAGTCCTTACACTGGAATCGACATCCATCAAGAGCAGGAGACTCAGAAAACCTCGGGGTTTCTCATCATCGATATAATTCAACACACGCAATTCTAAGTTTTTGTTAATTCTAATAATTTAGTCATAATTCACTATAGGATTAGATCCAAATATTATCGAAGTCATCAAATCAGTAGTCAACACACTTCTTTTCAAGGGAACGACACTTGACTAACCACTACACTACGTCAACTCGACGCGTGTACTTGCGCACATGGGTTTGCGTTTCCCAATTAATTTTACACATTCACAATTGGCCCGTCACTAATCATACTTCTTACCATGTCTTCAGCTGCTATGTTTCGCCTTCAAAGAACACCCGTCTCATGCTCGGGAGAACTCTAGCAGGTGTGTACTGCGGGACGATATCAAGACTCCTCTAGAATTTAAAGAATGGTCCCTAGACGTTGTTCACTAACCACATACTTACCATAGTATTCACCACCACGGTCATATCTAACGGTTTTAATTCTTTTGTTGAGTTGATTTTCAACTTCAACTTGAACGATTTGAACACGCCCAAAGGATCGAGACTTTTCATGAATGAGATAAGTAGCCATAACGTGAAAAATCGTGTATAAACGTGATAAAATATTGTTGGCCATTCCATGAAACCATAGGAAATGGCCCACAAATATCTGTATGTATAAGTTCTAAGAGATCTGTAGCCCTGTTGGCACCAAATCTCCTTGTGTTTGTTTGTTTTCCCTTTATGCAATTTGTGCAATTTTCAAAGTCTGCAAAATCAAGGGAATCTAGAATCTCATCAGACACAAGCCTTTCAATTCTCCTTTTGGAGATGTGACCTAATCTCTTATGCCATAATGATGAAGAATTCTCATTAGTTAATTTTCTTTTAACACATCGAGTACTTAATTGCAAGGTTTCATGATATGAAGCAACTGTGTCAAGCATATAAAGGTTATCTACATAAGATAAAGAACCAGTCCCAACAAAATTTAATTATGAAAAAGACTAAATTTATTATTTCCAAAAGAACAAGAATAACCAAATTTATCCAATACAGAATAGAAACCAAATTCTGTCTAAAAGATGGTACAACAAATGTCTCATTCAAATCCAAATAAGTACTAGACTTTAATAATAACCTAAATATCCCAATTGCCTCAACTTCAACCTTCTTACCATCGCCTACAAAATGTATCTTTCCCTATCATTCGCTTTCGCAACTCACAGTAACCCCGCACGGACACACCGATGTGAGCTGTCAGACCGTAATCTATCCACCGGGCGTGCTTAAGTACCGAAGTCAAATTATCCTCGTAACCAGATTAAGAAGTACCTTTCTTTGCATGCCAAGTATGGTAGTTGGTACATTGCTTCTTCTTATAACTCAGCCTTCACGTGAAGAAAACAACCATCAACCTTTTTTTCATTATGTTGTTTCTTTGATATGGAACTCCTACAACTTCTTTATCCTTCTTTCTTTTCTTCCCTTTATCCTGGAAGTACCAAATAAACGAAGACTTTCTATCTTTTCTCGCTTCAACCTTTTCTCTTCTTGCAATACAATGTGAGATGAGCTCATTAAGAGACCAAGTCTCCTTTTGGCGCTTATAGCTCACCTTAAATTGATCGACTGTGTGGGAAGAGATATCGTAACCAAATGCATAAGAAAATCCTCGAGAGACTGTTTATGTGCTCTTAACTTTGAAGCAAGATGAGACATTCCATAATGTACTCCCTAATGTCTTATTACCTATATATTCATTGAGATGAGATTTTTCCAAAAGCTTCATTTGTTTCTCGTACTTTTCATTCTTGGAAAATCTATTCTTAATTTCTTCTGTGAACTCTTCGCTGTCTTTATCGTTTTATATTGTCTCCCCCGACGCTCTCGAATAGCCTTCTGACATCATCAAACACATGCGATTCGACTTCTCCCAATCTTCTTCAACATCCCTCTTTTCATCGTAAGAACTTTCAACAAGAGAGTGGAGAAGAAACCCTTAACGCAGTTGTCCATATCCATGACACCGGTATTTGGAGTGTTCTCATGCCATGTCTTGAAGTTTCAGGCCATTTAGCATAGTGAAACAGAATTAATGCTGGCATTAATATTAGAAGCAAAACTAGTAGCTGAATCAGAGAACAATAAACAAGCAAAACAAACTCACATAAGACTCAAAACCAAAAAATAAATTCAAATAAAGGCAAAACTCATCTCAAGATATTGGACACTCTATTAATATTTTATCTTTGGATAAAAAATATTAACTTGTAAGTGATATCTTGGTGTAGTAATCAAATACTGATAATAAGAGACCATATCGAATAATAAATCTTCCTTTTCAAATAAATTTATTATTCATATGTAAAACCAAATAATTATCACGCATTTATTACCACAGGTGTACATGCAATTATGTTAAATATTAATTTTCCTTTGGGTCGATTAATATTCACATAAGTTACATGCACATAATCTTGTTATATTTTGAAATAAAATTAATTTTCACAAAAGTGGTCACTTTGGTGACATATTGTGTTAATTAACTTGTCTCAAAAAATATATATATTTAAACACCTATATTTGAATGTAAATTTTCAGAACAAGAATCGTAACGATAACACATTGAGGATGAATGACCAACTTAAACAACCAGTTGGCCTTGCCTTAACGTTTTTTTTATTACAATTTTTTTTTCTAGAAATATTATACTTTTCGAAAAAATATTTTCGTCCTTAAAAAAAAAAAAAAAACTTTTTTTTCTTTCTAACTTATGCTCAACAATTCAATTTGTTTATCAAATGCCTCTATAGGGGCCATTTTTTTTTTATCAAGTATCTCTTCAGGGGTATCAATTCTCATTTGTGTTCTCCTCTTTCGGGGAGTTACATCCTTTGAACCAATAGGTCTCCCACATTTCAGGCGTATTTGAGACTCATTTGCTAATTATCATTTAGGGACATTAATCTGTGCTGGAGCATTTGTGGCAAGGATAAAGGGAAGAGAAAAAAAAAATTTTGGCCTTAAAAGAAAAAAACTTTTTCTAATTTATTCTTAACAATTCAACATGAAACCGCTCGATACCACATGTTGAAATTAAAATTCATTATGTGAAAACCATCACACTAACAGGAACATTTATAATGAATCATCAAGAATCAAAATACTGGATTTGCGGAAGCGTACCTAAATCCCTAACAAAATATTGAAATATTTGAATATGAGTATGAGACTTTATGATCTTCTAGATCTACGCTAGTTTTCGGTCTAATATTTCTCTCTGACAATGGGAATCAGAAGAATTGAAAATCATAGTGTGATCTGGGGACCAGGACCCCTATTTATTAACAATCGTGTCTGTTTATGACTAGTCACGTTTGTTTGTAAACAATCGCGTCTGTTTATGAATAGTCACGTATGTTCGTAATTTCTATTTTAACACATCATAAAAATAAAAATTACGCTTGTCTCTATACATTAATGCCCACACTTTATAATATATTAATTAAGGCCCCAAAACTTAAATTAATCAGTTTAATTAGCCTAACTTTATTTGATAGCCTATAATTCACATTTATTTAATATATCAGCCCATATATTTGATTCTACTCCAACAAATTTAGCCCCTGTTATGCCCAGAAAATTTTGGAACCCGAATATGAAGGTAAGCTTCTGGTTCATCCTCTGATTTTTGTATAGTCTTGGTGTTTGAGCATAAGTTGAGTTTTACTCATCCAAATTGAGTGATTCCAATTTCTGAATAAACTAGACTTATTTTAGAATAATTCCCAAGAAGGGAATTTAATGAAATTCAGCCCCTGTTGTTCCAATAAAATTGTGCAAGTGAAGGTGAAAAATATGTTTCTAGGTGGGAAGAACATTTCCCATAATTTGACCTCTTTCGAAAACTCAAGATAATGCATCAGTTATGACTTGAACAAATATAATAATATGCTCCAAAACACATATAATTGTAGGCTTGCCTGAGACCAGATAGTGCATGAATATGCATGTCTATTTAATGCTTCAAAGACTTTTCGTCTAGTGTTACGGCCACTTCAAGCCGGTGACAGACATTATCTTTTAGTGCTTCTCAAGACTTTATACGCCTATAGACACTCCTCGGGTTGTTGTCGGGCACATCTGCTCAAGATTGTGATAGTACCTTCAAGTACCTATTGTGTTGCGTCCCTCTCATTCATTGTTACTGGTCTATACAGACAAACATTTATATGATAAGAATCTAAATAATGAACCATAAGAAATTTAAGTAATCAACTCTGATACTACGACATAATTCAGTTATGCTCTATAATGTACCTATGGGTACCCTTTGTACAAGATTTATAGTTCAGACTTATTGGAGATATGATATTCTGTATTATGAACTATATATATCATATTCACTATACGGATCATATATTATCATTATTTGGGCTATTAGTTTAGTGACAATATGAAACATCCAATCACTGGTGAGAATATCCGATATCCATTTTCCAGTGCTCAATATAGATAGAGACATCACTACTAGTTTGATCACAATGCAATATTCTGAGATATGGAACTTTAGGTATATGAATGGACCTAGAATTGTATACATTTGACTGTCAAATCAATCGCAGGAACGATAAGTTTTATTTCATTTAACGGTCCCAATTAGAGAAAGCAGGAAGATTGGGTGAGATCAATAACTCTATGTATGGCCCCTCAACCGCTAAGGTGGGGCTGGGCATTACAAGAACAATTACAATTAACGATAAAGCCCATGTCCATATGGGTTCCCGTCAAGCTCCGGTCTTTCAAACAGACTTTGTGAAGGACGAAGTCATGGGTTTTTTCAAGGAATTTTACGAACACAAAAACTTTGTTAAAAGTCTCAATGCCACATTCTTAGTCTTGATCCCCAAGAAATGCAATGTTAACAATATCAAGGACTTAAGACCCATCAGCTTAGTGGGAGGTCCTTATAAGATCTTAACCAAAGTGTCGGGCTAACGTAATCGCAGGGTTAAGGGTATGGTTATCTCCTAATCTTCAAACGCCTTCACAAGGGAGACTCCGGATTCTCGGGGCAAATGCTAATAGCTAATGAGGCGTGACTAGATTTGAGAACCAAAGAGACGTGGAATGTTATGTGTAAGTCGATTATCAGTGCGTTTATGATCACATCAACTGGGATTTTCTGCTTCAGATCTTGGAGAGGATGGGCTTTGGCAGAAAATGGTTAAGCTGGATTAGTTGGTGTATCTCCACGACTTCATTCTCTATCTTTTACAACGACTCTCCAACAGGCTTCTTTTTGGAGCTTCAAAGGCTTGAGAAAGGGGGACCCCCTATCACCTTATCTTTTTGCGATTGGGATGGAAGCCCTAAGTTGCTTGCTAAACCGTGCTGTGGAAGGCAATTTTATCCAGAGGTGCAAGTTTCTAGGTAGAGATAGGAGAACACTGATCATCTCCCACCTTCTGTATGCTGGCGACACTGTCATTTTCTAGTGATACCAACCCGGAGCCACTAATGCACTTGAGATGAACCTTGATGTGGTTTGCAACTATTTCTGAGCTAAGAATCAACCCGGAAAGCCAACTACTCTTGTGAGTGGCGCATAATGCGTATTCTAGCTATTGAACTTGGTTGTGGGGTTGGTTCCCTTCCCACTACTTATTTGGGTCTCCCCCTTAGGGCTCCTCACAAGTTGGTGGGGGTGTGGGACTCCATTGAAGATGGATTCCGAAAAAGGTTGACCTCCTGGAATAGGTAGTACATATCTAAGGGAGGGAGACTCACGTTGATTTGAAGCACTTTGTCTAGCCTTCCCATCTATTTCCTTTCTATTTTTCGGATGCCAAAGGGTGTGTGCTCTAGATTGGAGAAGTTTCAGAGAGACTTTCTTTGGGGTGGCGAAAACTTAGATAGGAAACCGCATCTGATCAACTGAAAAACAGTGTGCTTTGAGAGAAAAAAATAGGGGGTTTAGGGGTAAGAAATCTCTCCAAGATGAATCAAGCTTTTCTTTGCAAATGGAATTGGCAGTTTTCCAATGACAAGGAACCTCTTTGGAGAAATGTGATCAACGTCATATTTGGAGAGATGGTGGGATGTTGGACCACATGTGATATCAGGGGGGGGGGGGGGGGGGATTTGATATTGGTTTATAGAAAGAAAAAAAAAGGGCTATCTTATCCCAAAATGTTGGCTTCTTGGGAGATGATAGAGGCTTCACGTTTGAAGACGTTTTGGTGCGAGAGTGTAGCTCAGGCATAGCCTCTCCCCACTTTGTTTAATCCGGAAACTTTCAAAGATGCTAAGGTCGCTAATGTCTGGGACGTCTCAAGGGTGAAAGGGGGATGGGTTCTAGTTTTTTTCAAGATCTTTTAATGATTAGGAGATGGAAGAAGTGGATAGATTCCTCCCTCTTCACCACTAAAAATCGTAATTCTGGCCAAAAGTATATCTTTGCTGATGAAAGACCCGAAAGTTCGACTATTTTGTCATAAGCATGTATAGACTATTGGACCTCTCTCCCCCTTTGGATTTCCCCTCTCGGTTTATTTGGAATCCCATTCCTAAGCTCGACTTTTGCCTCGAAGGCCCTAAGGTGAGGTACTCACGCAAATTAGTTGAAAAATGAGGGTTCATTTAAATAGATATTTTCAAATGAATAAGAAAAATGAAACAATGGGATCACATGCTCATTCATTGCCCAACGCTAGGGATGTTTTAGGATCTTTTACACATGCTTTATTAGGTTTTCCCCATGATAGTTCGCCATACCCTCCTTGCTTGGCAAGGCACCAAGGTGGGCAAAATGCGTAAGAAAATTTGGATGGCTACCCCCTTTTTGGCGGGAAAGGAATATGACTACTTTTGAGGATATAACTCCCTCTACTCATAGATTGAAGACAACTTTTTATATTCATTGTGGTCATGGGAAAACTTGTATAGTGTGGATAACACTGATTCCTTGGTCGATTTCTTGACTTGGTTAGGTTATAGGTGAGCAAGAAAATTATTTTTTTGGGTTCCTTCTTGTATACCTCCTGTGTACTCTCAAGGAGCTTTTTGCTCTTTTTGTTCAATATATTGCTTTTTACCTTGAAAAAAAAAATTGATATATTTCATTGGCAAGGCAAAGGCTCCACTATTCAATTGAGGAAATAGCTTATGTGTAAGAGTTAAGGTTTAGAAACTTCAAGAATGTATCATCTTTCTCCTTGAGAAAAATGTTCATTATGTATGGAGTGTATTTTGTTTTTTGCATGCCATGAGACTAAGACTTAGGATTTTAAGTCTCTAAAGGACTTCTACTATGTTGTCACAGATGACTTCGTATAATGAAAACAAATGCATTGAAATAAACAATAAAAAAGAACAAAGGAAATAAATGAATTAATCAAGTATCATACAACATCATATTTGAGAAGGTTCGGTACATTTCTTCTTTCACTGTCATCCTAAAGTACCTTTGAATACATTCAGCAATAAGGAAATAAGAATCTTACTCTTTTCTTATTTATGTAACCCAATATGTGAACCTCACAAAGGCAAACCATAGCGATGGCATTGTTGTCGACTGAGGCAGAGTTGTCACCTAGTAAATACCCCATTGTCGAGTTTTCATTAGTTTCAAAAATCAACATTCATATTTAGTTTCATTAACCTTAAAAAATAAAGGGCATCAAGAAATAGAAAGTGCCAAACAAGCTAGTTTGTTCACAACAAGAAGAAAATATTAGTAACAATAACAAAGTCCTAGTTTTAAGAAGAAGAAAAAATTCTACCAAAAAAATTAAAAACAAAACCAAAAACAGAAACTAAACAAAAAAAGAAACTGAAAGAACAATGAGTGGCATAAAAGTAACCACAACCATAACCCATTGCCAGTGTTATGTGTTTAGGAATATTTTGCAGTAATGCACACAGTAATAAAGCAATAGAACCGATAGATCCTTAAACAAATTGCAGGTTCCCTTAACATGATAATGAAACTCATATACAAGGACAAAAGAAAAGCTAATTACTCAAATGGAGAAATGCATTTTGGATAATATAAATGGAACCCTTATGATGTTTTAGATCCCTTGGAGTTTGAGGCGGCATGTTATAAGAATCTAAAAAGAGGGTAAAGGGCACAGTATTTTAACTAAAGGTTGTCTTCAGGATGCACATTCTGTTAGAGGTTGCATTTTCCTTTTCAAAAGAAATGCTTCATAAACCACTACTAGCTCAAACATCTAACATTGTAGAAGAGAAAGAACTTAATGCATACAATATTGGAAAGTTGGGCTTGTAAGAATGTCTCCTCACAATGCTACCAAACCCTTACTGCATTGGGTACTTTCGAAAGGCATCAAGTCACATGCACTAAATTTGGCAATAAGTAGCCATATGTAAACTAAAATGTAACAAAAAGAATCTACATCCATTAATGTTACACTCCTTTCATCAATTAACAACATGCTTCTTTTCACATACGTCATCATATGAAACCAAATAAGACATTTTTTTGAAGAAAAGAAAATAAAAATGTTATCTTACCCAATTCAGCAGTCAAGAACGCAATTAAGTCCCAACCACATCATTCAAGCTTCCAAAATTTTCCTTCCCTTATCTTTCACATGCTTGCCTAAACTTATCTCTAGCCTTATTTGCTTCATCCATCACCAACATCACAAACAATTTCATGCTTCCCTCATCATGATTTATCAGGTGTTACTTAGAATTAAGCTAATGAAACATCAAGACAAGTACACAATTCTTCAAAAAATGTAAATAGTTAGTTTAATATGACAGGATCACATCAATCTAATCAAGACAATGATTTCTTGCATGCTTTTTGATTGTGACTAGCCTTATGATATTGATAATAGTATACAATCCTCTTATCTATAACTTGGGACTCAACATGCTTCTTTCTTGGTCTTCCGAGAGGACGTTTCGAACAGGAAGAGTCTAAAGAGAAGAAAATTCGCCCAGTAAAATCACCAACCACACCATCATTATCAACACTTGGCATATCACGGGTCTCAATACAACTAAAGGAGCAAAAGTATATCAAGTCCTAGTTTGGGAAGTTGAAGTAATCCTCAACAAAACAAAAAATGTTTTGGCTTGTAGAAAGTAAAGCGGCATATGCATGTTCACATGGAATTCCTAACATTTGCCAATCCTTACAAGAGCAAGTTCGGTTCATTATGTCAACATTAAAAATCGACTTCCCAATACAAACCCCAAATACGCCATTCGTCAAGGAATTCATTGGATACGCCACACTCTTAGTAATATTTAACATCACATTTTCTTTAATCTTTGGCCTTATAGACCCCTCCCAAGTAGTCAACTCCTCTTTCTGCTTCACAAGCATGGCACCCAACTTAGCCATATGCTCCATTATGAAGTTATATATGGAGTGATGGCATTTCGCTCCTTTAACATAATAGTGTTTACTTCATCAAAGTCGGGTGGTCATTTGGTCCCATCTTTTTTTAGGGAATTTTGACATCGCCCAACGTTCAGGTGCATTATCTTCCACCCATGTGGCTAAAGCATCATTGAATCTCCTTAGTTCAACCATTCGAACATTGTAATCATGCTCTAACCTTGCATAGGCAATACTATCAAGCCATTGAAGCTCATTTTCCTTACCTATACTCCCTCTTATGATATTTTTATTCAAGAAACTACTGAAATCCTCCTTTAAATGATGATAATAATGAGCATGATTTTCAATCCCAAGGATCTCAGGAACACTACGAAGGAGGGCAGGACGCATATTAGAGATAATGACCTCCTTATCTCCAATAACTTCAAATTTTCTAAAAACCATGACCAATCTTCATAATTTTGAACTCATCACTCCAATTGCTAATGGGAACATGAAATCATTAGCATCATATGACGTGGCAAAAAATAAAGCATTGTTATATGGGTCACTCATATGGGAGGAATCAATAGCTATGATTGGCCGACACCCCATAGTAAACCCTTGGATAGAAATTGCATATGCAATAAATAGTTGGCCAAAACATCCATAACTTGAATATGTCAACTCAACAATGGTTCCTGGTTTTTTTTAACTATTCTCTCACACATCCAAGGTAACAACTTGTAGTAATTTTGGGTAGTCCATAAATTCTCTTCTTTGCCTTCTCCTTCAAATGTCAAGCTTGACTATAAGACGGTCGCATCCCATGCTATTTGTTGAAGTCTTCACAAATTTGGTGTGGATGATAATCAAGATTAGATCGTATTGTGTTATCAATGACCAAATAGGCTCGATTTGATCTTGCTAAAGGTTTGAAAGAAGCGACATCATCCAAACTATGGTTATGAACATTTCGGAATGTGTGAACTTGAACAGTGCCAATGTACCCAACTACATTGCATGTAATTTTCCAAGGGCATTCATCAACTTTGTAAACTACGCTATGTGCTTGCATCGCTTTTTCTGAAATAATAGCGAAATTTCCTAGCATGACATCCAATACACAACATCTCGAAACATAGACACATTTTGGAAGGTTTGCCCACTACCCATAATAGTATTCTAGAACTGACTTGAGTTAAGTTGATCCATAGTGTTGCTTCGCATACCTGGGAGAAACCCACATGATTAACCCTAGGCCGGTCATCGAGATGTCCATAGAGGATCGTACTTGTGGCTCCCATGAGTGGTCACATGTGCAGAATTTGAACTAATAACAGGTGTCAAGGCACTGCAAATAATTAGCCATGAACAAAGGTGTCAACATTTTTTGATAAAAGTGTCAACAATTGTGGTCAGCTGGTATGTACCTAGAAGGTGTGACAAATCAAGCATCTACATCTGCATGTGGAGATAAATATACACGAGAAAACATGTCGTTGAATTTAAATATCCTAGCCAGGGATGCATCATCATGCAATGGTAACAGACATGATGGATCAAATTTGACAGTGCAATGAAATTTTACTTCTTTTGCCTCAATGTTCAATTCTCTACATACTTGTGAAACAAATTGATCATATGAGATATTTGGATTCACAGTCATCGAATTGTTGTGATCACCCTTATACTCAAATAACCCATTAGCACCCTTCAGAAGTTCACCTCCTTCATTAATGAAACAAAATGTCTCTCCATCCATTTCCTTTATGAGAAAATATTTTCTACAAAAACTATAAAAACGAAATTAATTAGTTTGAGAAGGAAAACAAGAGTAAAGAAATTTATAACCATTTTGTTTCCAAATGTGCACCACTCAAAAACCCAAATCAAATCACAATACCTGGACTCCGAAGATGTTGTAGCCCTAGATTATCTCCCCCACGTCAATGTGAAAATAAACCATAAAAAACCAACATAAAATAATACATCAAGAGAAACAAAAACCTGGGAGAGAAACATGATTCGAAAAACCATGTGACATTGATAAAGATAGAGATTCCGAATTGTATCTTTAGATCGATAGAGAGGAAGAGAACATTTATAATTTGTTTCTTAAAATGTTTAAAAATATAAAAGTTATAATTTTGAGTGACAAAACATTAAAATTTGATTTGAATTTAATTTTTATAATAAGATTGAAGAAGTTAAATATAAATTTTTGTGCATTCTAACTCGAATTTAGGTTGTATTTGGTTCTAGAATCTAAGGAAAGAAAAAAATATATAAAATGCTTGGTATGAACAATTTTATAAAAAAATCAAATATAAATAAATTTACTTAGAAACTTACAAATTCTTAATTTATTTATTTTTTATATTAATTATTTAAAATTAATAAAATTTATTTTAAATAGTTAATGAAAATAATATATGAGGTTTAATTCTAAATTTTTCTTTATTTTTTTATTTCCTTCCACTTTTCCTCCCTATTTTCCTTTTTCTTGCATTTTCCTTACCATTTTTTAGAAACGAACATAGCCTTAATGAATCTTCTTACAACTTCGAATTTTCCATCAAAAGAAAAAAAAAAAAACAGAATTCATGCAAATAAGAAAAGAATGTAAAGTTATAAAATGAATTTGCCAAAGTTGTTTAAGCTTAGTATAAACAACACATGTTCCCCACATTTAATTTCATGTTATAAAATATAAATTCATCACAAAATTTTTATCTATTATAATGAAATTGCTTTTTTATGAAAAATGGGATTAATTAATCCTAACATTTTTAAATTCTTATAACCACATAAATTAAAGTTTACCGTGAAATTAAGGGTTCGAATGTGTAGTATTCTCACAAATATAATTATAAAAAAATAGTAAAATAACTATGATGGAACAGAGAAAGATTCAAGCCTTATGTAGATCCTCTTGATGGCTGCTAAGTGACAACCATAAAAAAAGGTTTTCTTTTTTGCCTTTAGTATAACAGGGGTCATTTTAGGATTTAAAAAGAGGGTTTTGGAGAGTAGGGTTGTAGAAGAAGAGAGAAAGCCGTCAAAGGAGGAAAATGATTTTTTTTTCTTAAAGATGGAAAATCATCTTTGGAGAGGCAGCCATGATTCTACCTTGGGGAAAAAGATCATTTTCCTTAGGAGAAGAGATGGCTTTTGTGGTGAAAGGAAAGCTAGAGTGTTGGTTGTAGAGGAGATCATTTCTCTTGGGGAAAGAGTTATTTATCGGGTAAAAATTCGCATGAACACCGTTTCTTACCTTTTTTTTTTTTTTTTTCAACCTTCGTCTGCTTATTTATAAACCTCATCTAATAAATTCTTGTATAATATATTACTCGTAATGTTGAATAAAATTGATGTAGTTGCTGAAAATTTGAAGACGAAACCAAGAGGACCCGATTCTTTATTGCGTGCAGAAAATATCCCTACACTCCGTCCTTAAGGTGATTATCGCCTCCACTATAATGATGCGTGGATTTTGGCATCACCTCTAGGATACAACTTGAACCCAAGAAATTGCAGACAGCACTCCTGAAATTTCTTCAAGAGAATTTCTCTTGAGGTTGTAAAATATTTGGTGAAGAGAAGAGAATTACGTTTTTTTTTTATTTTTTTTATTTTTTTTTTGAGCAGTAGTCTACTTTTTATAGAAGACTTGTATCCTTTCATAACAACATGACTGAAACCATGTATCCTTTCATAACAACACATGACTGCTAAAGAATTAGCTTAATGCACAATCGACTATCACATTAACCGACTAATTAATCTGTCACTGCAATAATTAATTAAAAAGAAAAAAAGAATCTTTCACTGATTAATTTAACTTATTATCTATATAGTTATTTTTTTAACAATCCCCACTTAGGATAATAAAGTTAAGTTCTTATAGTAGCACGCATAAAGGAAGATGTCTCACGACTTGAATCTCCTTTTAGTGTAGACAACTCAAAGTCTCAATGGAATAAATGGTGTCTTTAATGATTGAACCATCATCCCTTTGTATTGAAACCGGAAATATCACACACACGTGACCTTAACCAACTTCTTTAGAAATTCCTCTAAAATTCTTTTAGCACTTATATGGCCATGTGCTACATCCTAGATTTTCATAAAACATTTCCAAAAGTCAACCCTTTAACTTTTGCCAGAAGCCATGACCACTCCTTATGTTTATATAGGAGGATCCCATTGAGCTCGAATAAATCGGGTCATATCTCCATGTTTAAAACCTCATTAAGAGTTTATAACTCATCCTCCAAAATTTATTAGTACTAGTACTAGATGACTTGGAATGGAGAAACAAGTAAAATATCCTAGTACTTCCAATACCAATTTATCAAGAATCCTGTTTCAGATCTATCAACTTCTAACTAGTGTGGCTGCAGTATAGAGGTGTCAGGTTTCATCACTGTGACTCTAGATAAGGGTCTTAAGCCCATTCCATTGATGTTTTCCATCGAACTCTTAGTAAGCCCTTTGTAAAACTAGGATTCGCCAAGTCGTTACTTGTTCTACATATAATATTGCTATAATCTCCTTCAAGGATTAATTGCTTGATATTCATGTCTCAAGCTTATATGTCTAGATTTTCCATTATATATCTCACGAAAAGCCCTAGACATAGTAGCTTCATTATCGCAGTTGCAAAGAAATGGTCGCACGGCTAGGCCACAACTCTATTTCTAGTAGTAAGTTTCTCACCATTCGCTTTCTTTTCCCGCCATTAAGAAAAGCTACAAACTCGCATTCCATAAATGTGAATGAGTTATACACGCCTGCTTAAGCCCATGAAATACTCTCCTCCACCTGTAAATACCCAACTGCATTTAGACTTTTATCGGTTTCTCTCAGCACTTGTTATCCAACTAGCACGCATATCCCTCCAATACCGATGGATAACCTCTATAAGTTAGTCTGAACTCAAAGTTCTTTCAGATATCCAAGGACTCTTTAAAATTGCTTTCCAATGATCAATTCGTGATTACTAGCGTACCATGAGAGCTTACAAACTGCAAAGGAAATGTCTAGCCTAGTGCAATGCATGGCAAACATTAAGAAGCCAATTACACTAGCATACTCAATTTGAGCAATCGCTTTTCCGCACTTTCATTAACTTCAGGTGAATTTTCATACGGGTGCTTACTTTTAATTCCCAAATGTTGATTCTTCTTTATGATTTTCTCAACATAATGGGATTGACACAAAGCATAACCCCCACTACTTTTCTTTACTTTGATTCCAAGATAGTGTCTACCTCCAAGATCTTTCATCTTAAATTGTGAGGATAAGTACTTTTCTTTGCTTCATTCACACCATCAATATTTGTTCGAATATAAGCATATCATCAACATATAAACATATAATGACACCATATTCTTTTGTAAATTTAGAATAAATACATCTATCTCGCATTATTATGCTTAAAACCGTGAGTATACGTAATCGGCCTTTTCATGCCATTGTTTTGGTGTTGCTTTCAAACCGTATAATGACTTAACTAACTTCAGATACCTTCTTTTCGCTCCAAATACAAAACCCTTCGGTTGTTCCATATACACTTTTCATCCAAGTCACCATTCAAGAAGGTTGCCTTTTAACATCCATTTGATGCACAATTAGATTATGAATAGAAGCTAGAGCAAATATTACCTAATAGATGATATCCTAGCCACTCCGGTGCATAGTGTCAAAATAAATAATACCTTCTTTTGTCTAAACTTTGCCACTAATCTAGCCTTTTAAAAGTTTGTATTGATCCATCAGTGTTGTATTTTCTATGAAATACCCATTTACAACCTATAGGCTTTGAACCAGGAGGCAAATTTACCAACATCCAAGTATTATTGGATAATATTGAGTCCATTTCGTCATTGACTGCCTTCTTCCGCATCGCCACATCTCGATGCCATAGCTTTTATAGGTTTTAGATCTCTTCATACTTAATAAAATTGGTATTTATTAAGTACATTTCATCGCTTCAACCAGAAGACAATCGAACGGAATCAATAAAACTAATCCAGCACTTTCTTCAGTCCCTTTCACTTCTCCTGTGTTCTGCCAAAGAGGATTGAGATTTCCTTTACTACTTGACCAGGCTGGTTCATGTAATTAGGTGGCACTCATTGGGAACTTCATTGCAATTTATAGCTCAATAAATTCAAACATCCCTGATTCCACTAATACATTTTGACCCCAAGTCCAATAATTTATGCCTTTGAAATGTTTATTATCCCCATTAAAACACTTTTTACAGCCTTTGTCCTAACTTAGAATTCTTTTTAGGATCCGTGACTCAGCATAAAAGGCCAGACATCCCAAACTCTAAGATAAACGCAGATTGGCTTTTCTCCCTTCCATAACTATATGAGAGACTTAAATTTCTTTGTAAGGCATCCCTATTCATTTTTTAATATCATGACATGCTGTTAACAATGCTTCTCCCCATAAATTATTAGGTAATTTAGCATTTAAAATCATTGCATTTACCATATCAACCAGTGTTCTATTTTTCCTTTCAACTAAGCCATTCTGTTGTGGGGTATATGGTGCACTCACTTCGTGTATAATTCCATTAGCCTCACAAAGGAAGAAGAAAAATCAGTAGAGAAATATTCTCCACCCCTGTCACTTCTTAAGACTTTAATCTTCTTTTCTGTTTGATTATCAACTTCAAATTTATAGTACATAAACATGTCAAATGCTTGATCCTTAGTTTTTATTAAATACACATAAGTATATCTAGAATGATCATCAATGAAAGTAATAAAATACCTATTTCCTCCTCTAGTTAAAATTCCATTTAATTCACATATATCAGAGTGGATAAGTTCTAATTTTACAGAAGATCTCTCAACTGAAGGAAAAGGCTTCTTAGTCAATTTTGCTTGTATACATATTTCACATTTTTCATTGATTATACTATTGCAAGAAATCAAACGATGTTTTGACATATATTTAATATATCCAAAATTAATATGTGCTAATCTACCATGCCATAAATGAGAAGAAGGAGAACCAACAATATAAGCAAAATTATTCATATTATTAATAATACTGAGTTTGAACATTCCATCACAAGAGTACCCTTTCGCTACAAAGCGCACCATTCTTAGAGAATACAATTTTATCGACTCAAAACAATTTTAATTCTTCTTACACAACGCATTTGGTGCATACAAGATTCTTCCTAATTTCAGAACAAATGTAACATTGACTAACACCAACTTCTTTCCGTATAAAGATATTTCAACCGCGTTTTGCCAAGAACCTTTGGCTGCGGACATTATTTCCATCGCATCGCAGTGGTCCTTTCATCTACTTTTTCAAGGTCTGAATCGATCCTTGTTGTTGCGTATGATGTATGGTAGCACCGTAATCATACCACCAATCAAAGGTCTTTTGTTGCAAAGAATGGGATAGTTCAATTTGCGACCATGCCACGTGCAATTCGTAAATCATCACAGAACGACGTATTTTCATCTTGGAACCATATTTCGCAAAGATTGGGTATTTTCGCTTTCGTTTCTTCCTCACATCGGTAATCACGCTTAGCGGTTCTTGCCGCAATGATAACAAGACTTAGTAGTCTTAGTTTTCATTGCATTAGAGCCTGAGAATTCTCGAAATTTCTTTCTTCCTCCGTAATTATTTTCTCCGTAATGTTTCTTCCTCCCGTAGTTCGCTTCTCATTATCCACACATAATTTACTTTGAGAAAATTTGAGATTCTTTCGCACTTTCGAGTATCCTCTTCACCCCGAGATGGCTTTCAAACTTTTCCAAAGTTAAATGTTCAAGAGGTGGAGCATTTTCTTTTTGTAATCATCCCAACTGCGGGGTAATTTTGCAATTATACTCTATTCGGGAGTGATCTCAAATCTCACTTTAAACTCCTCTTCGCCATACCATAATGCATAATTCATGCACTTGATCCACAACGCAACGATTATCAACCATTTTAAATTAAAGAAATTCATAAGTAAAACTTATCCGGCCTCCTTTCCAAGATTGTATTCGACCTCCAAAGGCATTCCAAATTTTCAGACTCAACAAGAGTGAAAAGACTCATATAATCGACCGATAATGTGTTGAGAATGTGACCCCGCACAAAGACTTCATCATCAATACGCTTCTTCCTGGCCAAAATTCTTGAGTTGTTCTGTAATCATCATCCTTCGTTCGTGGAGATCCACCTTAGATCCGCATAAGCAACCTTCCATGCAAGAAGCATGAACATAGTTTGTCCTTCCATCGATCAAATTTGTTCCATCAAAACGAATCCGCCACCACGCTGATCCATAATTTGAAATGAACTTTCAAATTCTTTGATTCACACGCAATAATCACCTTAAGATTGTTGAATAAAATTGATGTAGTTGCTGAAAATTTGAAGACGAAACCAAAGAAGACCCTCGATCTTCTTTATTGCGCAAAATATCCTTACACTCGTCCTTAAGGTGATTATCGTCTACTATAATGCTTCGGGCAGGGATTTTGGCAATTCACCTCTAGGATACAACTTGAACCCAAGAAATTGCAGACAGCACTCCTGAAATTTCTTCAAGAGAATTTCTCTTGAGGTTGTAAAATATTTGGTGAAGAGAAGAGAATTACGTTATTTTTTTTATTTTTTTCGGAAAGAGTCTACTTTTATGTAAGACTTGTATCTTTCATAACAACATGATCAAACCATGTATCCTTTCATAACAACATGACTGTTAAAGAATTAGTTTAATGCAATAACTGACTATCACATTAACCGACTCTTAATTAACCGGTCATGTAAATAATTAATTAAAAGAAAAAGAACTCTCTTCACCACACTTAACTTATTATCTATATAGGTTATTTTTTAACACGTAATGCCAATAAGAATCCATTTGCTGTCTGGTTGACGTTACCAGGCTTGTACAACCTGAAATATTGATTATCTGGTTGAGTTATAGAGTTTCAACTCTAAAGTGGAAGAACTTTTGGAAAATACCATGAATGCTTGAAGTGTAAATGGAATCATAGACTAAGCCTTTTAAAGAAAATATGTTAGTTTCCTTTTTGTTTTGTTAGTGTGGTGTAGAATCTATAGATTGTAGGCCGTATTTCCCAAGGTAAGTCCATCCATTGCATAATGGTGGTTTAATGTGGTCATGGTGAGATAGGCTCTTGATTTCCCATCACTTGTAGAGTAATTTTGAGGAAACTTCCATGAAATTTGTGAGGGCTTTGAAGGTAAGTGGAAATATTTAGAGCTAGTATGTCTATTGCCTAGTCTTTTTAAATGTGGTCATCCCCTGTTATATTGATTGTTGGATCTGGTTATTTGGTTTATGGGGCCAAGATTCTTGGGTGAAAAAAAATGAGTGGAGTTCCTGAGATTTTTTTTTCTTCATTTGTCTGCTTTCCTTTTCCTAAACTGATTTTTTTTTTATTTGTTTGTATATTCTTTTTTTTATTAATTTTATGTTCTAACTTATTGTCATATTGTGGTATAAGTGTATCCTGGATTGGGTATATATCTTTGTGCATGTTTGCAATAGTTATCAACATGGTTCTTGGTATATTACTTTGATTAATTATTAGAGTTGAGTTAAATATGGTTTCTGGTTCATTTGCCTTTTGGTATTAGTTTTCAGTTTTAATTAACAATTGCTATTGCGAGTTCTAATTCCTTGCTCTAACTCGCATTAATTGCCATGTTTCTCACACACCTCACACCTTCCTCTCAAGAATTCTCACTCACCACATATTTACTACCATTTTCTCTTTCATCACCACAATGATTTAATTATCACTTTCTCTCATACAATTCTATGTTTTGATAATACACAATAGTTTCTTTCTTTCAAACATGTATGCTTTAATAGCTTCGGGTTACTAATATTTTTGTTCCTGAATTTATGTGTTTTTTACTATTTATCCTACTCCCGTGTTTTAATATCTTCTTTAATTTAACATTTTTTTTTTCTTTTCTTTTTCCATGATTAGAAAGTAATATTTTTTTTTCTCTCCTAGTTTTTCATACTTGACAAATAATTTTCTCTCTCATGTTTTTTTGTATGTTTAATAATTAATTTTATCTCTCGCTTAAATTTTCATGCTTGTTAAATAATTTTCTCCCTCCTAACTTTTTTCTTTGTAATTTTTTTTTCTCTCACTACACACGCTTACACTCACTCCATACATGCACATTTTTGTTTGTTTCTATTTCTTTATTCATTTTATTTGTTATTTTAGTGTTGTTTGTATTTAATGATTTTTTGTGTTGTTTTTATTTCATTGTTTAACATTTAATTTCCTAATTTGTTGTCTTGTCTTTCCATCATGTCATGTTGACTTATTTTATTATTTTATCATTTAATCTCCTAATTTATTATCACGCATTCTATTTCCTAAATTGTTGCCCTCAATTAATTTATATTATTTTATATATTATTATGCACTTTTTTTTATGTATATGTGTTTATTTATTTGTTATTATTATTAGGACTAGACCCATTCTTTTAAATTCACCTACCTAATTAAATCTAAGTCACCACATATTTTGATCAAACCATTAGCTCGTCATACTTTCATCCTTAATTTATTCAAACTTATAATTTCAAAATTATCAACTCCCTAATTTTAAAATTTTAAGTCTCCTAATTGTCAATTTCAAATTTACAAACTCTCAATTCTAAAATTCAAGTGTCCTAATTCCAAAATCCAAGCCCCTTAATTTCAAATTTTCAAGTTTCTAATTTTAAAAATCAAGTGTACTAATTCCAAAATTCAACTATCCCAATCCCGGATTTCAAAATTTCAATTTTCCAATTTCAAAAATTACAAAATTCCTAATTTCAAACTCAAGTGCTCTACTTCCAAAACTAAGCAATCCTAATTTCAAAATTTGTACTCTAAGTTTACAATTTCAAAATTACAAAGTTCCCAATCTTAAAAATCAAGTGCCATAATTTTAAAATTCAACTCTCCAAATTTTCCAATTTCCAATTTCAAAATTCAAGTGCCCTAATTTCAAAATTCAATCCCTTCAATTTCCAATTTCAAATTTTCAAATTTCCAATTTAAAATTCAAGTTCTCAAAATCTAAAATTTAAAGTTTCCAATTTCAATATTGCAAATTCTTAATTTCAAAATTCAAGTGCCCTAATTTCAAAATTTAATTCCCTCAATTTCTAGTTTCAATTTTTCAAGTTTTCAATTTTAGCCCTAATTTTAAAATTTAACTCCCCCAATTTCAAAATTAAAAATTTCAATTTTCCAATTTCAAAAATTACAAAATTCATAATTTCAAAATCAAGTGTCCTAATTCCAAAATTTAAGTTCCACAATTTCCATTTCAAATTTGAAAGTTTATAATTTCAAATTTGCAAAATTCTTAATTTCAAAATTCAAATGCCCTAATTTCAAAATCCAAGTCCCTCAATTTCTAATTTCAATTATTCAAGTGACCAATTTCAAATTTTCAAATCTCAATTTCAACATTCAAGTGTCCTATTCTCAAATTTTGAAATTCCTAATTTCTAAAATTCAAAGTCCCCAAAATTTTCAAATTTCAAATTTCCAAAATAGGAATTCAAAATCCTCAAATTTCAAATTTCAAGTTCAAACTTCTATTTTCAAAACTTCAATTTCAAATTTTCAATTTTAAATCAGATTTTCAACATTCCAAACACATGATTAATTCTACAGCTCCTATAAGATGAAATCTTATGGAGTTAATTTGTGTCACAGATAAATTGGCTTAAATGAGACCCGACATTCCATGCATATATTTAATAAGTAATTTGATATCTGATATATAACCTAAAATTCTAATTGATTTTGAATTTTTGTATTTTATTATCATCCTAACATTGTTTACAATCGATAGCGCTTTGGATATGCCACTCATGTACATTTTTTCTCATCTGACTTTGCTTTATTATTTATTTATATATGTCTTGCATATTGTTGTATTGTTATTGATTATCTTCGGTATTCATTAATTGATTAGTCAAAAGTCATATTTTCCTTAGTTTGTTTAGTGGAGACTCAACTTTAAGGGCTTAGAGGGGTGTTACGCTCTATCGCCTCTTCCTCGATAAAGTAATCCCACCCCCTGATCTAATTCTGCTTTTCCCAAACCTACATTTTCTTATCACGAAATACATTTAATTTTCTTCTTATTTCGTTTTCCCTTAAAAAAAAAAAAAGCGCGCCATTTTAAATCATTTTAAAATTCGCTTTTTTAAAAATACGAACGAGATTTCCTCGTGATTTTTAAATTTAAACACATAATAGCCAAAAATACGGGGCCCACACCATGTCCATTTATCCATTATATAGCATCCACCAAAAGAAATTGCATGTGAAGATTGTTGAAATTGAAATGAGAAAGAATAATGGAGTATTTTGTGTTAATGTTGTAAAAATAAATTTATACATAGGAGTATTTCATGTTAATGTGTAAATTAACATTTATATACACAGGTTAATGTAGATAATTAGGCTCCAATTTGAACTTGGAAAGTACTAGGGAAAGAAAAAAAAATGCTAAGAAAAATCATTTTCTCATATTTAATTTCACCATGAAAAATCATTTATTTTACTCTAAGTTTTTTTTTTTTCCACTTTTTTTTTCTCTATTTTCTTTCATTAATACTTTATGGTTTCAAACGAAGCATTAAAGAAGGTTTCATGAGTATTGAAAACCCAACCAGTAAAATGATTCATGAAGTGATGCAAGCAATGAATCTACCCCATGACCATTGGTATGATTTGGTTCAAGAATCAAGAAAAACAAATTCATCCAATCAAACAATAAAAAAAAAATCAAAGGAAATAATTGTGTTAGGCTCTCTTTGAAACCCGAAAAGTACTAGAGAAAGAAAAAAAAAACTAAAGAAAATGATTTTATTATAATAATAAAACCCTTTCTACCTTAAAAGTGTTTAGAATTAGGTGACACAAATTCTATTGGATTTGATTGTAAAGTTTTAAATTGAAAAGTTTTGTGTTGCAACATTGTAAATATTTTAGAAGTATTTGATTAAAAAACCTCAAATAATCCACGTCTTGTAAATATAAGTCTTTATGTTTTTTTTTCTTTTTTTTTTTTTGAAGAATAACTCATTTTAGGCAAAAATATTATTTCATTTTGTGTTTTGCCACGTCTTATAAAAGGAAGGGTTATTTTGACAAGAAAATAATAAGGGTATTTTTATCAAAATGAGGTCAAATTTTGATAAAAGGTTAAATTTTTTCATTTTAATCAAATCACCCAATTTTTTAAGGATTTTAGTGAATGGTTCATGTCCCACTATTCTATTTTGAAATACCTATAAATATATAATATTCTATTTAGGGTTAAATAATACTAATATTTAGGGTGATTGAGAGGCATTGTGTACATTTGGGCTTCATGAACACCATAATACATTATAGTAAAGCTCAAGTTGTAGAGCGCTTAAAATAGGTATAAGTTCATAAGGAGATATCCTAAGTTCGAGTCTTAATGAGGACAATTTACTTCTTTAAAATTAGAGCGTATTCAAATAAACACTCTAGTGAATTCTTATTCATTTGTCATTTGTCCTTGATTTTTCCCTATTTTTGAAATCCATGTAAATTTATGCATTTATTTTCAGCACTTGTTTGGCAACTAACGGATAGTTGTTAGCTAATAACTTAGCTGTTTGCTGTTAATTGATTTAAGTTGGTGATTCCCTTAGTTGTTTGTATAAATGTGTTTGATAAAATTTTGTTGATAGCTACTTAATTGGCTAGTGAGCTCTCATAAGGTTTTGTGAGAACTTTAGGGTAAGAACGATAATTATTGACAACTTTTGGATAAACATATCTTTTCAACTCCACATATACAATCTTCTATTTGAAAACACTGCTCCAAACAACATTTTTCAAATTAATGGATTGGACTCAATCCACTCTTCAAATCCTCTTTTCACCAAACAATATTAGAGATTTTGACTGGTCAATCCTCTAAAATGGGTTTAATCCTCTAATTTTGGCATAAAACGCTCTCCATCAAACTGGGACTTCATCTTTTATTTCTTATTGACTATTCTTACGTTTTTCTTTAACAAAAACTACTAATCAAAATTTTAATTAATTATTGAAGGAAAAAGCGTAGTTTTCCGGCAGGGCTCACTTAATAAAGTAAAATTAAATCCAACATTGAAAATTTGGAAATTTCCAAGAAAGAAAACTTCATCATTCAAACCCCTTTAAGTTTGAAGGGATGCTTTCAAATACCACCCACATTTTTCCCTTGTTTTTTTCTTAGCTTAAAAGTCGTCTTATTCAAATGATTAAATGCTAAGTAAAAAATAAAGAAAAAAGTAGAAATATTGGGAAATCAATGTAAAAGCTGGCTACAAAAATGAAATGATTCAATTTTTATAGTGACTTCAACAGTTGGTCAAGTGATTCCATTTTGAATACGTTGGATTCAAGGCTACAAAATTAGATCTTATCTCTTTCTCTCTCTCTCTCTCCTTTGAAGTAATCACAAAACATGGGAGTCAACTTATTTTATGGCATGGACTTTTGCTTTTAAGCTTGGTTTAAACCTAGGTTTGCCTCAATATAAAGAAAAATGCATATATTATTATTCCAAAACATGAATTAATATGCATGCATACAATGTGCCCTGTTCTTAGAGGGGTTATTTAATCTAAATTTTGTACATTAAAAATGTAATTACCCTATGTAGATTATTATTTTATAATCATATGATGGTCAAGAAATATCCATGTCTCAATGTTAATTATTTTTCTTTCCTTCAACATCAGTTGGTTTCACAATGCAATCTCAGTCAAGGCACTAGTCAACTAGATACACCATAGCCCACCCATCTTCCTCAATTATTAAGTATTAACCCTAATCAGTCAACCTAACTGATCCATAGGAATGACCATTCATGCAATGAATCATAATACACACAAATATATACACCCATCTTTCTGGTGTACGTATTGTGGTGGGCTACTTGGATGGTCACTGGTTCAAGTAGAGGTATCAATTTAGACGATTCGATCGGACTAGGCCTAATTTACATCTGACTGCCATTTTACTCGCCCAACTCAACCCTAATTCTGAGTTGGTTAGGCTATCTTGACTCAACCCTAATTTTGAGTTGGTTGGGCTATCCCAATAGGGCGAGCTCAAATTGCCAGCTTTAAGCACAAATTTAGAGTTGTTAATTCGAGTGATCCGAGTGAACTAAGGGCAAAACTAGACCGAACCTAACTTATTTCAGGTTTCCATTTTGATGGCCTAGCCCAGCCTAACCCTAATTCCGAGTTGGTCGAGCTAGCCCAACGGGTCGGGCTCAAATTACTAGCTCTAGGTTCGAATCCCCTCATGGTCATTGGAGGTTTACCCGACCGTTAACTTCAAAGCCTGTGGGATTAGTCGAGGTGTATGCAAAATAACCTAAACATCCACGATTTATCAAATATATATCTATAATCCCATACAAAAAGTAATAGAAAAATGAAACACTAGAGTATTTTAGCCAATCAATAATATCATAAATCGATGTATGATGTATGTCGAGTGAGATTATACTTAACAACTTGACCCACTTTGAAGAATCAAAGTCTGATACTGTGTTAATTTATGAATTGACAACAATGGTATAAATCAACTTGTTGTCACTTGACAAAATTATTGAAGGAAGATGTGAGAGGGCAAATCGAATTTCATATTTAACCGAGAATTTTGATTTTATGACATCTATAGTTCATGTACTACCCAAAAACTTTCAGATTTCAAAGTGCCTTAAGATGCCTGTAGTTATCTAAGAGCCTTGGGGAGTGTAGGAATAATCAGAGGAAGCTAGAATCATCATATGATTTAGAATATTCAATTTAATTACTAAATTGAATATAACCAGTCATATCGTACCTTGTGGATTTGCAGAGAAGTATGCACACAAGAACCGCAGATCTTCTAAACTATCCTCGAGATGATGGAGTGAAATACAAGGTGGGGCGCTAATCACTAAGAAAATATTTATTTTCTCCTGCCATTTCTCTATAATTAACTTAGATTCCTACTTAGGGTTGTAATATCTTTTATCTATTTATAGAGTACAAGCCCTAGAATACTTGACAGCCATTTGAGCCCCACACCTAGGGCTCAAGTCCATGTGTGAACTCATTTAGTGTTTTAAACAACTGACTTGTCGTATAACAAAATCCAACAATCTCCACTTGCTATAAAAACAAGTCCGAGTTCTTTCTGTAAATCGGTGATATTATGCTCCACCATTTATCTTGAGCTAGTTTGGGGATCCTACTGCATTATTAATCAAGGCTCTCATAATTCTGCAAGGCAATTTATCTAATCCAAAAGTTATTCCACTAAAAGCCTGTAATCAACCCGAGATTAATAATATTAAATATTAATATTATTTTCCTTTGTAAATATCAATAATTAATTGATAAGATTCTTCATCAATCAATCAATTATTTATTCTGATTTATCATTTCATCGGATAAATGTGATCGCCAAGTGACTTTACAACATCCAAGTAATCGAAATATGTTAAGGGATATTTTATACAAATTTCATATTGTTTATTTCATAAATACCGGTAATTAAATAATCTTGTTCCTAAATCATCAAGATATTGGTCGCTTAAATGACCTCACTTATTGACAACTCAAAGAACAATAATCATTTAAAATAATCTATCTATAATAAACTCAAGATTGAGAGAAGAATAATAATCTAAATATCGCTTGAGATTTATTTCCTTTACGTAAATTTAACTTTAAATAAACTTCACTTGATCCTATCAATGCAAGAGCACTTGCACCAATATTTTATAATGAATCATGACTGCATTATTTCATAAAATATTGCGCCTAAATAAAGCACCCAACTTGTTTAATGATCAGATCTTATTCATTAATTATGAGAACCTATGATCATGTCTTCTATGAACGTATTCATATGATCATATACTCTACAATTAATCCGGACTCTTCTACGCAACATTAGTGTGCAATAATAATACGAAGAATACCTCTATATTGTATTAAAATTAAACTCATAAAATATAATAACACATCCGCCTTGTTCTTAAAACACAACAAACTCCCACTTGCCTTTAAACAAGTCCGTAGACTCTAACACCCATATAATCTACATGTTTCTCGAAAACTCGAACAGGTAGTGTCTTTGTAAATGGGTATGCTAAATTTTCCTCTGATGCTATTTTAGTAACCACTATATCTCCTCTCTCGATGATATCACGAATCAAATGATACTTTCTCTCTATGTGTTTTTGTTTCTTGTGATACCTTGATTCCTTGGACTGTGCTATAGCCCCACTATTGTCACAATAAAGGGTAATGGGCCGATCTACACTCGGTATCACTTGAAGATCTGCATGAACTTCTTCAAATTACACGCTTCTTTCACGTCAAGCAAACACATACTCAGCCTTCGCCTGTGGAGTCGCAAGTTTGTTTGATACTCTCCAAATGTAAATGGCTCCACCATTTAGTGTAAACACATATCCAAAAGTGGATTTTCTTGAATCAATATCCCCTTAGAAATCTGAGTCTGGACAACCAATAGTTTCCAAACTCCCACTAGAATATATTAGCATATAATCTTTTGTTCTTCTTAGATATTTGAGAATATGCTTCACTGCAATCCAATGTTCTTCTCCTGGATCGGATTGATACTGACTAACTAGTCCCACCGCGTAGCAGATATCTGGCCTGGTACATAACATGGCATACATAAGACTACCTACTACCGGGCTAAAAGGTATCTTTACTCATACGCTCTTCGCCTCAAGAGTTTTGGTGATCGCCTCCTAGAAAGATGAACTCCATGCCTGAAGGGTAAAGTTCCCTTGTAATTTTCCATGCTGAATTTAGCTAGAATTTAATCTATATATAAAGCTTGAGATAATGCCAACACCTTATTCTTTCTGGCCTCAATTTTGATTCCAAGAATATAGCTACTTCCCAAATCTTTCATATCAAATTACTTTTGCAGCCATCCTTTGCTAATTCGATAACACCTCATAGTCTTTTCCGATTAGTAAAATGTCATCTACTGTGAAGGACTAGGAAAACTACTTTGTACCTGGATCCTTTTGTAAACACAAGGTTCATCATGACTTTTCTCTCAAAAACCGTATAAATTTATGGCTTGATCAAACTCTATCGTTCCATGTTCTGGATGCTTGCTTTAGTCCATAAATGGACCTTTGCAACTTACATGCCATGTGTTCTTGCCCTCTAGCTATGAACCCTTCTAGTTGTTGCATGTAGATGTCCTCTTCTAAACTGCCATTTAAAAATGTTGTTTTGACATCCATCTGCCAAATCTTGTAATCTAGACTTGCAGCTACAACTAAAAGAATCTGGATGGATTTAAGCATGGCTAATGGCGAAAAGGTTTCTTTATAATCTATCCCCTCCTTCTTTGCATAACCTTGCCACCAATCTAGCTTGAAAGGTTTCTCTATCTTTCCCATATGAGTCGTCTTTTTTCTGGTAGATCCACTTACACCCTATAGGTTTTACCCCTTTGGGTGCCTCTACAAGAGACCAGACTGAAAGAAACTAGACTCCATCTCACGTCCATGGCTGAGCCACTCTCGCAGCATCAACATCCTCCAAAGGCTTCTTTGTAATTTACTGATCCTCTTCATATCAATGGTTATAGCTTGGTACGACCATTTAACAAGAGATATCTCGATGGCTTGCGTGTCGTTCTCCCACTACGCTGAAGCTCCACTGGTTGTTGTGGTTCAGACATCCTTCGATCATTTTGAATTTGATTTTATGGTTTTTCCTCGGTTCCACTCAGAGCACCCACCAAGAGGCTCTACTATTCGCTCCACCTGCGCTTGTTCACCTTCGAGTATATTTTCATTTTCCATCTCGTTGAACACGCACCGGAAACAATGGCACAACAGGGTCTAAATTGGGGAGTTCTTTAGGCAATTTTGAGTCGAGCCAAGCTCCTCAAGAATTTACCTTACTCTTGGGCTTGAAATTGTTTACATAGTCTTCCTCTAAGAATTTTGCATTAGTGCTCACTATAACTTTCTTCTTTGATGAACTATAAAAAAGTCCACATCTCGTTCCTTTAGGGTATCCAATAAACAAACATACTTCAGTACGAGATTCCAACTTATGTGGTTCATTTCTCAAGACATGCGCCGGAGCACTTCAGATACGAATATGGTTTAAACTAGGCTTGCGCCCGTTCCATAATTCAATGGGTGTCTTATAAACTGACTTAGAAGGAATCAAGTTCAATAAGTATGTAGCAGTCTCTAAGGCATATCCCCAAAACGATATAGGTAGAGATGAATAACTAAGCATCGATCTCACCATGTTTAGGAGAGTTCTATTTCATTTCGTTAACCCATTTTGCTGAGGTGTTCTTAGGCCGACAAATGTGAAACTATCCCCTCTCTCGAGTTAAGTAAACTTAACTCTCCAGATAGGTATTCACCGCCTGCTCAGACGTGGTTGTTTGATATGACACCCAATTGCTTTTCTACCTCAGCCTGATATTCTCGAAATTTATCAAAGTTTCAGACTTTAACATGCATTAGGTAAACAAAACCATATCTCTCGAGTAGTCATCCTAAAGTGACAAAATACTCATACCCACCTCTGGCTTGAACACGCATTGGGCCGCATACATCAATATGCACCAATTCTAGCGGTTTGGTTGCGCGATTTCCTTTGCCCTGAAGAGCCTCTTGGTCATTTTACCTTTCAAATTAGATTCACACATTGGTATAGGTTCAAATTCTAGGGAATTTAAAATCCCACTTTTCACCAAACCATGTATCCGGTCAGATTAATATGACTCCACTGGTAAAATGCCAGCGTAAGTTTCATTTGATACTTTCCTTTTCTGGCAAGGTGATTATGTTCATTTTCAACAATTTCAATGGCATTTATATCATAGACAAGGGACTTAAAACAAAGATTATCTCTATAACATCACCAAACAAATAGAAAAGATTTACTTCTTATTGAAACGAGGAATTAAACTGTACTGTCAAACCGTGTTCAACTAAACAACTGACATAAACCAAATTCCTCTTGAAATCTGGAACAAATAAACAATCTTCTAAACATAAAGTCCTATTATTCTCAAAAATAAACAACTGTCCTATGGCCTTGCAGAGATTGGCCTCTCGCTCCCAAGTTTCAAGTATCTGTCCTCAATAGACATACTGCTTAAACTGACCGCAAAGAGTAACAAACATGATTAGTGGCTCCTGAATCAATGATCCATTTATCATTAAAATTCTCCACTAAACAAGCCTCAATAAGAAGTAAATCACCCATAGCTGGCTTTTTGGTGGCCTTTGGGCAATTCTGTTTTCAGTGTCATTTCTGTCCGCACTTGAAGCACTTGCCTTTCGGCTTCTTCATTGCGTTTGAATTGGTAACTGGTATCACTACCTTCTTTTTCTTGTTCTTGTTTCCACCCTTAGGTGTCCCTTTAGGTTTAACAGAACCCTCCGTCAAATTGATACTACTTGAAGCCTCAGAGAGACTGCTCAACACTTCAAGCTCATAAACACCGAATCGAGTCGATCCATCTTATGCATATTGTAATTGACTTTGAACTGATTGAAATGTTTAGGCAGTGATTGCAAGATGAGAACTATCTTCATCTCCTTTTGAAGTTTTGCCCCCTTCACTTCCGCTTGACTGATATGTGAAATCATTGCCAAACAATGATCTTTCACACGCCCACCAGTCATACGTGTGTTAATCAAATCGGTGATAGCAGCTTGTCTCTCAGAAGTAGTACTTTTAGCAAACATCCCTTCGAGAATTGAGCTTCTACTCCACTGTCGAGAGGTGTTATTTGTCATTTCAAATGACCTTACAACATCGGCAAGAATATAACATCAAGTGAAGTGTTTGCATTCTCCCAAGTCGCATGTTCTGTTTTTGTTATATCATTAGCACCAGCTCTTCCGGATAGCCGGGCTTAGGGGTATCCAAGACAAACTTAAATTTCATAATCCAGAATCGATGTATAAGTTCGCTTTCCAACTGCAGTTATTTCCATCTAATGGTTTTAGCATAGTGCCTGTAGAAAGGCTGAATTCAGATTTATGTTTATGAAATTAATAAAAGTGTCGTATTTATTATATTTAGCTATTTTGCAAGAAGGTAATGCATGAATGAAACGCCGTAAAATCCCAAATTTATTAATGTAACTATAACCTCGTGTATAAATAGCTTATACACGAGAGGATCGAGGTTATGGATTATAATCAAATTGTCCGTATTAAATAATTGAAGTCGGATATTCAAATTAACACATCAAGGTCCATTTATCTTTGAGAATGAAGTGACCTAATCCGGGTCACTAATGTATGGTACATTAAAGTGGAGGCTCATATAATAAGATTATATAGGATGTGATCAAGGCACAATTTTCTAATTCTTTTTAAATACCGTTTGTCTCAAGAATTCAAATGGGCGCAGATGATCATATGCATCACCTCAACCCGAGTAGTCATGACTCGTTTATGTCAATCGGGCCTTGAGTCATGGGTTAAAGCCCGCAGTGGAATGGGCCTAATACTTGTGTCTTGAGGTCCCATTGGATGTATGCAATCGTGAATGTGAACTATGGACATGGAATCCAACCTTCATGGAAGCTGGACAATTGTCTCTTAAGTGTCAAGTGCCCCCCCTGAACTTAATGGGGCTTTGAGTACTTAATTTATAATAAAGTTTATAAATTAACTGCTCACTAATGGATTAATGGAACTTAAGATAAAGATATAATTAGAGGGGCAAAACGGTAATTTCACCCGACTTCAGTTATGAAACTACTCGAGGATAGAACTCGCATGTAATGATTAAATCAATGGACACTAATTTCCGAAAGTAAAATCGATACTGTAAGGACAAGAGTTCAATTTCAAGTTTTTAGTGGAATAACTTTGAAATTAATAAATTAAAATGATTGATTAAAGAGTTTAATTAATTATTGAATTTATTGAGCTTGAACATGGTGTCCATGGGTCCCAATTCCACTCCTATATTACAATGAATCCATTCATGATTTGGAATATATTACACTCTGATCAAGGCTTCTCGAAAATAATTTTCCTGGATACATATTACTAGACCAAGTATAAATTAATATTGGACAGTTATAGATTAAGAGTATTAATTAGGACTGCTATACCAATATTGACAGCTTATATTAAAAAGTAATAAGTAGATCATAAATTAATATCGATACTACAGACATGATAATCAAGACGATTGTTTTGTTATTAATTAAGACCGTATAAGGAATTTGAAAAATATCCAAATTGGTTGGATAGATTATGCAATTAGCTTGATTATAAATAAGAAACTCGCCCCAACGAGCAAAAAAAAAGAAAAAAGAAGGTTTTTTCCATACTCCCAGTTCCTAGAGAGTCTCTTCCTGAGATCCCTTGTCTCATGTGTTGAGTACGCAAGGTAGATCCAGGCAGAAAACTAGAGTGTATTGTTCCGTATCCGACCGTTGATGCTCACACACCTCATGAAGTGAGGGTGGAAATGTGAAGACCAAGCAGTGAGCTGCTTCAACCTTCCATTAATGCCGCACAAACTCCATAATGCAAGTCATCAGTATAGATCTGATTTCACCCTTTTGATATTAATATGTGTTTGTGAAGGGGTTCCCGCGAAATAAGATTTTCAAAAATTTTAAAACCCACTCCGTCGCATTTGATTTTATTTCCTTCACTTGGTATTAGAGCGGTCCATGTAAATGATATTAATATATATATATATATATATATATATATATATATATATATATATATATATATATATATATATATATATATAATATATTTTTTTATTGTGTTTAAGAAAATTGTTTTCTTGATTCATGCATGAGGTAAGGCATCGTATATACTTCAATGTGATTATTTGTGTTCGTGGTATGGATGGATTTAGGGTCAGTAATTATATGGTGTTTCGGGTTAGGTTTTTCTTATTTTCCTAGATCTTGTGTAAAGCCATTATTAAGGGTTAGATTTTTTTGTAATTTTTTTTTTTGCGCTTATTGGTGGACCGAAATTACAACGTGGCTTGGACATGAAGATTTTTGGCACTTTAGGAATTATGTACCGCAATAGTCAGTATTATGTAATTTAAATATTTTTTTTTCATTATTTTTTCAAGTTGTAATTATTAGAAATACTCCAAAACACCCTACCGCTTTTATTTATTTATTCATTTACTTTATGTTATTAAATGTATGAGATGCAATTCGAATAACATGCCCATGCATATAACATGTCATACATGAATGCCTACTATATTGTATCATGTATACCATCCTTTGTAGTTGTTGTTCTACTAGGAATGTTTGTTTATTTGCCGCTGAATAATAAATTAAATAATGGATATAGTTTAATAGTTAAACTTGGTAATTTCTAATTTAATTTAATTTGGGCTTGCGCGGTTAATAGTTAGGCCCGTTTAACCTAGATTATTCAATTTTAATAAAATGATTGATTTTGTTAAAAGTTGTTAACAAACAATAGGCCTCAAATATGTTTGGACTTAAAGTTAGTTAATTAGCCATTTTCACTTATGGAGCTAGGTTTACTTAAATCGGTTAGGCTCAATTAGATTGATTGGGTTTTAATCTAATAAACCTAGGCCCAATTAGATTGAACTCTATATCGCTATTAATATATCAGATTTTGTCATCTAGTAACAGAATTATATAGAGGTATATAAGAATGCTGATATTAAAATAAAAACATATGATGTTTTATAACTAGAAACACATAAGTTTAAATATTGAGCGGGAGAAGGGCATGTGACAATGTGCCCTACGGTCTCCATCGTTAGTCTAACACCGTGAGATTTTAGGTGGCGCCTGTGGTGACGCCTTTGATTACGTCCTCCCTATGGAGGGTGTCCAATTGGCTAATATCGTTATACTTATGCAAATGTAGTTTGATGATGTATTCCAAGATTGACCTACTCACTAAGTGGCACCGGAAGCTAAGTTGTTAGAACCTAAACGATGGGTCACATTCAAGAAGATACACTAAATGCTTAATTGTATCTTGACCGAAATAAAGGTAGTTAATAAATGATGGAAAATATGAGATATTTTGAGTCTCATTTATTAATTTTGAGATAGTCTCAAATTTAATTTATAATTATATGACCTACCCTACTGCTGGATATTAATTGTGTTACCCTACCTTGGATTAGTATTTTTGTTTTATGTATTTTAATTTCTATGCATTCATGCATCACGTTTACTATTCCAAATATATTTGATGTTTCTTCACGCATGTAATAAATACGTTTTTTATTTAATTTCAGCAATAATGTTCCATTTCAAACCCCATAATTGCTTTACTGCGCGAATGAATCCTTAATCGGCTATAATTTTGTAAAAGTGGCAAGTAATGTTAATATTTGGTATAGTTTAGAGAACAATAGATTTGTTCACCGGTAGAATGTCTCAGAACTCTGGCAGCGAATGCCGCTCGAGGTACGAACCATATGAACGTTGGATTCAAGCCAATAACAAAGCCCGGGCTTATATGCTAGCCAGCATGTCAGACGTGCTTAGGCTAAAACATGAGAGGATGGAAACTGCCATTGAGATTATGGATTCCCTCCAAAACATGTTCAGGAAACAATCCGAATAAAGGCCATGAAGCTACTAGAAAGTACATGAACACGAAGATGAGTAAAGGTATCTGCTCGCGACCATGTTACGTGACATGGCTAATTATATAAATATACAGAAATAAAGACAAATGATATAATAGATGAGCGTTAATTCCAAGTGAGTATAATACCGATTCACTCACTCTCGATGTGACGCCCAAAATCCCGGGGTCCGCCACTACCCGGCCAACCTCGCTGGAAAATCTATACGTCTCGTATCACAAGACGCATACTTGAGTAAAAATGGCCACTTGGGCCCCTACATCAACACTCATCAAATATACCCAACTATATTCCAATAGTTCAACTCACAAAATCTATATCCCAACCAAATATATTACATGGTTCAAGAGTTATAACATTCCTTAATACAAACACATATTGAAATCTATATAATTTAATACATATTATCCAAAAACCCAATGTGTTTCACAACCCGGCTTTCCAAAATCGCCTCTAAGATGAGCCGCCTCTCGAATGCCCCCGTGACCGAAAAATATTCCTCGATAAGGTGAGCTATCGCCCAGTAGTGGAATTACCCTAAATGGGTTACTCTCCACCTGGCCTATGCTTGAATGCTCCAATTTAAACACACACTCAAGCAAATACGCTGATCCTACTTGAATGTTCATGCCCATTCCCATGTCTCGAGTCCTCACCGACTCACCACACTTGCCTAAGCCACATGAGAAAATAATCATTTCTCAAACAAAACTTGTTGTTCTGAAAATATACTACCGGTTGTCGGTAAAAATATGGGACTACCCTCCTGAGGCTTAATTAAGGCGAGCTCAAATGTCATGGTCCTCATCCTAAATGATCCGTTGGCCCATCTCCCAACCCACTCCCTCTCGAAAATCATCCTCGTGAAATTCTTCACCATGTTCGTTTTCGTAATCATGTCATGCACTTACACCAATCTCTAGGTTACCTGCATATGTAAATGCATTATGCCATTTCTAAACCATTTCATACAATATATATACCAATATATTAATTACGCAATATTCTCTAAATTTGTAATTCACACCACATGTAATTCAATGGGCCGTGGATCAAACAACAATTCAAATTAACTCTCACTTGAGCAATTCAATTTCATCTCCAATGGTTTTATACTACAAATTATATTCCATATAATTGAGTAAATCACAATTTTATCTTCACGGTTTATACACACAATTATATTCCATATAACTTGAGCAAATCACAATTTTATTCCAATGATTCATAGACACCAAAACACAATTTATTATATAACTATGATATAAATACCCCAAACAAATTTCTACACAAATAATGGAATCGTTCAATGGTTTCCAAAATTCTCCAAAAATTTTCTTACACTGTCTCCAAGATTCAACGATCAAACTGCCCTCACGGCCTCAAACCAACATGCTTACTTACAAAAACACTTCGGGAACAAGTGTAAAACAAGTAGATAAAACCCCTCACTACAGAGTTTGTCTAAACCCAACTTTTGGTGTCCACGCGTAGCTCCTGGCTGCCAGATCACCGCCACTCGGCATCCGATTTCATTCCATTTCTTCAGAGATCCAAAAAGAAACTAAGGGTGAGAAAATAAAAATAAAATCTCTCTCCTCCAACGCTCTCTTTCCTCCGTCCGCCATTAATTCCCCTTCTTTTTTGTTTTTATAATCTTTTTTATTATTATTATTATATTATTACATATTATTATTATTTTGAATACATGTAATCTGGCCGTTTCATTCCAGTCCGTTTTCTCGAAATTTATTTCTTTTCGCTTCAATTATTTTAATGAACTTTAACTCACGCCATTTCTTCACTTCTTCAGATTTTCATAAATTATTCTTGAAGTCATCATGATTTATCACCCGGAATTTAATGATGGCGATTGTCTCTAATTCACTAAATCTTTCTGAGTCACTAGATTTCATGAGACTAATTTAACTACGCAATTCGCCATCATCCGAGATCTAGAGAATTTTCTATTAACCTAATTACTGCTTACCCTTTTTTTTTAAAATTAAATTTTTCTCGTTTTACATATGATTTCCCCTTCAATTCACCAAAGAATTACAGCAGAACAAGTCGACGCTAACAACCCAATGGTCGAATGAATTAAAACCTCGAGGCCATCTCAAGACAAGGACTCAAAAGGTCACAAAATGTTAACAAAATCCATGCCTCATCCTCTCTTCTAACAATAAGAAGAAGCATAAGAACAATCAAGGGTGCTCATAGAAAGAATTTGGAAGAAGAAACAGCAGTCTAAAGCAAGCGATGCAGAAGAAGGCCCCAAAGAAAAGAAACCCAAAGGAAAATGTTTCCACCGGAGTCGATGGGCATCGAAGAGAAATCAGAATAATATATCTCTCCTAACTGGCGAGAAAAAGAGAGGTAAATTTGATTTTTACTGGTTTTAGAAGCCAATTAGTGGGAAGTGATTAATCCTGGATAATTGATTCAGTCCACTAACTAGTTGGTTTGTTCTTTCTTGCGTATGCTTAGTTCTTCCAGTGGAGCTTGCCGATAGAGTGCTCATGGTAGTTTAAATAAATACGTGTCGGCGCTGTAAAGGGGGGAGCTGCTCTTAGAATTAGTAACAAATTTCGTTTTGAACAATGTTTATTGCATTCTGATTCGGGGAGGAAATTGGGATTTCGCTAAGTTGTATGAACAATTGTTTATCGTTTACCTATAATAATCGATTGTTATTTCCAGAATGGTTTAAAATGATTGTCATGCAAATAATGAAAAATGGCTTACATTTTAAGGCCAAACAAACAACGCTCCTTAACACTCGAACTATTTAGAGTAGAACATCCTAAGCCTAAGAAGCAAAAAAGATTCTTTTTGATAATGACACACGTACCTATGGCACCTTAAGGTTAGATATATAAGCTCCTGGATAGGATTAATGCACTAGTAAAGATGTCCTTAAAGAGCTAAGTTAGCAATCTTCAAATCGTTAATAGCATATGTGTCGTAAAGGAAGATCGAAGCTAGAACCGCGAATGTAAGTATGTTCATATTTGTTGGTTACCCCAAAGGGTACTTAGGGAGGTTTTGTTCTGATGTACCAAGATAAGAAAGTATTTGTATCAATAATGCTACCTTTCTTGAAATGACTACATGGCAAACTCAACCGGTTAGGTTGTACTAGAGGAATTATAATCCGATCGATCACTACCACTCAAGAATCATAATGGGGAATGTAAAAAAGAGACTACAAATCCTATACAGGATGTCATTGCACCTCGACGTAGTGGTAGGGTTTCTAAACAACCAATTCACTACAATGTGGCCTGAAGCAAATGTCAAGCAGTAACTGACATTAGTGGGATGACGATCCATTGTCATACAAGAATGCAATGGATCATCCTGATAAGAACAAGTGGCTAACAGCCATGGAACATGAAATGGAATCTATGTATTCCACCTGTCTCAACCGTAGATCTTCCCAGTCAATCAGCCCATTGGGTGCAAAATGGACCATATGAAAAGAGGTGTGGATGGGAAAGTCGAGACTTTCTGTAAGACCTAATTAGTACTAAAGGCTATACACAAAAGGAGGGGAGTCGATTATGAAGAGACTTTCTCCCCGCAGCTATGCTTAAAATCCATTCGTGATCCTTTTTTCCATTGTCGCTTCTGATTATGAGATATGGCAAATGGACGCCAAGACAATTTTTTTGAATGGTTATCTTGATGAGCATTTATATGATGCAACCAAAGGTTTCATAATAAGGCTAAGAGTTAAAAGTCTCGCAGTCGCTTAGGTCTATTTATGGGCTTAGCTAAGCTTCAAGGTCTCGAAACCTAAGGTTTGATGAGACGATCGTGTTAAACCTCTATCGCTGGCACGTTGATGAACCTTGTGTCTACAAGTACATCATGAAAACCAAAGTAGTCTTTTTGTCAAAGATGTGAGATGATATCCTACTCATTGGGAATGATATGTGATTATTGTCTACGTAAAGAAATGGCTAGTCGAAAATTTCAAATGAAAGATTTGGGGATGTTTTGAAGTTATGTACTTGGGATCCAAATCATAAGGGATCGCAAGAACAGACTCCTGGCACCGCCTCAAGCATCCGACTGATAAGGTGTCGTTTCGCTTTCTATGCATTCCAAGTAAAGGTCAACTACCGAATTCGACATGGAATTGTCTCCTATGAGCAGTTAGTCCTACGACACCTCGTGAAGAAGAGGACATGAGATGGGTTCCTCTTACGCCAAGAAGGCGCCTCATGTGGCGCCATGTCGTGTACCAAACTTTACATCCGCTTATGCGATAGGAATTGTCACCGCTACCAATCCAACTCCCGGGCCGGCAAGACCGGATCATGTAAAGCACATTCTCAAGGTACCTTAGGAGAACGAAACTATATGTTGATTTACTCTGAAAATGACTTGAATCCCATAGGATACTGATTCGACTTCAAGGTCGCATGCTGATAGTCGAAAAGTCGGTCTCGGGTCGGATTCACCTAGTGGGCGGAGTCATGGGCTGAGAAGTGTCAAACAATCCAAAGATCGCAGATTCTTACCATGGAAGCCGAACATATAGCGCCGGTGGAAGCAGTTTAAAGAAGCTGTCCGAGCCCGCTCAAGAAGTTCTTTACAGACCGAAGTTGTTCCAAATATGGATAAACCTACAGTACTTTTATCAGATACCAGCGGAGCCGTGACTAACTCCCAAAGAACTAAGTACGCCAAGAGAGGGAAACATATGTAGAGGAAGTATCATCCGACAGAGACGCAGACCAGGTGACGTGTCGCATGAAGATAAGATCGCAAGACAACCTTGCGGATCCGCTCACCAAGACGCTACTCCGCAAATCGCTTTGAGGGTCACTTATCTCGGGATGGGGTTTAAAAGACACGCCTCACATGCTTTAGAGCAAGTGGGAGATTGTTAGGATAGTGCCACAGCCAAAGCATGAATTTGTATTTATGTTTTATGAAATTAATAAAAGATGTCTTATTTATTACATTTAGCTATTTTGTGCATAATGTATAGATGAAGCGTCAGAAAATCAGTTATTAATGTAACCATAACCTCGGTGTATAACGAGTTATCTGCGAGAGGATCGAATTATGGATTATAAATCAAGTGTCAGTAATAAATTGAGTGGGATTTGAGGATCTTAATTAAATGTCTTCCGGGGCGGAGTCCGCTATCATTGAGAATGAAGTAATATAATCCGGGTCACTAATGTGGCGGAGGCTCCATATATAATAAGATTATAGGGCGAGGACGAGCGCGATTTCAAATTCTTTTTAAATACCGTTTGTCTCGGGGTGAAGCAGGCGCGCTAGATGTCATATCTGAGATCAGTCTCAATCACGAGTAGTCATGGACTCACGTTTTATGTCAATTGGGCCTTTTGAGTCATGGGTTAAAACCCGTTATGGAATGGAGCCCAAATACTTGTCTTGGAGGCCCATTGATGTATCTGTTGGGAATGTGAACTATGGACATGGAATCCGACCCTTCTTATGGAAAGGCCAGACCGGTTGGTTCCCTTAAGTGTTAGTTACAGGCCGAAAACCGGTTGGCCTCCTAACCTGCGGGTTTTATGATTAGCTTTGTTCACTAATGGATTAATGGGACTTTAAGGATCAGATATAATTAGAGGGGCAAAGCGGTAATTTCACGGAGCTCTAGTTATGAACCACACTTCTTGGAGGATAGAGCGCATGTAATGATTAAATCAATAGACACTCGAATTTCCGAGTGGAAATCGATCTTTTATGTAAGGACAAAGTTCAATTTCAAGTTTTAGTGGAATATGCTTTAGAGTGTAAATTAAAATGATTGATTAAAGAGTTTAGTGGTGTGAATTTATTGGAGCTTGAAATTAAGTCCATGGAGTCCCAATTCCACCTCCTATATTACTCTGATGAGCGATTCATGATTTGGAATATATTACACTCTATGATCGAGCTTGAAAATAATTTTCTAGACAGGTTTACATATATTAATTAGAATGTTACAAAATTAATATTAGACTGATTATAGATTAAAGTATTAGTGGGCATTACAAATTAATATTGAGCAGTTATAGATAAAAGTAATAAGTAGGGCGTTACAAATTAATCTTTTGGACCAGTTCTGATTATGAAGTGTCGATCGACGTTTCATATTAATTAAGGCCGTATAAGACGAAATTTGAAAATATCAAGTGGTTGGATATTTATGCAATTAGGAGTTGATTATAAATAGAAACCCTTGCCCCCATTGAGAAAAAAAAAGAAAAAAGAAAGTTTTTTCCATGCCTAGTCTCTAGAGTCTCTTCCCCTTAGAGATCCTTGTCTCGGCGTGTGTTGAGTACGCAAGGTAGATCGAGAGCGGAAAAACTAGAGTGTATTGTTCGGATGCGAATGGTTGGTGCCCACACATCTCAAGGAAGGAGGGCGTTGAAGACCTTAGTGCGGGGAGTTGTTTCAACCCTACTAGCCAACAAATCTCCTATAACAGTAACAGGTATAGATATGATCTTCACCTTTTGATATTAATATGTGTTTGCATGGGTTCTACTTGAAAATAAGATTTTAAGCTTTAAAACCTAATTCATTGCGTTTTGATTTTATTTCCATCAGGTTTTTGATTCAAAATCATAGCTAGAGGGTTGAAAGATGCCATTTTCTGAAAAAAAAAATTTATACATTGTGCACACTAATATTAACTCGTATATTATACAATAAACATATATTTAGTAAATCCAAAACAAAAATATATTTGTTGTTTATTGTAAACAATAATTTAGTTTCCATAATAAATGCTCACGGTGGGCAAGACATTTATAACAAACTAAAACTTGATCATAAAATGAATAGTATCCGGCCAGTCGGGTCCCAAAATTGGGGGTCGCTAGGACTACTTACATCCCAAATCTTTTAGATAGAACCTTAGATAATACACTTTCATTTCAATCATTGTTCATATGGCCCATAATAATATTATTAGAGCCTCGTTGGAAGTTAATAAAATTATCATGGTTTTTGAATCCTTGTTTAATTTTAAAATTCTCTTAATCTACGAGTTAGATGGTGAATTTGGTCAATCTAATTAAGATTTTAAAATTATTTAGGTCCCAATCAATAAACCAGATCATGATTTGTATCCGATGGGGCTTCACATGACCATTTGTGTTGGAACCCACAAAAAATTAAAGTTTTTCCTTAATTATATTTATCTAGATTTAAAAAAACAAAAATTTAATTATGCACATGTATATCATTGATGCAAGATAATATGACACCACCTAGTCTATATGTTATGTTATCACAACTAAGCATGTTACCAAATATAGTTAATCATCCATGAATAAAAAAATAATATGAGTTAACGAAAAAAAAAAAAAGAGCCCCAATCCATGGTTTTCCTAAGAAAAGAAAAATAAAAAGAAAATCACAAGCCCAATAACACTTGAGCCCACTGTTATTAATCTCGTCCAGCTTTGGTCCAGTAAAGAGGTGAGTGCATCTTTGTGTTCATCAAAGCTTGAGTTGTATTTGAAATATCCCGAGAGCTTGAGAGAAAGTGTCTCATTGTGTTTAAGTGAGAAAGCTTCAAGTGTGTAAAGCTTGAAGGAATTGTGAAGAGCTCATTGGAGCCAAAATCCAAGTGTAATCAAGCTCGAGATTGGAGCTTGGTGTAACACCCCGTCCCGAGAGAGTGTACAGTACATGATACTGTAGGGGTGAATAAGAGTACCAAGTGTCACATAGTAGTATTTTGGAGACTAAAGTAGGAAATGAAGGTTTATGGAACCCGGAATTATGGTATTAAAACAAGGGTACAAATGTCATTTAGCAAATAGGACATGAATATGAAAATCATTAAGTGTAGAGATGGGCCACAATACAAATAAATAAGTTACAATTGCAAAATTAAAGAGATGAGGGCTAATTGCAATTAGTGAAAAGTTGAAAATATAAAAATAGGAAAAACAAAAGCCAAAATTCATTTGGTCTCAAAGTTTTCCCTAGAAAACCGTAGGAGGAGAAGGAGAGAGCCAAGAGGAGGAAGAGAAGGAAGAAGAAGGAGGAGGAGAAGCCCAAAAATCAGGTATGACTTTGCCTTGTAACCATGGGTAATTGGATTCTTAAACTTTGGTATGGAGATTATATGCTCCTTTGGTCTAGGTTTTGTGCGAAGCTCACATGAACCTTTGAATTGTTAGGGTTATGAGAGTAAAACCCCAATTGGGAGAAAATAACCATGGAATCATCACATTTATGTGGTTTTATAAAGAATTGGTGGACCTAGGTTGAGTTCTTGGATTTTCACCTAAGGTTTTGTGGTTTGAGGTTCCATAGCACCAATTCAAGTGTTGTGGAGTTGTTTTAAGATGAATTCCATGATAATTCTTGAGGTGTTAGGAATTATAGAAGTTGTATGAAGTGAATTGGTATCAAAAGTGGGAAAATAGCAAAATCTGGGCAAATTTCGGAAGGCGTACCGGTACATGTTCAGTGGTGTACCGGTACACCCCACCAGAGGCCAAAGTGTACCGGTACATGTTCAGGGTGTGCTGGTACATGTGTGCCCAAAATTCCCAGAATGCTATATTTTTGTATAATTTAGCCCGAATTCGTACTGCCAGATGGTTTAGGAACTGATAAATGATTAAGATAGGTTCAAATAAGATTGGGACTCAATGAAAACGTTGCGTACCTCGCCGCCTCGGCGATATTCGTTGAGTGTGATTAAGTATAGGAAGTACGTTAAGTTTATACGTTATACGTAAGCAATTAATATTTGCCGTATTTGGTTAAGGATGTAGGTTAAAAGCAAAGGCGGGGAAAAGAGTGGAACTGTGTTCAAGTTAAGCAAGCAAAGAGGTGAGTGTTCTAAACTCATTTTCCAAATACTAGTGTATTATTATTATTATTATAAACTGTTTTGCATTAGTATTTCATGGTTTTGATTGCAAGCCATTTTCAAAAACAAGCAATGAATTAGAAAGCATTAATGGTTTGAGTTAAACCATTTTTTGAAAAACAAGCAAAATGGTTTGAATAATTAAACCATTTTCAAGCAAGCAAGCAAAAAGCGAGTAAGCAAATGGTTTGAATAATTAAACCATTTTTCAAGCAAAGAAGCAAGTAAGCAAATGGTTTTGAATAATTAAACCATTTTTCAAGCAAGCAAGCAAGTAAGCAAATGGTTTTGAATAATTAAACCATTTTTCAAGAAAGCAAGCAAGCAAGCAAATGGTTTTAAATTGTGAAACCATTTTTCAAAGAGCAAGCAAGCAAGCAAATGGTTTTAAATTGTAAAACCATTTTACAAAGAGCAAGCAAGCAAGCAAAGAATATTTGCGAAAAACAGGCCTTCCCTAGTTCTAAGCAAGCAAGCCCAGGTCGAGGAATTATTAAAATGCGTGCGATTGGAGTTAGGATCTCATACATGCATTGTAGTTTTGCACGGTCGGCAAATTTAGGTCATACATCATGCATTTAAAAGGGGAGGCCGTGGCACGTACAGGAGTATATAAGGTTATGAGCTCTAACTAAATTATGGTGATGGCGACCCAGGTCAATTCCACCATATTCACCGGAAAAAGGTGACGCGGACAAAGGTTCTTCCACCGCACGGTCGATGCCCAGGCTCCCGTGTTCACTAGGGTATAGCAAGCAAAAATAGGCCTCCAGTGGTTGATGTTTTACAAGCATGATATAAAGTTTTGAAAAATCAACCATTGGTTCCCGTCGCCAGGGCTTAGGAGAGTTTTAAAGCGAGCGGTTGAGCCGGGCTCGGGTTTAGATTTCAAAGCATTCGGTTGAGCCAAGCTCCGTGGGATTTTAAAGCAAACGGTTGAGCTCAGGCTCCCGTTTTATTTTCAAAGCATGCGGTTGAGCCCGGGCTCCGTATTTATGAAAAGTTTGAGAAACTTTTTTTAAAGCAAAGGTTTGTGAAGGTTTAAAGACTTTCAAGCAAGATAAACAACGAAGCAAGCGAAAAATTATGAAGTTTTATAAACTTCTAAGCAGAAAAACAAGAAATAAGAGTTTTACAAGCTTTTAAGAAAAGCAAAACAAACAGCGAGTACAAGTAGCGAAGCAAAGAAAAGTTTAGAAACTTTTAAAGCAAGCAAAACAAAGTAAAGCTTACGGAAAATATTTGTAAAGAGAGTTTTACATTTTGAGATGTTTCAGGAAAATAAAAACATTTTATAAAGCATACACTCAGGCTCGTTTGAAACATTATTTTTGTATTTTAAAACTATTTTCGGTACATGCATAAAAAATTTAGACACAATAGGATTGTCTGACATTGTACAAGTCTTGTAAATTAAAGAATATTACGTAGAAAAGACTTTTTTTGGATATGTATAATGGAACATATGTACATAGAGTAGTTTTGTGAGAATGTGTTGGTATGCTGGTTGCCATGTTTGGATATAGTGTAAATTTGGATGTATACAGGATTTGGAATTATACTATATCACGGTCGTCATCTTTGCCGAGAAGTTTTCATTTGCTAAGATTTTGCAAATCCTAAGTTAGAAAAATAAAGAAAAATTTTTATAGGAGGTTTAAGCAAAGCGACCGCTTCACGGGGGATTTCTAGTCGTTAGAGGTAGCGGTGGGGATTTGCAGTAGATTAAGCCCGCTCACCGCCCATTTGGAGGGTGGGGTGTGTCACTTGGAACTTCGAGTGTGTATAGCTTGAAGAGATGCCCATTAGAGCCATAATCCAAGTGTAAAGAAAGAAGCTCGGGTTGGAGCTTGCCACTAGTGGAACCCTCACCGATTAAGGGTTGAGGATAAGTGGACGTAAGGCAAGGGTTTGTATGACCCGCCTTATAAATCAGGTTTTACTTTCTCTATCATATCTCTTTAATTTAGTATTATTATTGTATTTAAATTAAAGATTTATTGTAGTTGTGCAAAAAAGTTTTTGAAAACCAATTCACCCCCCTCTTGGTTAAGTTGCTTAGTCATATTGAACTTTCACTCACAAAAGGTAAACCAGAGAAATGACATTGTTGTCGACTAAGGCAGAGTTGTCACCTAGTAAATACCCCATTGTCGGGTTCTCATCAGTTTCAAGAATCTGCATCCATATTTAGTTTCATCAACCTTAAAAATAAAGGGCATCAAGAAATAGAAAGTTCCAAGCAAGCTAGTTTTTCTGACAAGAAAATATTAGTATGATAACAAAGTCCTGGTTTTAAGAAGAAGAAAAAATTCTACCAAAAAAATTAAAAACAAAACCAAAAACAAACAAACTAAACAAAAAAAGAATATGAAAGAACAATGAGTGGCATAAAAGTAACCACAACCATAACCCATTGGCAGTGTTATGTATTTAGGAATATCTTACGATTAAAGCACCACGATAATAAATGATAGAACGATAAGATCCTTAAACAAATTGCACGTTCCCTCGACATGATAATGAAACTCATATACAAGGACAGAAGAAAAGCTAATTACTCATATGGAGAAATGCATTTAAGATAATATAAATGGAACCATTATGATGTTTTACATCCCTTGGAGTTGAAGCAAGCATGCTATGAAGTCTAAAAGGGTAAAGGGAACAAATATTTGGCGAAGGATGTCTTGGGATGGACATTCTATGAGAGGTTGCATTTTCCTTTTCAAAAGCAATGCTTCATAAAACACTACTAGCTCAAACATCTAACATTGTAGAAGAGAAAGAACTTAATTCATACAATATTGGAAAGTTGGCCCTGTTCTCCTCGCAATGCTACCAAGCCCTTACTGTGTTAGGTACTTTCAGAAGGCATCAAGTCACATGCACTAAATTTGACAGTAAGTAGCCATATGTAAACTGAACTGTAACAAAAAGAATCTACATCTATTAATGTTACACTCATTTTCATCAATTAACAACATGCTTCTTTTCACATACATCATCATATGAAACCAAATAAGACATTTTTTTTGAAGAAAAGAAAAAAAAAAGTTATCTTACCCAATTCAGCAGTCAAGAAAGCAATTCAGTCCCAGCCACATCATTCAAGATTCCAAAATTTTCCTTCCCTCATCTTTCACATGCTTGCCTAAAATTATCTCTAGCCTTATTTGCTTCATCCATCACTAACCTCACAAACAATTTCAATCTATACATATGCATCATGATTCATATGCTGTAAAGAAGAAGTGTTACTTAGAATTAAGCTAATGAAACATCAAGAGAAGTACACAATTCTTCAAAAAATGTAAATAGTTAGTTTAATATGACAGGATTACATCAATCTAACCAAGACAATGATTTCTTGCATGCATTTCGGTTGGGACCAACCTTATGACATTGAGAACAGTATATAGTCCTCTTATCCATAATTTAGGACTCAACAAGCTTCTTTCTTGGCCTTCCGAGAGGACGTTTCAGACGGGGAGAGTCTAAAGAGAAGAAAATTGTGGGTAAAATCACGAACCACACCATCATTATCAACACTTGGCATATCATGGGTCTCAATACAACGAAAGGAGCCAGAGTATATCAACTCCTGGTTTGGGAATTTGAAGTCATCCTCAACAAAATAAAAAATGTTGTGACTTGTAGAAAGTAATGCGCCACATGCATGTTCACATGGAATTCCTAAGATTTTCCAAGCCTTTGAGAGCAAGGATTAGGTTCATTATGTCAACATTAAAATTGACTGTTCTAAACCCTGAATCGCCATCCATCAAGGGATTCCCTTTGGACTACCTCTCATAGTAATATTTAAAATCACCTTTTCTTTAATCTTTGGCCTTATAGCCCCCTCCCAAGTAGTCGGCTCCTCTTCCTTCTTGACAAGCATGACACCCAACTTAGCCATATGCTTCATTATGCAGTTATATATGGAGTGATGGCATTCTTCTCTTAAGATAATAGTAAGCGACTCATCAAAGTTGGTGGTCATTTTATCCCATCATTTTTTAGGAAATTTGACATCGTCCAACGTTTAGGTGTATTATCTTCCACCTATGTGGCTAAAGCATCATTGAATCCTTGGATTCGACTATAGGGAACATTGTAATCATGTGCTCCCTAACCTTGCATAGCGATACTACCAAACCATTGAGCGCGTTTTCCTTACCTATGTTCCCTCTTGCATGATATTTTTATTCAGAAACTCACAAATCCTCGCTGATGATGGTAATGCTGATAAGTGATTTCAACTCCAAAGATCTCAGGAACATTATGAAGGAGGGCAGGACGCCTATCAGAGATAATGACCTCCTTATCTCCAACAACTTTCTTCAAAATTTCTAAAAACCATGATAAATCTTCATAATTCTCAGAACTCATCACTCTAATTTCTAATGGGAACATGGAATCATTAGCATCATATGACGTGGAAAAAAATAAAGCATCGTTATATGGGTCACTCATATGGGATGAATTGATAGCTATGATTGGTCGACACCCCATAGTAAACCCCTGGATAGAAATTGCATGTGTAATAAATAGTTGGCTAAAACGTCCATCACTTGAATGTGTCAACTCAACAATGGTTATTGGATTTTTTTTTAACTATTCTCTCACACATCCAAAGGAACAATTGTTGTTACCTAGATTGTCTGACCTCCGGGGCATCAACGGCTCAATGTAAACCTGCAAAAAGGGTGATATGGCGACGGTGGGTCGACCACCTCTCCGATGATTAAGTCAGTAAAAATATGGAGAGGAAGAAGAAGAGAGTTGGAATTGCTTCCCTCCCCCTCATGGGGGATCTTCATGATTTATAGACAATGGTTTGCCGAATCTCCCTCCTATCTCGAGAAGGAATCTCCTATTTTTAAGGATAAAAATCTATTTTTCCTTATCAACAACCAATTCTTCCTTATTAGGGATTATCCTTCCCTTATCCAGGATTATCTCTCCGAGGAGTAAGAGATTCGAAAATTTGGAAAATTCACTAATAATATTGCTTTGCGGATTTAAAACATAGGTGCTTATTAACAAACTTCCCATATGGGGTGGGAATTCCATATGTAGTAGAATGGCGGGTGGTGAGCAGGAAGCTCCCAGAATGGGCGCCTCAGTAAGCCTTGGAAGAGTTTGGCCTTACTTTCCCAAGCGGCCTCTTTAGACTCTCCCGTCTGGGAAGTGTTCGCCTAATTTTGGTGAGGCGAGTGGAATCAGGCCGTTTGATAACACAAGCCAAACGGGCCTTGAGCCCATCGAGTAGCGGATCTTAAAGATCATGGTACTCACAATGCCCCCTTTTTTCTCCGAGTGGAGTTTTTGTGTTGTTTTAGTCAGGGGGAAATATTGTTATTTCAAATGTTAAATGTTGTGAGTTGAAAGGTTTGGGAGAAATGATAATGCATTGAATGCGTTCGAAGGCGATGCTCACGTGTGTTTAAGGTGCATGGGAGGCACACGCCTCCTAATATGCATCCTACGTATCTCATTTTGACGGTGCATTTAATGCACCTGACGACGCCCTACCCCTATAAATAGGGATGGTGGTCTCAAGAGTTGTTTCTTTTACATCTTCTCAAAAGATTTTTTTTTTTTTACTCCTATATTTCATCCTCCTCTGTGCTTATGTAAATTTCCCTTTCAAAGGAGCCATCGGACACCCTTGACGCTTCGACGACTTTTGATTTTTCGGGTGCAGGTTTGCTTCTCAAACCTTTTTCGCGTCGCAGGTTTGCTTGAGTGTCTTTGTTGTTGGAAGCATCCTACTGGTTTTTGCAACGATTTTTGCGTTTTTGGTTTGCATTCCTTAGGTTTTGTCCCTGGTGGGTCGTAAAATTTTCAGGGGAGATTCCTTTCTCCTTTCATGGGGGGCTTTTTTGCTTTATGGACCTCAAGTTGACCCCCTCTTCTTCTCTCTCTTTTTTATTTGCCTGTAGAATAGCAAAAGGTCACGAAAAGGTTTCGACCACTCAGGCTGGGAGTAGAAGGGGTACTCCCTGGGAAACGCCTACTGTAAGTAGTCTAGTTGTTGCCATGTATGCCTTGAGGAATAGGTTATATAGCAATTCTGTCGAATCGGGTTTGGAGGCGTTAGATGGTGCGCTTATCCATGATTGTAGGGAGCGGATAATGGCATCTACTACAAGGGCTTGGGTTTGGTGTTGGGTTTCGCCTCCTCATTCCATCGTTTGTGAAGCAGTTCCTTCATTTCACCCGAGCACCTCCTGTACTCATACATCCGAACGTTTTTCGGATTTTGATGGGTTGTAGTGTGTTGAACTCTCTCTACTAGTTGGATAACTCGCTGGTGGAGATTTGTTTCATTTATTTTTGAAGGCTACAGGATTGGGGGGTCGATGCGTACATGTCGACCCCTGATCCACAGTGCATTTGTAACTGGGCTCCTGACTCCCCCAAGATGGAGCGAAAGGGGTCGATCTGGGGGGATTGGGAGCCCGTGGTATGAGACCCTTGGCTCTCCAAGGCTTCTAGATTTGAACTAGTCCCTTTTGTTCCCAGGTTTGTCTCTGTTTTGATGTATCCCATTTTGGTACGTCTCACATTTCCCTAGGTTGTGGGTTTATTGACAAACCTATCTTCTTGATAATTTGTAGGTAGACGTAGGCAAGGCCGGCTGGTCAACTAGGTGGAGAAGGCGAGGATGGACCCTATCTACCGGCTTCTTGAGATCATAGAGAGGGAGCGCCACCATAAGCTCCTTTTGTCTATGAAGAACCTGCATGAGTTAGGCGCCAGTCCTTCCCCCTACATAGTGCACGTTCTTCCTCGTCCTTTTACTTGACAAGGTCATCGGCGACACTTTGTTCTTAATGAACCTTACGGTCGTTGCTGGGAGGCTCTTCCCACAGGCGGGTACGCCAGAAACCCTTTGTTGTTGGATCATCTACCTTTGGTCAAATACGGGATGACTTGTCCCAAGCTGACGAAAGAAAAAGAAAAAGAAGACCGAGCAAGCGAAGGATACCGATGTGAGATTGGAGGGGTTCGTGGACTAGACGAATCTGGGAGTTAGTGAGTCAACTAAGGAGGAGGAGGCTGAGATGTCCGGCCTTGTTTTCGATTTTTCTACGAGGGATCGTGAGCCCGGCTAGCGCAGGGAGGCGCCGCGGTGGCTGAGTACTGCGAAGCATCAAGCTAGCCGACCCGGATGAAGGGGCTGAAAGGTCTAATGATAATTAACATGGACTCCTCGGGCTAGGAGCCTTCGTGCCTAGCCAGGCTTTTGGAGGTACCCTACGTGCCACAGGGGTTTGTGCACCAGCTGGAGAATAGAATCCCGGTCGAGGGGAATCTTGGAATCTTTGAGAGTTATGGCGTAGGCTCCGTTAGAGGTAGATGCTGCTTCGTTGTTCTTGACCAGGCTTGCAAGCACCGGCCCTCGCAGGCTAAAGATGCCTGACCGGCTGCTACTAAGCTCGTACATTCCTCCGCAGGAGTGGGTCCCTCCTTTGACGGACACAATGGCTCCTGGCCCAGAGGGCACCCGGGAGATCATTGACCGTTGGAGCCCCTTCAACAAGAGGGAGTCTTCAGTCACGCACATGCGCGACCTCTACCCCACTCTTCTCGGCGCGTGAAGCTGCTCGTGCGGCGATATTCCATCTCATTTCGGCTACATGGACGGAGACCTTGCCGCGTGGCAGCGGGATACTCATGCATGATCGACTTTCCATAGTTGGGTTGGCTAATAGTAAGGGTTTCAATTTTAGTACCTGATTGTTAATTTTGTGTTGTGATTTTCTTCTGACATCTTCTCTTTTCCAAGTTGTGATGGTCATTCATAACATGGCTCGCTAACATGGGGAATTCCAATCCCGACTGGACAATGCTGAGAAGCTGCGGCTCTATACCTATTCGGTTGTCTCCAATCATTAGGCTTTGGACACTTCCCTGGCAAAGGAGAAGTCTTACTCAAAGCATTGAGAGCGGGGAGAGGATTGCACGGATGGAGAAGGAGAGGGATAAAGCCTAACAGGAGGCTAAGGTGGCCCGCTTAGCGACCGAGTGGGATTAGCGACACGGGGCAAGGCGGAGGAGGGGACTGGCTAGGGTCGAGAAGCCTGGTGAGCTATGAGAGGAGGGCAAGTGCAAAGAGTGAGGTTGGTTTGCCCGCTTGGAGGTTGAGCGAACATCTCTCCTATTAGAGCTTGGGGCGACCAAAGATGAGGTGTCCTCCCTCCATTCTCAGGCGGGCATGGACAAGGAAGCCATAGAGGAAGAGTATCAGAAGGCTTTTGAGGTGATCCTTTCTTATGGGTACGGGTGTTGTGTGTTCAAACACAACATATGTGGAGACCATCCAGAGGTCCTAGAAGGTATGCCTGACTTCGCCAACCCACTGCATCCTGATTTCTTTGTGAACCCCGGGTGCCCCACATCCGAAACAGCTAGGAGCCCATGACGGCCAAGAAAGCACACTCAAGCGAAGCGACGAGGAACCCATGGAGATTGCGTCGCCCAGAGGACCGAAGCGGGACTCTGGCCCCTGCTACGTTCTTATTTAATAAATTTTTTTTGTAGAGGGGCCTTGTCCGACTGCCATCATTTGTGTACTCTCTAGACGCTATTGGCACTTTAATAAAATACACCTTTTTTGTCTACTTCGACTATTGTTTATTTTTATTTCTCATCCTGACGCCATTAGTGCTCTTATAATTTCTAGTTTACTTAAGCCATTGATTTCATTATGCAACCCCTTTCCTCAATTCTTGGTTAGGATGGTAGCTTTAGGACACCAATGTTAACTTATGAGCTTGGCAGGGTTCACCCTTATGCTAGCAAGCAAGGCACCATCTTTAAGCCTTGGTTAGCCAATAAGTCAAGGACCACAGTAGGGCCTGGTTGCGTACCAACAGGCTGGAGGCCTTGTTTGGTATCTCTCTTTGGAAGTGCTAATAGGCTAAGAGCCTTGTCTAGCCTTGTGAAAATGCCAGCAGGCTGGAGGCCTTGTCTGGTATCTCTCTTTGGAAGTGCTAATAGGCTAAGAGCCTTGTTTGGCATTGTGAAAGTGCCAGAAGGCTTAAAGCCACAGTCTGGTCTTTTGAAAGTGCTAGTAGGCTAAGAGCCACAATTTGGTCTTTTGAAAGTGCCAGCAGGCTAGAGCCACGGTTTGGTCTTTTAAAGTGTTAGGAGGCTAGAGCCACAGTCTGGTCTTTTGAAAGTGCCAAGAGAGCTAGACGATGCACCAGATCAGGAGAGATTGTACGGTATGTCAATAGCAGTATGTGCACCAAAGGCTTTCTTAATTAATTTAGTGTCATAATAGAATTTTTGAAAGTTATTTTAAGGGTGAAATTATAAAGTTTTCAAAGAATTGTGGCACTTTTGCAATTAAAGAAAGTGGAGGGGGTGAAAGTATAATTAATGGAAGTTTAAATAGTAAAATAATAATAATAAATTGCCAAAATAGTTCAAGGAAGTCTCGAAAATTCTCTAGATCTCGGATGACGAAACAGACTGCGCCGTTAAATTCGTCTCGTGAAATCTAGTGACCTAGAAAAGTTTCGTCAAATTATTAGACAGTCAGAATATTTTACGAATTTCTGGGTGATAAATCGCCAGTGACTTCAGGGACGAGATTTTTACAAAAATCTCGAAAGTTAGGAAGTGGCTTGATTTAAGTTCATTTACAATAAAGTGAACTGAAAAGAAATAAAAATTTTCGGGGTAGGAATGGACCCGAATGGGATAATAGAAATCGTTTATCCAAATAATAATAATAAGAATAGCAATTAGAAAAAACGAATCAAAAGAAAAAAGGCCAAATGGTAACTTGTCTTGGGCCAGAATGGACGAGGCGTCGAGAAGAGGCAGTTTTTATATTTTATTTTCTTCTCTTAAGTTCTTTCTACCAGTTTGAAGTGGATCGTAGGTTTTTATCGGAGTAGAAGGCAAAGTTGGACTATGCGAAGAGAGCTACGCATAGGTACTAATATCTTAGCCTTTTAGCCAGCAAAGGTGAAAATTTTCTACTTGTGTTATTTTATTTCAAATCTTTATATAATGGCTTGAAATTTTCTTAAAGGCAAGTAAAAGGTCGTAAACTTGATCCCAAAAATTTTAGGCGAGTTTAGGAATTTTAGGAATTTTAGGTTGTGTTCGGACAGTCGAGGCTGAACTAGGTATTTTGAGCTTGATTCGGGTTGAAATTTCAGGGTTATAGTCGGACAAGTAGGATAAATTTTTCGAAATGTTTCGAGTATTTTAGACTCTGGAAAGTCCCTTTAGTCAAGTTGGCTAAAACATATAGTTTATGGGGCATTTAATGTGTAGGGACATTTTGGTCAATTTCCACATCATATTATCGATGTCCTTATCGAATGGGATATACGTAAAAGTTTTGTTAGAATCGAAGTTAGTTCGATATAGTCACTTTGAGAAAGTACTGTGTATGTTTATGGTTAAAATGTTGAGTAGGGGCATTTTCGTAATTGAATGAATTGTGTAGGCGATTTGAGCATCGACGAATCTAGAGTCTTTAATGAATTTGGAAAGAATTAGTCGAGAAAAATGTAATTCTTTCGAAATCCTTTTACTACAAGCAGAAAGTGTTTAAATTACAGTTTGTAAGTGCTTTGAAAATATAGATTTATAAAGCATTTTTACCTCTCAATTGTTATACTCGGCGCAAAAGTTCGATTTCGATTTAAGAAAGCAGTTTGGCACAGTTTAGCAAAAACCCCAGATGGCATAGCTCGGAGTTTAGGTCAGATGTATTTCGGATTGTGCATGGCAAGGTTATGGGATATGACTAACTATATTGCACAGTGGCAATTGGGGTTAGATCTGAGTATATATAATTATATGGTGGTCGCCCCTCATTTAGGGTATATAGTTAGCGCGGTGACTTAGTACATAGCGATGAGGTGTTGGTTGAGTTCCATCACCTAGCATTTTAGTTAGAGGTTCCATTATGCTATATGAATCAGCTGAGTGTTCACGCCGGACCATCTTAGCCGGGTAGTGTTCCAAGGTTCACTACCGATGCCAGGTTCCGAGGTTCCGTGGTATCACATCTAGGGTATTTCAGAAATGGGCCACAGTGGTTGGTACTTGATTTCCAGTATAGCATTTTCAAATATTAACCACCATTGAAACAATTTTTAGCAGCAAAAATAGTTTCGAGCGATTTTAATGGCGAAATAGTTTTGAACGGTTTTCTTGGCCGAAATAGTTTTGACATAGTTTTTAGAAATGGTTTCATACCATAGCTTCCAGTTTTCTCATAAGCAGGTTTACTACCATTTACGTCTGATTTTCATATTGGGAGGTACATACGTGACTGACAACATTTAGAACTTATAGTACTCAACGAGCGGATTTGGCTCACGGTTTTCTATTTTAAAATAATTTTTGGTCTGAAGTGTTGAAGCTAAGAAAAGACCTTTCAGGGATCATAGTCTAGGCAGGTGTTGTGATTATATATAAGATAATGTGTAAATTAAAACTAGTAAAAGTTAAAATGTGGCATTTTGTATATGTAAATATCTTTTGTAAAATATGCATGCATGGTTTTGAGAAAAACAGGTTGCGATGAAATTTTGTTGGATTGATTCTTATCTTATATTTTGATGAGACCAGGAGGTCCCTTTATGATTAATAGTTGGATTTTGGAAAATATTGGGAGTATTTTTATCACGGGTGATTTTGTATTTTGGGCTTGACCGGCGTGCGGTCGTTATCTTTGCCGGTTACTGTTAAATCTAAATGTGTGATTTTGATAGAAAAATGAAAATTTTATAAACCCACGTTTTCCCGAATCTGATTTGGCGATTTAACGGCTTAGCTTCATGGTAACTTGTCGGTCGAACTTGGGTGGGAGGTTCTTGTGGAGTTAACCAAATGGACCCTGCAATCCAGCTAGGAAGGGTCATGTGATACGGTCTTTTGAAAGTGCTGGGAGGCTAGAGCCACAACTGGTCTTTTGAAATTGCCAGTAGGTTAGGAGCCACGTCTGGTCTTTTGAAGGTGCTAGTAGGCTAAAGCCACAGTCTAGTCTTTTGAAAGTGTCAATAGGCTAAGAGTCACATCTGGTCTTTTGAAAGTGACAGCAGGCAAGGGCCACAATATAGTCTTTTGAAAGTACCAACAGGCTAGAGCCACATCTGGTCTTATGAAAGTGTCAGTAGGCTTAGAGCCACATTTGGTTTTTTCAAAGTGCAAGCAGACTAAGAGCCACATCTGGTCTTTTCAAAGTGCAAGCAAGCTAAGAGCCACATCTGGTCTTTTCAAAGTGCTAGTAGGCTAGGAGCCACATCTGGTCTTTTGAAGGTGCCAGTAGGCTTAGAGCCACGTTTGGTCTTTTGAAAGTGCCAGTAGGCTAAAGCCATAGTCTTGTCTTTTAAAGGTTCCAGCAGGCTAGAGTCACAGTCTAGTCTTTTGATGGTGCCAGCAAGCTAAGAGCCACATCTAGTCTTTTGAAAGTGTCAACAGGATAGAGTCATGAGTGCAGTCTTTTTAGAAGTGCCAACTTGGTAGAGCCCGGTCCCAGTCTTTTGAAGAAGTGGCGACGGAGTCTAGAGCCATAGTTTGGTCTTTTGAAGTGCCGATGACTAGAGCCACGGTCGGTCTTTTGAAAGTGCCCGTATTGGAAACCATCTGGTCTTTTAAAAATGCCGGTAGGCTAGGAGCCATGTCTAGTATTTTGAAGGTGCCAGCAGGCTAGAGCCATAGTTTTGTCTTTTGAATGTGTCAACAAGCTAAGAGCCACATTTGGTCTTTTAAAAGTGTTAGTAGGATAGAGCCACAGTCTAGTATTTTGAAGTCTTGACAAGTATGTCATAGTCACGGTCTTTTAGAGAGAGGGGTGCTAGTGAAATTTAGAGCCACACATCACAGTCTTTTGAAAGTGGCGTGGGATGGGAGTCACTTCGGTCTTTTGAGTGTCGGCGAGGCTAGAGTACAGATATGAATTAACTTGAAGTCTTGGCGGGTACAGAGCCACATTTGGTCTTTTGAAAGTGCCAGTAGGCTAGGAGCCACGTATGATCTTTTGAAGGTGCCAGCAGACTAGAGCCACAGTCTGGTATTTTGAAAGTGGGGGTTACTCCAAAAATTGAAGGAAATAATGTCTCTAAATAATTAAAGAAAACTTTACTGATAATACCTTTTAAGGTGCATAACATTCCACGTTCTGGGCATTGGTGCACCGTCTAGTTTATTTAATGCGTACGACCTGGTTGGTACTTTGTGTTTTTTTTCAGTTGGGGAAAATACTGTCTTCTAAACCTCGAGTAGGGAGAGCTGGAAAGACTGGAAAATTAATACGCATGTAAAATGTGCCGAAAGGTGAAGCGTGTTTGGTCACAAAGCGTGTGAGTAGAGCACATGTCCCAACGTGTCTGCGGTGCATGATTTTCTGACGACGCATTTAATGCGTCTGTTGACGTTTCACCCCTATATATAGGGGTCAGACTCCGGATGCTGCCTCTTTCATTATTTTGCAAATTCTTTCACCTGTTGTGATTTCTTTTCTCCTCTACTTCTATGAATTGACAAAGATAGAGAAGCCATGGAAGAAGACTACTAGAAGGATCTAAAGCTGTTTTTCGCCCATGGCTATGGATGCTGTGTGTTCAAACACAACATCTATAGAGACCAACCAAAGGTTCCAAATGGTATGCCTGACTCTGCTAACCCCCTTCCACTAGAGTTCTTCGTAGACCCTAGATGCTACCTTGTCTCGGCATCCTTTGAAGTCGCAACAACCGAGGTGCATCATAGCGAGGCGGTGGAGGAGCCCGAGAGAAGTGCCCCTGCTGGGGGTTTAAATGGAACACCTCAAGTTCTTCTTTCTTCCTTTTTTTTTTTTTTTTTTTTTTTTGTAATGGGCCTAGTATGGCTGCTTAATCATGAATCATCATGTAACTAATTATGCCATTAGCGTATTTATGAAATATAACTTTTGGTATTATTTGTGCAAACGACTCCTTTTTACTTTGCAATTTTTTTATCCGTCTTGCTTGTTCCTCTTGCTTTCTCTCCATATCCTAACACCAATGGAGAAATTGATCTTTTGGCGATTGGTTCATCAGAATGCTCGCCATCGTGGCTGCCTCAGGAGAATCAGATGTGAATGGGGGAATCAAAAGAGTTCCAGACGATGAAGGGCTGCTAGACAATTGTCTAAGCCAAGTTCTTGTAGCCTATAAACGAGACTTTCTGTTCGATTTCCCAAAGACGGCGCCAATTGTTATTACCTGGATTGTCTGACCTCCAGGGCATCAACTGCGCAATGTAAACCTGCAAAAAGGGCGATTCGACGATGGTGGGTCGGCCACATCTCCAATGATTAACTTAGAAAAAATATGGAGAAGAAGAAGAAGAGAGTTGGAATTGCTTCCCTCCCCCTCGTGGGGGATCTTCCTGATTTATAAACAATGGTTTGCCGAATCTCCCTCCTATCTCGAGAAGGAATCTCCTATTTTTAGGGATAAAAATATGTTTTTCCTTATCAACGACTAATTCTTCCTTATCATGGATTATCCTTCCCTTATCTAGGATTATCTCTCCGAGGAGTAAGGGATTCGAAAGCTGGAAAATTCGCTGATAATATCGCTTTTGCGAATTTTCCACTTCTTGGTGCTTATTCGTAACAAACTTCCCATATGGGGTAGAATTCCCATATGGGTAGAATGGCCAGCTGTCGGACTTGAAATCCCAGACGGACTGCCTTAAGCAAGTCTTGGAAAAGTTTGACCTTGCTTTCCCAAGCGACCTCTTTAGACTCTCACGTTTGGGAAGTGTCCACCTGATTTTGGTGAGACGAGTGGAATCAGGCCGTTTGATAACACAGGCCAAATGGGCCCTAGGTCCATCAAGTAGCGGATCTTAAAGATCATGGTACTCACAACAGCTTGTAGTAATTTTGGGTAGTCCATAAATTCTCTTCTTTGCCTTCTCCTTTAAATGTCAAGCTTGACTATAAGACAGTCGCATCCCATGTTGTTTGTTGAAGTCTTCACAAATTTGGCATGGATAATAATCAAGATTAGATCGTATTGCATTATCAATGACCAAAGAGGCTCGATTAGATCATCTAAAGGTTTGAAAGAACCGACATCATCCAAACTATGGTTATGAGCATTTTGGAATTCGTGAACTTGAACAATGCCAGTGTACCCAACTACATTGCATGTAATTTTCCAAGGGCATTCATAAACTTTGCTAACTACAGTTATGTGTTTTGGATTGTTTTTCTAGAAATAATAGCTAAATTTCCCAGCTAAGGACATCCAATACACAGCATCTCGAAACATAGACACATTTTGGAAGGTTTGCCCACTGCCCATAATAGTATTTTGGAATTGACTTGAGTCAAGTTCAGCCATAGGTGTTGTTTCTGCACATATTTGGAGAACCCGCATGACTGAATTCTAAGCCGCGGTCATTGGAGATGTCCTTAGGAGGATCGACATTTGTATTCCCATGAGTGTTCACATGTGCAGAATTTGAACTAATAAAAAGTGTCAAGGCATTGCAAATAAGATAACGGAAACATTAAGATCAGCCATGAACAAAGGTGTCAGCATTTATTGATGAAAAAGTCAACAATTGTGGTCAGCCAGTATGTACCTAGAAGGTGCGACCAATCCAGCGTCTACATCTACACGTGGAGATAAATATACTCGAGAAAACATGTCGTTGAATTTAAACATCCTAGCCAGGGATGCATCATCATGCAATGGTAATAGACATGATGATGGATCAAATTTGACAGTGAAATGAAATTTTACTTCTTTTGCCTCAATGTTCAATTCTCTACATACTTGTGAAACAAATTGATCATATGAGATATTTGGATTGACAGTCATCGAATTGTTGCGACCACCCTTATACTCAACTAACCGATTAGCACCCTTCACAAGTTCACCTCCTTCATGAATGAAACAAAATATCTCTCCATCTATTTCCTTTATGAGAAAATATTTTCTACAAAGAATATAAAAACGAAATTAATTAGTTTGAGAAGGAAAATAAGAGTAAAGAAATTTATAGCCTTTTTGTTTCCAAATTTGCACCACTCAAAAACCCAAATCAAATCACAATACCTGGATTCCGAAGATGTTGTAGCCCTAGATAATCTCCGATCCCCTGCACCAATGTGAAAATAAACCATAAACAAACCAACAGAAAATAATACTTCAAGAGAAACAGAAACCTGGGAGAGAAACATGATTCGAAAAACCTAATGACATTGATAAAGATGGAGATTCCGAACTGTATCTTTAGACAGAGAGGAAGATAACAACTACAGTTTCCCCAAGTTCTCCGATCTGCACGGTGAAGTTTTAGGCATTTTAGGGATTCTGAGGGTATATGGGATAATAACAAGTTAGGGTTTCAAGACGAGGAACGTTGGGGTTTCAAGAATGGTGGGTTTGGAGAGGGAGACGAGCACATGGAGTGTTAGGGTTAAGTGCCAGTGTACAGAAAGCTAAGAGAAATGTTTGAAGAGGGAAATGCGGAGAGCGGGGGAGACCCATATGTGTGTGTGTGTGTGTGTATATATATATATATATATATGTATATATATATATATATATATATATAGGAAATGTTTAAACCGAAAATTATATTAGGAAAAAACCAATATAGTAATAAATTAATAATAACTCGCGTTAAACGCTAAAGAATTGTATTCAAAAAGGGCAAAGGATACAATGTTTAAATATGCAAGGGCTCTCATTCGAGTTTCAATGGACATAATTTATTACGATGTAATTAAAAGTATTTAGTTATAAAAAAAATAATAATGATAATAATAATAAAGTGATAGTTATTTTTCACTTATTTTTAATTTGAAAACATCATCATATAAATATTCGAAGATGATTAAATAAAACATCATTGATAATTTGTTTCTAAAAATGTTCAAAAATGTAAAAGTTATAATTTTGAGTGACAAAACATTAAAAGTTGATTTGAATTTTATTTCTATAATAAGAGTGAAGAAGCAAAATGTTATAGCCTTATACGCATTAACTAAATTTAGGTTGTATTTGGTTCTAGAATCTAAGGAAAGATCCGTTGTTAGATATTCAAAGTTTAAAAATACAGGACATCGAATAGGAGAAATGTCTCATATTCGAGTCTCAATGAAGATAGTTTACTACATTACAATAAAGTATTTAATTGTCAAAAATAAATAAATAAAAAATACTTAGAAACTTACAAATTCTTAAATTATTCAATTTTTATATTAATTAGTTAAAATAAATAAAATTTATTTGAAGTAGTCAATAAAAATAATATGTGATATTTAATTTTAAAATTTTCTTCATTTTTTTTCTTCCACTTTTCCTCCATATTTTCTTTTTCTTGCATTTTTCTTAGCATTTTCAAAAAGCAAACATATCCTTAATGAATCTTCTTACAACTTAGAATTTTTCATCAAAAGAAAATAAAAAAGAGAATTAATGCAAATATAAAAGATAATTAATGCAAAGAAAAAAATAATGTAAAGTTATAAAACGGATTTGCCAAAGTTTTTTAAGCTTAGTCTAAACAACACATTTTACTCGCATTTTCATGTTATAAAATATAAATTCAAAAAAACAATATAGTGAATTTTTAGTCATTTGTCATTTGTCCTTGATTTTTCCCTATTTTTGAATTCCATGTAAATTTATGCATTTGTTTTTTGGCCACAATTTGGCAACTAAGCGAATAGTGATACAGTAATTCTATTAGCTTATTGAGTTGATTCTAATGCTTGTTCTGTATAAATGTGTTTGGTAAAATTCCCAGCTAATAGCAAATGCTTCTTAATTGTATAAAATGATCAATAAGGACATTTACATCATTTATTGTTAAGTATTTTTTTGTTAATAATTTAGATTTATAAGGTGAGTTTATTGGAAATAAGGTATACTATTCTTGAAGAATTAAAACATCATTTACAATAAAAGATTAATAATTTTAAAATATACAAATTTCTTAAGTTGCTAATTTGAAAAAATATTAACCTTGTGCAAATAGATAAATATTACTATTAGTTTATCAATAGAGTTGTGACCAAATTTTTTTTATGTAAATTAGTGATAAATATGTAAAATTCTTAATGTGTTAATTTATTCATATAAATTAGATATTAATTATTGAAGATAGGGCAATTGGCTAGTGAACTCTCATAGGGTTTTATGAGAACCTTAGATTAAGGATGGTAATTATTGACAACTTTGGGATAAACTTGTCTTTTCAACTCTACATATGCAATCCTCTATTCGAAAATGTTGCTCCCAACAGCGTTTCTGAAACTAACGGATTAGACCCAATCCACTATTCCAATCATCTCTTAACCAAACAACAACATTAGAGGTTTTGATTGGTCAATCCTCTAAATGGGTCTAATCCACTAAAACCCTCTCCACCAAATAGGGCCTTCATCTTTTATTTCTTATTGACTATTCTTACGTTTTTTTTTAACAAAAACTACTAATCAAAATTTTAATTAATTATTGAAGGAAAAAAATGCATTTTTTTTGTAGGGCTCACTTAATAAAGTAAAATTAAATCAACATTGAAAATGTAAAACCCAGGAAAAAATTCAATTTTTCTCAATATGGGTAAAACGGTAATTTCGATTGAAAACCAGAAATTTTCTAGATCTCGGATGATGAAACTGATTTCACCGTTGAATTTGTTTCACAAAATCTAATATCCCTGTACTTAATTTAATTCATGACACCTGATTTTTACAAGCCATGCATCGAGTATCGTGACACACATGACATGATCATGTGAATGCCACATGATAACCTAGGGGGAGTGACACACGACATGAGCCATGTGGAGCACTTGTTAATTACCACACGGTTCACTGTCAAAAAAGAGAAATAAAAGGGAAAGGAAAAAAAAAATCAAGAAATCCTGGCATTTGATGTTTGGCCATGAGAGCAGTGGAGGTTCCATAGTAAAGCTGGGAGGTTCCCACTTTTCGATCAATACGGCAGAGAAGCAAAGGGATGAGAAAAGAGAAAAAAAAGAAAGAGATGAGAAAAGAGAACAAAAAGAAAGAGGAGAAAATGAAAGAAAAGAGAAAAAGGAAAATGAAAAAGAAATGAGAGTGGGAGCAAACCAAGACAATTCGGGGGGATAAGACCAAGAGGAAAAGTAGAGAAAAGGAAAAAAAAAGAAAACAAAAGGAAAGAGAGGGAGGAAACGAACGGATGGAGAGAGAGAGAGAGAGAGAGAGAGAGAGAGAGAGGGAAAGGGGGAGAAAAGAAAATGAAGATTTCCTCAGCGTTCCGACTGTCGAATCTCGATGGTCCGAGAGTTAAAGTCGATCCACACAACAAGGACTACGCGTGTGTCCCAAAATTTAGGAGTTTCGTCAAACTTCAAGAGGTAGGAGTTTCTTCTTACTTGGATTATTTATAGACTAAAAGGTCACTTAATGGCAAGGGTTATTTTTAGGCCGTGAGTGGTCATGGGGTTTAGTCTCAAAATTTTGGGATTAAATGTTAGAATTTGAGGGACTGTTTTTGGACAATTTAGGATTGTTTTTGAAAAGTGGTTTTGGTCCCGGACTGAAGTATTCAGGTTTGTTGTGTGTTTTGGTGCTTGAGATTGTTTTTGGCCCAAGCTGGAAATGGTAAAATGGACTGAACCGGACGGGTTCAGGGGGGTGTTGAGGCTGGTTGATGCCTTGTTGAATTGAGGTCCTAAATTTAGGATCATTATATTTGTGTCATTGCTTCATTTGAATGACAACTGAAATGGTGTTGTGAATAATGTAAATACATGCTTGTTTGAGATATATTAACATGAATGGGCCAACATGCTTTGATAGATCAATTCATGATGCTTGGTATTCAATACTAGTATAAAGATACATGTAGCACTCATATATACATCTGACATGAGGTAAAAATGCATTCCCATCATGCATTTCATATGCACGGGGACACCGCATAGTATTGGGTGTGTGTGCATGGTTGTGGTCATTCATCATTCTGCATCGGGTGGTGGGTTCTAAGCACGGACAACAACCAAAAATGTGCTACACTTTAATAAGGAAATGGTAAAAGAAAATTATGTATTGGTATCAACAAGTCGGGATATATTCCCCCGCAGTGAAAAAGACCATCAATCATGGTCAAACATAGTCCCCAAGGGTGAAAGGTCTTAAAAGTGTCCGGGTTTGCGGTCCAGGGTGCGACAATTTAAATCCACTACTCACAAAAGGCGCGATAGTTGTAAATGTAAACAAGGAAATGAATAATAATAATTATTCATGTCATCAAAATGATTTGTTGTTTACACTTGGCATTTGCATGTGTGAGGGAGTTGGTGAGGACTCGAGACATAGGATAAGGTGAGTCACATTCTCATTCATGGCATGTAGACGTTCAAGTAGGAATGTGCATATTTTACTTGAATGTGTGTGTGTTTGCCATTGCATATGCACTTAGGTGGAGAGTAGCCCTTATAGGAGAATTTCTCTCTATTGGGCATTGCTCACCTCATCATGGGACCCCCTTTCAGAGGTATAGAGAATGTGCAGGGAGACGACGCTCACTAGAGGCCGATATTGAGAAGAAAGTCGGATTGTGGCTTTGATTCATATTTTTGTAAAACATGTATTAGAATGCTTAATTTTGATATATGTTTTGTATAAGAGTTATGTAATTTAAACTCTTATGGACTATGGTTTTATAGTCATGTGCTTATATGTTTGAGTATGGATAAATGGGTCATACGTGGCCATTTTTACTCGTATGTGGACCTGGTGAGGTTGTTATATAATATTAGGCTATGTTGTCAGGTTTTTATATAAGTTGTATTTTGGGTAGAGTTCCCCGTACAAAGGAGACTCTGTTCGATTTTCATTAAGTCATGAGTCCCAGAAAAGGGGACACGATGAGTCCTTGTGAATGAGATTGACCAGTGTGGACATCGGATCATCTGACGCCCACGAATATTCCACGGGTTTACGGATTGTCAACCGAACCCCCGAAAATTGGGACATCACAAAAAATGTGGAAATTTCCAAGAAAGAGAACTTCATCATTCAAACCCCTTTAAGTTTGAAGGGACGCTTTCAAATACCACCCACATTTTTTCCCTTGTGTTTTTTCTTGGCTTAAAAGTCGTCTAAATCAAATGATTAAATACTAAGTAAAATTAAAAATGTAGAAATCTTGGGAAATCAATGAAAGCTGGCTACAAAAATGAAATGATTTAATTTACGGCGACTTCAATAATTTCAGTCAAGTGGATTCCATTTTGAATACGTTGGATTCAAGGCTACAATAACAGAGCGTGCTGCTTCGACTATGTGCGTGTTTGCTATTTCTAATTCATTTAATAATAGGTGGACTTCCATTCTATTATTTTTTATATTTTGATTTTTTTTTTGGCTTAAATTCTACTTTTTAAATTGGTTTGCTGGTTTATTTTTCAAGCAATTTCTCTCTCCATATTTAGTTGGATTTCATTGAAATTTTAAGCAATTGTGATATAGGTTTGCATTAATTTATTCGGAGCAAGGTGGAAGGTTCTAGTAAATTTTAAGTTAAACTTTACATTTTCCATAATACAAAATAAACACACACAAAAAATCATTTTTCTTGTAGTTTCTCTTCTTTCCTTATTATAATTGAAAAACCAAATATAATTTAGTGTTTATTATATTTTTATATAGAGTTTAAGAGATATCATTTCCACCTTTCATCGTTAGTAACTTTTTGGGGGTCATTAATGATTCAGATGACTTGACTATCCAATAACGACTGACACGCAAATGAAGCGCCCCCCTATTTCGGAAACCAATCACCCACTTTCCATAAAAAGTTGACCATTATCCGCCTCCAAAAATAAGGAAGGAATCACAATAGGTTGGGGGATCGGATACCTTATTGAAAATCGGACGTATTTACTTTCTCGATTTCTCTGTCTGACTTAAGCATCGAAGAGGCGGCCGACACACCACTGTCGGTTTCTTGTTTGTTTTGTAGGTCCCACGCCAGCACGTTCACGATACTTGACTCGAGAATATTGAGATAAATAAATTGCGCCTCGTCTATGGAACAACTAAGCAAAAATCTTATCGGGCGCCAGCGCGCGAGGGCTTGGCTACATTTGGCCATCAAGCGATCCTGTACCTCAAGCTTCTAGTTCCCATCACCATTCGGGTTCTTCGATCCTATCACTATGACCAAAGAATCTAACAACCGCCTTTGAGGACTAGCCACGCGCAGATATGGAAACGAAGTAAGAAGAGGCTGCATGTATGGTCAATTCTGCAGAGCCGCGGTTAACCGTCTGTAAAGGGAAGACAATGATCGTCACAGCTCGCTTTTAGAAGAGGATCGAGGTGAAAATGCACGAGGGAAAAGCCATCCTACACCTTCAGTCAAATAGAATAGAGGCAAGGAGCCCATCCTGCCAGGCGACAGTGATGCAACAGCGGACAATGAGTTATCCTTTGGTAGCTCTCCGCTACTTGATCTTCCACCCCCAAAGAACAACGTGGAGGATGAATCAAGAAAGAGGCCCCCTCACCGTTCCAACCATTCCATTAGTGGCATGCATCGCCGAGTATGAAAAGAAATCAGTAGAGAAAGACGACAGTCGGAGCAGGTCCTCGAAAATGTGCCCACGTGGCATAGGGGCGTAGCACCACCACTTTTGTTCGTGTATCCTACCTTTGGGGCTGCACCCACCCCGCACATGCTTATATTTACCACTATCCAGGGGCTTGAAGACATGCTATCCTCCCCACTGGGCTAACACATCTTGAGCTATGAATCGCTTCGTGGCTTTGTCATACCGTCTTTTGCCATGTATGATGGCTTCTCCAATCTGTATGATCACCTGTTGCATTTCAACCAGGTAATGATACTTAATGAGGGAAACGACCACTTACTATGTAAAGTGTTCCCAACCAGCTTGAAGGGGTCGGCCCTAGCTTGGTTCCACAAACTCCCACCGGGATCTATAAACTCCTTCGGCGAGTTGTGGGCTGCATTTGTTTCCCCAAGCACTGTGGCTCGGGCCTGACATAAGGAAATATCGCTCTCAAACCATCTTCAAATAAGAGGACGAATCCATCCGCGATTTCACTAGAAGATTTGGACGGGCCGTCCAACAGATTGATTAGTATAGTATGGATGCGGTCCTCTAGAATTTTCGAAGGAGCTTTAGGCCGACCACCCCATTCTTCCACTCGCTGTCTCTGGATCCGCCTACGACAATGGAGGAATTGTACAGATGGACAGATAAATATTCAATGGTAGAGGACAATATCCGGGCAGCCTCTCAAACCGTGATGATCACAAATGCCAAAGCAAAGATAGTCGGCCACCAAGGGACTTAACAGGCGGTGTCGCAGTAACTAGAAACGCTCTCGTGACTAGTGAAAGAGAACAGGAACCCCGTAGCTCACCCTCTAAACATTCTTATGACAGACTCCTTCCTCTCATCCGGGATCACCCCGACTTCAAATAGCCCACACCAATTTAGTCAGATCTCGCACAATGTAACCAGTCTCTGAGATGTGATTACCACAAGGACCATGGGCATGAGACCAACTGATGTCGAAGCCTGAAATTTTTAGTGGAAAGGTTAATTAGGCCTACACCTCGTGGAGATATGTCTCCGAGATGACCCGTGAGCCGAGGCCGCCCCACTCGCTGAAAAGATATCGGGCCTAGCATGCAGCTCCCACCGAATCCCTCACCCACCATAAACTACATACTCAAAGAGGCCCAAATTGATGGTTCACCAAAGATCGCCTAAGCGCCAAAAGAGGAGGCTGATGTAAGCGGCCATAGCCCGAGCTCGGGTGAACACCATTCACATCCCAGATAGAAACAAAGCAATCTAGTCAATTGACGGCCCTATATCCTTTCCCCTTGTTAACCCGTCTAAGGTCATCACTCCACACCATACACTCATACTTACTCTATGTATTAGTGATTTCGATGTGCATAGAGTACTAGTTGACCTCAAAAGACGACTTACCTTATTACAACCCGCCTCGCCTTCTCGTGCAAGTATGAATATCTCTTTGACAAAAGGTTCGTCAAGTGTAATCCTCGTCCGGTTTAACGGAGTCATCGATCAACAATGGGCGACATTACTCTCCCATCAAGGCAAAATTTAGTTTAAAGAGGTCTTATTTTCGGTTGTCAAGGACGTGGGCCCGTACAATGCCATTGTTGGTCAAGCCTGGCTGCATGCGATGAAAGTCATGCCCTTGACCTACCATCAAATGATCAGTTACCTAACCAGTGCCAGGAAAATTGACCTCCTGAGTAGCCAACTGAAGAAAGCCTCGACACAATAATCACAAGACAGGAGCATGAGAAAAACAAAAGCTCCTACAATCCGGCCCTCGAGATCCAAACCTCATAATAGCAATTACAGCTCGCCACCCAAGCAAGAGCGGAGGACAAGAAGCGATTGGCCGTAGACCCCCTGGAGTCAATATTCCAAGACGGGCTGGATAAATCCACATATGTTAGTTCCCTCCTATCCAGTGGGGAGAAGGAACAAATACAACAAGTTCTGCTCCGTAATATGGATGTATTCGCCTGGACTCACTCAGACATGGCTAGCATTAACCCTACATGCCTCTCACAAACTGAATGTCATTCCTTCAACCAGGCCGATAAGACAGAAAGTGAGGCGTTTCCACTCGGACCATCATCAGGTTATTCAGGCATAAGTGAATAATCTTTTAAAAGTAGGATTCATCAGGGAGATAAAGTACCCGGAGTGGTTGGCCAATGTGGTTGTAGTCCTGAAAAAAGGCAGTAAATGAAGAGTGTGTGTGGACTTCACAGATTTCAATGAGGCATGCCCGAAAGACAACTTCCCTTTACCCCGGATAGACCAGATTATCGACGCGTCGGCCAAGCATGGGATGTAGTCGTTCCTGGATGCCTTCTCGGGATATCATCAAATACCTATGTATCTGCCAAACGCCAAAAAAAGAAACATTCATCAACCTGCACGGGCTGTTCTGCTACAATGTGATGTCGTTTGGCTTAAAGAATGTCGGGGCAACGTATCAGAGGTTGGGGTGGCCAAGCATGTTCAGTCACACTAAGAAAAACCAGAGGTTTACATTGACAGATTATGTTGGTAAAGCTCCATGAACCGGACCATGCTGGAACACCCGCAAGAGGCTTTCTTGAACCTGAAGTATATGTAATGGTATGAAGCTCAATCCATCAAAATGAGACTTTGGTGTGTCGCAGCCCACACGTCTGCTCATGGGTGACTTGTAGGGCATACAAGCCAACCCCGCCCCCCTCTCCAACTTAAAGCTATTTGGGTCCTCAAACTCCCTGCTTTCTAGAAAAGGCACAAAGCCGATCCGGCCGGTTGGCCTCGGTGTTTATTCCTTGATTAGACCGCCTAAAGTCGTTCTTTGTCACCCTCAAGGGGCCAACCCAAGCTTAGATGGAATGAGGGATGATGCAGTTCCTCACAACGTATCGTAAGTATCTTGCAACTCCCGGTCCTACTAGCTCAAGCCTACTGAAGACTCTTTGTATACTTCAAGGCCATTTCTAGTGAGGCCCGCCCTGCTCAAAGAAGATGAGAATATAAAGTAGAGGCCGCATTTTTCGCCGCAAGTCCTTAGCGGGAGCAGAACTAGCACAAACACCTCACAGCAAGGCACATCTGGAAGAATCTAAGAAGCTCCGCCATACTTCCAAGCACACCTCTATTGTTATGCTGGACACCTCCCGTATTCTGGAGCACCATCCTAAGTCTTGACTCATCCGGAGGATGGCTCGATGGCAACTGAATTTCTGGGCGAATTTAGTATTCAATATAAGCCAAGATCGCTAAAAAAAGGAGCAGGTTCATTTTCGGTCAGAGATCCCCAATCCGCACGGAGCTCGGATAGCTTGAACTGTGGACCTTAAAGTAGATAAGTATCTCGATAAACTGAGCCGGCATTTGCCAGTAAAACTTAAATTCATCAGAAAATATTGAGCAGTAATCCGTTTGCCAAAGCAACAACGACCGTAGTAGGATGCCATCCTAACTACCAATTGAAATGCAACACAGTGAGCAATCAACAAGCTTCGACAAAAGGATTCTCGCTGATGGTAAGGCATCATAAAAAGCATGTCCTGGTTACAATTTGCAATGGAAGCTTGGAAGCTCTGAAGTCTCAACACATCCCTAGTGGGACCGCAAATGAGAGTGCTGCACACCTCATGCCAAGAGTTTTTCTCTCGACATTTAAAACAAAGGTTCCCCGCCTATCTATTATCAGTCGGATTCTTCATTTATCACTACGCAGGTAAGTCAGGTGGACGAGGTATCCCCTTCTTGGATGGACCCCATAGTGCAGTATATCAACACGGGAGAACTCCTAAACGAAAGGGATAAAGCTCACAAGATCCAAATTAAGGCGGCCGGATTCTCTTTGGTTAATGGGTAGCTGTTTAAACGATCCCTAAACGGGTCATACCTAAAATGCTTAACTACCGACCTGACAAGACATATCGTCAAATTTAATTACAGCATGAAGGGATATGTGGTAATCATCCGCCAGAACACTAGCACACAAAGCCCCACACTTGTGGTATTATCACAAACTAAGGATATCTCGATCGCCACCGATTATGTCTGTGTGACCGATGCCACAATCCAAGAAGCCCCCTCGTCTCAGATCACTGGGCCAGGATCACTATCACGAGCCCTTGGCCCTTGGCTCAATGGGGAATTGACATAGTAGTGCCGCTCCCTACCGCCTGGCTCAAAAAAAATTATTGCTAGTAGCCACTAATTATTTCAGCAAGTGGATAGAGACCGAGGCTTTCGCATCAATTAAAGACAAGGATGTCACCCGCCTGACATCCGAAGAATATTGTCTCGCCGCCGTATACCCATCAATTGTTTCGACAACTGAATCAATTTGATAGCCGCATATAGAACTTATGCCAGAGTTGAAAATAAAGAATCTATATTCACCGTTATCCGTAAAGCAACGCCATAAGCTATATTGAAACCCTACAACCGCCTTAAAAACGACAGACACTAGTGGTAACAATTCTGGTACTTTGGGCCTGGCAGAACGTACAAAACAAGTAGATCAACCGACATATCCCTTTGCGCCACTCGGGATGGAAGCTATAGTCCCAACAAAAATCGGTATGCCTACGCTCCGAATTGATATACCTAAGTAGTCGAATACTGAATCTGTGATTAAAGACCTAGACATGGCAAATAAACCCGCACGTAAGCAACGAATGCCAAATAGCCTTTGTACCAATCGCAGTTAGCAACCTATACAGTCGTATTAATGCAAACCCCAAATGTTCCAACTAGGGGACCTGGTCCTGAAAAAAGTCTTCTAAAACATAGCCAATCCGTCAGCCGGAAAGTTCTAACCAAACTGGGAGGGACTGTATATCGTAACATGAGCCGGCGAATCCGCGTCGTATGCATTAGACAAACTAGACAGGACACCTGTACCTAGAATGTGGAATGTTATGCACCTTAAAAAGTACTATCAATAAAGAATGATTCAATCTCTAACCATGTTCTCGTCTCAAATTTTCATTACAAAGCCCTGCAAGGTTGATGTGCGGTCCTACGGGCTCCAAAGATGGTTAATGTCAGCTGGTTCATAACAAAACAGTAAGGTTGATAAACCTACTGACCCAAGAGGACACTGACGCCTAACTTGGCTCATAAGCAACAAAGTTCTATGAAGCGCCGATGTCCTACCGCCCAAAGAAGGTTGATGCCCACCGCATAACAAAGCCCTAAGGTTGATGTCCCATCGCCCAAGATGGTTGATGCCCAGTCAGGTTCATTACAAAGCTGGGTAAAGTTGATGTCCCACCTACCCGCATGAGCCGATGCCCGCCTAGTCCATAACAAAGCCCTGGTAAGGTCAGATGTCCTACCGCCAAAGATGGTTTATGCCTACTAGTCTTCATAACAAAGCCCGTAAGGTTGATGTCCTAACACCGCCCGCATGGTTGATTCCCACCGTTCATTACAAAGCCTGTGTAAGGTTGATGTCCACTAGGCCTGGGGCATGGTCGATGCCCAAATTAGTTCATTATAAAGCCTAGGTAAGGTTGATGCCCTACCGGCCCAGTATGGTTGATGCCTAGCTGGTTCATTACGAAGCCAAGGTAAAGAGGCACTAGAAGGGGGACAAATGAACCTGGTCTACCGGGGTGTTCATTCGGACCTAATCTATGTCTTACTCAAGGTACATCTTTGCCTACCCGGCTAAATGAACTAAATTACGTGATTCGACAAAGAGAAAGCAACAATAGCATATTCGCAAACAACACATGCTTTATTATGGAACTTGGTTATATAGTAACAAAAACCAAGGATGCAGAACATGGGTGGAAGGACAAGGCTCAATGAGCAATGGCAAAATACAACCCCTAGCTCTCGCCAGAGACATCAGGATCCTCACTCTCCCTGGTTACTTTGTAGCTCATTACCTGTACCCTCAACCTCACGCATGTAGACGCCGCCACTCACCAATATCCGCATCAGCACCGTGCTGGGAATCTCCTCTTCGACACACCTCATCGCTTCACCTGAGCGGACATCGATGGTAGCGGCTTCGATGTGTGGAAAACATCAGTACTGAGATTGATGAAGAACTCAGATAGCGGTTAGACGTGTCCGGCATCCCGTCTGGAACCTTGGGTTGGCTTCCACAAATATTATGTGAGAAAGCACAACAGCCATACCTATAGTTGAAAATCACGTCGAAGCCCTCCTCGTAAGCCTCTCAGGCCTTTTCTTTAAGGGCCTTCGCCTGATAGCGACACTTCATCCTACAAGTCCCGAGCTTGTGGAAGCAAAGAGATTAAGTCTGATGTGGCCACCCGCTACTGCCCTTCCACCTTCCGCCTAGCCTCTTCTAAAACCGCCGGGCATGTTAGACCCTGGCACTCCCCGCCGCATCGGCATCCATGCGGGCTATCGAGGCTTCATGGCGACCAGCATCTCTCTCAGCCTCTTCTCGGGCCATCTTCTCAACGCCTTTCTTGGCTTCCTTACTCTGTGGCGGGATCGGCCCATGCTTGACTAAAGAAGCACTCCTTCATACATGGTAGAAGCGTAGATTAGTGTAGAGTGCGACACTCTTCACATTCTCGATCGGTAGATTCTACAGTGTTGGTAAGTTATGTTTCAGATAGTCGTAATGGCCTGCAAAATAGCACATTAGAATAAGGCAATAACTCGGAAATAATACTAGAACAGTGCATATCAATTGTAAACATACCATTTCACGTGAGCTTGGAAGAAATTATGTGGTTCTTGATATTAGCATTCCGTCTTCAACCACAGCGTGAGTTTGTCCTTCTGCATGAGCGGGACTGAGATGGCATATTCTTCCCCCTTACTCCTGCGACCCAGCACGATTCACAGGGCATCAGGAAGTAGTCTTGGGATACGATTAGTGCATGGGTGGCGAGGATTCGCCGGTTAACTGACCTCTAGCGATGGATAATCTCTGGGCACCTTCTAGCCCGAGGCCCGACCACTTCCTCCATGGGGGCTGGCCTTATGGAGGAATGTAAGGAATTGATGTATTGCGGTCGGGAAGCAATGGCTACTCATGACCAGAGATGGATCACGACTTTATCGTAGACTGACGGTCTGCTCGAGGAATGTCCTCTGGACCTCTGCATGAGGTGGGAGACTCTAAATCAGCAGAGGGCGGATCTCAGAAACGGGTGCACATGAAAGCCCGTCTGAATGGTCGAAATATTGTTATCGCACACATCGAACTCTCGTAGAGATGGGTGTTGACCTCACCAACCACCTTAGAGTAGCATCGGGTCGCGGCAAAAGGCGGCACCTCGTTGCGCTTCCATGCGTGAAGTTATGAGATCAACCATCTCGTCCTCGTCCTCTTCCTCTTCACTAGCAGGGGGGCGGCTAGATATTGGGAAAACCCAAGGGACAAAATCTTCCACCCCTACTCCAGGCGCTCTTAGACGTTCAGGCACCCGCCTTCCCTTCTTAGATGCTTGGGGGGCAGGACGGGAACCTTTTTGTAAAGAGGCTTTTCGAGGCAGCTACTACTCGTCCTTCTTAGATGCTTGAGGAATAGGCCCAGGAGTCCCTCCCTAGCCAAGAAAGGTTGCCGTGCAGTGCGATCACCCGAGTTCTCGACCAACCATCTCGGTCTTGGAAGTATTGGCTGGAGACGAGCTGCCCGGGGCTAAATTTAGGAGATTATCAATAACGTAATGCTCGCCCTCTACTTTTTCTATGGAAAAGGGCGTGGAAGAACTGAAATAGTATTGGGAGAGGGACTGCAACTCAACTCACAAAGATTCCTCGCAGTTAAGAGAATTTCGTGATGTCGTTCTCGCTCAGAAATCTCTCGTAACTTTTGAATTTTCTTAAAGCTAGATTTTTCCACCCAGTTTACCAGTCTACCTCTCCGGCTTTTCCCTGCATGAAAAAATATTTATTAAGAAAATAAGTGAATGTAAAGGATAGACGTACACCGACATACAAATCCCACAACTTGAACACGTGCGAGAATGGCGGTGGCAGTTGAAACAAACGAGAGGTCAAGGGGCCGGGGTCTCATACGAGGTCCACAACGAGATCACACCGTGCGCCTCAATCTTAGGCGGAGTCGGGAATGCATGACAGGTGGCCCAGGGGGCTGCAGGCCTACATGGATAGCACAGCTAATGGCAAGACAGAGTGTAAATAAAGCGAATCTCTACCCGATGAAATGTCTAGTTGGTAAAGGAGGTTCAACAAGCTACACCCGATCGGGATCAGACCCAAGCATTGGATGGATAGAAACGACGGCGCTCCAGTTGTAGGAAGCTGCTTTACCGAGAGATACAGAAATAGGGAAGCGGAGCAGTGTGGCTACTTCTGGGTGAAATACTCTGGCTTGTCTTCCTCGTCGAAATTAGGTTTAGGCGGATGTCGGCAACTCAAAATCGATAGTGTTAGGAATTTGACAGTAAGACCTCAACTCCTCCATGGACAGAGAGGAGATGATGATGCTTGCAGAAGGCGTATCTTGGCTAGGCACTGCTGAAGCCGACTAATTGGAAGTATCTTGGCCTCTCGCGAAATGCATGGCAGACAATAACAAAGGAGAGGAAAGGAAAATCAATTCCATACCATAATACCAAATTGGTAGAAGGGAGAGGCAGCACATGAACCTACGGACCGAAACCAACCACAGTCTGCATGTCTAAAACATCCTCTTGATCACGCTGGAAACATGCAGGCAAGCTGGAATCTAACGTACCCAAAACAAAAACAAGGCTTACTTGAAAGATAGGGGAAAACAAACGCCTAGGAAGACAATTAGAAAAACACGCAACGCTACACAAGAGTATTAGCAGAAGTCCTTAAGCAGAAGGGAAACAAGAAAATGGTATAAACACGATGGGAGGGGGTAGGATCCAATTATGACTCCCTAAGTATCAGGCGTCTAGATTCTTTAGGTGCATTAAATGCGCTGCTAACTCATCGCCCCTCCAAAAGATTTGAATCCTAGAGACACTTCACTAGGGCACAATAAACGAGCATGGGCTAGGTTCATGGGCCTTTAGGCTAAGGCCCTTATGCCTCCCCAGTGGACGGGCTTGGGTCGAGCAACCAAGCTAAGTCCAGTCAAGAATCGTAAGGGAAGATCCGTTATAGAATTCATAAAATACCATAACCCTTGTCCTAAGGAGTTAGTCCACGTTGTTGACGGGTTAGCCGAGCACGAGAAAAATAAGGTGAGCAAAACATAAGGATTCCAAGAAACACAATTTCATTAATTGCACCAAAAGGCGTTCATAATTACACAGCAATGCTTACAACCAAGCGATCATACTTCAACAATTACATAACCCAGCAGGGCCAAAAGAGATTGGAAAATAGAGCCTAAGAAAGAGGAAAGAATGAAAGAAAAGAAAAAGGAGATCCTAAAGAAGATATAAAAAAAGAAAAACCTCGGACGCCAATGGCAATATGATTACAACACCTTTCAACGATGCCAAAGCGAAGGGGCATACAAGGGGGCTTATTGCTGAACATGGATATATAAAATTTCATTGATTTGGAAGGGGGTGTTCTTGGCGCAAGGATTGCGTCGAGTTTTACTGAACCGCGAGGGGCACTACAAGATTAAGCGCTATTTCTAACATGTTCATAGCACCTTTATTTATCAACATCATTCAACCAGGCAATCGGAAGCACGGTCTTAGACGGGTGTGTAGCCATACATACCGCAGGCAACTCAAATAGACGTGCTTACAAAAGAACCCATTACCTTGCATCCTTTAATAAGGGTTTCGAACCTGTGGGAAATCCCAACAAGCCGCATTAAATGTGGTACCAAAAATATAAAACCCCGCGATAGCGCCTGTTGGAACACGTAAGCATTAGCATTTTAGTTCCCGGCGACAAGCAAGTCAAGAATACGATATTTTTCCATCCAGGGAAGATTGATCTCCCCAGCCGCAAAAAGGGGGGCATTGTGGGTCCCATGGCTTGGCGAGCGATTCAAAGGCCCGAGACAAATTAAAGCCTACGAACCCGAGCGGTCAGGAGTACCCTTGCTGGGTGGGGTCGGGTATCCCTCCTGACACGGTCAGAACCATAGCCCGAATCCAGGCCTTGGACTGTCGGAGCCCGCAGCGAGAGGCACACGCAATTTATTATCCGGGCACATCCTCTCCTAGTCGGCTGCCGTCTCTAAGAAGATGGCCAGTCAATAATTTCCCGGTTGACTCATCGCAGCTCGAAAACACATCCTCCCATGAATCACGTACGAAACTGCCCTTGGGATGATCAAACGATTCTTGAGGCGGAAGATTTGGATGACTTGTCTATCCAATAACGGCTGACGCGCAAATGAAGCATCCTCCCTCCTTCCATTTCAGAAACCAATCACCCACTTTCCATCAAAAGTGGACCATCATCCTCCTCCATAATAAGGAAGGAATCCTGGCAATTAGGGGATGAATACCTTCTGCGAAAATCGGACGTATTTACTCTCTCTATTTCTCTGTCTTACTTAAGCATCGGAGAGGCGGCCGGCACACCACCTTCGGTGTCTTGTTTGTTTTGCAAGTCCTTGCCGCCAGGTTAATGCTTCGACGATCCGGTGACTTTGAGAATCCAGGAAACAACAATGTGGACCACAATTTAAAATCTACAAAAGTTCAAAAAGTGATGGTGCACTAAAAGAGTGCTAGTAAGTGTTAAAAATGAACCCTAATTTTAAGTGTTCAAATGAAATTTGGTAATCATGTCATACTAAAAACAATATGATAAAACAATCCTAATTTGTTTTTAGGAGATAGTAGAAGAATATGAAGAAACTTAGTAGAATCGTATTGGTGATAGTCATGGTGATAGTAGAAGAATATGAAGAAAAAATAAATAACAAAAAGCTAGTAGAATTAATAGAATTGGAAAGTTATTATGAGTTAGATTTCAAAACAGAAGATTGGATAATAAGAAGACTATATATCTCTAAGCCACAAACAACTTTTCAAGAATCAATAACAATTATGCAATTAAAACTTCCACAAGATGTGAAAGATGAAATCCTTGAAAAAGCTAAGATAGAAAACTTAAAAACAAAAATATACTTGATGATGATAATCTTGGATCTAAACTTATTAGAAAATAAGAAGCTTATCATCAAAAAGAAGATCTTAGTGAAATATTTTATTATAAGTTTAATAATATAGAAAATCCAACCTATGAAGACAATAGAATAGAAAATATAGACTATGATAATAATGGAGACTTTGAAAACCTAGATAATGAGTAAGTAACAATAAGAGAACTAGTGATAAAAACCATAGAAAAATATATAGAAAGTAAACCATAAATAAATCAAGAAAATTGAACTAGGTAAACTATATTTTTTTATTATAATAATCTATAATTACTTTTGAGTTTCCTTCGATCTCCAAGTTTAAAAACTCATTATATTTAACAGCAACAACACTGTCTCTGAAAGTCACATATTCTGCAATTATGATCAAATCATTACATAACAAATTAAGTTTTTTTGTACGGTCCAACAAATTAAAATCAGTGCACAATAGTTTATATACAAAATTAGATCTTATCTCTCTCTCTCCTTTGAAGTGATCACAAAACATGGGAGTCAACTTAATTTAAGGCATGGATTTTGCTGCTAGACTCTTCTAAGCTTGGTTTGAACCCGGGTTTGCCTCAATATAAGAAAAATGCATATATTATTATTCCAAAACATGAATTAATATGCTTGCATACAATGTGCCCTGTTCTTAGAGGGTTTATTTAATCTAAATTTTGTACATTAAAAATGTAATTACCTGTTGTAGATTATTATTTTATAATCATATGATGGTCAAGAAATATCCATGTCTCAATGTTAATTATTTTTCTTTCCTTCAACATCAGTTGGTTTCACAATGCAATCTCAGTCAAGGCACCAGTCAACTAGATACACCATAGCCCACCCATCTTCCTCAATTCGTAACCATAACCAGTCAACCTAACTGACCCATAGGACACAACCTTCATGCAATGAATCATAATACATACAAATATATTAACCCGAGGGGTGGGTAGCTCTTGGTGTAATGCATTGGGGTTGGGTTATCTAATGGTTATTGGTTCAAGTAGATCTATCATTTCAGGTGGCTTGATCGGACCGAGCTTAATTTATATCGGATTGTCATTTTGTTAACTTAGCCCAATCTTAATTCTGGATTGGTTGCGCTAGCCCAACGAATCGGGTTCAAATTGTCAGTTTTAAGCACAAATTTAGAGTTTTCAATTCAAGACGATCCGATCGAACTAAGGGCAAAACCAAGCTGGACCTAATTTATTTCGAGCTTCCATTTTGCTAACCCAGCCCAGCCCTAATTCCGGGATGGTCGGGCTCAAATTACTAGCTCTTTGTTCAAGTCCCCTTTAGGCCTTTGAAGGTTTATCCAGCCGTTAACTTCAAGGCTCCGTGGGATTAGTCAAGGTGTGCACAAGCCGACTCAAACATCCACGCTTATCAAAGAAAAGAAAAAAAAATTATATATATATATTTAGCCAATCAATAATATCATAATTCAATGTATGATGTACGTCAAGTAAGATAAATACTTAACAACTTGACCCACTTTGAAGAATCAAAGTCTGATACTGTGTTAATTTATGAATTGATATAAGTTGTTGTTACTAAACAAAATCTTTGAAGATATGAGAAGGCAAAACTGAATTCTCATATTTAACCAAGGAATTTTGATTTATGACATCTATAGTTCTTTTACTACCCAAAAACTTTCAGATTTCAAAGTGCCTTAAAATGTCTGTAGTCATCTAAGAACCTTGGGGAGCTCTCTGATATTTCTACCACAAAGATATTTTCTTTATCAAGACTCAATAGGAGAGTTTATTCAGAGAATTTCATAAATAAATTATAATTTTATAATAGGAAATAATATCTACATCAGAGAACTCCAAGAAAATGGGACTCAAACCAACTAAGGGTGTCTCAAGATCAATTTTGTTGCATGAATATTCAAAGATCCAAATGAGAAAGTAATCAAAGTTCATGGATTAAAGTCATTTTTAGTAAGCACAGAAGTGATTAATGCGATTATGCAAGCCATTGTTTGGTTGCAGAGAAAACTAAAAAAAAAAAATGCAACACCCCTCGTTTCTGATCCTTCAATAATTTCCAGAACATGACAAGATAAAGAGAATAACATTAAAACATTGAGACTAAAAAATAAAAGCACAGAGTTTGGAAAACTCAAATTCCAACATCAAATTTACTTCAAATTTCCCAAACAAAACTGGATTCTACGCAAATCCCAAGTTATAGTTCACCAGAAATGAAAGGAAAAGTGAATTACAAAGCTTCTGGTACCTTCATGTCAAATCGGAGGAAAGTTCTTAACACTATATAACATTTGGAAGCCATGAAGGCACCCTTGGTTGTACGACAAGAAAAGAAGAGCCAAATTAATGGAACATGATTATACTTATTTATTTTATTTTTCTCCATTGGAATTGTATCTTATTTTTAATAAAAATATTTCTAACATACAATTCTAATCATACCACAAAATATAGCTATTTATGCTTCTAGTTCTTTTACAGAAAACTTCAAACAAGAACTACTTGGGAAAGTATCATAAGCACACCTCATATTTTCGTTGATAAGTCCAAATTGATATTGTAAAGATCTTGATGTTGTATAAGAAGCCTACTTGATGAAGAAAAATCCTTTGTTTCAACTGATATGCAGCCTAGGAGCTGACTGTCTCGAGAGAACGACGAGGCATGAGACTGACTGTCCAGTGAAAGCATCTCAAAGGCCTTGAATCTCATATCTGGGTTCATCCTATCAAGCTTGATCGTCGGTGCTTGGACTGCAATTTTTCCTTCAAGCATACTGACTACAGAGGACATACATGGCCTGAGAGTGGGAGATTGGTTGGTGCATAAAAGGGCCAAGTTCAGCATGTTCATCACCTCCTCCTCATAGTAGTTTGAACCGAGACTTGGATCTACCAGCTCCATGAGGTTTCCTTGCTCGTGCAGGACATAAGCCTGCAGTTCAATGAAGAACCCGAAACATGTTTTTTGTTATAAAGCATACATGGTCAAGAAATGACAAAGCAGAAAGGATGAGGAAGAAGACATTACCCAATCCAGAAGCTGAACACCCTCTTGCTTCTGCCTGTAATTGGTGTTGCTTTTCCCGCTGACAATTTCTAGAGCAACAATTCCAAAGCTGTAAACATCTGCTTTGTCGGTCAAGTAACCCCTCATTGCATATTCAGGAGCCATATATCCCCTTAAGAGAAGTCAACAACATGGTGATCAGTCTTGTGCTATACTTATCTTTAATCGATATATGCAGAAAATTATGTTTGGAAAAGAGTACTGTATATGCTTTTGAGTTTCAATGAAGAAAACTGAGTTTTTGAAACCCAAATGGAAAAAAAGAACTGTTAGTTGGAAACTTCATACTATGAAGAAGCATAATATTTATATTAAACTCAAATCCTACAAGTTTGAGCTTTTAGAGAGTTGGTCGTTTAACATGGTGTCAGAGCCTAATTTGATGGGAGGTCCTGGGTATAAGCCATATCTTTGGAATTTGTTCCCCATTTGTTTATTTGAAACTCCATGAAGGGTTATGTTTGATTTGTTCGACTCTCCACGTGCGGGTATAGGGCCGCACATGAGGGAGGGTGTGATAAAGCATGATATTCATATTAAACTCAAATCCTACAAGCTTGAGCTTTTGAAAGAGTTGGTCGTTTAACACATACTTTTTTTTTTTTGTGAAAAAAGACTACGAAGAAGGAAACTTACACATAAATAAAAGATAAACCACAATAATCTTCAAAACCGAATTTTATAAAGCACCAAATATTAGGATTAGTATTAGGAAACTTCATACTTTAGTGGTTAATTAAGTTTTCTATCAATCTCAATGTATCAATTTGTTATTTTTTTCTGACATGGATTCAAATGCCTAGACAAAATTGATTTCGATACAGGGAAGCCAATAAGAGAAGGAGATAAGCTAACACACTCACATTGTTCCAGCTATTCGTGTGCTGATATGGGTGTTCTCTTCTTCATCCAGTTTAGCCAAGCCGAAATCGGATATCTTGGCATCTAGATACTTATCAAGCAGCACATTTGTTGCCTTTATATCTCTATGAACAATTTTCAGTCTTGATTCCTCATGAAGATATGCTAATCCCCTTGCTATCTCCAAGCATATCTTCTTCCTAGTTGGCGATCCCAGGTACTTTGTGCTCGTCGTACCTACAATGTGGAAGAGAGAGACTCAAGTCATTATATTCATTCTTGAAAGCAGAGCAGAAAGAATGTTAATTGACATTTACGAGAGCACGAGCAAGGCTGTTGTTCTCCATATATTCATATATTAGCGACAACTAGTTCCTTTCCAATGCAGCTGACCATAAAGCTTCCGCAAAGATTTAGGTGTTGTAAAGCGGGAATATCATTCTATTTCATTTATAAATTCTCACGGTTCCCTTGCTTTGATTTAGAAGAAAATTTATATGACAATTGCTGAACCATCTGACAGTACACCCTAAGATCAAGCAGGACAAAAATTTGAATCGTGAATTCAGATAAGGTAAGGATATAAGGTAGCTACAGAAAAGTAATGCATTTCCCTCTTAATAACTGCTTGAGCATAAAGTTAGCTGTCAAAGGAAAAACCAAATATGTGACTACCTTGTAAACTGGCCCAAATCCACCTTCACCAATCTTATTTGCAGGGTCAAAGTTATTGGTAGCATCTTTGATCTGTCGAAAACTAAAATAACTCGTGTGCACCCTTAGCTCACGCAGTTCTGTAAGTGAAATAAAATTGGCGAAAAAAAGCACAAAGATTATTAAATATTTCCAAAGTAGTGTCACAATTTCAAAGAAATGAGCCATTACAGTCACAAATTTCTTGCATGATTGATCTCACCTTTATCTTCAATGCCTTTTCCATCTAGGTAGACTTTCATTCCCAGGAGTCCCCAAATCAATGCAAGGACGACACATGAAGTTATCACAATGCCTATGATACCTCCAACAAACAACCCCGGGTTGGGATCAAATTCTACAAGAACAATAGCAGATATAAGAGGTCCATATAGACCTTTATTTGGCACAGAATTAGTCCCTTTGCCTGACCAGTATAAGTGGATCTCCAAGGTGCTACCATCAGCTGTAGCATCAAAGTCCTCATAAATGCCCTTACTAGCACCTCCAGCTTCTTCCATTATATTAAAATCCTTCTAACTCAGTCCACAGCGAAAAGTCTGATCGATTATTTATATATTTGGAATGGAAAATGAAATTTATATTTTTCACTCACTTGAATTGAAATGTCGAAAGGCACTTCAATACACCAAATGTCGATTATTAAAAAACATGATTTATTGATCTGGAGTCGCACATTATAATGGCCCTTACGCAAGCAAAGCCCATAATACTTGAGTGAGATAGGAGCAAGACGAGCAGTTTGGTATAAGCCCTATACTGCTATATGATTAGATTCTAGATTACCAATGAAAACCCCTCCGCAAAGAAGATGTGTTTTTGGCTACATGACTAGATTCTAGATTACCAATGAAAACCCCTGTACTGCTATAAGCCCATTTTTAAAGTATCTACACAAGGCGTGGTGCCTTATCATTACTGTCTTTCTCATAAATCTGCCCTTGATTCCCTTGAAAATGTACTCTATCTCCTCACTTGATTGATATCTACAGAATAGTCTACAATTTTATGCGTGGAATCAAGGCGGGAGATTCAAGTTGTTGCCACTACGAGAGACAACAGATTCTGAAAGGAAACACATTCGAGGTTGAAGGCACCAAAGGGTTCTACAAAGTTGAACTTTGAGTCAGTCTCTTGTTTATAATTCTAGTGATGAATAATGTACATATGAAACAAGGTTGGAAAAACTTACGTGTTTCTTGCTAAAGATGGATAACTGGAAACCAAGTTCCTTTGGAGTCATAAAAAAATGTTGGAAGAAGAAGAGGGGAAAACAGAATAAAATGTACATATATATAATGGATGGAAGAAAGCTTAAGCTGAGACGGGTGCAAGAATCAAGATGTATTACGTAAAATTGTTGTAAGATATATCACTGCAACCGAGTTTGAACTGGAGTTAGAGGTATTTGTCTTGACCAAATGAGAGATTGAAATATTAGTGGTTTCACGAAACCGTGAAGAAAAGACCACATAAACATAGACGTGTGTAGCCAAAAAGAACAAACGAAGACTGAGAAATATTAACATATTGTTGTCCTTGTCCGATATTATCCAGCTAGGCACTTCTCCAGTCAGTGAGTTGTTGGTGAGAAACCTGTGCACATAGATAGCATCATATCTCAGTGACAATTATATAGGACATTAATGGATAAAAATGATTGGTTAAGGAGCAAATTAAATGTTGATTTCAGGATATTTGGGCTTGTACTTTACAACAGGTATTTAACTTACATTTTATCAAGTTTTGTTTCCTCCTTGCCTTCTTTCTTAAAGGTGACTGGAATTTTGCCTGTCAGTCTGTTGAAACTCAGGTCACTGCAAGAAAAAAGTTCTAACATGAAACGGAAAAGGAGCAGCATCCTTAGGAGAATCATAACCTGATTATATTTTTCTTCTCCTTTTATACATACATAACAATGAAAAAAATTAAGAACACTCAATTCAAAAAAACTTACAGAAGTTCTAAATTTTCGATATTTCCAATGTTTCCCGGGATTCGACCCGTAATGGAGCAATTTCTCACCACCCTGCATAATGAGGAAAACATCTTGACAAGTTAATGGAACATAAAGTGCATAACTTAGATCTGAAGCTTGTCATGATTCATAAAATATATCTATCTTCAACTCACAATATTGTTAACATTTTCATATCCTCCAAATTAGGAGCTGCTGGCAGTTAGTCTTTGGTCCCTCCATCGGATATTGCTGATGATTAAGACACGGAAAACCAAATTTAAATATTTATATTTTTGAATTCAATTTTAAACATGAATAGCATCATGAACTGAACATAGCAATTATTAGATAGTAGAACACATGCTCACAGTTCTGATAAGTTTTTCAGTGAGATATGTAAGGGATGAATATTTCAAAATTTGGTGTGCCTTCCATGGATACACACAATAGATTAATATGTTTGTTTCAACTGAATAATTGCGACGTATCAAAGCCAGTTACAGCCGGGACAAAATAACGAAAAAGCCAAGTGACCAAACACTCATAGCTCAGTTGGATCGATTCCCGATCGATGATATCTTCGGAGATGAAATCATTCCATATCTATAGTAACATAATGTTATAGATTGCGAAATCTATTATAAATTTTAAAAATGATAATTTCAAATATTATATAAAATTACAAATTCTTTTGAGTTCACCAGGATTGTGGCTCTGTTGTTCAATGGTGTTTGCAGAAAGATATTGTAAAAACACGGAAAAAGAAAGAAAAATGAAGCGGATAGATTACTGTAATGTAAATTGGCTGGCTGTGGTAAGATGGTGAATGAAACACAAGTCTTTGTTGAAACATTAGAAAAATAGTTTCCCAAATGGTGACCTTTGGCATTAAAGTGTCCTTATCATCCTATTTGCTTATCCTCTATGAGCATTACAAATCATACTTTAATAACAATCATGCAATAGAGAATGAACTTAACAGCTATCTGATCAACATATCCATGAGGCATTTCATCATATAAAATGCATTATGAAAGTCTTTGATTCAAAAATATCTTCCTTAAAATGGCGTTGGGCATATTGGCAGCTAACCAGACTATAACCAGAATACAAGGACTTAATGATTAATGAAATAAATGAAATGAATAATTACTATGCATATAAAGAGTGGGGTTAGAACAGCATTCTTACAGTCTTCTTAAATTAGTCAACTTTTCAAGACTTGAAGGATCTCCTCAGTGATTAGATTCCAAGACCCTGGAAAAGTAAATTTGGATTACTAATTCAAGGTTGAGCATCATTAATCTCTAATAAGCATTCAACTCCATTTCATGACTTGGCTCCTCGAGTGTGCGTGTCGATTTCATCGGGAATTGAACGGGATTACGTTCCCGGGTGTGGAGCATAAGTGAAGATCTCAACGAGGAACTACTTAGTAAATTACTGAAAAACATGATCCTCGCCTCACTAGTGTAAGTGCAAGTGCAATTAATCAAAACTTACAGATTTGTAAGACGAAGATGACCGAAACTAGTAGGGATTGATCCATTGATAAAGTTGTGTGAGAGATCGCTGTTTAGAAAACAAAGAATCCCTTTAGTATATCTTTATTTCACATGTTCATCGGATAAAAGGGGCCATTCTTCACCGAGGTAGTTGGGTTGAGTCGGATCTTTTGAGGTGACTACACGAATTTAAAAACTAAATCCTGATGATAATTAAAATAAATTTGCGAGGCATTATTAAGTGTCGCATGACAGTGTAGCCAACCATTATTATTACATAGCACCTGAACACAAAAGTTGGTAATCACCACAACAAAACTGAATTGTAATCATTCATTTTAACCTTTGTTTGCACTTAGCATTTGTTAAACGACCAACTCTCCTAAAAAAATCATGTAGTTAGTGAAACTGCCAACCCTATGTAGTAGGGGTATTATGGGTGAGTTAAGAAATTTGTTTGATAAGTTGAAAACCCCCAATGAAAAATGTCACTTACAGTACTCGTAGATAAGGAAGATCTCCAAACTCCTTAGGTAAAGTTCCATTAAAATCAAGACCCTTCAACTCTCTGTAATTCACAAAGGGAAGCAAAATGAACAAGATAAGGAAAAATACAACTGATTTATTACAAAATAACTAGACTTGGTATTCAGGCTAAAGTGCTCATGCCTCAAGCATATTGTGCATGTGCTCAATCTTTTACGACTACACTACAAGCCAGAGTAAGAACTTGTTTATAAATTGGATTTATAAATTCGAATCTTTTTGACTTATCTTTGTTTATTATTTGTTTTAAACACTTTTAGCATAAAAAGCGTTTTTGAAGAAAAATCAAAATTTTGGTAAAATCCAACAAGCACTTTCAAAAGGTAAATATAAAACTGATAGTATTTCCTTAAAAAGCACTTGATCGGTCATTCTCTCAAAAACTCAAGCTCCATTAGGCCATTTCACTCATCTGCTAGAAAATAAACTTAGAATGGCAAAATGAATTGTTCTCCAACATATGCAAGTTGATGTGGAAGCAAGACAAGTTCCAAATTAGCTTCAACAGGATCGAAATTGGATCAATATAAACAAATACTAAACTTTTGATATATGCATCATGTCAGGGAAGAACAAGAAGGGAAAATCATACATGCTTACGACATGGCAAACAGTACTGGCATTGAAGGTACAGTTGCATGTGACATTGTTGTACTTATTTTCTCCAATGGTCTTGTTGAAGCCTGTGCATGAAGTTGGACTTTGGCCTAACTTCCAATATGTGTTGTTTAGCTTTGAGGATATTATTCTAAGGGTTTTCACTGTTACAAAGTAGATACAAAATGGTCAGCCATAAGGGATTTGATAAATCTATAGAAAAAGAATGATTAAGTGTAACAACTCTATGAAGTGTAATCCTCTATGATCAATTTCTATCTTCAAAGTAACTTCTAATATTTCCAAACCTCTACTGAAACAAGCCAATTTGATCTCTGATTCAAAGTGATCACACCATGTAAGTTGCTCTAATGACTTATGCTTAATATATAGGACTTTGATCAAAGGTTTGTCTCTATGGACTTGTTTTTTAATTGTTCTCAAAAACAGTTTTATGTTTTTAAAACATGTTTGATAATCAAAATTGTTTTTTTTTTTAAATGTGTTGCTTGAAAACATTTCCTAGTTTTCTAAGGGTTAAGAGAATGATAAAAACAAAAAAAAAAAAATTCTTAAGAAACATAAAAATAGCATTCAAAATACTATTTTGAATAGAAAAACTCTTTTTCAAATTAATTGTAAAGATATTTAGAAAACATGAAATTAAGCTTAAATGTTTTAAGTTAGAAAACAAAATTTCATTGTAAAAAATATCATAGAATAATTTTAAAAAGTTAAGCTTTTGTTTAGGAAGTATTCCTAAAATAGCTTTCAAATTTTGTTTAAAAAAATTAGGAACTCATTATGTTTTTCACCAATTTATTATATTTTTAAAAATATTTAAAAAAATTTATCTATAGGATAATAATTATCTATGCTTGTATAATTATTTTTTAAAACAGCCATCATATGACAATTGAAAACACTAGAAGATCATTTATGAAAATATACTATTTTTGATAATATATAAACATTTTTGAAAAAAAAACAAGTACAACCTATTTTGGAGATTTATTTTCAAAAGAAGTTCCCCAACAAAACTTATGTATTTTTAGTCAAAAAATGTAAAATAAAAAAAATTAAAGAGAAAAAAAATAAGAAAACAAAATTTGGGTTTCTCTTTATAACTCTCTTAAAAATAAGTACCTACAATGAACAAAAAAAAACAGAACCTACATGATTAGAGTTTAAATACATCTAATACGGAAAATAAGAAGATATATTAAATAAATAAACAATTAATCTAACTCTAACATAGGATATGAATTTCATATGGTCAAGCAGTGTCTATGTCACCCACAAGTTCCCAAAGTGCCCTTGGATGTCCTTCACACTCTCAAGAACCCTAAGGAGATTAATTATTTCATGGCTAAAATATCGCCTCTCTCACTTGTCGGTGTCACCAACTTTGTTAAGGGTGCGATTCGTGTAATGGAGTTTGGAGTCGTATCAATAACGAGGTTTTTTACACGATGTTTGTCGGCTCAAGCAGCATGGACATCAAACGGGTTAAATTCTTAGGGTGAAACCCATTGCCAATTAGTAATCATATAACACAATTAGACACGTGTAACCCATTTATTAATTTTGTAATTTAAAATAATATAAATTATAATTAATTCATTAATATTTAACACAAATAATATATATAATGGGGTAATATAGGTTAAATATTAATTAACATAATAAATAAATAGACCAATACGGATCAAATTCGTGTTATGTAAATCGATATGAATATAGCAGTTTATTAGAAGCGTTTATACGGTCAGCAGAATTTGATCAGCTTAACGATTATCTTCAGTGAAGCCGTAAAAATCGTCTTAGGAGTTAAATTGTTGTGTGTTCGCGGATCCTGTCAAATTTTGTCAGCCCTATCACTTGTCATATGGAATTGAGACAAATTGGTGGGCCTAAAAATTAATTCAGGTAGGCCTAAAGCCCAACCAGTGGAAATGGGGTTCACTCAGACGTGCCTTAGTAATAATTAAATGTAAATAAATTCAAAACACAAAAAGAAATATATGAAGTTTCCTTTTAATCAAATGATGTCTTGTCATTAGGGATTAGCAAAAAAATCTAAAAAGTCAAACGGATCCAGAAATCAAATCAAGATCGAACTAAAAAATAAATCAATCGAATTTATCGATTCAGTTCTAGTTTTTGCTTTATACAAATCTCGATTTTGATTTACAAAATACAGAAACATGTGGTTTCGATAACTGATAATTTTTTTTTTAAATATATTAATATTATACTAAAATTGTAAAATAAAAGGTATATATATATATAATATAATATTACTATTTAATATTGTTTTCATATTATATATAAAAAAAAATGGTATATAATATATAATATATAAATATTAGTATTGTATAATATATAATTTATATAATATATTAGTTTTTTTGGTTAACCGAAAAAATGTTACCTCAAGAATTAGTTAATCATGTTAATAGTTAGGTTTTTGGTTTATATAGTTAGTTAGGTTTTTGGTTTATATAATAATAGTAGATAGATTTTTTGTTTATATAAATAATAAATAGATAATTCACGGTCGGTGTTTTATAAATATGAGAAGTCAAACGGAAGGAGAAAGACCGAACTTAAAGTCAGGAAGAAAATAAAGGATTTTTCGGTAACCAAACACAGCCTATGATAGCGGGGGGGGGAAGAATTTTCCAGCCAACGTTTGGCGACGGAGAAAGTAGAAGAAAATTTGAAAAAATAAAAAACGACATAATCTGAACCGACAGTTTTTCTGTCGCTATAAGAATTCCAGAGCATGACAAAACTTAAGAAAAAAAAAAACTACGAAACAAACAGTAATATCAAAATTCTCAGATCCCAAACCATGAGATGAGACTCCAACAACTTATACCATTGAAATGTAAAACAAAGCAAGACAGCTCGAAAAAAACCCAGATTCACTTCTCTTTTTTCCTAAAATTTCTTTAACAACAAAACCCAAGTTTCATTTTCCCGAGAAATGGAAAGAAAGATCAGTGAAATTAGAGACTTAGAGTGGAGATAATACCTTCGTCGTCTGGAATTTGCTGAGCATGGGATGTGAAGTGAGAGAGACAGAAGAAACACAGAAACAAAAAGAGAAGAAGAGAAGAAGAACCCATGAATTCACTTTACACTGAAAAGTGAAATGAATGGGTTTTTGAAGAAGAGGAGAAGCTTCTAAGAGCAACTCCAATGGGAGTTGTCAAAAATGGGGTGTCAAATATCATTTTGTAGTATAACGGTGTTTAGTGCCGTACGAGTGTTTTTAACCACGTAGTAGGTGTCGAAATGGGGTGTCGTTTAATAATTAAATGTTTTTTATTCAAAAATATAGTTAAGCTATCGATATGGGATGTAATATAGCGGTGAGAGGAGCAGTGGCCCAGTATTGGCCGTGACCTGCGGCCTCCCCATTCTACCAAAAGTTGTCGAAGATATATCGGCTGAGAACCACAGATGGCGTTTCTGCTTTGATCTTACTCCATTGGGCTAATTTTTTATCGTTAAGGTGTCATTTTAGCGGTTATGGAGATGACACCCTTGATAGCAACTCCCATTTGGAGTTGCTCTAATGTTTGATCATATCAACCGTACGTTCATTTCAGCACACTACTTTTCGTTTTTTTATTTTTTATTTTTATCTTTCATTAAATTATTATTTTATAAACTCAATTAAGTTATCATCGTTCTGTTTAAGTATGAGAATTTAATAACCAGGAAATTCATGACATGGAAAATCAGACGTGTGAGAAAAATAAAAGTTTGAAAATTTGTTATATATTGAAAAGAACGGGTATACTTTTTTTTTTCTTTTGAAAGAAGAACGGGTGGACTTGGTTGCTTACAAAATGCTTCAATATTAAATTAAATTTATAAAATATTATTTAATGATGTTTTTTGTTTTCTTCGTATAAAAAATGACAACTTTGTATTATATCATTATAATATTACATTCTTATAAGGACTCCAAATTTTAATTACTATTACATTTTATTTCCTTGTCACAATTAAATTATTTAATTTTTTTCCTTTCATTTTTATATTTTCTTAGGTAATCTTTGGCCCTGGAAAACTTTAAGAAAATATGTATAGGATAAATGTTAAATGAATAATTTTTGTTGTTTCAAACTCATATATTAAGTATTTTTTTTTCTTTTATATGGTTAAATTACATAATTTTAATTATATTTGATTTTTTAAACATAAAAATTATTTTTCATATTATTTATTTAAAAGGCACACTTGAGGCATGGGTCATTTTAAGTGATGCATACTCTATCTAATATAAATAAAAATTATATATCTCACTAAATATTGTTTATAGCTTTTATCTAAGGAAATGACATCAAACATAAAAATCAAACATTACTATTGTTTCTCATCATCATAAATATTTCCAAAACAAAATAACAAGCATTACTAGTGTTTCCCATCATCACAAATATTTCCAAAACAAAATAACAAACATCATTAGTGTTTCTCATCATTACAAAAATTCTAAATTCCAAAACAAAATAAACACTCATGAATCAGCATCAAATTTTAAATCAAGAAAACCATCATCAATATCATTCCTCTTATTATCAATAGAATTTGTTTCTATTTTTTAATTACTCCTATTTTTATAAATTTTTTCAAGAATTTTATCTATTTTACATAAATTTTCGAAAGTTGTTTTCTATTTTTAAGATTTTGTACATACTTTTTAAAAAATTTACGTATTTTACATAATTTTTTGGAATTTATTCATTATTTTTAGAAAAACTTTCTATTTTTTTTTTTATATAAGAATTTTCAAAAAAAATTCCGCCTTTTTTACATAATTTTTTTTTGGAAGTTATTTTCAATTTTTTTATTATTTTTCATAATGATATTTTTATTATTAAAATGGCCAACTTTAGTTTTTCATATAAGCTTTTTTGATAAGCTTCTCCATTAAACTTATTGAAATAAGCTAAAAAAAGAGTTTATAAGGGGGTTATAAGCTATTTTTATAAGTTCTTTCAAATATCTATAATTTTTATCAAAAATACTTACGTGAAAATATAAGTTCATATAAACTATAGGTAAACTGTACCAAAGGCACCCTGTATCAATAATTGATGGGCTTACTTTTCTAAGCTCTCATTTACTATAGACGCTTTTTTCTTACTTCACATTCTATTTTTCCATGATATTGAATTTTCAAAGCTTTATTAGAAGCCAACTTTCTTTTTTGAATTTCTAAAAATTGAAAGTTACTTTAGTTTTCATATAATAAAATATAAATTCGACATAATTTTAACTTGTTTATTAAAAAAATATTCTACCCTAATCAATTACTTCCATGTTTGCCGGTCATTGGAATTAGCTAAAAAGTAGTGACCCTCTGGCCTCAGCATTTCGTTTATGGTATGAATATGAAGGCAAAGCATTAAAATTGATGTGGAAACAATGGAACTGAGGAGAAGAAAGAGTAAGATGATTAATATGTAAAATAGAAATATTCAAGCCCTAATCATGTTGAAAACTTCAATAACTTGTCCCTTTGTCAATTCATTTTTTTTATAAGTACATAAATTTATCTTTATTGGGACCCGAACCCGGTTTGCTCTCCTCCTTATGCCCATTCTACCCCTTAACCACTAAGTTAAGCCTCATGGCTTTTCAATTCATTCGTTATATATAGCATGCACCAAAAGAAATACCCTATTGGGTGGATTCCATGGTTACCCAAATAAAAAATGACATGTAAAGATTGTTGAAATTGAAATGAAAAGGAATAATAGAGTATTTTGGGATGGGGGTGTAAACATACATTTATATATAGGAGTATTGTTAAAAGAGCATGATATTCATATTAAACTCAAATCCTATAAACTTGAGCTTTTAGGAGAGTTGGTCGCTTAACATGATATCAAAACTTAGTTTGGCAGGAGGTCTTGGGTTTGAGCGAAGGACTCTATTTGGTTTGTTTGATTCTCCATGTGCGAGTATGAGGTAGCACGTCAAGGAGAGTGTTAACGAGCATGATATTCATATTAAACCCAAATCCTACAAGCTTGAGATTTTGGGAGAGTTGGCCATTTAACAAGTATTTTGTGCTAATGTGTAAATGGAGATAGATACTTACAAAAGGCTTGAGCATTGAAAACCAACCAGTGACTGGTTTATGAAGAATCATGGACTGATGTGTATAAAGAATAAAGAAGAATCAAAACTTTCAAACATTTGTGAAAATGTGCAGTTCCAATGCTAACATAAATATATAAGTGCAACATTTCCCTCTTAACCTACAAAAAGAAAGAAGGGAAGATTAGCATTTCCTTTATGATGCAAAAAAATGGAATGCACGAAGTTGGAAAAGGGGGCAAACAATGGTGTGCCATCGAAGCAAAATCCTTTAAACTCTTGGTAGAGGGGGTAGGAAGAAAGATGAAGGCCACCATCACAGAAAGATGTAGGGGTATGATCTCCTGGATTCGCTTTGGGGAAGTGGGTCTACAATCCTTACTAAAGGGTATTGTTCGATGTTGTAAGGAAGATATTCCAGAAAAGTGACCGATAGATTGGAAGGAAACAATAGAGTCTACATGTTGGAATGTAGGGAAAACAGAACGGGAAGATTCCTCCTTTGTTCTATAAGGATGGAGAAGGAAAAAGACATCGGTTGATATTCCTTGAGGGGAGAGGCTTGGTAAGGGGTTGGCATCTCTTGGCTGAAAAACTAAGAACTCTAGGGATAAAGGAGATCCATGAGAAAATTGCCCTAAGGAACCAAGTAGATTCTAGAGAGGTAAGCCCTGTAAAAATTCAACAGGTGCAGAACCTGGGAAGCCTTGAAGCGGTGTTGGTAATGCCCTCTGGATAGATATGAGTCACCTTGTCCCAAAGGATTCCTTAGGATGCTTGCAGAATTGCTTGGTGGGAAAATGGAGAAAAGTTCCCGAACCTAGGCCAACGACGAAAGAGGTGGAATCTTGGGCTAAGGGTAGGTGGTTAGTTGCACCCCTGCATGAAGATCTCCTTTTCTTTGAGTTCACTCTCCTGGAAGATGCTTCTCGAGCCCTAGGCATGGAACCCATATGTCCTTAGGGAGGGATTATGGATTTGGAGAGGTTAAGCCTAGAATCGGGGTGTGTTAAAAGCAAAGATCGCGTTAAAGAATCATGGGTTTGAGTGGTTGGACTACCCCTGCAACTATGGACAAAAGATATACTAAAATTGATAGGAGAGGAATGCGAGGGCTTCATCTCCATTGACAAAGAAATGGCACTTTGGATTGAAGTGGCCTAGGCCAGATTGCTAGTAAGATTGAAAGGAGAGATCCGGCCAAGTTCAGTCAACATTCTGAAGGGGGAGAGGAGTTATGAAATGCAACTATGGTGGGAGGTACAGCTGTGGGAGGCAAAGGTCTTTCCTGTGAGAAGAGAACTAGGCCTAAGGAAGACAGATCATGAGGTGGAAGATGAGTCCATTTCACACTTGAGCTAGAACTTGTGGGGTAAGGTCGAGAAAGGGGTTGGCGTGGCAAAAGGGGTGTGTGTCAAAAGGAAGAGAGGTGGAGTCACCTCAATTTCTCAGTTCTATATATATCAGTAATCTATTCAGAAAACTAATTAAAACATCATGAAAGCTAAATAAGAATTTTCTCACAAGATTATTGAGCAAACTTTTCTTCTTCAATATGTATTATCTTATTCCTTTCATTCTAGCTGCTTCTTTACAATAACTTCACTTACTGATTAGCTTTCATGACTTGAAAAATAGTAAAATCACTAATATAAAGACTTCAAAAATTAAAACTAAAACTTCAATCACACAAAATTTAACAAAATCAATTATCTATGGAAAATGAAAATTTTCTAAAGTTACTCCCAAGAAATCATTTCAAAAAATTTATGTCTTTAGCTAGACATTGTTGCTATGTGCTCTTTTTCTTAATCCGGGGACTATTCTTCATTTCAGACCGCTCCTCGAGTGCAATCACAAGGCGCCTTGGGGATTTTTCTGTCACTTGGAAAGGAATCCTTCGATCGGTCTCTCGCATAGATAGGCCTCGGGCCGTCTCACTGGGTCTCCGATTTTCAGAGATGCATCAAGTATTGGCTTGAAACACATTTGTCTTTGTTTAAAATGCTACTAGCTCAGCAAATTTCCGCTCATGTATATTCATTCTCACCCATGAAGCTTAACATCTACTCCTCAAAAGATTGGGACCTTCTTTGGCCCTGATTTTTAGCTCTGTGACTGCCTTGCTACTGTTGTCCTTGGAAACCATGTGGAGCATATTATTGCTGGAAATTCTGCATTGGTCTTTGACCTTGTTGCACTCCACTTCCATATGAGAAGTTCTCATGATTTCTCAATGTTGGTGTGTAGTGGGTAGGAAGGTTGGTGTTGGGCTTAAAGTTGTAGCTTTTGTTGCCATTGACAAACTGAGCTTCCTCCACTTGATAGGGACCCTCATGAGCAAGTCCCTCATCAGTTATGCTCTTCTGCTCACCTCCTTCCACAGCTCTAACTTGATGGGCTAACTGGTTTCTTCTTTCTTAGTTACTCATTTTGTTTATTAGTGAATCCATCTTTGCCTCTATAGCTAACATCTTGTTCAATTCAAGGATACCACCTCCTCTCAGTCTATTGTTACTCCCTAAAGTCTCAAACGGAGCTCTAAAGTTACTCTTGGCCAAACCCTCAATAAGTTGGTTAGCCTCTTTAACACTCTTCCTCTTGAATGCTCTATAGTAGGCTGCATCAATGATCCCCTTCAAAGAGTAGTTCATTGCATGATAGAAGATATCCATTTGGGCATCTGATCAATCCCATGCATAGCACATCTCTTTAGCAGTTTCTTATAACTCTCCCAAGCATTGTAGAGGCTTTCTTCTTCTCCTTGCTTGGAGGATATTATCTCTCTTCTTCTCTCAGATGCGAGGGCTAATGGGAAAAATCTCTCCATAAAAGCTTCAACCAGCTCCTCTTAGTTGCTGACTAATCCATATTGTAAAGATTCTAACCAACTAGCCGTTGTGTCACTTAGTGAGAATGGAAACAGTTGTAACTTTATGACATCTAGATTCACTCCATTCAATTTGACAGTGTTTGCCATCCTCAGAAATCTTCCTAGGTGCTCATTGGGATCCTCATTGGGATGCCCTGTGAATTGGTGTTGCTACACCATGGTGATCAGAGCAAGCTTCAACTCAAAGTTGTTGGCCTCAATGGGTGGTTGCCTTATAGCTGAATATTCATTTATGAGGATTAGCCTCTAGATATCTTCCATTGTCCTCTGTCTCTAAGGTCTTTCTGTCACTGATTCAGTTGGTATATGTTGATCAGTCCCTTCTTGCTTTGCCATAACTTCTTTTTCTACTACTCTAACCTTCTTCATATTTCTTAAAGTTTTCTCAATTTCAGTGTCTACTGGTAGCAGTTCTGATTTTTGCCTTATGTGCATATATTGAATGCCTTAAATAATGATAGACTAAGATCAAAGTGAGGTCAATAGATAAATGAAATATTCCATGATAAGCTCAATAAAAAGAACAGTAACTGAATAAGTTATTGCAGTTAAAACTAATTTTGAAATTTTTTCTACAAATAAATGAAAACTATCCAAACTAGTAACTCTCTTTTTGGCAAGAATATTGATCTTTAAATTTTAGTTCAATCCCAAGAAATGGCACCAAAAACTTGTTAATAAGGGACCAAAAGATGTGATCAACTCATTCTTAGCACTGCTACCAAAGACTGTGTTCAGTCCTCGATAACTGCACCAAAAACTTGTATATGAACAAAATATGTAAATATTGTTTTCAGTTGAGTGTAAAATAATCTGCAATTTAAAATCGGTTTTGGTCTAAATCACTGCAAGTGCACAGGTCATACAAGTAATAAAGTGGATGTAAAGTCTAGATATCATTCCCACGAGGATTTATTTGAAAATCTAAAGATCAACTACCCCTACTACTCAAGATAGTTACTATTTGAACAACTGTTTTGAAATAATTTGTAAACTAACTCAATAGACTATAATCAAAATACCTTTTGTTTAGTTTCTCCATTTGAAAAGAAATTAAAAATAAATGAATCAGATATTTCACTAAATTGAAACAACACTAAGAAATGAACCAGTGCTCTGATTATCAATTTGTAATAGGTTCAAAAGAAAATAATTAGTTATGATTTTGAATTCTGGACTTGTTTAAGAATATAATAGTATAGTCTTGGAAACCTCTTGACATTATACATTTCACTAATTAGGAGACCATATTTCTAAACCAGGTTAATGGGTCTAATTAGTTACTTTTAAGAATTAACCTTCTTTAAGATTTGGTTGTTTTTCCTTTCTAGTACTTCACAACCATTTCTTTGTACTAAAAACTACATGTCCCCATAGACAGGGTAACACAACCCTTTCTTAATGCAATTGGTACCTCAGTCAACAATTCATTAAAATGTTCCTTCTCCTTGATTAGAATCTAAGCTAACATAGGATTAAGATCATTCTACCAAATTGAGATGAAACCTCTAAGGGTGAAAGATGATGTTTCAGTAAATAGTCCTACATACAGAGGTAGGAACAACAATTGTGAAGTATAAAAATTACACTTAGAGTACATTAGTTCATTGAAAATCAATGCAAAATACCCCCAGGTGACTGCTCTTTGCTTCAAGGAGTCCATCTCTGTGTCACTTAGAGGGATCCTGGAAATCAGAGTAAGGATACAACTCTTTCTGGGTATAATCCAATGATATTCAAAATAGTTCATTACAAGAGCAATATCAATTAGATCAATCTAGTGTTCATACCCACAACTTTAGTAAATAACACAAATGACACTCAAAACACCAAATTCCTTCCTAGAGGAACCTTAGCCTTTCAAATCTGGATCACAAATCACAATGACTAGTTGATCAAACAAATTCATTGAAATTGCAATCAAAATTGAAATCAAATGACTTCTAGAATATTTCCGCATTCCAATTAAAATTTACATACTGAAAACTAGATAAACACTGATCCGAAGCCCCCAGATTCGTGATCGATTAATTACTCTTATTCTAAAATATATATATATACACACAGGAAACTTCAGTCCTCCTCAAGAGCTCAAGGATTGCTAAAAGTTGAGCAAAAAGCTGCATACATTACCCTAGGAGATTCCTATTTATAGGCTTATTGAATGCTGGGCCTGAATTCAAGGCTGAATTTGTGGATTTCCATGCAGGCCTGATGAGTATCTTTGTCGCGACATTGTTTGTCTGTGTCGCAACATTGGAGTTTCACTTGTATGTCTTCGGGCTTTGTTGTGGCTTTTTCGCAACATTTCTACCATGTCTTCGATGTTTGCCTTTTGTCAAGTTTGTCGCGACAAAGTTTATGAATGTCACGACATAAGTGCAGTTTTTTAGGTCTTCATCCTTGTTGTGAGTTTGTCGCAACATTTATGCCTTGTATTCCTCTTGAGTCATTGTAGCGACAAAGTTTTCCATGTCACGATAAATTTTTCTTGCCTTACAATGAAACACTCTAAATTATACCTTGGTAGTTTTATGACATGTTTAAGGCATAATAGAAATCAAATTTGTGCTTTTCAGAAATTTAAGTGCTAAGTGTGAAAAAGGATATAATTGGGATTATTAAAGAAGTCAAAAGGCTAATGGTAATTTATCAAATAAGGGCCTTAAGGGACATTAAGTTAAAAGATTATAGGTTATTGTAGAAGTTTGATAAGTTGATTTTCAAATTGAATAAAAAGGGAGGACTATGATGAAAAAGGGAAAAACTTTGGGCAATTACCTTAAGACAACACATTGTCTTCTAGGGAAAGGAATTTCACATTTTTGGCTTTGGGAGTTTAGGGAATATGGTGTTTGGGGAGAAGAATCCATTTTTGGTTCGATTTCTCTCCATTTTCTTTAGAGCTCTCCTTGTTCATGTGAAGAGAAGGAATAAGAGAAGGAAAGAGAGGGAAAGGAAAGCTACTTTGGAAGTGTCAAGAAATCAAGGTTAGGAAACTATCCTAAATCCTTCATAGTTTTTGTTTGTGTTAGGAAGATAAAATCCCAACCCTCCCCCATGTATGTGTTTTTGTTGGTTTGTGGTTGATTTCTGATTTGGTTTTGGTCTGGGGTTGGGATTATTAGGTAAAAATGGTAAAAAAAAAATAGTATTTCTATATAAGCCCGACGCCCTTCGCCTAGGCGAAGAGTTATTCACCTTGGCGAAGGACATGTGTCTCTTCCTAAATATTGTCTCTTCGCCGAGGCGAAGGTCCGTCTCGCCTTGGTGAACCACTTCGCCTCGGCGAACCAGTCTCCTAGGCAGGCCTTGTTTGCTTGCCTTTTTCTCTAATTGCTTTACATTCTACTCCAACAAACCTAAAACAAATGAGGGATTAGTATAATTGGTAGGAAGTGGGTATGAATTCTTGCATTTGGGTTATTAAATTCATGAATGTTATTAAGACCAAAATAAAATGCTCTGAAACACATATAATTGTATGTCTACCTAAGACCAGATAATGAATGAATAGGCACGTCTGTTTAGTGCTACCTAGCACTTCTGTTTCGTGTGACAGGCACGTTTGTTCAGGGCTACAGCACTCCTGCATAGTGCTACAACACTCTTGTCTCATGTTGCAAGCACGTCTATTCAGTGCTTTGGCACTTCTGTTGATAATTGTACTGTATCTTTGGGTACCTATTGTGCTACGTCTCTCTCATTCATTGTTACTGGTCTATGCAGAAAAATACTTATATGATGTGTATCTTAATAATGAACCATATGAACACAAAAGTAATCAGCTCGGATGCTAAGACATACCTCTGTTATGTATTGTAGTGTACCTATGGGTACCTTCTGTTATGAAATTTTTGATAAGTACTCTTACGGGAGAGATAAATAATATGATATGTGGAAATAATTATATGTGCTTATGTACTGAAATTGAGGATTAACATAAGCGGTTATACATGTTATAAATGTTATCCTATTTTCCCCCACTAAGCTATATGCTTAGCATGGGTGTTTTTTCCGTGTAGGTTCTAAAGAAGTCATTAGAGACATCCTGTACCCGGCAAGGCCAACACAACATTAGGTGTCTTCTTTATGTGGGTCCACTGCCACATATCTTTTGTAATAGAAAATGTAAATGTAATATTTTGTTATAGCAAAACTTATAAGAAAACAAGTTGTCACAGACTCAAGCATATTTGTACTGGACATTTTAAATACCACCATAGTGGTTGTTTTTATAAGGTTATGATATGTAGTCTAGAATTTTCATAATTCTGACTTTTGAAACAAGTTTGTATCAATTATGGATATATGCTTGAAATGGTCTCCAATAATGACAGAAAATCAAGTTAACAGGTCTCAGTTATGTGTGGCGTCCCCTCACCTGCCGCAATCAGGAGAAAGGACGTTACATACAATGTTATGCCCATAATAATTTGTTACGACATAAGCATTCTTGTCGCGACAGAGTTCAACTAACTTCTTGTTGTGATTATCGCGACACAATTTGCTGTTGTCGCGACATAATTTCTATGCCTTGCAGTGTTAGTCCTTGAATGGTTTGTCATGACATAAAGACTCATGTCGCAACAAATATTTTCTAACTCTTGCCAACTTCTGTCGCGACTAAGTTTTCTATGTCGCGACAAACTTTCTTCCTTCTACTCTTCATTATGTCTCGACAAACAATTTCTATGTCGCGACATTATTCTAGTGAGTATTCAATGATTCCTCTCTTCTTTTGTCGCAACAGATATTAGAATGTCTTGACAAAGTTTTTTTGTCATTTTCCTTGTTCTTTGTCATGATATTCATTTCCATGTCACGACAGAATTTTGGTGCTTCTTCAGGAGCTCTTCTCATGCAATGTCACAACAGAGTAATCAAATGTCGCGACAATACTTATGCTTTTAAACTTCCATTGTGTTGTGACATTCATTTCCGTGTTGCAACATTTTTCTTGTACTTCTTCTCAGATTATATGATGACGGAGTTGTGAAATGTCGCGATAATCTTTTGACTGTCATCTTGCACTCTGCTTTGTCTTTGTTGTGACACGGTTCTTTTTGTTCCGACAAACTTCTACAAGTTGCCTTGGGGTTTTGTCGCGACAATGCTTTAATTATGTTGCGATACATAACTATATTTCGCCTTTAGCCATTTTTTCTCGCTTTTGTCGTTTTTTGCTTTGCATTAAAACCCTGCAAAACAAAAATCTGGGTGAATATTCCATATTTCATCATTAAATTGGACTTTAAACTTTCAAATATGCATGAAAAATGAACTGAAAAATGGATGAGTTTTGGACTCATCAATGCCCTAGCAGATGATGAATTATCCTCAAGCAGATCCCCATCCATGAGTCCCTTGCCAGGAAGAAACACTCGGGGCAGCACAAGGGCCAATTCACAAAGGAAGCACTCGCACCGCCTTACCTTCAGTGATGCCGATAGCGGCGCATCTGGCAGGGCAAGAAGGGAGGCCAACAGGAATCAGAACTAACCGGAACAACCCCCAGGAAACGCATCAATGTTACTTGTCGGGACGATACCACCAATACTGCTTTTGCATCCTGCCTTTGATACAAGGTCGATGTTCTACATTCCGCCAGCACCTTTGATTTGAGGACCCAACGACATGCTCTCTTCGTCTTTAGGGCAACACATTCTTGACTACGAGCTACCTCGCGGGGTTTGTTATCCCTACTTTTACCATGTTTGATGGCTCTACTGACCTATGATCACATGATCCATTATAACCAGCTGATAACACTAAATTCCGGTAATGACCGACTGTTGTGCAAAGTATTCACAGCTAGTTTGCGGGGGCCTGTGTTAGCCTGGTTCCACAAGCTCCCATGTAGCTCGATAAATTTGTTTAATGAACTTTGGGGTGCGTTCATCTCATAGTATCTTTGTTCGACGCGTCAAAAAAGGAACATCAACTCCTTGCAAACTATCTTGAAGTAGGAACAGGAATCCATACAAGACTTCACTAGAAGGTTCAGGCAAGCCGTTCAACAGGTGGAGTCATACAGCATGGACGCGGTCCTCCAGAACGTTAGGAGGAGCTTCAGACCATCAATGCCTTTCTTCCACTCACTATCACTAGACCCACCAGTAACAATGGAAGCATTATACAAATAGGTTGATAAGTACTCCACACTAGAGGGAAATATCCTCGCAGCAGCCCAAACCGTCATGATTACAAACCATTAGGCCGAGCGGAATAAGCTGTCTGGCAAGAAGTCGTTTGAGCCTAAGAAAGGTCAACGCAAGGACAGAAAGCGATCCCATGATTACTCACATATGAAAGGTTATTGCCCCTCATTTGTGACTTATCAGAGTTTAAATGACATGCATCGATCCAGATGAATCCTTCCCAAAGAAACAGATCCTTCGGTGTGATTATCATAGAGATCATGGGCATGGGACTGATAGGTGTCGAAGTCTAAAGTTCTTGGTGGAAAATATTATCAAAGTAGGGCACCTCAGGAGGTACATCAGAATTGACTGGTGGGCAGAATACGCCTCGCCGATCCCCATCCGACCTCGATCGTGGATCCGAACCGAAGTCCGGGGCGCGATATCATCTATACTATACTATATAATCGGTGATACCATCCATATACTATAATCCAGATCGGACCTCATCGACCTATTCTTCATAGATGTACCGTATTCAGGTATACAAACAATTTCGTAATAACAAAAATCATTTTTACATATACCAAAAGAATCACCACCTGAGGTGTTCCATCAAAATCTATACACATATATCAGTCCTATTTACTCATACAAATACTTATACATATGAATTTCTATTTACAAAAACACGAGATTATTTTAAAGCAATACCGGTGAGCACCTATCTCCGAAGCCTGCCTTCTTGTCGACACGTCCTCATCCCTTCAAATTTCTCCTCTTGCATCAGCACCATTGAACACCGCGGCTAAGCTTACGCTTAGTGGGAATATGGGCATGGACAACCACCAATGGTGACCGTCACAAGCTTATGCTGACATGCATTTCATATATCTATACATATTTCTATACTTAATTCTCAATATTTTATATTCTGCCGTACGTCAATCTCTTTTTCCCGTTACCGCTCTATGTCTTTGCATATCCGAGATTCTGCTACTCCTTTATGTATTCCTATTTCTCTATACTTTACCTATTCCTATCCTTGTCATGTGTTCATCTTTCTACTTCGCTTATCATATGTCTTTTAAATGTTCTGCTAAGTTACATATCATGTCTCTAGTCTATGCCTCTTTCTACCCATCTGTTTCCTAAGGATTTTACTTCCATTCTATTTACTATTACATATATCATATCATTCCCTTATCTATCACATATACTTCGGCTCATTTCTCACACTGCTTATATCGTGATATCTTCCTGATCTTATTTCATCTTATTTCTGTATCATGTTCTTCTTTGCAAGTTTCCTATACTTTCATGCTCGTATACTTCATGTATAACCTATCTTATACTATCCCCACGTTTATCTACATTCCTTATACTTTTCATATGTAATATTGTATGCTTTCATCCGATACTTTCATAATCGTACTTTCATATGTCTTTATCCGTCTCTAGCCTTCATGTTGCAAGTCATGTTCTATTCTATGTCTTTGGAATATGTTATATCTATACTTTCACATCACATATTCATACTTGTACCATCGCATACGTTCATATCTCTCATCTATCATATACTTTGTGTCAGACACTTTCATTGTTACTTTTCTGTTCATATACTTATTTTCATACATCAATTTATAATCGTGATACTACTTGTTTTGTAATCGTCAGATTTCTTCATCGCATATGTTTATACTTCGCATCAGCGCGTCATATATTCTATATACGCTACTTCTTTTGGTTTCATGTCCGAGAATACCTTAAAAGCGACACGGAAATAAACTATAAAATTCAAGGTGCCTATCATCGCATTAGACGCAGATCGTCATATCACCGAAGGTATATATCATCATCGCACGAGACAAAGGACCGGCGTCATACATTCAGACTGCTACTTAATACCAGACATGCTGATCTCTCGTCTATTGTAGTGATCCCGCGGCCACCCGATCCAAACGGATCTATCATCGACCCAAACTGGCTCCCTATATCTCGTCATATGAATATATGTTAAAAGAACTAGATTTCCCATAGTAATGCCATCATCCTCTACTGTGTTCTAAGTGCATAAATCGCTTTTATTATATTTTCTATACATATCTCATAAGTTGTTTTCGAATAACTATTGTTATCATAATCGCTTATGCATATATACTATCATTACTTTACTCCTATTAGTTCTCATATCCGTAGTTTCATATTACTAGCTTCCCATATATCTATATAATACATTTATTCATATCTTTTCTCATCATTTAGTTTTGTCTATCATATATCATGAATGCATTCATAATTTAGATTGATATATTCATATATAGCTTTCTATATTCATATCTCTTATATCATTTAATATTCTCGCTAAGTGTCTCATCTATTCATATACAAACTATATTTCTCTATCATGTATGATTCTTATTTATTCATATATTCACATCAGATACGCTTCTTATATTCATATAATTTCCTAGACATGCCATTGTCGATAAGCTTCTCTTATAATTATTTCATATACTATTCCATATTACTTAATTAGCCATGTCTTTACTATGCCTATTATTCATGTGTACATGTACTTATTCTTGTGTTTAATAGCCTTTTTATCATCGTTTCAGCATTTAATACATTTCATCATTTGTTCTTAGTATGTTCTATCTATTCATTTAGGCATATCTATCATATATTCATATCATTTACGTGCATATATGTGTCCTTTTTCATATACTTTTCATTTACTTTATGTTCATGTTCATGTTCATGTTCGTATTTCAAGCCGTTTTCACAGTTTCATATCATATTCATGTTTTCTTGTTCCTCTATGAATATATTTTTACTTAATAATTGGAAATCATTCCACTGACTCATCCAAGCTAAAGAATAAAGTTATAAATGATGCCAACTAGTCATTTTACCCATTTTTAATAGACAGTTTGTATTACTTCATTTTTCTGGTCTAACTCATATTTACACTATCTCTTTGTACTCTTTTTTAAAGATAAGGTGCTATGGCTAACTGAATCACCTAATTCGGAAGCACCTAAATTAAGATACACCTAAACAACTCTGACTACTCTATGATCAAACTCCGATGCAGAATCGCTTACATCACTTCACTGAGTGAATTTTGGGTCACTTAGAGTCGAATTTTATCGGTGTTCATTTCTTTAGGTTTGATTCTCCTTGAAGTCTATTTTAATTTTCTACTTGAATCACTTAAATCGGATAAGCAAAGGGCAAGTTATGGCCAAAATACAAAAACTGGTCTAAACAGGCAACAGAGCATTCACATGTACCTAAGACACCCTCGACCCGCACCTATACCCTCGACTTTGCCTGTAATGTGGGCTTTTCTGCACTTTTTCCATATTTTGCTACCCAATTCAACTCTATACTTCATATACACCTCAAAACCACACCAACACCAGTCCTATAACTTCACTTGCCTAATCTAATTCTCATTACCAATCTTTCAAAACCTTTCCATGACTTTCTCTTCCAAAAAACCATCGCATGATCACACTCATACTCAAACCAAACATGTAGATTAGTTAAGGTTTATTCTAAACCCTAACTCAACTACTTGCCATTGAACTATGAATCCATTCTCAAAGAGAGAATTTCATAAGCTTCTTGTATTATTTATGGTTTTACCAAGTTTACTTTTAAGAATTTTAGGGTTAGGAAGAAATCCTAACAAAACCCTAGGTTTGGAACTCATAAACTTTCTAGAATTCACACAAAATCCATATTTAGATCCATACCAAATATGGTTCCTGCCACCTTTGGAGCTTGGCTTCTCTTCTTCTCCCTTCTTCTTCCTCTCTTCCTCTTCTTCTTCTTCTCCCTTCTCTTCTCTCTCCCTCTCACTGCCTCCTCTTCTCTCTCTCAAAATGAGACCAATTTGAGTCTTATCCAATGGATTTGTTACAAGCAAGGCCATGCTCACAAGTAAAAATCCATTTTGCTTTAAGTTTTCATAATCGCATTCGTCCTTAGATTCTTCCCTTTTGGAAATTCAACTTATGCCCTCTTTATAACTTTCATATCCTTTTAACAAATTACAAGATTGCCCTCAGATCTTGTAAACTTTCCTGCCCTGCTTTATTCTTCAAAATTTCCATTTAGCTTATAATATAATTTAAACAAGTCCGAAACTACAGGTATATTCCCTGGGTGTTACAAAGGAACTGCAAGTCAGAGATAGAATTACAATTTTGTGAGATAGCCTCGCCTAAAATCTGCACTCAACCATAAAATATATACTGCTGCCCATCTCGACCCACCAATATCGCCAAAGCGCCCAACCAAAAAGAAACCTCGAGCGCACACAATTAAGGTCAAGAACCCATCCACAATAAAAGGCAGCTATGTAGAAACTAAGTCAATAGATGACCCCATATCCTTCCTCCACAACCGAACAGGTTTATCATAACTTACTTATGATACGCTCGCACTCAAATTCTCAGACACGATTTTGGATTTTGATACACAAGGTACTAGTGGACCCTAACAGTGCGACAGATTTACTACAACTACCAACATTCAAGCAAATGAAGCTTCTCTCGACAGGCTCGAACTCACGCGTAATCCTCTCGGTTTCAACTAACCATCAGAACATTAGATGATGTCGCGCCTCCCGTTGTAAAAGGTGACTACCACTCAACAAATTTTATTCTCTATTATTGAAGATTTAGGGCCTTACAACACCATAGTGGACAAGGCTTGGCTATACTCTGTGCCGAAACAAAGTAAGCGTGGTCGACCTTCTGCGCCGCCTAACCCACGACAAAGGTTATCAACCATCCATACGAAGAACAGAATGGAAAACAAAGTCCTCCCCGAAGATCACACCCCATAAAGGTTCATAGTCACCACCCAGATCAGCATGAAGAGAAGGACCATCGCTATAGATCCCTTGAAAGTAGTAGTGTTGGATGAGCCGAAGAAGTTCACATACATCAGTAATACTCCCATCTGGGGTTGAAGAAAGTGATAAATACAAGGTGCGCTTGCACGCCAATCTCAAAACCCTGGACAAACCGTCAACTCCGCGCAAATCTACGTCTTCATGTCGCGATATACGCACAAAAGCAAAATGGCCACTGGCCCACACGTCACATGCTCATAAAATGTATATTTTATATAAAAGCATTTATTTATAATTTTATTTAATTACAATTTATACAAATCGGTTTCTTGCCCAGACTTTGAGCAAAGAACAAAAATACAAGATAGGCCGATTTGGCCATTTTCTCAGTGTCCTGATACTCATCCCAAGGCCTTTCTGCACTTTAAAAAGAGTTCACTGACAGAGCAAAGTTTCGAGAGAATTTCATCGGGGTTACTCCCACCTAAGTGCAATGAAGGTACACCAAAATATACAACCTACGCTAATATATCACTCACGCATATATTACAATTTAAAATCACATACACTATATCTGGGCTTTATATTAATAACATAAACTTAGCTCACACGGGCTAAGGAAATCCCGCTGCCTGGTCTTGGAACAAATCTAATAATTTTCACAATCAACATGTTATTCACCCAAGCAAAATAACACACATCACAATAAATCACACAAACAAACTGGTGGACTCCAAAACCACAATAAGGATTTATTCAATTCTGGGTCCAAATCTTTGAACCGAATCATCACTGCCTCACTAACAAATCCCCACACCCACACAAGGACCTTTACAAAAAGTAAAAACAAGCAGGAGAAACCCACTTATGGAGTTTGTCGAAACTCCCCAAATCCCGCATCACACGTGCCGACGCTGCACTAACTTTGCCTTTGCGCCTTGCCAGCCGACCATCCGATCGTCAGAGATCTTGTAGAGAGAAGTCGTGCCGACTTTCTCCTCTTAAAACCCCATCTCAAATTAACGCCCGTCAAAAACCGCTTAAGAAGAATGAAAGTGAGAAGATGATGTCTTCTCCTTAAAATTACAAGCAAGTTTGCCCTCACTTCTTCTCTTTCTTCGCTTTCTTTTCTTTCTCCTTTCATTTCTCATCTCATTTCCCTTTTCATTTTCTCCTTATTCTCTCCTCCTTGAGCATCTCAACGATTGGGTCAAATGGCAAGCTTCCCCTCCCCTCCCTTCCCAAGACACCAGCGGCTATCAAATCCCATCTTTTCTTTAATTTTTTAATTTCTTCTTACGATATCATGTTTTACATGGCTCAATGTGAGCCATGGATCTCCCTTCAGCACAGACTCATGAGGACACAGAAATGGTTGGCATTTGGTCTCCTCCACGTGGCAATTCTCTAATCCCCTGCCACTGCATCCCCCTCACGTTTCCATGCAAGGTGTCATCCGACACCCCACGCCGAAAAACGCCACTTCCGACCACCTCTAATCCAACGTAAATTCAACGTAGCTAGATTTCGCGAGACGATTCCAACTGAAGTCCGCTTTCACATCCGGGAGATCTAGAAAAATTTCGGATTTTCAACCGAAATTACTATTTTATCCTTCGCAGAAACTGGATTTTCCGGTCTCGCCAAGCTGCTACTAAAAACATAAACGGTTCACCGGGGGTCACCGCATATGGTCAAAATCGACCGATATTAGTCTCCTGGGCAAGTTGAATATTGTTCACGCCGTCAGTTCGTAAGACAGAAGTGAGGTTTTCCACTTTAACGCCACGATTATTCAAAATGTGGCGACAATCTTCTGGAAGCAAAGGTTTCATCAGAAGCAAAGACTCGAACGGGTTTGCTAATGTGGTGGTGGTTCCAAAGAAGGCTGGTAAGTGTGTATGCATGTAGACTACATCGAACCTCAACGGCATGTTCAGGATAGCTTCCCACTCGCATAATCGTATTGTTGATGCCTCATCTCAAGTACTCCAGATGCCAACGCCATTCGGACGCTTTCTCTAGATACCACCAGATTCCAATGCACCCGCCTGACATAGAGAAAATGACCTTCATTACACCACGCGGGTTATACTATTACAATGTGATGCCTTTTGGCTTGAAAAACGCCTGAGCAACTTATCAAAGTTTGGTGACCAAGATATTTCGATCGTTGATAGGCGATACCATGGAGGTCTATATCGACAATATGCTTGTCAAGTCCAAAGAACGTCCCAATCACGAGAAGCATCTACAAGAAACCTTTGAGCTATTGCGAAGGTATGACATGAAACTAAACCCTCTGAAATATGCGTTCGGAGTCAGGTTGGGCAAGTTTTTGGGTTTTATTATAACCTAGAGAGGAATAGAGGCCAATCCTATCCAACTTAAAGTGGTAGTGGACTCCCAAGCTCCTACCACCTGAAAGGGAGTACAACAACTGAATGGTCAGCTGGCGACTCTTGAGCGGTTCATATCCCGTTCTACATATCAGTTTAGACCATTCTTTACCACTCTAGAGAGAGCTAAATGGACCGGGTGGAATGAGGAGTGCGAACAGGCTTTCATGACAATCAAGTAGTATCTCACCGAGCCATCGATTCTAGTTAGCCCTGATACAGGTGATACGCTTTATCTTTACCTAGCGGTTTTAGAAGTGTCAGTAAGTGCAGCTTTGTTCAAAGAATATGGAAATCGGAAACAAAGGCAGATATTCTTCTTAATCAAATCTCTATCTGACGTAGAAACTTAGTATACTCGTCTCGAACAAGTGGCATTGGATCTTCGTGTGGCAGCTAAAAAGTTTCGCCTAAACTTCCTAGCAATCCTTATCATCATGCTGACCAATCTCTCTTTGCGAAGCACTATACATAAGCCTGACTAGTAAGGGAGGATGGCCTGATGGGAAATCGAGCTAAGTGAGTTCAGTATCCAATACAAACCCTACTTGGCGTTAAAGGGGCAAATATTGGTAGACTTAGTCAATCTCCGCAGTCAGGATGGGACTCCGGCAACACCGACCGTGGATCCTTAATGTGGATGGCACTCCGAAATGTGGAGCTGGTATTGGTTTGACACTCCTAAAGCCCGGGACGGGAGAAAGAATAGAGCAGCTTATATGTTGGGCTTTCCACATCTAATAAATGAGACAGTAATGGCTAATCCCAGCCAAATCGCACTTGGCAATCTCTGTGTTTTCAGAAAAGATCATCATACAAAGTGACTCTCAACTAGTGGTAGGACAGGTCAATGGAGAGTACGAAACACAAGACCAACGTATGGCCAAGGTATGTAAGTTTGGTTAAGTTACAACTCGGAAGCTTTGTGGCCTGGAGGCTTGGCATATCCCAAGGGAATCAAATGAAAAGGCAGATGCCTTAGCTGCAGTAGCCACATCTCTCCCAAAAAAAGAAACAATGTTCCTTCTAGCCTATTACCAGCCAGAGTCGTTAACCGCTGCCAACCGGCAAGGCGAGATAGGCTGATAAGTTCTCGACGCCCAACAAACTACTATTCGAGCCTCGAGAATTTCCAGATAGCAGGACAAAAGCCCACAAGATTCTAGTCCAAGCGGCTCGATTTTCTCTCGTGAATGGGCAATTATACAAACTGGCCTCTAACCCGGTCAAAGATCTTTAAATGTCTCATTACTCACTGTGGACACTAAGGCCAGCGTAGCTCCTTGAAGGAATATGCGAAAAACCACTCAGTAACAAAACTCCGTTCGCAGGCCCATGTACACGGGGTTACTACTGGCAATCCATGAGAGTGGATGCAGCCGCCTATGTCAGGAAGTGCGACAGTTACCAGGGACAAGCCCCCATCTCTAGGGTGCCAACTCAGGATCTGACCACCATCACGAGCCCCTGACCATTTTCTCGGTGGGGGATTGACATAGTTGGGCCACTGCTGATTACCCCAACGCAAAAAAAGTTATTGTTGGTCGCCACCGACTATTTCAGCAAATGGATAGAAGTCGAAGCCTTCGCCTACATCAAAGATAAGGAAGAATATTGTTTATCGGTTCGAGATACCTCAGTTGATTATAACCGACAATGGACCACAATTTGACAGTAGAGTATACAGGAATTTCTGTCAGGACTTGAAAATCAGAAACTTGACTCGACTCCACAGTACCCACAGAGTAATGGCCAAGCGGAGGCATATAGCAAAACTCTTTTAACGACTTTGAAAAAGCGTCTACATTTGACTAAGGGAAAATGGGAAAAGAGTCGCCTGGCCTTTCATAGCTTCCAAGACAACTAAAATTGAAGCTCGATTGAGATCGCCATCCGCCTCACCTACGGATGAGGCCTTTATTCCTGGCAGTAACAGATGCCCAAACTTCGAACTGAAATTCCTGAGAAAGCTAATACCGAAGCCATTGCAAAAGACTTAGACATGGTGAACAAACTTCGTGAAGCTGCAGTTGTGCTCATAGCATCGTACCAATAAAGAGCAGCAAGCTTGTAACACCCCAAACTATACCCTGATAGTTTTATAACATGTTTTGGGTATAATAAAAGTAAATGTATATTTTTTCGGAATAAAATAATGCTAAAAATAAAATAAGCAAAACCCGGAATTAATACAAAAGTCAAGGGTAAATTGGTAAATTGCCAATTAAGGACCCAAATAACATAAGAGTAAAAGATTGTATGTTAAAGTAGGAAATTGTAAAGTGTTCAAAGAACGATGGCATTTTTGCAATTAAGGAAAATGGATGGGTGAAAGTACAAATTATAAAAACTTTAATTAGTTAAAGGATAATAATAATAAATGCCATAATGTGGTTCATAAGCTTCAGACAATTTTCAGATTCTAGATGACGAAACGGATCAAGGCCAAGTAAATTCATCTCCTGTAATCTAGCGACCCAAAAAAGTTTCAATACCCCGAGACACGGAATATTTACGATTTTCTGGGTGATAAGCTCAGTGACTTTAATGACGATTTTTACAAAAACGGAAGTCGTGAAATGATTTGAGCTTTAAGTTCATTTAAAATAAAGTGAATTTGAAAGAAATATAAAATTTCAAAGTAAATCTTTAATTCGAATGAAGCAATATGAGCTATTTATCCAAATAATAATAATAATAATAAAATAAAATAAGAATAAAAATAAATAAATAAATAAAATCAAGTTGGTATCAGAATGACGAACGAGACGTGAGAAAGAGAGTGTGAGGAGAGAGATATTTTAGAGAGAGAAACTTCTCTCTAAAATCTATGAAAATGGGATCGTAGATTTTGTCTTAATGTAAGGCAAAGTCGGGTCTACGCACGAGAGCTACGGCTGCGGCACCAAAATCTTAGCATTTCACAAACCTGGGCAGGTATGGGAATTTTCCTACTTGGGTTATTTCTATCCTAAAGGTCATTTAATGGCTTGGGATTTGCTTATAGACCGTGAAAAGCCATAAAATCTAGTTTTTGAACTGAGTTTAGGAATTTTTTGGAATTTTCGAGACTATTTTCGGACAATCTAGGCTGAATTTCGGGACTATTTTCGGATAATTAGGGTTGAAATTTCGGGATTACTTTCGAATAGTCCGGACAGGATTTTCATAACTTATTTCGAGTGTTCTTGGACTCTATGGAAAGCCCTTTGAGTATAGAATCCATCCATATATATAGCTTGATGAAATAACTCATAAGCATACATGGTAACCATAGTTATTCATGCATATAATAATATATGAAAAAATGCAAAGGTACAAATAAATGATTGTAAATATCGCATATGATTATCGGATGACAATAATTATTCGGGAATATGAGATATGTAATTGAACATAAAAATGCCACGGATTGTCCGCGAACCCGGTGCAGGATAGACGGGCACGCCTATTAGGAAAAAACAAGTCTCGCAACATACCGATCACGGCCCCGTCAGGTCATTGCAATGCCTTCGCCCTTATATGGTCATTGTCCGCATTAATAATAATAGTGCCTTCGACTTATAGATGGTCATCGTTCTGACACGATAACAAACTTAAATTCTTTATAGACCACTGTTTCACAGACAAAGGGAGGCAATACGGCCCTTATGCATTTCCTCTTTATCCACTTCTAAGGTTTATGTTACATGAAACATAAAAGAAAATGACAAGTACATGCAAATGAAATGTATAGAATATATGACATGATATGAGAAGCATAACACTGAAGCATGCTGATGACAGATACGCCATAAAGCACAGCAAGAAAGTACGAGATGACATGAAAAGTATATGAAATATGATAAGAAATGAAACTTATATATGAGAAATGTTATATGTGTTATAAGTATATGCATTTGTATAGAAGTGTGGTGACCCTTAGTAGAGGTCGTCCATATGTATTAATTCCCACTAAGCGTAAAGCTTAGCACGGGTGTTTTCATCCATGTAGGTACAGAAGAGGAAACCAGAGGACAGGACAATCCATATCAACAGTCAAAGGCCACACATCACTAGGTGCCCACTGGAAAACCTTTTGGTCTATTTTGTATATGTAATTTTGTTTATTTTGTAAACAATGTAAATATTGTAAATGTTGAACACTTCCAGATATGGAGCTTATATAGATTTTGTAATCCGCTGTTACAGAATATAATACAAGTTAAATGTTTAACATTATATAGTAATGAAAAAGCTTAAAGTTATAAGTTTATAGTAAATAGTACCGCAGCACACCCCGGACAGTTCTGGATCCGCCTAATCGGCCTGGACTGGTGAAGCGGGGAGCTACAAAGCTCATATAACATGCATGTAAAGCAACGTGCATTCCGAGCTAAGGACCTAGTCCTAAGAAAGGTCTTTGAGAACACAGTTGACCCGGCAGCTGGAAAGTTCCAGCTAAATTAGGAGGGTCCATACACGATAGTAAAAATGGGCGCAGTCGGATCATACGCACTAAATAAACTAGACGGGATGCCTGTGCCCCGCATGTGGAATGCTATGCATCTTAAGAGGTACTATCAATAAAGTCTTCTTTATAGTATTTTCTTTCAATTTTTCAGTTGCCTCCATGAAAAAGACTAGATGTGGCTCTTAGCCTAGTGGCACTTTCAAAAGACCAAATGTGGCTCTTAGCCTACTAGCAGTTTCAAAAAACCAGATGTGGCTTTTAGCTTGATGGAACTTTCAAAAAACAAAAAAAAAAAACCGAACAGGGTGTCTAGCCTGCTGGTACATGACTAAACCCTATAGTAGCCCTTAACCTTTTGGTTAGACCTAAGGCCCAAAAATAGTGCCTCGCCTGCTAGCTCGTGTGCATACCTTACCTAGTTCTAACTTAATATCGATACCCCGAAGCAACAAACCTAGCTAAACTTCATGGAAGGGAATTCTCAATAGCCTAAGAAAGATAAAAATTAGATTTCATAAGTACGTTGGAATCAGAAATAAAAAGTCAATAGAAGAAATAAGCCAAAAATGGTATTTTATTAAAGCGCCAATGGCATCAAAGAAGTACACAAGTCTCGGTGGTCAAACAAGGCCCCTAACAAAAAAAAAACAAAAAAAATAAAAATGGAGGATTAGAATCAGCCCTAGTCCCCGGCATAAGTGTTCTCCTCAGGTTCCTTAGCCGCCTCACTCGGGTGCGCCCCAACTACCGTGTCCTTAATAGCCGTTGAGACTGGGGGCACCTAGGGTTCATAAAGAACTCAGGAGGCAGAAAGATGGAAGAGTCGAGCATACCATCTAGGACCTTTGGATAGTCCCCATAGATGTTCTGTTTAAACACACAACACCTGTAGTCGTAGGCGAAGATCACCTCCAAGGCTTTCTGGTAGTCCTCCTCCATGGCTTCCTCATCCTTGCCTACCGGGATTGAATGAGCACACTCATCCTCGTCGCACCAATCTCCAAGAACAGGATGTCCGCTCAACTCCAAGCCGCTGGGCCGCGACTTCAGGCCTCAGGCTTCGGGCCTCCCTCTCACGGCCGCCAAGGTGCTCGGGCTCTAGCTAGGTCGCCCTCCGCCCATGCCCAAGATCACCTACAAAGAAAGGCAAATGCAACCGGGCAACCCGAGCTTCCTCTTTAGCCCCGTCCTTCCTTCCTTCTCAATGCTCGTGGATCTCCCGCCCTCCCGCCTTCCGGCTCCTAATGCTCGGACCGGGACTTTCGGGCCTCGCCCAAGGACTCTCACGTGCAATTCTGCTTAGAGGTAACCGATCAGGAGACTACGCCTTCGGGCGTCTCAGCCTATGGTGAAGCTCCCTATGCTGGCACGCCATGTTCCGGATGGCCGTGACAGCCTTCCAAGGAAAAAGAGTTACAAGAAAATCATAACATCAAACCATTATTCAAAATGGTAGAAGTTCAACCATACTAGTTCGGTCGTCTCATTGAAGTCATGGTTACGGATACACATCCCGTCTTCAACCACGCTTTGAAAGGACTTTCTATCCATGAAGTCGTGAAGGGATATTGCACTCTCAAAGACGAAATACCACCAACACTGAGAAGAGGGGTAGAGATCGCAAGATGTGCACAATGGGAGAGTCCCTTTTGCTGAAGGGAGTCTAACCATTGATAATCGATCATGCCATCGACCGTGGGCCGGGTGTGTCAACCAATGGACGGTCTCATCCCATCACCTAAACAAAAGAGCTCAACACAATCTTGTCAGGCATCCTCGCCCTACGCGAGCCGGCCATAGAAAGTCTGACCAGGAACAACGAGTGAGCAGCCGAAACGCGAACCAAAAACCTTCGTAAAACCTAATAGAACGCCCTTAACAACAAAAACACTCAAACAAACCAACGATAAAAAGAAGGTTTGAGATGCGAACACTCACCGGAAAATCGAAAGTCATTAAAGAGTCAAGAGTCTCCGATGGCTTCTTTGAAAGAAAATTCGCAGAAGCGTAGAAAAGGAAAAATTGCAAGAGTCATAAAATTTTGAGAAAAAGTAAAAGAAACTGCTACTGAAACCCCTACCCTATTTGTAGGAGTAAGTCTTCGAAAAGTGCATTAAATGCGCCGTCAGAGCAAGATGCGTTGTATATATACTTGGAAGCATGCGTTTCCCACACGCTTTAAACCTTTGAGAGCATTGCTTCGGCGCATTCAACATTTAATACTACAGTATTTTCCCTAACTGGAAAAGCACAAAATTCCAGCCGAGGAAAAGGGGGGCATTGTGAGTACTGTGGTTTTTAAACCCACTACCCGATGGGCCTAAGGCCTAGCCCTCTTGGTTCAAGGCCTGCCTAGCCCGCGATATGAAGCAGCCCAAGCCCACCTAACATATTAAAACTTGTAGGCACTACCTAGAGGGGAAATCCTAGGGCCCGTTTGTGAAAGTCAGGATGTCTCCCCAAATGCCAAATTCGAGGTGACCCGTCTAGAATTTTTAGTCCCCCAGCGGGCCATCCTTTCATATATGGTAAGTTCGTTATTGATAAATAAGTAAAGGCAGGAAATACACAAAGGGTATTTATCCGCAAATTTCCTAGTTTCCAAATCCCGTACTTCTCGGGGCAATAATCTTTGACAAGGAATAATTAGTTCTTGATAAGGGAAAATCAGTCTTAGATAAGGAAAAACATATTTATCCCTAAAAATAGAAGATTCCTTCCTGAGATAGATAGTGTGGGAGATTCTAAGAACAAACTTTTATAAATCCAAAGATCCCTACGGCAAGGTGGCAATTCCAACTGCGCATACTCTCTTCTCCCTCTTCATACTTTTGTTGACTTAATCATTGGAGAGGCGCCCGACCAACCATCGTCGGACCATCCTTTTTGCAGGTTTACGTTGCCCCGCTGATGCCCAAGAAGACTGCTAATCAAGGTAATAACAAAATCCTCTATGATCAATTTCTATCTTCAAAGTAACTTCTAATGTTTCCAAACCGCTATTGAAACAAGCCAATTTGATCTCTCATTCGAAGTGATCATGCCATGTAAGTTGCACTAATGACTTATTCTTAATGTATAGGACTTTGATCACAGGTTTGTCTTTATGGACTTGTTTTTTTACTGTTCTCAAAAACAGTTTTTTTCTTTTAAAACATGTTTGATGATCAAAATTGTTAAAAAAAAAAAAAAGTGTTGTTTGAAAACGTTTCCTAGTTCTATAAGGGTTAAGAGAATGAAAAAAACAAAAAAATTATACTTAAGAATAATTTTTCAAAAAAACTAATTTTCAAAAATAATTGTAAAATATATTCGAAAACATGAGAATAGCTTTAAATGGTTTTTTAAGTTAGAAAACATAATTTTATTGTAAAAAAATATCATAAAATAATTTTAAAAAGTTAAGCTTTTGTTTAGGAAGTATTTCCCAAAATAGCTTTCAAATTTTGTTTAAAAAATTAGTAACTCATTATGTTTTTAACCAATTTATTATATTTTTAAAAATCTTTTAAAGTTTTTATCTATAGGGTAATTATTTTCAATGCTTGTATAATTTTTTTTTATTTTTAAAACAACCATCATATGACAATTGAAAACACTAGAAGATCATTTCTGAAAATATACTATTTTTTATATCATATAAACATTTTTTGGAAGAAAAAACAAGTGCCATCCTATTTTGAGATTTATTTTCAAAAGCAAGCCTCCCAACAAAACTTATGTATTTTTAACAAAAATAAAATAAAAATTAAAGAGAAAAATAAGAGAACAAACTTTGGGTTTCTCTTTATAACTCTCTTAAAAATAAGTACCTACAATGAACTAAAAAAAAAAAAGTACCTGTCGGTATTAGCAATCTGGTATAAACCTGCAAAAAACAAGGGATCCGACAAGGCCGCCTCTTCGATGCTTAACTAGTAAAATGATGGAGAATAAGGAAAAGGAAGTAGGACAGTTAGGGTTTCATACATTTCCCTCGTGGGGAGTTTTTGGTTTATACTTGAATTTCTCCTTGACTCTTGGAAAGATAATCTTGTGATTTTAGTGGTAGAATCTCTCCTTCCTTATTAGAGACCAATTCTCCTTAATTTTTGGTGAGATGATATCACTAACTTAGTTTTAAAATTTAACTTTCCTTATCTACACCAATTCTCCCTCATTTAGGATTATTATTTTGAGGAATTAAAAGATCCGTGGATGAATATCTTGTAAGCGGCAAGACGATTGGCTAGGGGACTCGGAACTTCAGATGGGGGACGTAGGTCTTTCCTGTTTGAGTAGCTCCCGTATGGTTTTGAGGTGCTGCTTCGGGGCTACATTAGTGGTTTAAACTGCGCAATGGGCCCGCAAGTACGCCTATCGATGCTGGGCTTCAGGCCCAAAATCCATGTACTCAATGCCCCTCCTTTTTTTCCATCTAGAATATCACGCTCTTCGACGTAAAAATACTGTTTAATGACCTCGTAGTAATGAATCGAGATGATTAATGCGCATATGTTCTAAGGCGCATGTTACCAGAAAATACTGTGTTCTTGATGGTGTATTTAATGCGTCTTAGGAACTTACCCCTCTATATATGATGGTGAATTTAGCGAAATCTATGCATTTCTAGCGAATTTCTCTTCCGTTAGCTTATCCCCCCCATTGTGAATTTCTTTCTGGGACAGCTAAGGTGGAATGATGGTGGGTGGAGACTTCTAAAAGCCTCTGTAACGCTTGTTGCTTATGGATATTATGTGTTTGAAGACGTCGTTTGTGTTAACCCTTCAGACGCCCCAGATGGGAGGGTCACCTTTTCAAAACTCTTCGTTGGGCCTTGCGTAGATCGATCGGAGGTCATGGATGAGGGGCCTAATTATGCTACTACCCCTTTTTCGTGAAGTTCTCAGTCTCCTGACTACGTGGGCCCTATGCCAGATGCCTTTTAAGGTTACGACTCACCAAGGCACGGCTGAGGAAGGAAATTCTGCCGGGTTAATGCATTCTTTTGTCTTTGATTTTCTCCTCTTCGTCTTCTTCTTCTTTTCACCTCTTCTTCTTCTTCTTCCTTTTTCATCTCGGCCTTTTCTTATTCTCCTTTTGGCCTTTTCTGATTTTCCTTTTGGCCTTTTTTTATTCTTATTTTGGCCTCTTTTGATTCTCCTTTTGCCCTTTTCTGATTGTAAGAAGCCTAGTACGTTTATCAGGATATTCTTGTAAGGGATCCATCAAGGTTGTTCGAATATGGTTATCTTGGTTTCAATGTAGCTATTTGGCCTTTTTTTTTTAATAAAATTGGGTTTTCGGGAACATTAATGCATTGAATTTTCTATTTCTCATTCTTTCTTCGTATCCCGACTAGAGGAGCTGGTTATCTGAAAGGGGCTCCTGAGAAGCCTTTATTGGTTTACGGAGATGCTTATCATATTTCTCAGATAGGACTGGTCATTGGCCTCTGCTTGGTTGACAAGCCCAAGCCATTTTGATGAATAAGCCCAGGGGCCTATTAGCTAGACGGAGATAGGCCTACAGGGCTCACTTGTTTTTTCTGTGCCCTAGAAGGTGAAGCGTTTTAGAATACGAAACATCGGGGGAAGAGGAGCAAGTCTCCCAATGTTGTGGTTGATCCAATGATGCCATTAATGCACCTATACATGCCTTACCTTATATAAGAGTATGGGCCCGGAAGGATGCTCTTTTGCTTGAAAGTACTCTACTTTTCTACAACACCCTTGAAGTTTTTGGTGAAGGAGTCACTTAGAGGATCCTGATCGATTTTTGTCTCCTAGTAGGTTTTTCATTTGCCCTACTTTCGATTTTGCATGGATCGTTTAGTTGTTTTGTTTCTTTTACGTGCGTCTTTCAGCAGCCGGTAGGTTTCCGGGGATCGAACTGCACATAGGGTTTTGAGATGCACCTAGGCCTGGGGGTTTCTCAATAGGCTTTGTAAAATTTCAAAGCTTTTAGTCCTGTGATTGCTTTGGTAGGATATTATCGAGTTAATTTCCCCTTTTTCTTTTTTGTCGTCTGTTTGTAGAATGGTGAGAGGTCAAGAGGAGACTTTCACCAGTCAAGTTGGGCGTAGGAGAGGGCCCAGCCGAGAGTTGCCTTCTAAAAGCAGCCTTGTCTCTTCCATGTCTATGGAGGAGTTGAGATCCTACTACCAAATCCTTGACAACATCAATTTAGAACTGTCAGACGGTTAGACTGCTTCGATGGTAGGAGAAGCAGATAGCGCCGTCTATTTTACCCTGGAGCAGTTTGCAACTGGACTTCGCTTCCCCGTGTCATCATTGGTGAAGCAGTTTCTACATGTCTCCAAGGCACCTCCTACGCTTATCCATCTGAACACTATTCGGATTCTGATGGGCTGTAGTGTGCTCAACCTTCTCTACCGACTAGATATCTCGTTGGTGGAGATTTTTTTTGTTTACACGCTGAAGCTCAGGATTGGGGGTAGATTTTCGATGTCCGCCCATAATCCAAAGCTTTAGTTTGTAACCGGACTCCCTGATTCCCCCAAGACTAAGGTAAAAGGAGTTGCCTTGGTCAGGGGCCCTTAGTATGAGATGCCTAGCTCTCTGAAGCCTTTAACGTGAATCAACCTGTAATTTCGTGTCTGCTTTTAGCTAGAATGCACCATGCTCTACTAAAGTGTGTCATGGTACTAACAAACCTCTATTTTCTTGATGTCTCTCAGACAAGCGTAGGCGAGGTTAGTTGGTAAACTGATTTGAGAAGGCTGGCTTGGAAAACATTAGGCGGTTGCTTAAGATAACAGAGGTAGAGCGCAATCATGAGCTTCGCCGACAAAGGAAGAATTTAAGAGAATCAGTCTGCAACCCTTTCCCTTATATATTACCCACTGCTCCCGCTCAAGGCCTATCGGGAGGTGTCATTACGAGGGTTGATTTCGCCTCTCCCCGATCTCCGAAATTGGTCCCGGCAGCCTCTCAACACTCTGCTCAAGAGGACCAAACAAAGGCTGCCATGGTCCTAGTGGCTCGACCATCGCCGTACCTAAGTCCATGTGTGGCTACCTCCCACCGCAGTTAAAGAAAGACGAGGGCACAACAATCAAAGGTAGCCTGTCGTTAGAAGGATTTTAGATTGGACAGATTATCGATATAGGAGGCCATTAAGGAGGAAGAAATGTTTTTAGCCTTTCCTCGTGGTTCACACACCCGAGGCGTAGAAAGCTCATGCGACCTGGAGGTGTGGCCACCCTAGTTTCGGGAGGAGAAACACGAGGCGCCTCCCGACGAGAGGCCCGCATGATCTGGCCATAGTCTTGGTGGAATCCCTGACGGCTTCTGTACTGACCTTCAGCCGGCCCAGGAAATTGCCCTTCCAAGGCTAATATACCACTAGAGGGGGAGGTTCTGGGCCATGAATCATAAGTGTCTCCAGCGACTCGCCTGCCTACCAAATACGACTAAGAAAGAAACTGGCCAATAATCATTGCTGAATGTGAACTCAGAAATCTTAATTTTCTGAAAAAAAGGCAAAATGGTAGTTTTGGTCAAACCGAATTTTCTAGATCTGGATGGACAAACGACTTCACCATTGAATCGCTCGAAATCTAGCTATCATGTCGAATTTCACAAATTCCGAGATGCTTGAATTTTTACGTTTTGAGGCACCGTGTGTTCGTGTTAAACAAGAGTTAGAGACATGTGGATGTGATTAAAAGTCACCTATTACATGTACTCATATGACACATGTTGCATGATTAGAGAGATGATGGGAATGAATGGCCGAGATTGTGCCAAGTGTCAAAAATCAAGAAAAGGGACAGATTGGGAATTATTGAAAAGGTTAATGAGAATAAAACAAAACTTGAATAGTTGTCTTCTCAAAACAAAAAGAGCAAAACGTGCAGGGGCTAGAACAAAAACGGCAGTGAGCTTGGGTTTTGAGTTTTAGAGAAAGAGAGAGCTCCTTCTCTTTAGATTTGCGGTCTTTCGGACCGTCGGTTCTTGACGGAGCAAGAAGCAAAGTCATTCTATGCGGCGAGGGCTACGCGTGGACACCGATTCGGTGGAGTTCCGAAAACTCCAAGAGGTAGGATCTTTCCTACTTGTGTTATTCTTGGCCAAGAGCCATGTAAATAGTTGGGGATGTTCCAGGCTTGGATTACCAGTTTTCGCCTCAAAACATTTGAACCGAGCGAAGAAAATCCCCATTAGCAGGCCGCGAACAAGGCCAACCCGAGGGTTTCACTGCTCACTGCAATATACGAGACTTTCGGTGAAAATGTGTGTTGTAAGTGATTCAAAATGAATTACAGTTTGCTAATTAGCCCATGTGAGCTAATTTTGGTGTTATTGATGTGAATTTAATAACATGATTTGTTTTGATTAATTATGTTAATATATATGCATGTGAATATATTAACAAGAATGTTTTGGGATTGGCATCATGTATTCCATATGCACTGGGGCACCCTAGAATATTAGGAGTGAGTGCATGACATGAAATTGAAAGAAAAACGAAAATGTTTGTGAAAGGAATTTCGATTTTAAGATTTTTCAAGAATTACCTTTGGGAGTCATTCAACAAGCCACTTCTGGGATGAGGACCATGACTGTTTCGGAGATATATCTATCAATTCGCCTCAGAGTGTAGTCTAATGTATTTATCGAAACTCGGTAGCAAGTTTTCGAGAACAAAAATCTTTTGTCTTGAAAACTGGATATTTTACTCCGATCTCGCTTGGCATATGTGAGGGAGCCTGAGGACTCTGACATGGATTGGTCATGTAGACATTCGAGTAGCCCATGTAACTTCTGATGTGATTGTTTGCCATGACATGTGCACTTAGGTGGGGAGTAAACCCATGTAGGAAATTATCACTATCGGGCTTTGCTCCACCCCGTCGAGGATCACTATTTCAGTACAAGGGAGTGTATAAAGAGGACGACGCCCTCACTCAGAGGCCGCAAAAGAAAGTCGGTCATGGGCTTTGCATTGTCATTTTGTATGCAACATATAATAGAAATTGCATATTTTAATATATGTTGAATTAAGAGTACTTATTAACTTAACTATTGTTTATAGTTGATATATTTCGTGAGTATTGATGCAGGGTCATGGCCATTATTTTACTCGGGATGCTGACCTGTAGTCATTGTAAATCATTGGGACAGGTTTTGTACTCCGTAGAGCTCCCATACAAAGTGAGACTCTGGCCCGATTTTCATGAGTGTGGTGTCGAAAGACCCAAGATCCATGAGTATTCATGGTCGACTGGTTATCAACGAGACCCCAAAGCCTCATACAAGACCATAACCAGTATCGCTGCTGGCAAAAAAAAAAAAAAAAAAAAAAAAAATACACATGATTACCTATAGTGTGTTGGGCATGGGCCTAGGATATGGAGTTGCAGTGTAGTGCCTGGTTATGATTACCTAACATTTGATATCTGATACCAGCTTCACGCGCATCGTGAGCTAAGGTAAACGACACTGGGAGCCTTGGTATGTAGAGTCGTGCATACGATATACCTAGACTGATGGGCACTCGGATGCATCATGCATCATTGTGCATTTTGGTGAATTAAATGTGATGTGTGATTGAATTGTGTGTTGTATGTGTTGGGTGCTTTGTATGCTTGGTGAATAGCATAGGAGAAATGTTGAACCCTAGGGTCGAGAAAATGTAACCTTAGGTGTTCGAGAATTTTGGGCAAAATAGTCCAGAATTAAAAGGAAAAAAAAAATTTCTAGACAGTAGCTTCAGTTTTGAACAAGAACAAGTTGTGGTTGTGAGATCCTGGAAATTTTTTTCCAGTTTTTACACAAGGAAAAGAGTTTGTAATTAAACTCTTGAAAATTTTGAAGTGTACAAATTGCAGTGTTCAAGCTACTGCATCTTCGGAGTAGCAGGGTGGCTACTGGAAGATATGAAAAAAAAAAAAAAAATTGTGCAAAGTAGAAGATGGAATGGCTACTGCCAATTTCCAACACTAGGTCACGACCTAGTTTTGAGGATGTGACATGCAGGGCGCCAGGTGCCCAGGGCAGGGGCACTGAGCGCACGACCTGATTTTTTTTGGGTCCTAGGTCGCGACTTCGCTTTGAGGTCACAACCTGGTTTAGTCATGAGAAGGTTGTGACAAGGGATTCGAAGCCAGCAGTGGCTTAGTTCCCTAGGTCGCGACTTAGATTTGAGGTCGCATGTATTGGAAACCTCGGGAGTGTACTGGCTTAATTCGAATTTTGCATCGTGACTGGGCTGGCCGGTAGGACCCGGGCCGGGCCGCGACTCAGAAAAAGGGTCGTTGTAGGTTAGGACCGACTGGAGGTCGCGATATCGATTCGAGGTCACGACCTGGTTTATCGGGTTTCGAGGGTCGCGACCGGTCGACGCCTTCAGAATCATCCGCCGAGGCTACGCATGCACTTCAAGCTTCTTAGCGACTTGAGTTTCGAGTCGTAGGAAACCGCCATCAATGTCGCCGACCGTTTTTTGTCGCGACCTGGCTCATCGAGGCGAAGTGTCGCGACCTCATTTTGTCGACTTAGCCCGCTGCTGGTGTCGCTGGATTCCGCTTTCAGGTCGCGACCTGGTTTTGGAGTCGCGACCTGGCTTAGGGCTAGGCAAGGGAAAAGGAGGTCGCAACCTAGCCTCGTGTCATGACCGATCGCGCTGCCCCACGACCGGCGCTTATGCGCGCTGACTTAGACACGCCGCGGCGACCGCACAAGAAGCGCCAGCTGCATGCGCGCCGACCTGTATTAGCGCACAAGAAGCAGACACCGACTGATCTCGGTGCTGCACCATTTCAGGTAATCGCTCAGTCACTATTTCGATCACCGCTCATGGATTAATCGCTCATGAACACCGTTCGATGAAAAGAGTACAAAATTTTTTAAAATTTTCTTGTGTGTGATTTAAAATATGGGATATTTATATTGCATTTACTATAAATACATTGACGTGGTGTGTGAAATTTTTTTTTTCGGTGTGTGAATAGTGTCTCGGGGCTGTATTTGCACCTTAGAGATACTGCATTGAATATTAACTTGTCATGTGACATTTGTAGATGGCTAGTTGCGGGAGAGGACAAAGAGGTTCGCCCACGAGGTAATCGGGTCATGCACCACCCAAGCCACCAACCACCGGCTGTCAACAAAGCTACGGTGTCGTGAGACTGTGGTCGCAGCGCTATTACACAGCTAGTGCAAGAGTAGCCAGGAGGTCCGAATAACCTTAACGGCGACACATCATCCTCCGACATTCATAAGGGGAGGAGATCCGATGGTGGCGTATCATCGTTCAATGTGGGACGAGAAGGTGTCGAGGCTACAGATTACCTCCGACACGACCAAGATCAGACTAGCTACATTCCAGCTAGAGGGTGAGGCCCAAGTATGGTGGAATTGAGCAAGGACCTCTAGAGAACTAAAGGCAATGACTTGGGCGGAGTTCCATGATCTTTTCATGGGCAAGTATTTTCCGATAATCGTGGAGACATGCAAGGCTCAGAATTCATAGAAATGGGGCTGTGGGGTCATGACGGTGATTAACTATGTGGCTAGGTTCACGGAGCTGGCCCGTTTTGTTGATGACTACGTGGCTACGGACGTGGCCAAGGTTAGGAGATTCGAGAATGGGCTAAAGCTACTCCATCTTGGGGCAGCAAGATCAGAGACTTCGCCACAGATTACGGGACTTCCATGGTCGGGACAACCTCGACCATAGAGAGAGAGGATGTAATGGGTATCCGAAAGTCATGACGCAGAGGAAGAGGGAGGATCAAATTTCTTCTTCTGGCCGTAAGAGGCAGGCACCCGCTTCACAAGAGTTTCAGACCAAGGCCAAGACTGTGCATTTAGTTAGCAGGGTGTATGATATAAGTTATTTCGCCGACAAATTCTAGGCATGTGAGACTCGATCGCCTCTGCAAAGATGTGTGGATCTCAGGATTTTGGGACAAAGACAAATCCCGGCTAGTCAGAGAACAGAGAGGATACGCTCATTCCTCCACACCCTAGTATGGGTCGAGGAACTGGGCCAGCCCCAAAAACATACAAGCACCTCTAAGCAGCACAGACTGGCCAAAGGTCAAAGTGTGGGTCGAGGTCGTGCACAGTGGCTCAAGTTCGGACTTCTAGTCGCGGCAGCAGACGATATGTTATTTATGCCGACAAAGCCAAGATATAAGACTCCAGGATTGTCCTGGGGAGGCAGAGGTCTCACGGTGTCAAGCAGGGCCGAGCATATAGAGCAAAGAGGGATATGTGTGGCACGTTTCTACTCTTGCACCTCCGTTGACTAGAGTAGCGTCAACTGGATGCATCATATTCATTTATTAATGCATCTTTGTGTGATTTAACCTGGCTAGAGGTCGAGGCCTTTAGAGAAACCATGTGGATGTTCTCTCCCTAGGATGTGGTGAGAGTTAACCCGATAGGCCGAGATCGTGAGTTAGAGATCTCCTAGATTCCGCTCATGGTGGACTTCAGGGGGATCGCACGAGCCCGCATGGGTGCACGGTATGGTCATTCACCACTCTTGGTGAGTATGAGTTGAGTTTGTCTTTGGGACTACGTCCAATGAAGACTCATAGTTCAAATCAGGAAATGAAGAGAAATTAATGTGTGCAAGGCAAAGCAAGAAGGGGCCGTTAATCCCCTGTGAAAGCCCGGAGTTAGGTGAAGGGAGACCCAAAGAGGTATCCGAAAGGTCCCGTGGGTAAGAGACCTGGTGGAAACCTAATTTCAAAGTGTGGGTGTAAGAGACCCGGGGAGATATCCCGAATTTCTGTGTGGGTGTAAGAGACCCGAGGAGCTATCCCGAATTTTTGTGTGGGTGTAAGAGACCCGTGGAGTTATCCAAAATCTCTATGTAGGTGTAAGAGACCCGTGGAGGAATCCGAAATTTCTATGTGGGTGTAAGATACCTGTGGAGTTATCTGAAATTTCTATGTGGGTGTCTATGTGGGTGTAAGAGACCCGTGGAGTTATCCGAAATCTCTGTGTGGGTGTAAGAGACCCATGGAGAAATCCGAAATTTCTGTGTGGGTGTAAGAGACCCGGGGAGCTATCTCGAATTTCTATGTGGGTGTAAAAGACCCGTGGAGATATCCGAAATTTCTGTGTGGGTGTAAAAGACCTGTGGAGATATCCGAAATTTCTGTGTGGATGTAAGAGGCTCGGCAGCCAGTAGCCGAAAAGTTCTCATGGTTCGAGAGATGAAAACACACGATCATGGTTATCACGTGACTTAGAGCTGAGGATAGAGAGTCAGGTGACTCGAGATTTGGATACCCATTGAAATTGTATTTGGTGTTGGTGAGTCAATAAGGGTTTCAGATATGGATGTCATTCTACATGGATAAGGTCAGACATTCATTTGATCAAGCCATGATCGTGACCTTGAAAGGCTTCGGCCAGCTTGTACACTAAGCAAGGATTGTGTAGGGTTACATATGCACGTGGTTGGATGCGTATGTGCATGGAATTTTGGGACGAAATTGTTTTAAGGGGGGGGAATGTGAAACCTCAAGAAAATCTAATTTTCTGAAAAATGGCAAAATGGTAGTTTCGATCAAAATCCAGAATTTTTCTAGATCTCAGATGACAAAATGGACTTCACTGTTGGAATCGTCTCGCAAAATCTAGCTACCATGTCGAATTTTGTCAAATTCCAAGACAATGTAATTTCACGCTGAGGCACCTGGGTCGAAGGTTGTAAAACAGGTTTGAGAGACATGTGATGTGACAAAAGTCACATATTACATGTACTCATGTGACACATGTTGCATGATTGGGAGATGATGAGAATGAATGGCCGAGATTGTGCCAGGTGTCAAAAATCAAGAAAAGAGACACATTGGGAATTATTGAAAAGGTTAATGAGAATAAGACAAAACTTGAATAGTTGTCTTCTCAAAACAAAAAGAGCAAACGTGCAGGGGTTGGAACAAAAACCCGGGCAGCGGAGCTTCAGTTTGAGTTTTTAGAGAGAGAGCTCCTTCTCTCCGTATTTGCTATCGTCAGACCGTCTGCTCTCAATCCGAGCAAGAAGCAAAGTCGTTTCATGCGAGGGCTACGCGTGGACACAGATTTGGTGGAGTTCCGACAACTCCAAGAGGTAGGGATCTTTTCCTACTCGTGTTATTCTTTGGCTAAGAGCCATGTAAATGGTTGGGGATGTTCTGAGGCATGGAATACCCCGTGTTTTTAGTCTCAAAACATTTGAACCGAGTGAAGAAAATCTCCATTGTTAGGTCGCGAACAAGGCCAACCCCGTGGTTTCACCGTTCATGAATAGTACTAGATTTTTTGCATTTAAAATTGTAAGGTTTAGTTCGATTCAAAATGAATTGCTTAGTTTGCTAATTAGCCCATGTGAGCTAATTTTGGTGTTATTGATGTGAATTTAATAACATGATTTTGTTTGAATTAATTATGTTAATATATATGCATATGAATATATTAGCAAGAATGTTTCGTGGATTGGCATCATGCATTCCATATGCACCGGGCACCCTAGAATATTAGAGTGAGTGCAATGACAATAAAATTGAAAGAAAAACGAAAATGTTTGTGAAAGGAATTTTGATGGAAGATTTTTCGAAGAATTACCTTGGAGAGTCAGTCTGAACGTATCACTTCGGATGAAGACCAAGGACTGCTTTTGGTGAAATATTCAAAGAATTCACCCTGAGGGTAGTCCAACGTATTTACCGAACTTTCTGGGTGAGTTAGTTTCAGAACAAAAGCTTTGTCTTTGAAATCGGATATTTTACCTACATTCAGCCTTAGGTATATGAGGGAGTCGAATGAGGACTCTGGACAATGGATCGGGTCATGTAGACATTCAAGTAGGTTCATGTAATTTCTTGGATGTGATTGTTTGCCATGACATGTGCACTTAGGGCGGGAGTAACTCAATGAGGAAATTACTCACTATCGGGCTTCTCATTTTCACCCCGTCGAGGGATCACTATTTCAGGCTGTGGAGTGTATGAGGATGACGCTCACTAGAGGCCGCGTTTAGAAGAAAGTCGGGTTTTGGCTTTCACATTGTCATTTTGTATAACATGTATTAGAAATTGTACATTTTAATATATGTTGAATTAAGAGTAATTTATTAATCCCTCGAACTATTGTATATAGTCGATGTATTTTGTGAGTATTTATGTAAAATTCATGGCCATTATTTTACTTGATGTGAACCTCAGGTCATTGTAAATTGTTAGGGCATGTTTTGTACCTTTGGTAGAGCTCCTGCATAAAGTGAGACTCCGCCCCGATTTTCTCATGAGGAAGCCGGGTTACCCGAAGATCCATGAGTATTCCATGGCCGACGGTCAGTCTACTCTAGACCCTAGATTGGGCGTCATGCGGTAGCACACATGTTCGTACCATCGAGAGGGTTCATCCAAAGGACCGAATTTTATCAAGTAGGACGCAGCCACAAAGCAGCCCAAAGTGTCCTCGCCTTTAATTAGAGCTCGGGACATGCTCACTACCATGCCGCAAACTTCCCAATCGAAGTCGGGATCAAACTCACATACTCGACATACGCTAATCTCTTTGCTTCATACTTCCATTTACCTACCGACCACCAATCGAGAGTCGCTTCTATGATGATTTTTCTCGAGGACACCTGAGATTGCTAGGTCGGCACCACTATGATTGCTTCATATCTCTGCCGTTGTTAGAGGCTGAGAAATCTCACGCACGGCCCACTCCTGGGCGACCCTCCGCTTATTTAGTCATGCCCCCAGCCCATTCCCTCGTCTTCGCGGAAGCACCATCCACATTCAGAGTCCACCAACCGGAGCTGTCTGGTTCCATTTCTTATTGAGGAATCTCTGCTAGGAAGTCAGCTAGTACCTGTCCTTTTAGTGCCAAACAGGGTTTAAATCGAATGTCGAACTCACTTAGTTCGATTGCCCATTGAGTCATTCGCCCGAATAGGTCGAGCTTATGTATAGTGCTTCTCAAAGGAAGGTTGGTGAGCACAGTGATAGGGTTCGCCTGGAAGTAGGGGCAGAGTTTTTTGGCAGCTACCCTAAGGGCTAGAGCCGCTTGCTCAAGACAGGTATATCGGCTTCACTCATAGGACTTGCTTATGAAGAATGCGCTTCGCTATCGGTGTCATTTTCTTGAATAAAGTCGCACTTATCAAACATCATAAAAGCTATGTGTAAAGGTAGAGCATTTCACTTGCCTCAGCTAGCCGTATCGGTGGTTCAAAGGAGATAATTTTAATTGTCAGTCCCCGGCCGTGATTCAGATCCCATCCCCGGCACGCTTTCGCCCCCTTTCTGTGTCGTGAAAAACAACTTCAGGTTTCAGAAGCGAAATGAATCGCCCAGCCGCTAACCGATAGTCAATCACGTGACTCCTTTTCCGTGGTAGGAGGCCAAGATTCCATAATGGCTTTGAGTTGAACGGATTGGCTTCAACTTCCTCGCATCAACATGAAGCCTAGAATTTACCCAAATCAATTCCTCGAACGCACACTTGGGATCAGTTTCATACCGCTCGCGCGTTGTCTTCTCAAAAGTTTCAGTGCTTCGTATGATCGGGGCGTTCTTTGGTCTTGATAAGCATATCATCAATATAAACTTCCATTGTCATGCCAATCAAGAATAAATATCTTAGTCACCAACTCCATGGGTTGCCCCAAAGATTCTTCAAACCAGCGGCATCATGTTGTAGCAAAGATAGCCCAGGCGGCGTAATGAAGGTCAGTGCTTTCTCTCGCATCAGTGCATTGAATCTGGTGATAGCCGTGAAGGTGTATTCAGAACGATAGCATCCTATGCTCAGCAGAGGCCTCACGATATGATCTATTCGCGGGTGGGCGGGCAAGCTTATCTTTCGTATGTTTATTTGAGGTCCGTAAGCCACTACCTCCATTTATCGCCCTTCTTCGGGACTGCTATTACATTTGCGAGCCATTCGGGATACTTCACCTCTTTGATAAAACCTGCACTCAATAGGTTGTCTACCTCTGTTTGAATAATCTGATGGCAATCTTGGTGGAAACGCCTTATTTTTTGCTTCACTAGTTTCACAGGCAATCACATTTGGGCTTTATGAGGCCAATGTCATCGATCCCGCCATGTTCGAGTGACTCCAGGCAAATATATTCACGTTCCCCAACAATACGTGTCGTAGTTGTTCTTTTTCTTCGCTGGATAATAGAGTGTTGATATATGTGAGTTTCTCCAACCCGTCCAACGCTACTGCCTCTAGAGGATCCACAGCTAATGGATCCTTTTCTTCCTCCCTTACCTGGGCAGCGAGTTGTAGCTGCTATGTGGGAATGCGATCCCTGAGGGGAAGAACGCCTGAACCTTTTTCCTCTCTCTGTTCCCTCATGGATAATTGGTAGCATTGTCAAAGTGCCACCGCCGCTAGAAGATCGACCGCCTCAAGACCGTTGTTAAATAACTAACCATTTACGATATGTCAAGGCTACTTTCATCGAGTGCGCCGACCGCTTACTATGCACTGCATGGTCCCAGATCATGGATAACCGAGAATAAACCCGCTGAAGTTACTAGCCCTGCTTGTATAAGAAGTGTGATGTATCCTAGTGTCGTGGTTGTTGCGCCGTTGAAACCGTAGAGATTCGCTCCAAATCGACCAAGATTTCATGAGGAAAGCTTCATCCGTTGAAAGCTGGTACCAGAATAAATTTATGGCGCTACCATGATCTACTAGTACCCTGTGCACATCAAAGCCATTAATACAAAGGGTGAGTATAAGTGCATCGTAATGGGGTACAATTACCCTATTGGGGTTTACTGGGGGAAAGGATATGGGGCCGTCTATAAGCTTGGTATCTTCTTTCTGCAGCCGCCAAGGTGGACAACGCTCACCCAAGCTTTGACTACGGGCTGGGCTACTCAGAGCTTCTTTGTTAGCGCTTTGACTAGCATCGACCGCCGCTGCCCTCCCAGCTTATAGTTTATGGCGTGCCTTAGGTTTGGGTGGCGCGATCAAGGCAATGGTGATTATGCCCATTGCAGGTGAGGATTCCTCCTCCCGGTCAACTTCCTTGATATATCTCCTGAGGTGCCCCACTTTAATCAGTCTTTCTACCATAAATTTTAGGCTTCGGCACCTGTTGGTCTCATGCCTATGATCCCTGTGATAATCGCATCGCATGGATGGGTTTCTCTAAGAGGGGTCTGTCTGGATTAGCACAGGCCATTTAAAATCACTGCTGCGACGAGGGACAAATAACCTCTCATAGTGATATCTGTGAGGGAGTGAATTACGGCCTCTTTCTTCTTAGTTGGTCTCGAGGTCGCTCCGATCATTCCCCTACCCTCGTCAAACTCGTGTGACTTCTTTTCTCCCATGGTTGCCAGCCACTTGCTCATGATCATGACTATTTGAGTTAATGCACGGATGTTATCTTCCAGGGTTAAATATTTGTCTGCTCGTCTGTACAACTCTTCCATTATAGCTCCATGAGGTTTAAAGACAATGAGCGTGAGGAATGGAGTGCAGACGCGTAAAGCTCTTCTCTGGGGTTTCAGAGGATCGCGGCCCATACTATAAACTTCTACTCGATTGATGGCTGCTCAATCTCTATGGTAAAGTCCCGTAAGGTTTCCTCTTCTTTCTTTATTATGGTATGCAAAAAACTAATATTTCTCTTCTTCCGCACTAAGCAAAGGTACTAGGAGATGAATGCGGTCCAGAGCTCACTGAACAAATTTACTAAATTCCGCGGGAGCCTGTGGAACCAAGCTAGAGCTGGCCCTTGGAGACTAGCCGGGAAGACTTTACACAGCAGGTGATCATTTCCGGCTTTCAGAGTCATCGCCACTGTGCAGCTACTGGCCTGGCGTCGTTGTCGGGCCGAACATAGCAAACGTTGGCATGATGAACCCTCGTGGTGGCTCATAATCAAGGATGTGTTGCCCTAGGGGCGAAGAGAGTATGTCATTGGGACCCTGACCGCTAGAGGCAAGATGTGAGCGCGGGCCTTGCTCAAGACAAGATAAACCTATCGGGCCGGCATTGTGCCTCGTAGGTGCTACGTGTTCCGTGCGCTCGTTTGGTCGATTCTAACCCTACCATTTGTTCGACCCGAACGCACCACCATTGAAATCGCCGAACGCGGTGGTGATGAGTGCCTTGGAAGCGATCATTCGTTGCTTTTACTATCGAGGGATTCGCGAACTACATGAGGATAGCTCGTTGTCTGCCGGGGTATCTACATCATCAAGGGTGATAGGCTTCTTTATTTTAACTTGAATGACTGGATGCTTTGCTTGACCATCATTCAAGGCGGTCTCTCTTGGTCGAAGATCATAATCTTTTCTCTACTCGGGGACCATGATCGACGCTTTCATGTTACATATGCTCAGCACGTTCTTGTAATTCCTTCATTTGTCTGGCTTGCTCCTCCTGTTTCTTCTCCTTATCTTGACGCCAATGAAGAAATCGATCTTCGTCGACCGGGATTACTGGTCAGCAATATCAGACCCGTCGACGAATCAAACGAGGGAAGGGGAACCGTAGGGAGTCACCGGTGGTGGAGGGCCATCGATAATCACCGGAGCCAAGCCCCCATGTCGCCGACGGTGACTTTTGTTTTGATTCCCACATACTCTACGCTAATCACAATACATACCATTCAATTCTAAGCAACAAAGGGTCTGGTATAAACCTGCAAAAACGTAAGGGATAATCTGAACCGACAGTTTTTCTGTGGCTATAAGAATTCCATTGAAATGTAAAACAAAGCACAGACAGCTCGAAAAAACCCAGATTTAATTCTCTTTTTTCCTAAAATATCTTTAACAACAAATTAAACCCAAGTTTCATTTTCCCGAGAAATGGAAAGAGAGATCAGTGAGATTAGAGTGGAGATAATACCTTCGTCGTCTGGAATATGCTGAGCATGGGATGTGAAGTGAGAGAGACAGAAGAAACACAGAAACAAAAAGAGAAGAAGAGACGAAGAACCCATTAATTCGCTTTTCGCTGATAAGTGAAAGGAATGGGTTTTTGAAGAAGAGGAGAAGCTTCTAATGTTTGATCATATCAACCCTACGTTCATGGCTGCACACTACTTTTCGTGTTTTTTTTTTTTTACATTTTTTATCTTTCATTAAATTATTATTTTATAAACTCACGTGAGTTATATATTATCGTTCTGTTTAAGCCATGAATTCCCAGGAAATTCATGGCATGGAAGAAAACATGTGAGAAAATTAAAATAATTTTGTTATATATTGGAAAAACAAAAGGTGGACTTGGTTGTTTACAAAATGCTTGAATATTAAATTAAATTTATAAAATACTATTTAATGATTTTTTTTTTATATTACTTTACTTTGCATTATATCATAGTATTTTATTAAATTATCATATCCCCGTGGAAGCTCTTAGTGACTTGAGTTAAGTATTATTGTCATTTAATGATGTTATTTTATTATTTTTCTTCGTATAAAAAATGAAAGCTTTGTATTATATTATTATAGTATTTTATTCTTTTAAGGATTCAGAACCTAGAATTTCTCATAAACCATCTTGAGCCATATGTCAACCAATGATGGAAATATCGGTTTCGACAAATATATCGGTACTCAGATTTTATGGATATATTGGAGATATATCGGTGGATATTTTTACATAAATATCGATATATCCGAAATTAACAAAAATATTTTTAAATTCATGGAAATATTTTCTAAAAGTGTAAAATAGTCATTAATAATCAAATATATATATATATATATATATATATATATATATATATATATATATATATATATATATATATATATATATATATATATATATATATATATATATTAAAATTACATTACAATAAGCTTTTAAAATCAAAATGAAGATCGATGTAGTTCCATTACAAAATTTGATGGAGGAATCTTATCTTGATAAAGATAATATTCATACCAAGACATGGTGTTTTGATAATATTGATTATATGATCGAACATGTCATTTATAAAACACTACTAGATCCACAACTTCCATGATAAGAAATTCTGCATTCATCCACATGCTACGAGATATTAACTATCATGAAAATTAATTTATTAATATATTATTACTAAATTAAACTAATTTAAAATATGAAAAACTTCATATAATATAAATTTATAATATGTATTAATAATATTAACTAATATATAACTTCATTTCAAATATTAACTAACATGAAATGTTAATTTATTAATATATTATTACTAAATTAACTAATTTAAAATATGAAAGTATCATATAAACTATCACAAAGAAAAAAAATTGGAGTGAAATGAAAATTGGATATGGGTAGAGATAATTTGTGATTAAATTGAATGATTTTAAAGGTATTTATAGATTTTTTTGGGTCAAAATAGCCGTTGGATGGTAAAAAAATATTTGTAATTTAATTATAGCTGTTGGATTTAATTTTTGTGCAAATATGACCGTTAGATCTTCTTTAAACCGTTGGGATCAATCCATAACTATTGGATCAAGTCATGATTTTAAATCTAACCATTTGGATATATCTCCAATATATCCCGATATATCGCTGATATTTTACTGAAAAATTAAACTAACGCGTGCGTGTGTCACATACCCGATATTTCCACGATATATCGGTCCAAAACCGATATATTGGCGATATATCGCCAATATTACCGATTTTTTCTCGATTTTTCGCTCAATCGATTATCGATGGCTGGCCGATATTGTTTCAACCTTTACTGATATCTGATATATCGGCGATATATTGATCGATATATCGGATATTTTAAACCTAGACGTCAACTACTATTACATTTTATTTCCTTGTCCCTATGAAATAGTTTTTTTTTTTCTTTCATTTTTCTATTTTCTTAGGTAATCTTTGGCCCTTGAAAACTTTAAGAAAATATGTAAAGGATAAATGTTAAATGAATCATTTTTGTTTGTTTTTCAAACTCCTGTCTTTCATATTTTTTCCTTTATATGATTAAATTACACAATATTAATTACATTTGATTTTTTAAACATAAAAATTATTATTCATATTATTTATTCGAAACAACACATTATATTAATGATCCGAACAAAGTTTTTTTTTTTTTTTGGATAAGTAATGATCCAAACAAAGTATTAAATTCATTGAAACAAGAAAAATTGATATTTAGTTAGCCCTTTTTTTAAAAGCTATATATATATAATATTAAATACACTTAAGTTTCTAGGTTAAACCTGCATTGCGATTATTCCATTTGGACTTAAACCTAGGAACCCAGTCTCTATACCTATTTGAAACAATGAACATGCTCTACCATTTGAGCTAAGCATGATAGGCTTAAAAGCTATATTTGATTAACCTTTAAATATATTAAAAAGTATCAAAGAAAAGAAAAAAAAATAAATATATATATATATATATATATATATATATATATATATATATATATATATATATATATATATATATATATATATATATATATATATGGTCATGTTTGACAATTAGCGGATAACTCATAACTGTTAGCTGTTAGTTGATTCTATTAGCTAATTCAAGTAGTTGTTTGTATAAATGTATTTGGTAAAATTTAGTTGATAGTTGATAGTTACTTAATTATATAAAATGACTAATAAGGACAATGAGTTTTTTTTTTTTTTAATAATTTAGATTTATAAGGTGGGTTTATTGGAAATAAGGTATACTACTATTGAAGAATTAAAATATTATTTACAAAAAAAAGATTAGTCATTTTAAAATTTTAAAATATACAAATTTCTTGTTGCTAATTTGAAAAAATATTAACATTGTGCAAATAGATAAATATTACTATTAGTTTATGAATAGAGCTGTGAACAATTTTTTTAATGTAAATTAATGATAAATATGTCATATTCTTAATATGTCAAGTTCTTCATAATAATTAGATATTAATTATTGAAAATTGGGCAATTATCTAGTGAGCTTTCGTAGAGTTTTGTTAGAGAACTTTAGGGTAAGGACGGTAATTATTGACAACTTTGAGACGTACTTGTCTTTTCAACTGCACATATGTAATCTTCTATTTGAAAACGCTGCTCCTAACATCGTTTTTGAAACTAGCGAATTGGGTCTAATCCTCTCTTCACCAAACAATGATATCATAATTCAACGCATGTTATATGTTAAGTAAGTTAATAATTAACAACTTGACCCACTTTGAAGAATCAAAGTTTGATACTTTGTTAATTTATGAATTTACATCAATGATATAAATCATTGTGTTTTTACTTTAATAAAATCATTGAAGGGAGATATGAGAGGGCAAAACTGAATTCTCATATTCAACCAAGGAATTTTGAGAGATGACATCCATAGTTCATTTACTGCCCAAAAACATTCAGTCTTCAAAGTGCCTTAAGATGTCTGTAATTGTCTAAGAACCTTGGGGAGCTCTCTGATATTTCTACCACAAAGATATTTTTCTTTATTAAGGAGAGTTTATTCAGAGAATTTCATACATAAATTATAATTTTATAACAGGATATAATAGCTGCATCAGAGAACTCCTAGAAAATGGGACTCAAACCAACCAAGGGTGTCTCAAGATCAATTTTGTTGCATGAATATTGAGAGACTGAAATGAGAAAGTAATCAAAGTTCATGGATTAAAGTAAGTTTAAGTAAGCACAGAAGTTATTAATGCAAGCCATTGTTTGGTTGCAGAGAAAACACAGGAAAATTAAAAAAAAAAAAAAAGAAAAAGAAAAGAGCAACACCCCTCTTTCTCTGATGCTTCAAGAATTTCCAGAACATGACAAGATGAAGAGAATAACAATCCATGAACTTAAAGCATTGAAATTATAAAATCAAATTACAAAGTTTGGAAAACTCAAATTCCAACATCAATTTTCCTCAAATTTTCCTAAGAAAACGAGATGCTACGGAAAACCCAAGTTACATTTCACCAGAAATGAAAAGAAAAGTGAATTACAGAGCTTCTGGTACCTTCATCGTCTGGTAGAAGTTGAGTAGAGGATGTGACATCCAACATTGGATAGGGATGAAAGTTTCTGGTATTATAAAAGTATAAGCTACTCTGAGCCCATTATATGTATTTGAAGATGGCACCTTTGGATCCAAAGTGGACAATAGGTACTTACAGAATGTTATTATTACTTTCTTTTCTTTTTTTTTTCTCCATTGGAGTCGTATCTTATTTTTAACAAAAATATTTCTAACACACAATTCTAATCATACCACAAAATATAGCTATTTCTGCTTCTAGTTCTTCGACAGAAAACTTCAAGCAAGAACTACCTGGGAAGTATCATAAGCACACCTCATATTTTCATTGATCCTTCCAAATTTATATTGTAAAGATCTTGATGTTGTGTAAGAAGCCTACTTGATGATGAAAAATACTTTGTTTCTTCTCTGCTATGGAGGGAAGTTGAGGAATCAATCAACGCCCCATCAACTGATACGCTGCCTTGGAGCTGACTGTCTCGAGAGAACGTCGAGGCATGAGACTGGCTGTCCAGTGAGACCTTCTCAAAGGCATTGATTCTCATATCTGGGTTCATCCTATCAACCTTGATCGTCGGTGCTTGGACTGCAATTTTTCCTTCAAGCATACTGACTACATAGGACATGCATGGCCTGAGAGTGGGAGATTGATTGGTGCATAAGAGGGCCAAGTTCAGCATGTTCATCACCTCCTCCTCTGAGTAGTTTGAACCGAGACTTGGATCTACCAGCTCCATGAGGTTTCCCTGCTCCTGCAGGACATAAGCCTGCAGTCCAATGAAGAACCCAAAACATGTTTTTTGTTATAAGCATACATGGTCAAGAAATGACAAAGCAGAAAGTATGAGGAAGAAGACAATGTTTACCCAATCCCGAAGATAAACACACTCTTGCTTCTGGGTCTGTAATTAAAAGTTGTTTTTCCTGCTGACAATTTCAGAGAGCAACAATTCCAAAGCTGTAAACATCTGCTTTGTCGGTCAAGTAACCCCTCATTGCATATTCAGGAGCCATATATCCTCTTAAGAGAAGTCAGCAACATGGTGATCAGTCTTGTGCTATACTTATTTTTAATCGATATATGCAGAAAATTATTTTTGGAAAAGAGTACTGTATATGCATGAACCCACTTCAGAAACTTTGCAGTTCTACTAAATTCTGCATCTCTAAAACCAGAGAAAGAGGATCATCGCATTTGCTTCTGAATTTCAATGAAGAAAACTGACTTTTTGAAACCCCAAATGGAAAAAAGAACTGCTAGCTGGAAACTTCATACTTTATTTTTTTGGTGAAAAAAGACTACGAATAAGGAAACTTACATATATGATTAAAAGATAAACCAAAATTAATAATCTTCAACACCAAATATTATAAGGCCCCCTAGGAAAATCTGAGCACCAAATATTAGGATTAGTATTGAAATCCCATACTCTTAGTGGTTGATTAATTTTTCTATCAATCTCATCATATCAATTTGTTATTTTTTTGGACATGGATTCAAATGCATATACAAAATTGATTTTGGTGCAGGGAAGCCAATAACAGAAGGAGATGAGCGAACACACTCACATTGTTCCAGCTATTCGTGTGCTGATATGGGTGTTCTCTTCTTCATCCAGTTTAGCCAAGCCGAAGTCAGATATCTTGGCATTTAGATACTTATCAAGCAGCACATTTGTTGCCTTTATATCTCTGTGGACGATTTTCAATCTTGATTCCTCATGAAGATATGCTAATCCCCTTGCTATATCCAAGCATATCTTCTTCCTAGTTCGCCAGTCCAAATTTAGCCTGTGCTCGTCATTGCCTACAATGTGGAAGAGGGAAAGACACAAGTCATTATATTCATTCTTGAAAACAGAACAAAAAATGTAAGTCAAGTATTTACCAAAAAGTGCACGGGCAAGACTATTGTTTTCCAAATATTCATATATGAGCAACAACTGGTTTCCTTCGATGCAACAGCCATAAAGCTTCACAAGATTTGGGTGTTGTAAGGCAGATATCATTCCTATTTCATTTATAAATTCTCGGTTCCCTTGCTTTGATTTAGAAGACAGCTGCTTAACAGCTATTACTGAACCATCTGACAGTACACCCTAAGATCAAGCAGGACAAAAATTTGAATCATGAACTCAGAAAAGGTAAGGATATGAGATAGCTGCAGAAAAATATTGCATTTCCCTCTTAATCACTGCTTGAGCATACAGTTAGTTGTCAAAGGAAAAACCAAATCTGTGACTACCTTGTAACCGTCTAACCACCTTCACTCAATCTTATTTGCAGGGGCAAAGTTATTGCAGCATCTTTGATCTGTCGTAAACTAAAATAACCTGTGTGCATCCTTAGCTCACGTAGTTCTGTAAGTGAAATAAAATTGGCAAAAAACAAGCACAGAGATTATTGAATATTTCCAAAGTAGTGTCACAACTTCAAAGAGATGAGCCATTAGAGTCACAAATTTCTTGCATGATTAATCTCACCTTTATCTTCAATGTCTTTTTCTACTAGGTAGCCTTTCATTCGCAGGAGTCCCAAAATCAATGCAAGGACCACACATGAAGTTATCACAATGCCAATGATAGCTCCAACAGACAGCCCCGGGTTGGGATCAAATTCTACAAGAAGAATAAGAAGTGTAACGTCATGACAAGCTAGTGGCAAGAGAAGTAGTAATTCAGGGAATATGAGATAAGCTCACTTGGTGTCACTGCAATAGCAGATATAAGAGGTCCATATACACCTTTCTAGGTATGCATTAACCTTGCCTGACCAGTATAAGTGGATCTCCAGAGTGCTACCAGTAACGGTAGCATTGAAGTCCTCATGAATGCCCTTTCCAGCACCTCCAGCTTTTTCCATTATATTATAATCGGTCAAAACTACATTCCCCTGTAAGAAAAGTTTCAGTCAGTTATTTACATATTTGGAATAGAGAAAATGGAATTGATATTTTTCACTTACTTGAATTGCAACATCGAAAAGGCGCTTCCCAAGGCTGTCGAATGTCTGACCATTGGAAAACATTATTTCAGCAAAGTGGAGTCGGACATTATAAGGGCCGTTTTGCAAGCAAAATCCATAATACTTGAGTGAGATGGGAGCAAGACGAGCAGTTTGGTAGATCTCTTCATTCTTTGAGTTCAAAGAAGATGTGGTTTTGGCTACAAGATCATTTTCCTGTCTGCCCAGGAAAACCCCTGTACTGCTAGAAGCCCATTTGTTTGAAGTAGCAATAAAGAACTTTGATGATTCTTTATCATCGTCTTTCTCATATGTCTCCTTTTCAAAAGGTACTTCCTCTCCTCCACAATTGATATACAAGGAATAGTCTGCAATTTAATGTAATTGGAATCAAGGCAGAGATTCAAGTTGTTTGGCACTTCATACTAACACAGTACAATAGGTTAACAAAAGCATACATTCAGGTTTTCCAGAAGAGCATGGGAGATCCTTCTGCAAGCACCAAGGGATCCTACAAAATTGACCTTTGATTCAGTCCCTTTATTTATAATTCTAATAATGGAATGCACATGTGAAACAAGGTTGGAAGAACTTACATGTTTCTTGCTGAAGATGCATAACTGGAAACCAAGTTCCTGCAGAGTGAAGAAAAAATGTAGGAAGAAGATAAGGGAAACACAGAACAGAATGTACAAATAATGGATGGAAGAAAACTTACACTGGATAATTGCATGAGTCAAGATGTGGCCTTGTAAAGTTGTTGTAAGATAAATCACTGTAACAGAGATTGAAATGGAGTTAGTGATATATGCCTTGACCGAATGAGAGATTGAAATATTAGTGGTTTCACAAGAACCACTAGTAAAGAAAGACCACATCTATATGTAACACCGTACAAAACATGAATGATATAGTAGCCAAAAAAGGATAACAAAAGACTGAGAAATACTAACATATGGTTCTCCTTGTCCGATATTATCCAGCTAGGCACTTCTCCAGTCAGTGAATTGTTGGTGAGAAACCTGTGCACATAGACAACATCATATCTCAGTTACAATTAAATAGGCCATTAATGGATAAAAATGACTGGTTAAGGAGCAGATTAAATGTTGATTTCAGAATATTTGGGCTTGTACTTTACTACAAGTATTTAACTTACATGTTATCAAGTTTTGTTCTCTCCTTGCCTTTTTCCTCAAAGGTATCTGGAATTTTACCTGTCAGTCTGTTGAAGCTCAGGTCACTGCAAGAAAAAAGTTCAACATGAAAAAGGAGCAGCATCCATACAACCATGTAATTTACTGATTGTATGTCATAGGAGAATCATAACCAGATTATATTTTTCTTCCCCTTTTATACAAACATAACAATGAAGAAAATTAAGAACACTCATTCAAAAAAACTTACAGAAGTTTTAAGTTTTCAATATTTCCAATGTATTCCGGGATTTCACCTGTAATCGAGCAGTTTCTCATCACCCTACATAACACAAATGAGTAAAATGTCTTGATAAGTAAATGGAACATAAAGGGCATAACTTAGGACTGCAGCTTGTCATGATTCATAAAATAGAGTTTTGTCCCAAAATAATACATTTAAAAAAAAAAAAACCAATCGTTGTTGAAAATAATGCCCAAACTAGTATTTAAAACCGGTGTTCAAGACGTTGGGGACACGCCCCTTGAGGCGCACCCCAAGCCTTAACAAAAGGCCCTTTTATAAAAGTAAATTATCTTTATATTAGATAATTATATTTTTATATTAGATAATTGTAAAATACATTGGATAATTCTATTTTCATATTAGATAGTTCTATTTTTATATTGAATACCCTATAATATTTTTAAAACTTGTTTCTAAAAAATAGTTTAAAAATATAATAATAAATTATTTCGATAAAATATAAATATTTTATATTAGAAAATTATATGGGAAAATTCTTTTAAATTGATAATTTCAAAATGGATATTAACGTTTTATCCATATTTTGGGACAAAACTCCATAAAATATATCTTTCTTCAACTCACAATCTGATTAAGTTTTCCATATACTCCAAATTGGGGAACGGTGTAGTTGGTCCACTCAAATCAGATATAATCCTGATGATTAAGACACGGAAAAACAAAATTAAATACTTATATTTATGAATTCGATTTTAAACATGAAGAGAATCAAGAACTGAAGATAGCAATTATTAGATAGTGGAACACATGCTCACAGTTCTGATAAGTTTTTCAATTGAGATATAGTAGAAGGGATGGGCCCCTCCATTGATGTGCCTTGCAGATACCTGCAACAGTTTAATATGTCCATCGATAACTAAAGAATTTATCTGAGCTTGTATGAGATATTTCTAGGTGGACAAAATGGCAAATTAATGAAATGAAGTATGATACTCACAGTTTCTCAAGTTGGGTCCAATTCCCAATCCAATCTGGTATCTTCCCAGATAAATTATTCCCATCTATCCTACTACAAATGGTACATGGAGTTCAGAAAATTACAAATTTCCAAAAATGTATAAATGTCCAAATAATTATACCACTTACAAATCCTTTAGGTTCTTCAGATTGTGAAAACTTTCTGGTATTGTTCCTATAAAATTGTTTGCAGAAAGAACACTGTAGGAGCACCAAAATAATAAAAAATGAAGGCAGATTAGTTCCCTGGAAATAGTAATTAGACAACACGAAAAGAATGGGTAAGTCAATGCAAAGTCTTATGTTGAAAAACATTATGAAAAAATAATTTCCCATCAATGTTTATCACTCTCCAAACAGAGCAACTTCCCAAATGATGAACTTTGGTGTTAGAAGCGTCCTTATCATCCCTACTGCTATCCTAATCTACATTAAAATCATAATTCTGAATCTCCATTTTCATCATAGATGAATTAATGAACATTAAACCGGTTTTAACGTAGCATCTTAAAATTCCACTTCTAAAACTAAAATCGTAATTTCTAGTGTAAAATTCAAAATTTTTCTGATTCTGACGACAAAACAGATTTCACCGCTGGACCGCCTCAAATCTAGCCTAATTACATCGAATTTCATCTAATTCCGAGATAATCGGAATTTGCACGTTTTTTCGTGAGACACCGAGTACGGTGTCAGAAAACGATATTTCGATGCGACAAAAGCCACATATAACACGATCTACGCAACACAAGTTTAATCGACAGCATAAACAATGAATAGTTGTCTTCTCAAAGTGAAAAGCCAAAATGTGCAGGGGTTGAGAGAAAACGTCACAGTGGCTGGATTTTTAGTTTTTAGTGAGAGAGAGAGTGACTTCTCTAAGATCCTGCCATCTGACCGGCCGGATTTCTTCGGTGAAAAAGGGAAAGAGTTCTACGCATGAGCGGAACACGCAGTGCATGTGCTCTTTCGAGTTTCGACAAATTCCACGGAAAGAGTGCTTTCATCCTACTTGAGCTAAGCACTCGCTAAGTGTTTTGTTAATGTTTCGCTGGCTTGCCAACGTTACTTCGACGGCCCCAAATTCAAACCGAGGTGCTGGAAGTTTTAGAAATCCATGTGGACAAGCCCGTGGATCGCCCACGGATCGCTTGGGTTGTTAATGGTAAATTGTGCTATAAATTGTATCAGGTGTGTATGAGGCTCTAATGTGGCTATGAAATCCAAGCTACCAGTGGAACCGATGTTTGATGGATTGGTCACAACGCACTCGAGGGCTTTTATCGTTCATGTGAATAGTGTTCACGTAAATAATTTTGTGAGAAAATGTGTTTATCGAGTAATTCAAATCGATTGTTTCGTGTTTGTTAATTAGCCCAATATAAATGACTTGCCAGAATTCGATCGGTAATCACATATCATACTTTCGTGCGATATAAATTATGTAAATGTAATGCACGATGATATATTTGCAAAGTTGTTATATAAATCGTTGAAATGACATAATGCATTTCATATGCACCGCAACTCTAAACTACAAAGGCACGCATACGAATTTTCCGAAAAATTTAAATTGGCCATGGTGCGACTTTCAATGAAGACGATTTCTGAGAATTCGCCATTGAGATGGTCCTACAATTACACGTCGGAGGAGCCCATGTATTGTTTTTGAAGGTTCTCCAACACATTCGCCCTCGAGGGTAGTCTCATATTTTACCGAGATTCTAGATGTGATTTCAAGAACAACAAGTTTTGTTTTGAAAACGATATTTTTCCTCATACTACTACAGTAAAAGCAGGAGTCGGTGAGGACTCCTGACACGAATGCACACAGAGATTCAAGAGATCACGCATTTACCTGAGCCACACTGCTTATTATCGATCATCAAGATACGCACTTTAAAGAGGAAGAATTCCATTTAGTAAGCCTGATTCCACTATCAAGATTAAACACCTCAGTTTGTTTTAATTATATTATTTCAGGTACAAGGAGCGTACGAGGAGACGACTCATCTTAGAGGCCGATTTTGAAGAAAGCCGAGTTGTGGCTTTGATGATTTTATGATGTATAACATGTATTAAATTATAGAATTTTAATATATGTTTGAAATAAGAGTGAATTATTAACTCTTGATCTATGGTATATAGTCGATGATATCACGTAGCATTGCTGTATAGCCCGCGGCCGCTTACTCATGTATATGTCTTATGATGTCAAGTAGGATGCTATGTATTTCTGGGTAGAACTCCGTACAGCGAGACTCGTCCGATTTTCGCAGCAGGCTTTCAAGCAATCTCGACATTCACAAGTATCTGCTGGTCAGATGGTTGTCAACGGACCCCCGGGAAATGGGGTGCCACACTTAAAGTTACAAAAATAGGAATAGCCTATATGAGTTTCTATCTGTTAGTCCATAAAAACTGCCAAGTTCATAGTCATGTTTGCCTATATTTGTCTTCTTAGTTATAAATAATTGTCATGGTTCACCGTGGTAGCTAAAGGGACGAAAAAGGTGGATTGAACTTTCATATATATGAACATCAATCTTCCCATTATTTTCATCAACTCAAGGTAAATGAACTCAAGATAAATGAACTCAAGATTTAGCAATCATGCAATAGAGAATGAACTTAACCAGCTATACAATCAACATATCCATGAGGCATTTCATCATATAAAATGCATTATGAAAGTCTTTGATTCAAAATATCTTCCTAAAATGGCTTGGGGCATTTTGGCACTAAGCACACAAACTCGAAATACAAGGACTTAATGATTAATGAAATAAATGAAATGAATAACTAATATGCATATAAATTATAAAGAGTGGGATGAGAAAAGCCTTCTTACAGTCTTCTTAAATTAGTCAATTTTTCAAGACTTGTAGGAAGATTTCCTTCAAGCTGATTAGATTCCCAAGACCCCCTGGCAAATTCGGACACAATCACACAAAGATCATAAATCTCTAATAAGTATTCAACTCCATTTCATGACTTACAGCTCCTCAAGTGCATTGATATCGCTGATTTCATCAGGAATCGAACCATAGATTCTATTCCCAAAAAGAGAGCTGTGGAGCACCAAAAGTTAAAGATCCCCAATTGAGAACTATTACTTAGTAACCATCGAAAACAAATATCCTCAATTACCAGCAACCCGCAATTAATCGTAACTATTAATAGTAAGAGGAAGATGACGGAAACTAGTAGGGATTGATCCATTGATATAGTTGCAAGAGAGATCACTGTTTAGAAAAAGAATAATCCCTTTAGTACATCTTTATTTTACATGTTCACCGGATAAAAGGGGCCATTCTTCACCAAAGTAGTTGGGTTCAAGTCAGATACTGGAGGTGACTGTACAATTTTAAAAACTAAATCCCACAATGATAATTAAATAAATTTGCAGGCATTATTAGGTGTCCCATGACAGTGTATCCATCCATTATTATTACATAGCACATGAACACAAAAGTTGGTAATCACCACAACAAAACTGAATTGTAATAATTTGTTTTAACCTTTGTCTGCACTTAGCATTACGATTATTACTTCAAAAAAGCAAAAAAAATAAATAAATAAATAAAAATAAAAAATCATGTAGTTAGTTTAAACTTCCAACCCCATGTAAGAGTGGGATTAGCGTGTTATCGTGAGTTATGAAATTTGTCTGATGTTTCAGTAAAACCCCTAATGAATAACAATGTCACTTACAGAACTCGCAGTATACAAGATCTCCAAACCTTGCAGAAAGCTCATTCAAATCAAGACCCTTCAACTCTCTGTAATTCACAAAGGGTAGCAAAATGAACAAGATAAGAAAAAATACAATTGATTTATAACAAAATAACTAGACTTGGTATTTAGGCTAAAGTGCTCATGCCTCAAGCATATTGTGCTTGCGCTTAATTTTTTCTGACTCGGATAAGAACTTGTTTTATAAGTGGATTTAGGGAATTCAGGATCCTCTTTTGACTTACGCTATTGATTCCACTGTTTTAGAAAGCACTTGTAGCATAAAAAGCGTTTTTGAAGAAAAATCATAAGTTTGGTAAAATCCAACAAACACTTTCAAAAGGTAAAAATATAATTGATAGGATTTCCTTAAAAAGCACTTGATCAGTCATTCTCTCAAAAACTCAAGTTCCATTAGGCCATTTCACTCAGCCCCCAGAAAGTAAACTTAGAATGGCAGGAGGAATTGTTCACCAACATCTCAAAGCTGATGTGGAAGCAAGACAGCTTCCAAATCAAGTTCAACAGTATCGAAATTGAATCAAAATAAACAAATACTGAACTTTTGATATATGTATCACGCCGCGGCAATGCTGGGCGAAAAATCATATACGCCATTTATTACTAAGAAATGTGCACTCTGGGCATTGAAGCGTATTAATCCAGATGCGGATATCATTGCACTTTGTCTCTCCAATGGTCTTATTGAAGCCTGTGCATGAAGTTGGACTTTGGCCTAACTTCCAATACGTGTTTTTTAGCTTTGAGGATATTATTTGAAGGGTTTTCACTGTTACAAAGTAGATACAAAATGGTCATCCATATGGGATTGATAAATCTATAGAAAAAGAATTATTAAGTGTAACAATTCTACGAAGTGTAATCCTCTATGATCAATTTCTATCTTCAAAGTAACTTCTAAGGAGATTTCTGGTATTTCCACCACTAAAATATCACTCTCTCTCACTTGTCACCATCACTTGTCAGGTGGGCGCCTAAAGCCCAGTGAACAAAAAATCTGATTTTTCGAACGATTTTTCGACGAAAAATCGGTTTTCGCTAAGCATGAAATGATTTTGAAAAAAATAAAACCTGGGGTTAAAAAAATTTTAAGAAAATCGGGAAAACTGACATTTCCCAAAATCCCTTTGTTTTTTCCTACTCCAAAAAAATACGAAAAATTTGGCTCAAGTATTAACCCACCCAAATGCCCGAAAGCTCTCAGACCTCGAACTACTGTGCTCTACTGATTCCACTTATCATATATAAATAAGAAACTTTTTTTATATTATCTTATTATTTATTCGTTTCATAATCCCTTATAATATTTTATTTTATTTTTATTTACATTATAACTTATAATATTTTTAAATCAAATATTAATTTTAAAGGAAAGTTAAATAAAAATAATATCGTTTAAAAAATTTAAAATTATAATATATAATATTCAATCTCCTCATATCTACATAATATTTATATAATAATAACAAAAACAAATAAATAATATCTCTTAAAATATGAGAATATTACTTCATTTTCGATTTAGGCGGTCCATCATTAGCAGAAGATGAACCCCGCTTACCAGCTCACTCCAGACAAAAATATATTGAACAAAGGAGCACTTCATCACCAACCGGTGCCATCAACCAATGCAGAGCCGGAAATAGCTTCCCATTTCATTACGCCCTTTGGCTCGGCTCGGTGCCTCACGGTGCGAAGAAAAGGGCAAAGTGGACACTCTATACCGTGGAGCACCACCCCGTCGGAAATGCGCCAGTGTGGCAGGGCCCTTACAAAAAATGCCTTGGGGTGGTTCTCGACTTCCGATGGGAGCAAACCACCACAGCATAGGCATGCTTCGCTCACAGTAGCCGGAATTAGCACAGGAGCACGTGAAAGACTTCACTACCAACCGAGCCTAAGAACCAGCCTTGGCAGTGAGTGCTCCCATTTCAATACGTCCCGGCCTGGGGTTCGAGCCTCACCCGGTGCTAAAGAAAAGTAAGGCAAAAGCGGACATGCCCCATACCATGAGCACCACCCTTCCGTCTGAGAGTGGGCCGTAGAGGTGGGCCCTTACAAAAGTACTCACTGCAGAGCTGAGAAAGGCCCCATTTCAATGATGTCCCTTCGGCCCGGCTCGGCTCACTCTGAGTGCTGAAAGAAGCAAGCAGCGGACATGCCCCTATAAATACTGGGAGTCGACCCCACCCCGTCTGAGCGGGCCGTGGGGTGGGGCCCATGTGGGCATGCTTTTTTAGAATGACTGTTAGCTTCGATTTAGTACATTGACTATAGTTATAGGCACTGCTTTTGCTACTACATTGCAACCCAGCATTAAAGTGACAGGGAAGATTCACTCACCAACCCGCCAGAAATTTCGCCGAGAGCGGTGAGCGCCCCATTTCAATACGCCCTTTGGTCTCGGCTCGGCATCTCACGCTGGAGCGAGTTAAAGTACAGCCGATACGTCCCTATACCGCTGAGCTGACCACCCTCGTCTGAAGGCCGTAAAGTGCCCCTTACAAAAAGTAAATACGAGAATGAGAAATAAGCCCCCATTTCAATACGTCTTTCTTGGCTTTGCCTGAGCCTCTCACGAGCCGAAAGAGCCAGCGGACACGCCTCTATACCATGGAAATGCGACCACCCTCGTCTGAGCGGCCAGTGACGCCATAAAAAGGCTTAGAGGAAGCCATTCGTTCGATGAGGCTACCACAAAGATTGGCTTCTAAAGCCGCTTCTTTCATGAATAACTCCACTGGGTGCGGGGTCATATTGGTGTGGCCACTTCACTCACCAACCGAGCCAAGAGTCTACTGGTGAGCCGGTAAAGGCCCCATTTCAATACGCCCCTCGGCCTTGCTCACTTCCACTGACGAAAAGAAAAGTTTTATTACGCCTCTATAAATATGAACGACCACCCCTCGTCGGCTGCGCCAGGCGCCCTTACATAATAATATCTGAATAATATATTAAATATATCATATTTAATTTAATAATTATTAATCCATTCGATTTTAATCTACCTTTAATTTAGATACGAATCATTTCTCATAATCTATAATTAAAATACGAAAATTCTAATAACCGATATTTTGTAAAATATCCACCGATATTTTAATGATATCTTACAGCCTGTGAAAATCCATCTTCATCGTATATATCCAAGGCTACCCATTTGATCCTCACAAATCCCAACCCTGACATTCTAATTACTACCCATTGCCCTCCAAAGTGCCCTCGATGTCCTTCACACTCTCAAGAACCCTAAGGAGATTTTTGGTATTTCCACCACTAAAATATCATCCAGACTTCACTTTGTTTGCTGGCACCATTTGTCATCTGGAATTGAGACAAATTGGTGGGCCAAAACAAATAATTCAGATGGGCCTAAAGCACAACCAGTGGAAATGGAGCTCAATCAGAGCTGACTTAGGCGTGGACTACATTCAACTCTGTTCTTTAGACTTTTCCTTTTCCTTCTTTTTCTACCATCTGCGTAGCAATAATTAAATGTAAATAAATTCAAAACACAAAAAGGAGTATATGAAATTTCCATTGAATCAAATGATGTCTTGTCATTTGGGGTTAGCAAAAAGATTCTAAGAAGTTAAACAGATCGAAAAACCAAATCGATACCAAATCAAAAAACCAAATCGATACCGGATCGAAAAATAGATTAATCAACCAATTTGCTCACGTGGCTTTCTTTACTTTGCTTAATAAATACAAAAACACGCGATTTCTAAGTAATCAACCAAAATTAAAAATTAATATACTAAAATTATAAAATATAATTAAAAAACTAAAATACAATGTATATATTATATAATAGGCTGTTTATAATTTTAGTATAATATATAATATTGTTTTCATATTATATAATAAAATATAGGGTATAAAATATATAATATATAAATATTAGTATTATATAATATATCAGTTTTTGGTTAACCGATATTTTTTATTTATGTAAATAACAAATCGAAGATGAATGATCCGTTTTTTAGGAGTATGGTCACCCTACTTGCCACAAATAAATATAAATGTAAATATTTTATTTTTAAATTTTAAATGAGATACAAAAATTGGTTCCACATGTTTGATTCCAGTGTGATTAATAAATAAAAAAAATCAAATATAATATTTAATTTTAATGTGAAGAGGAAAATAAAGGATTTTCAGTAACGAAACACAGCCTAAGATACCGGGTAAAGAAGCCTCTATGGCGCAGGGGGGCGAAGAATTTTCCAGCCAACGTTTGGCGGCGGAGAAAGTAGAAGAAAAATGTGGTGTGGTCTGAACTTGACAAGCCATCGCTATAAGACTTCCAGAGCATGATAAAACTTTTAAAAAAAAAAAAACTGTTAAGACAAACAGCGATATCAAAATCCTCATATCCCAAACCATGAGACTCCAACAACTTATATCATTGAAGTGTAAAACTAAGCACAGACAGCTCGAAAAAACCCAGATTTAATTCTCTTTTTCCCTCAAATTTCTTTAACAAAAACAAATTTTACACAAAACCCAAGTTTTATTTTCCCGAGAAATGGAAAGAAAGATCAGTGAGATTAGAGACTTAGAGTGGAGATAATACCTTCGTCGTCTGGAATATGCTGAGCATGGGATGTGAAGTGAGAGAGACAGAAGAAACACAGAAACAAAAAGAGAAGAAGAGACGAAGAACCCATGAATTCGCTTTACACTGATAAGTGAAATGAATGGGATTTGAAGAAGAGGAGAAGTTTCTAATGATCAATCACATCAACCGTACGTTCACGTGAGTTATTATCGTTCTGTTTAAGCCATGAATTCCCAGGAAATTCATGGCATGGAAGAAAATTAGACATGTGAGAAAATTAAAATTTTGAAATTTTGTTATATATTGGGAAAAAAAAAAAAGGTAGACTTGGTTGTTTACAAAATGCTTCAATATTAAATTAAAATTTTAAAATAGTAGTTAATGATTTTGGTTTTTTATATTATAGCATTTTATTCTTCATAAATTAATCCCTTATTGGGACTTGAAACCGGAACATCCCTTCTTCCTATGACCGGTAGAGCTTTAGCTATTTAAACTAGAGTTTTGTATATAAATGGTTCGTTTAAAAAAAAAAAAAAAAAAGATAAAATTAATTGTGTGAAGAATTATCGACCAAACCGACAAGGCTAATCCATTCGTTAAACTGAAACCGTAACGACTCCGCTTTTAAAGGACCTTCATTCACGACAACAACCTATGATTTGAAATAAAATGATTACTTCAAATGCCGCCGTTGTCAACTGCGGCAATTGGCAATCAAGAAATCAGCTTCCATGCGACGACACTCCATCACGTTCTAGGTAGGAAATCAGCTTCTGCATCAAGAAATTTTTTATGAAATATAAAATACCTAATTTTCTTGCTTACTTGATAGCAACTAAAAACAAACACCAAATGCTTAAAAATTCTCATTACTCAAACATAATCCAAAAGCCCAGTTTCTATATTAGATCATCTAACATACAGCAACAAAATGCTCTTCCCTCAAAAGGAGAATCAAACTTAAAATTATCTTTTCTTCATCCTCCGTCCACGACACAGCCTCCAGCCCTCAAATAACAATTCCAACACCACCAAGAGAATCAATTGAGCAATTGGAGTAAAGAAGTTGTATTAGCGTCAGATGAATGTTGATCATGTTGGTACTCAACGGAACCCCGAAATTGAGCCGATGAATTTTGGGCGAATTTATATTAAAAATTGTTATAATACTTACAATTTAAGCCAATTGTCGCAATTAACAATCCGGCAAAGATTAAATCCACTTAATTCAAACGTTCACAAATTCGACAATCCGGCAAAGAGATTTGAAATCCAATTTATTTCAATGTCGGCACTGTCGGGCTCTGCCGGGCAAATGAAATTCCTTTAAAAACCGCCGCTTTGGCCATATTTCAGACAAATAAATCGCCGTCTCAGCTCACAAGATCACGCATCAATTTAATCAATAGTTTGCTACCCAAACTAATTTTATCTTTTTTTTTTCTGAAACAAACCATTTCCATACAAGACTCTTTAAACTAAGTATTATTGACATTTAATGATATTATTTTATTGTTTTTCTTTTATTAAAGAATGAAATTTTTTATTTTTATATCATTATAGTATTTTATTTTTATAAGGACTCAAAACCTTGAATTTCCCATAAACACATCTTAAGCCATATGTCAACTACTATAACATTGTATTTCCTTGTCGATATGAAATAGTTCATTTTTCTATTTTCTTAGGTAATCTCTGGCCCTTGAAAACTTTAAGAAAATATGTAAAGTATAAATGTTAAAAAATAAAAAATAAAAAAATGTTAAATGAATAATTTTTATTTGTTTTTTCAAACTCATGTCATTCATACGTTAAAAGAAAAATCGGAATTAGAGATAGATTAAAGACATAAAAAATCTTTAAATTACAAACTAATTAGAGATAGAAAGTTTGTCTCTAATCAGAGACGAATTTTATTCCATCTCAAATCAAATACGAAAATAGGTCGATCTTTGATTAGAGATGAAATTTCTGTCCCTATTCAAAGACCGATCAATTCCGTCTCTAATTTGAGATGAAAGTAAATCCATCTTAATTTAGAGACGGAATTTCCGTCCCTAATTAGGGACGAACTGGTTTCTGTCTCTGATTATTGACCTCTTGAAAAAAAAAGTATAAGACTAAAAAATTTAAAATCTCTTTGTCCCTTAAAGCAATTTAGGTTTTTTCCCTAATATTTGTTTTATTTTAGAAAATATCTATTTGTCCATCCATCTTTCGGTCCTATAATATCTATGTATTTTTTTTCTATTTTTTATAAGTAATGTTTGTAAAAAAACATAAAATGAATAAAAATAACTAAATAATTTGTTTTTTAAATAAAAAGTTTAGAATCACAACATATACTAGTTAGCCCAATCCAAAAACATAACCCAATAACAATAAATTATAAAATTGTCTAAAATTTTCCCCACATCATATAAAAGGAATAAAACTCTTCCAAATATGCGCAAATAAATTATAAATTAGTCATTTTAGTTAAAAAAAAAAATGAATTAATTTAGCTTTCTTAATTCAAAAACCAATAATTAAGTTTTTTGTCTAGTATTGTTGACTATGATTAATTTAAAATTTGTTTCAATTGTCTATCTATCTTTCCGTCCTATAATATCTATGTATTTTTTTATCTACTTTTTATAAGTAATGTTTGTAAAAAAACATAAAATGAATAAAAAAAACTAAATAATTTGTTTTTTTAAATAGAAAGTCTAGAATCACAACATACACTAGTTAGCTCAACCCAAAAACATACCCCAATAACAATAAATTACAAAATGGTCCAAAATTTTCCCCACATCATATCCAAGGAAGAAAACTCTTGCAAATATGCACAAATAAATTATAAATTAGTCATTTTAGTTTAAAAAATTAATTAATTAAGCTTTCTTAATCCAAAAACCAATAATTAAGTTTTTTTATCTACTATAGTTGACAGTGATTAATTTAAAATTTGTTTCATTTTTAAAAAATGTCAAATTTGCCCATCAGTCTTTATATATATATATAATTTTTTATAAAAAATGTTTGGGAAAAAAATAAAATAACTAAAAAGAACTTAATAATTAGTTTTTTAAATGGAAATGACTAGTTAATTTACTCAAATACGAACTTATCTTTTTTTCAAAAAAAAATAAAATAGAATAGAAAAAAAAGAATCTTCAAGAAATGAGACATAATTAGAAATAGCAATGGAGGTAGTTAAATGATTGATTAGTGAATTGTAACTAATTTTTGACAAAACAAATGTATTTTGAAATAGTTAAATAAAAAATAAAGACTCTTTATTCTCTTGAATATGATCAAAATCTTATTGTTGTCAAAAAAAACAATGAGAGATGGTGGTAGAAATAGAGCTGACAATTTGAGCCTGACCCATTGGGATAGCCCGACCAACTTAAAATTAGGACTGAGTTGGGCTCTAATTTTATTGGCTCGAAAGAACAAGGCTTCAATTTGGTTTCAGTCCGATTACCATTGGGTCAAATAAGACTGATCGGTCGTCTTGGCTTATTAAAGTAAAAACCCTTCATTTACTTTTGATTATCCTCTGTGTCCTGTGAGATCAACTTTAATGGTTAAAGGATTGAGTAAGACACCTGGAAGAAACAGATCCGAGTTTACTCGGGAATAGATTACTACAAGTTTGTAATGGAGTGAATAGATGTTAAACAAAAAAAATGAAATTTTGAAGAGAAAAATAAATTTATTGATTCAAACTAGTAATACATAAATAGAAACATAAAATCAAAATCGTTGAAAACCATAGAGGATGAAACAACATCCAGGTTAATAACATATTGAATCGGCTCAAAGCCTATAAAATTTATAATTGAGCTTACACATTTGATATTACTATCGTTACTAAAATACCTATGATTCAAGTTATACAACATATTGACGATAATTGATTTGATTTATTGTTGGTGATAAGATATATTTTGCTTGTCTGAATCATTTTCACACAAATAAACATTACACAAAGACGACGATAACCACACGTTGTAGGAAAACAATGACTAAAACACGAAAAAACAAATAAAAACCCAGATCTCGTGTAATTAAATCTCATTTTACTGGTGATTTAAAACGACGTATGTGGCTGCATGCAGCTGATTTCGTGCCAATAATCACTGTTCATTGCTAAAAGGAAAAGAGGCTAACCGATAAAAAGTTGAGAGAAAAATAGGCTAATATATTATATGGGTATGGTTGTTTCTAAGGAAATAAAAGAAAAAAATACATGATAGAAAGTAGGAGTGGCAATTTCTGTTTGCATGTCATGTCAATAACAAGTTTTCTAATATATTCACCAATCCGAACACGACGCGAACAATAAATAGATTAGATATCACAAAATTCAAATACGAATCTAATTTGTAATTCATGTAATAATGATACTACTAGTAATCTGTGTTTATTAATTTAGTAATTTAAAATAATATAAATTATAATTAATGCATCAATATTTAATAATTAAACGGGTCAAATTCGTGCTATGTGAATTGACACAAATCTAACTCGTTTATTAAACGGGTTATGCAGGTTAACATAAATTTGATAACATATTAATTATGGGAATAACTCCAAACCAAGAAAATCATGTCAAGTTTCCAGTGGTGTCTATGATGTAAAGTATCAAATTCTCGCTTGCCCACTTAGAAAGGGGAAAAAGAGAAGAAAACTAGATTCATGTAATGCAAATATCTTAGGAGATATTCCCATAATTTAGGTTTTAATTTATATTTTTGAGACAAAAAATAGAAGCCGATTCATAAATGTTAAGATTGTTACACGATGGGGCCCATGCTTTTTCCAAACGAAGATGTGCAAATAGCTTCCCTCCTTAGTTTTATTTATCTCGTGTTTTGCAAGCAATCATCCCTCGTTTGCAAGGAAAGAAAGTTGTTCATATTCGTAAACTGTAAATTTATATACTTAAGTTTGATTTTTTTATATATACATTTGCGTTTTGCATTTTTTTTTTGTTCATTTTTTGTCAATAAATGAGTTAAATTTATTAGTTTTCGGACGTTCTATGTTCAGATTTTTAGATAAAAGAGTTATCTTTATTAATTTCAGAGTGTTATTTGATTGTTTTTTCATATAAAGGAGTTACTTTTATTAATTTTAGGTGTTATTTGTTTGTTTTTTCATACAAATTATATACCTTTGTTTAGCAAGATTCGTAAAAAACCTTGGGAGACTACCTTATGTATGAGTATGTGGGCTTATATATAATGTACAACCCGGTACTATCATACTATACTGGGGGTACCACCATAACTTACTGGTAGTACTACCGTATATAGGTTTACCAATAATCATGTCACGAATGAATACCCACAACCATAATATAATGTTCGTACCACCATATCATACTAGAGGTACTACCCCCAATGAATCATTGGTCAAATTGTGAGTTAGCTTAAGCAAGGTTTGTATTACTTAGTACTACCTTAACAAACACTTGTTGTTTTTTAATTGGTTTGGCATTTGTTGTTGCATTGGTACTACCATAACATACTATGAGTACCACCATAACATACTCAGGGTACTACCCGATACTACCATAATGAGTAATATATTGGGGTACCACCATAACATATTAGGGTACTACCTAGTACTTCCATAACGGGAAAATGTCCAAATTGAAAAAATATACCAAATATAATGTATTATATATAATGTACTACTCAATACTAATACTATACTAAGGGCGTTTACAATCTTATTGGCGGAACTAGGCAATGGATGGAGGTATTACTACTAAGATATTTGGAAGTTATACTACCACAATATATAGGTGGTACCAAAGATAACATAATAGAGTATTACCATAATATACCAAGTGTATTACTATAACATATCGAGTAATAAATTGGTACTATCATTAAAAATTATAAAACAATTATTACCAACCTATAAATTACATTGTTATTGTTTTTACATGTACATTATATTGTTATCAATCACTAGTACTAATTGGTACTAGCATAATCTTTAAACACCCCATACAAACATGTAATTGATCATAATGTTAAGTATTTTATATGTACATTACATTGTTTCACTCTACTTATATATTCAAAATTTGCACTTTATTCTCACTAAAATTGTTCTATATTTTGTTATAGAAATTATTATTATTTTTTCATCAAATTCACATGATATTGGAATGGACTAAAGATTATTATATGCTATAGACCAAGATATGTATATCGTATATTCTAAACTATATGCATTAATTCTTGGTTGAATTGGTTTCTTAATCTATTGTTTTTCACTTAAGTCTCAAATGCAATACCATCGTTAAAGACGTGTTCCACCTTGATCACGCATAAAAGTAATGAAGAATACAAGCGGATTCGAGAAGCTTGCAAAACGAGATCGTTTAGTTGATATTTGGGAAGTAATTGCATTTTTTTGTGTCAAGTTCAAATTGTATGTAATAGTAATAAACGTTTAATACACTCATGCCACCATTTTATGTAATGGTGCCTCAATTTTATAAATGTAACTACCTTTTATGTTATTTTTCTTCTTGTATAATTATTGTATAATAAGATTTCATTCATTTTTATTGCATTTGACATCATTATCAATGGTACTACCACAACATAGCGGTCATTGTACAATCGGTGATATTTTTATATGTTAATAATATGGTGGTACTATCATAATAATAAGTGTTCCAACAAGTTTAGATCACTAACTAGCATAAGTTTTGTAATGGTACTATCATAGCGTACATGGAGTACTACCATAATGAATTGGGAGTACTACCTAGTATTATCATAATGTAAGAATCAGAAACAAACTCTTAACAATATGTACAATATTTTCATATGTTTGTAATATGGTGGTATTACTATAATAATGCGTTACAACAAGTTAAGGCCACTAATTACTATCAGTTTTGTAATGGTACTACCATAACATATTGGGAGTACTACCATAACGAACTGGGGGTACTACCCAGTACTACCATAATGTTAGAATCAGAAACAAACTCATAGCAATATATACGATATTTTTATATGTTTGTAATATGGTGGTACTACCATATTAATATGTGTTCTAACAAGTTTAGGCCACAAGTTACCATTAACTTTGTAATGGTCTTATCATAATATACTGGGAATACTACCATAACAAACCGGGGTTACTACCTGGTATTACCATAACGTAGGAATCATAAACAAACTCATAGTAATATATACAATATTTTTATATGTGTTGTAATATGATAGTACTACCATAATAATATGTGTTCCGACAGGTTTAGGCCACTAGTTACCATCAACTTTGGAATGGTATTATCATAATATATTAAGAGTACTACCATAACGAATTGGGGGTACTACTCTGTACTACCATAGCATATTGGGAGTACTATCATAACGAACCGGGGTACTCCTCGATACTACCATGACAAAGTTGATGGTAATTAGTACGGTTGTGCACGGTTTATTCAGTTTGATTTTTAATATAAAATTGTAACCGAACCGATTATGATCAGTTTTAATAAATTAAAATCGAAACCGATAATTAGAAATATACAACTAATAAAATCGGTTCGATTCAGTTATAGATAGTTATCGATTAAAATAATTTAATTTGATTATTTAAAACCCGAGAAAAATTCAATTTTTCTGAAAAATGGTAAAACGGTAATTTCGGTTGAAAATCGAAAATTCTCTAGATTCGGGATGATTTAAAACCGACTACGCTGCTAAACGGTTTTGGGCGTAAATCTAGTGACCTGTAAAAGCTTTTGTCAAATTTCGAGACAAATGTAACATTTTACGACCCCTCACGATAAATCGTCAAGAAGCTAGTGGGATCTAGATTTTTACAAAATCTCTAAGTCGAAATAAGAGTTAAAGTTCATTTAAATAATTGAATTGAAAAGAAATAAAATTTTTCGGGACAGAAACGGACCCAAATGAGGTAATATAAGTTATGTATGATAATAATAATAATAATAATAATAATATAATATTATAATAATAATAAAAGGAAAAAAAATCATCATCAAAAGGAGAGAGAGGGCGTGCGTTGGGAGGAGGAGGCGCGTGGAGAGAGAGAGAGGCGTTGAGAGAATTTAATTTTTTTATTTCTTTTCTTTGTTTCTTTCTCAGATCTACGAAAATCGGATCGTAGGTTTTCATCGGGGTTGAAAGCAAAGTTGATCTACGCGATGAGATCTACGTGTGGACACCAAAAAGTTAGAGTTTCGACAAACTCCGTGAGGTAGGGGTTTTATCCTACTAAGTTACACTTCGTTTGTTTTGTAATGTTTCAAGCTCGCTTGAGGCCTTGAACGTTATTTAATCGGTCTCAAAATCGGGACCGAATTATTGGAATTTTGGAGAATTTTTAATCATTTGACAAATTGCGGATCGTGCAAAGTAAGAAACGCGTTTGTTTCAGAATTTATTGAATATTTTGAAATGAATGGCTTGAGTTGTGGAATTAATAGGTTAATGCATAAGCTTGATATGTTAACATGATGTCACAATTATATGGAAGAGTAATTGTGTGTGCTGTGACCTTTGGATATGAGATTAGGGATTTGCCCAATTATATGGAAATATAAATTGTGTGTGTGAGGCCAGCTGGAGATGACGTGAATGCTCATACAGCTAATTTAAGATGTTTATTAAGATCATTTAATGTGGTTTGAAATAGTTTAAGATATTGATCCATGTTAAATTACATGTGGTGTAAATGTAATTTGTGAAATATGCATAATTGATATATTGTATAAAAATGATTAAATGACATAATGCATTTATACGACGTAAGAACTCGTAATTTAGGTGTGTTTAATATTGGCTGAATTCTCAAAATTTAACATGGTTGTGAAAGGAATTTGCCAGGATGATTTTCGTGAGAACAGGTCGTGAGACGATCCAAATGTGATCATTTCTAATGAGGATCGGACTGCTTTCTGGGAAGTTCTCTAACACATTCACTCCTTGAGGGTAGTCCCATATTTTTACTGACACGTTTGGTAGTGTATTTTCAAGAACAACAAGTTTTGTTTTGAAAATGATATTTTCTCTATACATGGCTTAGGTAAGTGTGTGAGGAGCTCATGAAGACTCGAGACATGGGAATGCATTTAGACATTCAAGTAGATCACGATTACTTGAGTGTAAAAGCTTAAATTGAAGCATTGCATATGCACTTAGTGGAGAGTAACCTATTTAGGGTGATTCCATTTCATCGGGCGATAGCTCACCCCCGTCGAGGGAACATTTTTTTCGTGCATCGGGTTCAGAAGACGGCTCTTCTAGAGACCGATTTTGAAGAAAGCCGCCAGGCTTTCTGATGTTTTTGGATAATATGTATTAGAACTATAGATTTTAATATGTATTTGTATTAAGATAAATGTTATAACTCTTGAACCATGTAATATATTTGGTTGGGATATAGATTTCGTGGGAGCTGAACTATCGAAATATAGTCGGGTATACTGGCGAGTGTCGATGCAAATTCCGGGCGGCGCATTTTTACTGCATGCATCTCATGATACGGTATTTAGATTTTTGCAGTTGATTCGGGTAGTCAACGGACTTCGAGTTTTGGGGTGTCAGCAATTGCATCGAGCCAAGGTATACGACACCAGAGCGTGGCCGGCATGGGCCTAGGATATGCAACAGGGGCAGGAAGGCTCGGTTAGGGATTACCCGGGCGCTTGAATCCGATACCCAAATTTCCACGCCTTGCATCGTGAGCCTAGGTAAACGACACCCAGGAGCCCGGCCTGGGTATCCATAAGTTTAGTTCGATACCTCTTCATGTACCTGGTATCAAAGCATAGTATATTAATACCTAGGCTTGAGGGACATGGGCTTAGCCATTGCTATTAAGTGAATTAGACATTTAGCCATAGTCAGATCGGAGTTTTTAGGTACACGAATACCTAGGAGTTCTATGGACGGGTTTAGACCACGCATGCATGGTGTGTTCCTGGATATGTGTTCCATGCTTATGATTGTGTGGATTGTGTGTTACACATTGCGTGGAAACTTATACACTGTGATGATGTATATGGGAAATGTGATCTGCGTGGTTATCACAGAAAATCTATATGCATGGCATAATGTATGATAGGAAATACTTGAACGCCATGTTAGGAACTATAACCTTAGGGGTCTGAAATGAAATGAACCCGAAAGTGGTTGAATTTTATCGAAGGCCAAAAGGAGTGGTTGGCAAGTGGCACCACTTGCCATGAACTGCCATCATATTGTTAAGTCTATTAGTAATTGACATGTGCATTACTTAAATAATCGAAATGAGGTTAAATAAAGTATGATGCCATTTATTACGTAGATGTCAAGTCGAGGCCGCAGGACGAGAGGTCGCCCACAAGGTGCCAGCCAAGCACCACCAAGATTTGACCACAGCTTTGCCGAGGTCGTTAGGTTGCAACCGGGCCAAGCATCGCATAGGCTAGTGCAACCGGGTAGTTGGGGAGGTCCGAGTAACCTCCAGAGATTTAAGTCACATCATCCTCCGACGCTATTGTGAGGATCCAATGGTGGCGCATCATTGCTCTCAAAGAATTGAGAATGTATTGAGGCTATGGATATTACCCGATGCATCTAAGATCGACTAACAAGGCTCCCAAATGAGGAGGGTGAGTCCTAAGTGTGGTGGGATTGGAGTTAAGACCTCAGGATTTAGAGGCAATGACTCGGGCGGTAGTTCCATGGCTCTTTGTGAGCAAGATTTTCCGCCACCTAGAGATGCCAAGGCCCAAGAGTTCCTAGAGCCGGTGCGGTGAAACGATGACAAAGGATGGAAAGCACGCGATTCCACGAGCTGGCACGCTTTTGGTGATGACCATGTGGCCACAGATATGGCCAAGGTCAAGAGATTTGAGAATGGACTGAAGTTGTCCGCTCGGGCAGATTGTGGGCCTCCGCTATAAGATATGGACTCTATGGCTCGAATAACCTCGCCATAGAGAAAGAGATGGATGACGACAAGGCATTTGAGATGAAAGCGGTAAAGAGGAAAGGAGAATCACCTTCTCAGTTTGGCTAGAGGTTAAGGCCTTGAAAAGCCATTGTATGGGAAAATTCTCAGAAGACCTTAGAAATTCCAATTTCGAATAAGTGCAAAATCGTAATTTCAATACAAAATTGTAATTTCGCAAAATCCTGAATTAATTTCTCTAGATCTCGGGATGATGAAACGATTTCACCGCTGGAACTGCCTCAAGAAAATCTAGTTAGCACGTGAAAATTCCTGTAATTTTCCGAGACAAATGATTCCAAGACGCTGAGGCATCGCGCTTCGGCGTCGCAAATCGAATTTCGATGTGACGTAAAGTCACATATAGCACGCACTCACGTACTCATGTCGTACGAAAGTGTAGTAAACGATGAAATCTGACGTCGTAGATACACAAATATCAAACTTAAACGGGCTGACATAGCGTCATTTTTTGAAAGTTTAAGTCACTAAAACGACAAAACTCAAATACCGCTTCATCTCCCACATTTCAAAAGCCAAAAAACGGATTTAAGAGAGAGTGTTCGCAGTGGCCGAAAATGGTGGGGGTTATAGAATAGCCTCACTCTTCTTCTCAGATTTGCGACACGATCCGACCACGGCGGTCTTCTCGGCGGTATGAAAACGCTCTAATGCGGATAGCTACGCGACCGGATCGGGAGTTCTTCCAACTCCTCGACAGAGGCTTCTCCCTACTGCTTTATTCCCATTTTAAGCCGCTTTTACGTTTTGTATTGGTTCAGTCAGTGATGCCATTTCGACTTATCCCAAAACACGGACCGTGAGTGTTAGAATTTTTGGGAGCCGTTTGGGCAATCTGGGTACTGTTACGGACTGCTATGGGTTCTTGTGTGATAATTTATTGAATAAATTATGCTTTGGTGTTTATAAGACCGGAAATGGGTAAGAAATTCGGTTCCAAAAAGTGAAACCGAGGTTGGACAAGTGGGCTGCCCGTGGACAGCCCACTGCTGGGTTTCGGGACTGTTAAAATCAGTCCCGGGTTTGTGTGAATTGGACCAAAACCGTCCTTATGTTGTGTGGTTAAATTGTTGAAAAGAATGGCTTAGTATGTGTGGAAATAGATATAAGTAAGAGATGATATTGTAAGTTGCCTGAAGGAGCTGAGTTTGGGGAGCTTGACACTGGGAAACAAGAAAGTGGCATAACCCTATTGTAAGTTAATATAAGGACAATTTATATGGAATATAATTGTGTGAAATAATGGAAATGGAATAGCTAATAGCTTTGCTTATTATATTTGGGAGTTGATTGATGTTGAATTACAGCTATGTGTAATTGTAGTTGATTGAAAATATGATATCATGATATTATAGAAATACTTTAAAATGTATAACAAAGATTATATACGACCTTAATCTTTGTAATAAAGTACATGGAGCAGAGATAATACATTTTGTAAAACGATATGGCTACAAAGAATTTACAGATATATTCTATAATTGGGGTTTATAGATGCCAACAACAGATCATTTCTGATTTATGACTACGATCAGTTGAAAGCCTCACCAACCAATTCAGTTCTGAGCAGAGTCCCATATTTTACCGAATATTTTGCAGATATTTTCAAGAACAAAAGTTATGCCAAATGATTATTTCACACATGGCTTAGGTAAGAAAGTTATCGGTGAGGAACTGTGACATGGGGGTGATCATAAAAATATCCGCAAAGACTCTCATTTACTCGGTCAGTGTTTACTTCAGAGCATCAGAATTTGACTTATAGTGTGAGTAGCCCACTTGCATGCATTCTCCTACCGAAGCTTAAATACCCTGCCGTGGACCCCTTATTTCGTGCAGTGAGCGCCGAGAAGACAATTCATTTTAAAGTAGCTTTCATTCTGATTTTGATGTAGTTTTTTGACATAACTCAGAGCAATTTTAGACAAGTAATATACGTTTGTATAAAGTGTAATCAACTATTGAATTATCGGGAGATAATCGAGGCAGAATAGCTGTGATGACCTGCATTGAGTATTAGTCGCCGCCCAAGCCGCTTTTCATCGATGTGGCTGCATATATTGGACCGTTGTGAGAATTTAAAGGTTTATGTAGTCAAACGGACTCCGGTTTTGGGGCGCCACAAATCTCTCTCCTTAGGATCTAGTGGAGTTATCATATGGTAGATATCTAGTTTTGATCTCATTCTTGACATGGATATTGATAACCCATCGTTGTCATCGATTGTGGATTCGAGAAGTAAGTTATCATACCACTGTCTCTGAGTTGTATGTAGCATATGCATGGAGCGATAAGATGCAAGTAATTTTTGACAAAATTCTCGTTAAGGGGGAGAATGTGAAACTCTATGAAAATTTCACCTTTCAAAAGGGTAAAACGGTACTCGCTTGAAACCTGAAATTCTCTGTATCTTTGATGACTGAACCACTCAGGCCGCTAAATCTGCCTCACAAATCAAAGACCAAGTCAATTAATCTTAGAGCTACCAACATTTTACGACCTCCTCAGCGATAAATCACAATGATTTCGCATTTAGATTTTTACTAAAAATCTCAAATAAACTAAGGAAGCAAGTTCATTTAAAATAATTGAATTGAAAAGAAATAAAATTTTTCGGGACAGAAACGGACCCGAATGAGGGTATGCAAGCATGCATGATAATAATAATAATAATAATAATAATAATAATAATAATATTATAATCATAATAATAAAAGAAAAAAAATCATCATCAAAAGGAGAGAGAGATAAAAAGTATAGAGGAGGAGGCGCTGGAGAGAGAGAGAGGTAAATAGAGAACACTTTTTATATTTCTTCTCTTGTTTTTCGCATCTACTAAAACGGACTGTGAGGGTTTTCACCTGTGGGTCAAGGCAAAGTTTATTTTACCCGATGAGATCTACGTAAAGTGATTACCTCAAAAGTTGGAGTTTCTACAAACTCCGTGAGGTAGGGCTTTATCTTACTTGAAGTTACACTTGTTTAAGGTTTTGTAATGTTTGATTGGCTCCAGACCTTGAACGGTCATGTTTAATCGGTCCCAAAAAACTTGGGACCGAATTACTGGAATTTTCGAGAATTTTAGAATCCATCGGGCACCGCGATCTGTGCAGAGGTTGTTCAAGTTTGTTTCCATAATTTATTGAAATATTTTTGAAATGAATGGCTTGAGCTGTGTGGAATTAATAGGTTAAATGATAAATTACATGCTAACATTTATGTCACAATTATATGGAATATAATTGCAGCGATAGATCTTTGGAGATGAGATTTGATCGCCTCACCATATAATATAATTGTGTGTAGGCCATTGGAGATGATCGTTAATCGCTTCAACGAAATTAATTGGGTGATGTTTGGATGAATAATAAACATGAATGTACAAATGATTATTGATCCACGCAAATTACATGTGGTGTAAATGTAATTTGTGAAATATGCATAATTGATATATTGTATAAAAATGATTGAAATGACATGCTTAATGCATTTCATACGCAGACGTGAACCTAGAATTAGCGCTGAAAGGCATTTGTACTTAATTTTCTAAAATCTAATACGGCTATGGTAAAGGAATTTCACAGATGATTTTCCTGAGAACGGGTCGAGACAACCACGACATTTTAATGAGACTGGATCGTTTGGAAGTTCAACACATTCGGGCCGGAGTAGAGGTCACACATATGTTTTAATGAAGACGCCAAAGTTGTATTTCTCAAAGAACAAATAAGTTTTGTTTTGAAAATGATATTTTTCTCATATACTACTAGGTAAGTGAGGGAGTCGGTGAGGACTGTGAGACATGGGAATCCGGCATTTAGACATTCAAGAGGATCACATATTTACTCGTGGAGTCATTATTAAATCAATGATCAGATACGCACTGAAATGAGAAAGAACTCATTTGCGCGATTCCACTACTCACGATAAAATTTTCACCCCTGTCGGTATTTAACATTTTTTCGTACTGCTCAGAAGACTCCGCTTCTAGAGACCTATTTTTAAGAAAGCCAGTTGTGGCTTTGATGTTTCTGATAATATGTATTGTAACTATGATTTTAATATGTATTTGTATTAAGATAAATGCTATAACTCAACCGAATATATTTGGTCGATGATAGATTTTATGAATAAATCCATCTAATATAATGATATTTGATGAGTGCGATGCAGGAGCCTCGCTCGACCATTTTTATCAGTATGCGTCTCTGACACGAGACGATAGATTTTCCAAGTGAGTCACGGTAGTCAACAAACCCCTGCCTTCGGGGGTGTCACATTACATTCCGTCTCGGGTTTAAAAATCAAATAAAAAATAAAATTGTAATATACTATATTTAAAATTTTAATATTGAAAATATACAAATAAACTAATATATTTAATATTATAAAAATCCATTATTTTCTACTTTAAGATAGAGTTTAAAAATGTACAGCATTAATGAGAGTAATATAAGGAGGAGGAAATCTATCTGGACAAAGGAGGAAAAGAGATGCTAAGCAAGCATTTAAAAATATTTAGTTTTTTTTTTATTTTTGTTATCGTAGGTGGTTGAATATACTATAAAAAGTATTTTAGGTATTCTTTGATAATTATTATACTTTAACCTGAAAATTAATTATTTTATCTGACAGGATATTGAAGATTGTAAAACAAAAACATGATTTTGATTTTTATAATATTTGTGTATCGGAGACAAAGATAATTTTCCCAAAAGCAAAAGCAGTTACCGCATTCTGGGGTTTATTCACTCTTGCAAAGACCTAACGGAGTTGCGACAAAAGGTTATCCTATAATCGCTAAATGATGACCTCAACGATAAAATTGTAGCCCACTCTGAGGCAGATCAGAAAGTAAGAAATGTCATTCAAGCTGCTGAGGCAGATATCTTGCACTTCGAGAGAGACTGAGGAGGCCAGAACAATACATGGCCACTGCTCCTCTTAATTACTATATTTCATCCCATATTTGGTGTTTTAATTATATTTTTTAATAAAGAATATCAATTATTAAAACAAGACCCCATTTCTTTACCTATCATCGTGGTTAGAAAAACATCGTTTGCGCTTAACACCGTTTCACAGAAATAAAGATTTCAAGACTTACTCGACAACTTCCATCGAAAGTTGCTCTCAGTGTTCTTCATACACCTCTGACCTCTCACTCGTCTGAGTCAGCCACCGAGTTGCCCACTTAGGGTTTCCTGGAATCCACCTCCCCTTTACATGATTCACCTTCCCCTGAATATGCTTCTGGGTTTCCACTCAGGTACGTTTCTGGGAAAAACGATTTGCACCGTCAACCTGTTTGGTTGTTGAGGAAATGTGGTGAATTTCTGGTGAAATTGGCGTTCTGGGTCTTGGGTTTTGCTTTGCTTCTTTCTGTTTTTAATCCCACCTGAAAAATGGTTTGTGGGTTCGACTTGAGGTGAGTGTCCGTGAACATATGTCATCATCAACCTTATTTGGCTGCCGAGAAAATGAAGGGAAAATTGTAAAAATTAACATTCCTGGAGATGGTTTTGAATTTTTCTTTTAATCCTAGCTGGAGAAGTATTTTTGAGTTGCATTTCCATGAAAATGCATCATCAATCTGTTTCTCGGAAGTTGGTGAAACTTGCATCTCTGGGTCTTTGTTTCTAGTTTCTATTTCATTTCTATTTCTACTGAATTTTCAATTTCTGGAAGCAATGATGATAGAAACAGCAAAAATTGGATTTTTGCTATCATTTTACTTTTGTTTGTTCTCTGGGTTTTGTCTGCCGTCACTCAGGGATTTAGAAGAAATCATTTTTGCTAATCAAGTGTTTTTGTTTTTGTTCGATCATTGGCTGTTTATCATTTGTATATAGCTTTCTAAACGAGGGTTTGATCTAGTTTATTTTTATTTTTATTTTTTATTTTTGTGTTTGCATGTTTTGGGAGTTATGTTAATTTTTTTTTTTTAAACAAAAATTCAGTATACTTTCCCCCTTGTTGCTTAAGAGTAGTTAGAACCTTGTCTGTTGTTGAGTTTCCAGAAAAGTTAGAAACCAAAGCACAACTATGGCATCAAGCTCAGGTTATTGGGGGATTTTTGTTTTGCTGGGTCCATAATGGGGTGAAAGCAGTTCCTTTATTTTCTTTAGCAGTCAAACACGGTGTTCCGTGTTCGGGTTATTCTCAGGTTCTAAGTCTTGATGCGTCTGATCCGGGTCAATGCTAATAGTGTTGTTGAAGTTCCTTTATTTTCTCAGCAGTCAAGCAGGGTATTTGGGGTATTCTCAGGTTCTAAGTCTTGTTGTGTCTGATCCGAGTCAATGCTAATAGTGTAGTTGAAGTTCCTTTATTTTCTCAGCAGTCAAGCAGGTACGTATTCTCAGTTCAAGTCTGATGTGTCTAACTGGGTCAATGCTAATAGTGTAGTTGAAGTTCCTTTTATTTTCAGCAGTCAAGCAGGGTTTGGGGTGGCCTCAGGTTCTGCCTGATGCGTCTGATCCGGTCAAGGCTAATAGTGTGAAGAAGTTCCTTTATTTTCTCAGCAGTCAAGCAGGGTTTTTGGGGTATTCTCAGGTTCTAAGTCTTGATGTGTCTGATCCGGGTCAATGCTAACATCTTTCAGTACCGGATTTTTGGTAGTGTTTCTTTCTGTGGTAAAAGTGTAAAACTAGCTACTAGAAATATTTTCAACCACATCTGCAGTAATTCATTTTACTTAACTTTGTTCTTGCATCCTGAAAATGTTTCACTGGTTTTTTGGTATTCTTTTTTTCGGAACAAAGAATGTGGGCTTACAATGCTCGAAGAATTATAGGATGACTGCTTAGGAAAAATGTTCCGATAAAAGAATATTGCACATCTATAAAGTTGAATTCTTAATTGTATTGCAAAAGACCTTATTATTGGAGTAAAACCTGAAATTAGATTATAGATAATGGGTTGTATTGCATCTATTGCTGGGCGATACCAGAAATTGTAACACTTGAAAGTGAAGAGTAAATCTTTGACTACATTACAGCTTGTAAACTAACTGCTAGTAAAATTATTAGTTGGGATATGCTTTTCTCTTTATTTGGTGTCTCCTTAGTTTTGCCCGCTTCAGTTAGAGATTCCCTCTTGGGATGAAAGAGTTCTTTCCTTGCAAAAGATAGAAGGCGGGTCCCTTATGCATCTTTTGGTCGTTTTGGAAGGCTTGGAACAGTTGGCTTCTTGTAAAGGGGGTAAGCTTTCTCTCCTGTTTTCCTTAGGGTGCTTTTTCAGCGCCTCTTTCCATTATATGCTCTTTTTACTTATTATTTTTTTTTTTTATTAGAATGGCTTATGGTCAAAGAAGTTTTATAAGATGCAACCATCATAAACATCTACTTCAAACTTTGTTGTGATTTAGGTTGGATTCAGGTTTGCTTGGCTTTAGACAACATCATGGTTTTGGTTTTGGGTTTTTTTTTTTTTAATCTGAAACAAACTTGTATTATAATTGAAAAGTGAAAGGATGAGAAATCCTTCTCATCTTCTATCACCATCCACCAATAGCTCCACCTCCCATAGGTCACCACAACTGCACTGACCCATTCTCTCTCTAACCCGAACCTAAAGCTCTTTCCAGAACCGAACCCGATCTAGATCCACCCTTACTAGTGACCTCTCCGGCTCTGGCCATGACACAACTCAAGCCACCAACCACCAATAAATACCTCCCCAAACTTGCCAAAACTAGACCTCACCGAACAAAATCCGAAGACCTAAAAACTCGTGACCCTCCATCGTGGAAACCCAATCTAGCAAAACCAGCACCTCTTCTTCCTCTTCTCCGACAACCAACCACTGTTGCATGTGATCAAGACCGAGCCTGCAACCAACCACCCCCAACACAGCCAAACCATGAGAACTTCAAATTCTGTACTCCACATAACAAAATCTCAACCCCACCATCCCTCTAGGCCTCCATCCCATCTCCCGCTTCTCTCCTCTCCACTGAGCTCACTAACACCTTACTCTCCCCTCACATGGAAGCGCACTTTAGCATTAATAAAGGATTTTAGCATTTTCAAGAATTTTATTCATTTTGTTTGAAGTTCTTTTGCAAATTTAAGGATTGAAGCTAATGGGTTTGTTTTTATTTTGATTGAAATGTTAGAGAAATGTGCGGAGGATTAGCTGCGCAGGGAGTGATGTTTATTCGGGGACTATCAGATTAGTAGCAAAGCCGTAAGTGCTAAATTATGTTGTTTTGTTTAGGTAAAGATTGGAACTTTTGTTCAAGTTTAAAGTTTTTCTAATCGGTGACTTGAATGTTGGTTTCTTATGTAAAGATTGGTTTAATCGTAATATTAATACAGGTGAAAAGGGCAATTTAATTTTGAAGAAATTTGTAAAGAAGCTTATTTTGAAGTTGAGTTGAGAAATGGGACCGTGTTGGATGAGTTATATGAACAATGTGGTTTTTACATGAGTTCGTTGAAGGTAATAAATAATTATGCATAAAGAGTCAATTGTGTTATGGAAGTTGTCATCTTTAATTACTTGACTGGTTGATTGAGCTATGATTGGTATGATTTTTGTTTTTTGTAGGATGATGATCTGGTTAAAGGAAATGTGAGGGTCTGCAAATGTGAGTCTTTTCTTTTCCTAATGGTGGAATAATGCACTCCAACAATTAGTCTCCGATGTCGAACCTTTGGTCTATGCAGTTATTTGCAGAAAGTCTTTTTTTTACTAATGATATGGTATTTGTAGGTTGTGCACTTCCAAGTTGTCCAAAGTCAAGCAATCTAGTGGTTCCACTGTATTGTTCACTCAACATGCTTAAAGGAGACACTGGGTTTGCTTCGTATTTTAGCGTTTTTCGAATTTTTTTGTTTCAAAGAATATAAATGATTATGTATGATATTTGAAATCATCTATTTCTATGTTTATGGAGAGCGATCTGATGATTCTACAGGGAGCACTCTTTCTTTTCTTACTTTTAGAAATCTCGACCAAAGGACTCGTCGCCCTAAAATAATCTTACTTCATTGTAGAAATATTTCCTCCAATTATAATTAATTTGTTTGTACCTACCATAAATACTTAGGTTCCATAAGTATACTTAATCATAATTATGAGTCAACAATTTCTTGTAATTGCTTTAATATTAATAAAATGCTTGATTAATTATAGATAAAACAACTTTAGTTTTATATTTTCAGTATTTCTATTACTTTTTTATTAAAGTAAAATAAAGTTTTAATGATGGTAATTTATGTGCTTATAATTATTTCATGTAGATTATTGACTTTGAAAACTTTATTGCTAGGGCAAGTCCATTGTATCTCTAAATAAAACAAAATAAGACACTCGTTTAATAAATTTGTTTATGGTTTTGGGCTTATATCAGAGCATTAGCAATAACATAATGTAATTTAACAAGAAAGTGATTCTCTCATATCATAGGTTGCTACTCCACGAAGAATGCTCATAGAAAGCCACCAATATTCTTTAAGGGCGACTACAAGGACGAGATATTTGGAAGAATGTTCTTGAGGACATTAAGAATTTATAGTTTGATTAGTAGTTAGTATATTTTATTTAGTACATTTTACATTAATATTACTATTTTGTTATCTATGTGTATTATTGATTTTATAATTAATGAAAAATATAGTGTTTCAACATATTTAATGACATCTATTAATTTAATTCTTAAATCTATAACTTTATGATTGCATATAATTGAAATCTTCAGCCATAATAGGTTCAATTAGTAATAAAAGCTAAAACCTGCACATCGAAAATTAGCTCTAGTATTTACAGACAAAATGGAGATGGATTTTTCCATCTCTGATCAAAGAGAGACTATTTCTGTCTCTGATCTAAGACAAATTCTTTTATGTTTCTAATTAGAGACAGATTCTTTTCTGTCTCTAATTGGAGACATAATTATTCTGTCTCTAATAAGAGACTAACTATTTCCGTCTCTGATAAGAGAAGGAATCAAATCGGTCTCTAATTAGAGATGAAATTCTCGTTTTTGAGTTAGAGACGGACTTTTTGTCTTTGGTCTGTCTTTGATTAGAGATGAAATATTTCCGTCCCTAATTAGAGACGGAATTGAGACGAACACAATTTAGATATTAGCGTTTTAGAGACTGAAAATTTCATCTCTAATTCTTTAGGAATTCCGTTTCCAGACAAATTAGAGACCGAATTGCCCGTCTCCAATTTCGATTTTTCTAGTAGTGATATTTTTTCTTTTATATGATTAAATTACATAATTTTAATTATATTTGAATTTTTAAACATAAAAATTATCATTCATATTATTTATTTGAAACAACACATTATATTAATGATCCAAAGAAAGTTTTTTTTTCTTTTATAAGTATATTAGTTTCATTGAAACAAGAAAATTTGATATTTAGTTAGCCCTTTTTTGAAAGCTATATATATATAATATTAAATACACTTAAGTTTCAAGGTTCAAATTGCATTGTGACTATCCCATTGAGACTTGAACCTGGAATCCTGCCCCATAGCCTGCTTCAAAACCGCACTCTAGTTGTGATGATAGACTCCGAAAGCTATACTTAATTCTCAACCTTTAAATATATAAAAAAAGATTAAAGAAAAGAAAAAAAATTTATATATATATATATATATGATTAAATTACATAATTTTAATTATATTTGAATTTTTAAACATAAAAATTATCATTCATAATATTTATTTGAAACAACGCATTATATTAATGATCCAGAGAAAGTTTTTTTTTTTTTCATAAGTATATTAGTTTCATTGAAACAAGAAAATTTGATATTTAGTTAGCCCTTTTTTGCAAGCTATATATATATATATATATATATATATATATATATATATATTAAATATACTTAAGTTTCAAGGTTCAAATTGCATTGCGACTGTCCCATTAAGACTTGAACCTAAGAACCCCGTCCTTATGCCTGTTTGAAACAGTGAGCACATTCTACTACTTGAGTTAGGTATGATAGACTTGAAAGCTATATATAATTAACCTTTAAATATATAAAAAAAATATTAAAGAAAAGAAAAAAATTTATATATATATATATATATATATATATATATATATATATATATAATTAAATATATATAACCCTATTTGGCAACTAATGGATAACTGATATTTGTTAGCTGATAGCTTAACTGTTTACTGTTAATTGATTCTATAACTGATTCGAGCAGCTGATTCTATTAGCTGTTTGTATAAATGTATTTGGTAAAATTTAACTGATAGTTACTTAATTGTTTAAAATGACCAACAAGGACATTGACACAATTTATTGTTCAGTATTTTTTTGTTAATAATTTAGATTTATAAGGAGTGTTTATTGGAAATAAGGTATATTACTATTGAAGAATTAAAACATTATTTATAAAAAAAAAAAAGATTAGTCATTTTAAAATTGTAAAATATACAAATTTATTGAGTTGCTAATTTGAAAAAATATTAACATTGTGCAAATAGATAAATATTACTGTTAGTATATGAATAAAGTTGTGAACATTTTTTTAATGTAAATTAATTATAAATATGTCAGATTCTTAATATGTCAATTTCTTTATAATAATTAGATATTAATTATTGAAGATAGGGCAATTGGTTAGTGGGCTTTCATAGGGTTTTGTGAGAACCTTAGGGTAAGGGCGATAATTATTGACAACTTTGATACAAACTTGTCTTTTCAACTGCATATGCAATCCTCTATTTGAAAACACTGCTCCTAACAATGTTTTTGAAATTAGCGGATTGGGCCCAATTCTCTCTTCACCAAACAATGACATCATAATTCAATGTATGTTGTATGTTAAGTAAGATTATACTTAACAACTTTACCCACTTTGAAGAATCAAAGTTTGATACTTTGTTAATTCTTGAATTGACAACAATGGTATAAATCATGTTGTTGTTACTTTAACAAAATCATTGAAGGGAGATTTGAGAGGGCAAAACTGAATTCTCATATTTAACCAAGGAATTTTGAGAGATGACATCTACAGTTCATTTACTGCCCAAAAACTTTCAGTCTTCAAAGATGTCTGTAGTTGTCTAAGAACCTTGGGGAGCTCTCTGATATTTCTACCACAAAGATATTTTTCTTTATTAAGGAGAGTTTATTCAGAGAATTTCATACATAAATTATAATTTTCTAACAGGAAATAATAGCTACATCAGAGAACTCCAAGAAAATGGGACTCAAACCAAACTAAGGGTGTCTCGAGATCAATTTTGTTGCATGAATATTCAGAGACTAAAATGAGAAAGTAATCAAAGGTCATGGATTACAGTAAGTTTAAGTAAGCATAGAAGTTATTAATGCAAGCCACTATTTGGTTGCAGAGAAACACACAGGAAAATTAAAAAAGAAAAAAGAAAAAAGCAACACCCCTCTTTCTCTGATGCTTCAAGAATTTCCAGAACATGACAAGATGAAGAGAATAACAATCCATGAACTTAAAGCATTGAAACTATAAAATCAAAGTCCAGAGTTTGGAAAACTCAAATTCCAACATCAATTTTCCTCGAATGTTCCTAAGAAAACAAGATTCTACGTAAAACCCAGGTTACATTTCACCAGAAATGAAAAGAAAAGTGAATTACAGAGCTTCTGGTACCTTCATCGTCTGGTAGAAGTTGAGTAGAGGATGTGACATCCCACATCGGATAGGTAGGAAAATTTAGAGCTACTCTGAGCCCCTTATACGTATTTGAAGATGGCACCTTTGGATCCAAAGTGGACAATAGGTACTTACATAACGTTATTATTACTTCCTTATTTTTTTATTTTTCTCCATTGGAGTTGTATCTTATTTTTAATAAAAATATTTCTAACATAGAATTCTAATCATACCACAAAATATCGCTATTTCTGCTTCTAGTTCTTCGACATAAAACTTCAAGCAAGAACTACTTGGGAAGTATCATAAGCGCACCTCATATTTTCGTTGATAAGTCCAATTTGATATTGTAAACATCTTGATGTTGTGTAAGAAGCCTACTTGATGAAGAAATATCATTTGTTTCTTCTCTGCTATGGAGGGAAGTTGAGGAATCAATCCATGGCCCGTCAACTGATATGCTGCCTTGGACCTGACTGTCTTGAGAGAACGTTGAGACATGAGACTGGTTGTCCAGTGAGAGCTTCTCAAAGGCCTTGAATCTTATATCTGGGTTCATCCTATCGAGCTTGATCAAGCCGGTTTGACTGCAATTTTTCCTTCAAGCATACTGGATCACAGAGGACATGCACATTCTGAGGAGTGGAGATTGATTGCATAAGAGAGGGCCAAGTTCAGCATGTTCATCACCTCCTTCTCTGAGTAGTTTGAACCGAGACTTGGATCTACCAGCTCCATGAGGTTTCCCTGCTCCTGCAGGACATAAGCCTGCAGTCCAATGAAGAACCCAAAACATGTTTTTCAAGAGGCATACATGGTCAAGAAATGACAAAGCAGAAAGTATGAGGAAGAAGACATTGCTTACCCAATCCAGAAGATAAACACACTCTTGCTTTGGCTCGTACTGGTGCTTGCTTTTCCCGCTGACAGTCTCTAGAGCAACAATTCCAAAGCTGTAAACATCTGCTTTGTCGGTCAAGTAACCCCTCATTGCATATTCAGGAGCCATATATGTAGGACACGATTAAATCTACCTAGATCACCATGTTAGAATACAAAACATAATAATAATGAGAATCTGAATATTGCATACCTGATTTGAAATCCATGGTTGCTTGATGCGGAATCAATGAAGATCTTCAAAGTACGATCTCAAGATCTTCTCCCTTATCCCCAGATTAATGACACTGGCTTAATGAGAATGCCTCACGCACAGAGCATTTCCTCGAATCAGACAAGGAGCATGAAACAACGATCCCAGTGGTTGTGAGGACTCGAGCCTTTATTTATGAAGTTCGACCACGGCCCTCTCACGGTCGGCCGCACTAAATTTCACACCACCAAAATTTCCATACATTAAACCATTATTATTTAAGAATCCATATATCCTTGAATTAATTAGACCAAATTAATTCAGTTAATTCCAATTAATAAAGCCCACTTTATGAAAATCTTACATTCTCCCACTACATATTAATCAAAACAAAACCGCGCACCTTTATATCGGCCTAACATTATTCTTAATAGTCAAACCATCCCATAAAGTCTCGAACACCGAATCATGGCGGTAATTGCATGTACTCACGTGCGCCTTCCACACACAAGTCGCTTAACTTATCGAGCATTGGGATTCACACAGAAATGTTGCTAAATGGACACACCATAATGAGCCGATACTTCACATATCCATTTTGTTAGTCCAAATTCTCTCCTTATGTCACAAACCTAAGCAGGTCACCAGAGAATATCCATGGTTCCAACGACTCAGATATGTGTTACCTTGATAGGTAACATTACTTTATGTGTAACAAGATATTGTCAAGGCTAATGCCAAGAATGCCCTATAGCCCGTACTAAGGTTTACACAATGCTCGAGATTTTCAACAATCATACGTACTAACTCGATAAATCTACATTCACAAATGGTCTTATCGAATGCAAAAAGTTGATAAATCCAAATATTACAAAATGTAATGAACTCCGATTCAAACTTCATAAGAGCAACATAAAACTTAACAAATCTCCCCACTAATTTACAAGATCCCATGATACTCCTAAGCCCATGTTAATGACATGATCAAATACAATAAGGGCGAAGGCCTCTAGTTAGCTGACCAATCATATCATCTCGTTGAAATGTGCTCCAATCGCAATGTCACCGTTTTGAACTTTTCCTTTATACGTACTGACTCCATGTGCTTAATTGAGACCCCCTCGTTGTCGTTAATAAACAACATCGTTAGAGTTATCATTACAATACAACTCAGATACTATCCACAAAATCAATACTTGCTAACCCTTAACGAGGTTTCGAGCCAAATTGCTCGAGTGAAGGCTTCGAAAAGCAGTTACAAACTTAGTCAGATGGTGCAGGATGCTATTGATTCTGCTTTCTCAATTTTCCATGATATCGCACCTCCCGCTAACTTAAAGATGTAACCCGTTGTCAATTCTCATCCTCCGACAACAAGAAAGTCTCGAATCTAACACCCAACTAGCCGTAGGTCTCGAACATGTTTGTAAATCAACATATAGTCTTTTTGTCTTCTTTAAGTACCTCATAACCTTCTCGCGCTAGAACCCAATGATCATTTCGGATTTGACTGACATTCGCCTAAGTCCCGTTGCAAAGGCAGATCCGGCCTAGTGCATACTGAAAGCATACATAATACTCCTGGGCGTACTAGCATAAGGTACATTCTTCATTCGGGGCTTTCAATATCTCGAATGAGGATGATTAGACACTCAACTTATCACCTTTACGTGACATGAGCAATTCCCGGCTTTTACATTGTCGTGATGCTTAACCTTCTAAAATACGATCAACATATGCCCTCCGAGATAAACCCAATAGTCCTCATGAGAACGATTCCCGTGAATCTCAATGCCCAGACAAAAGACTTCACCAAGGTCCTTCATAATGCCTCACAACATCGCCTTGGTCTCATGCAAGAAACCAAGGTCACAAATGGCAGATATCATCTACATAGAGTATTAGAAAATGAATTTCCCCTCCCACCGACTCGCAGTGATATACATTCGATCTACTTTGTTCTCAACAAAACCATATGAAGCAACAACACTATGAAACTTTAAGTACCATTGTCTAGAAGCTTGCTTGAGACCATAAATAGACTTTTCAGCTCCACATACAAGTGTACTAACTGCCACAAACCTCGGTTGCATCATATAGACTTCTTCATTAAGGTTCCATTGAGAAAGGCGCTTTTTAACATCCATCCTGCAGTAACTCCATATCGAAATGAGCAACTAATGCCATGATCACTCGAAAAGAATCTTTTAGAAGAGACCGAGAAAAAGGTCGCTTCATAGTCTAATTCTTCTCCCGAGGAAACCTTTAGCTACCACCATTTAAACTTTCAATCTTTCCTTTATGGTCCCTTAGTCTTATACACCCATTCGCAAACTACCTAGTCTATGACCTTCGTGTAGTTCAATAAGTTCCCAACTCCATTATGCCTCATAGATTGAATTTCATCTCTCATCAGATCCAACCACAGCCTGATTGAGGACAAGAAACAAATTTCTTCCGCATAAGTTATTGGATCGGCTACGTAACCGATATCGTAGTCCTCGGCTTCTCCTATATAGACTAAATAGTCCGTAGCGCCTGGATCGTCTCTCCAGCGGATCTCCTTACCGGAGTAGTAATACCTACATCCCGCACTGAGAGCCTTGATGAACTTTTATTAGAGTCGTCTCAACAACAGATCCCTAGTCTCAACAAAGTTCAATATGGTGTGTAAGCTCCCACAATTATCCGTATGGGAGGAGATAAAGATACAACATTACCCACCGTACTATCATCCTCATTAGTCTCAGGAGCGTGCCTACTTTCTTCCTACCACATCAAACTCCAAAACTCGTCGCCAATGATTCCACAATTCTTTGCGCCCATCGGGATTTATAGAACCGATATCCCTTCTCGAATGTTTCGTAAGATACAGCAACACCGAGTGGTTCCGAGTCCAACTTACTTAATGTCGGGATTATACAACTTCACTTCTACAGGACATCCCCAAACCTTAAGATGGTTTGCCAGCTTATGCCTTGGGCCCATAACTCAAAAGAAGTCAATGGAACAAATTTTTTGTAGGTACATCGATCTAAATGTACAAAGCCGCTTTCAAAGCTTCACCCCACGTAAAACCAAAATTTGTCCTACTAATTCATACTCCTTACCATTTCCATAAGAGTGATTGCGCCTTTCGCCCAGATAGTAAACTCGTGCCACTATCCCGTAATCCTCTAAGCATTCGCGAATGGCCCCAGCCGTCCCAAGATCGCCCATGCTTGCCATAATACTCTCCACCTCTCGGGTCGATCTAACAACCTTTATGACTTTTCCTAATCAAGCTGACCACTGAAAATTCAACTTGTCAAGAGACCTCGTACTTTTCTTTAATCATACAAATAACCATATCGAGAATAGTCATCAATAAATGTGATGAAATAAAATTCTACACAAGGTTGCCGTGATAAGGTCCACTTATATTCCAGGTGAATGACATCCAACAAGTCGAACTACTGACCGCAGCTTTCTTCTTATCTTGGTCATTTTACCTCTATTAGTCGTTTGTATATCTCTAAGTCATTTTTAAGAGCAGTGTGATGTTAGTCTTTATCACTTTCTACTCTATCCTTAGAGATATGGCCAAGCCGCTATGCCACAATGCATAAGACTGTTCCTTAGGTAATGGTCTCTGAACAACCTTTCAAATTCGTATAGTTTAATGATATGTCATTGGGAGATAAACTCAATCTGTATAATCCGTTGGACATATGACAACACCCAACCTTATTTGAATTAAGAAATATTGAAATAACATCGCTTTTGATTTCAAAAGAGTAATCATATAAACTAAACACGACACGAAACTAAATTCTTCTAAAGGAAGGTACATAAAAGGTGTCTTTCAACATCAATTTAAACCGTATCTAGAATTAAGATTACATCTCCTTACGAACATGACATCAGCCTTCTCGTTGTTTCCCATAAAGGAGTTTTGATTCATCCTTATTCAAAGCCTCCCCGTTTATGAATCTCATATGGTAAACGAACATGATTAGTTGCTCCACTATCGGTTACCAAGAACTGGATGGTGCTTCAGATAGGTTGGATTCACAAACAAGTGTTAAAGAATCATTACCTGTAAGCCCACGTTTGGACATCCAAGCTTTAAATTTTGCACACTCCTTCTTCATGTGACCTTTCTTCTTACAAAAGAAGTGTACTGAATACCATCTTTTTCAAGAATGTCTTCTTTGACCCATATTGTCGAATCGACCAGAAGGTTTCCTCGAAAGTACCTTTATGAGTACGACTTTTTGAACTTCTTATTTTTCTTTATAGAACTAGCGAAGATATAAGGCCATATGCTCTTTCTCCTTCTTAAGTTTCTCTTCCGCCACCACCTCGCTTATCAAGTCATTAATCGACTCAAGTCTCATCTGGGAATTGTAATTTGTCTTTATAATCCCAAAATCAGTGGAAGGGTGTTTAGGCTCGATAAAAACAATGCAAGCATCAGAATGGTAACACTAAGAGCTTGAAGCTTCGCTTTAGGTCTACATCCTAAGGACATAATCTCTAACCCCGTAGCATTCATCATACAGTACTATATCAAGAGCTTAAGAAGTGTGTACTAACCTTCAAAGATTAGATGAAATGCGGTTTCTAGCCTCTATGGTCGCTTATCATTTCTTAGCAAGATACTAACTGCAACCACTTTTAAGTGTTCTCAATGGATTTCTTCATTGTCAATAAGCAACCATCAAGCCTCTTTCCCGTAAAGATAGTCCGCTTTCTCAAATTTCAATATCGGTGACGTGATATCCGCCGGCTTTATCTTTAGGCAAGAGCAATGTGAACATCCGCCGCTCCATTCCAAATAGAAATCCTTCCATTTCTTAAAGTTCAATCCAAGTAGCGACCTCAATCAAAACTTAATCGCTTGCTATTAAAAATCGATCGGAAAACAAACAAACAATACAATCAAGATCATGTGAATACTTATACAGAGAATTACATGCATCATCACATAATCACCTTTAGGTAAAATATGACATGCAAAGCTTGTACACTCTCCACATGATACGCCATGAGAACTTATTCTAATCTTCGTGAAATCACCACCTGGGTGTATGAACCACTAAGATCAGTCATTTCTCAAGCTCATGCCATACATGTATCCTCCATGAATCCAACACAGATCACCTCCTTCGGGAGTATGATCACAATAAAAATAGAGACATCCCACCACAATATGAGACTGGAGATTCAGACTCCAATCAAGTGTGCCACTTCATGGTCACAACTCAATTGAATCTTGAAAATCTCTCTATACTGTGGATATAACTTATGTATCACATTCAATTATATATATATGTAATGCCGACGTAAAACAAGGGCGCATGTCTTTTACATTACATGTCATGCCATCTATACCGCTTAACTATTAATAGTCAATGAATTACACTCTACATAGTCCTTATGTAGGATATTATGTGAGCCATCATACATATTTCCAAACTATAGAAAAATACAAGAAACACGCAAAATACCCTGGGTGACGCTGGGTGACATAGAGTTCTCCTTTTTACGTATTGAATCTGTACAGCCTTCCAAACATGTAAAAATAAATATACCACATTATAGAGAATTTCAATACGAGTGCGTCGCAGACAAGATCGGTCCAAAATCCGGACGTTTAAGCCGCACGCACCCGCCAGGCCTAAGGTGCGGATGTCCTGGCCGTCGACTGGGTCAGATGACGTGGGGCATGACGCCATCTGCCGGGCTCGATCCCGGCCCTCGAGCGCGATGACATCATCAGGTCGGCCAGATGACGCCATCATGACGCCATCCGCCCTGGCCGCGGACCGGCCGGGCCGTGATCCAGTCGGGTGTTAACCGGTCAAACATCCGGCCGATCGCTGACCGGCTCGCCGATCGTGGTCGGGTGTTGATCGTCAGCGTCAAACATCCGGCTCGTGTCGACGGCCAAGATGACGCCAAAGATGACATCGCGACTGGTGAACCGAACCCGGCCTGATCGCCTGGGTGATCGGGTCAAGCCGATGTCGCCAGCGACGTCGTAAACCGCAGAATTTTGATCTGGCGCGTGTCCTTCACGCGCCGTCGTGCTCAATGCGAATGGCGGCGCTTGAGGGCGCGTCTGGCCTCCTCCGGTGACGTGCCACCCACCGACCTGATCGTCTTGACGAGTAGATTCCAAATATGCAAAAAAATTCAAGTTTTGATTTGATGAAAATTCAAACGACAGGCTTCCAATTTGAATAAACCCTAAAAATAAAATTCTCCATCTATGTTTTGAATTTAATCCACATTGGCTCGATACTCAACCTAGTGACACGACAACTACCAGATCACCATGTTAGAATACAAACATAATAATAATGAGAATCAATATTGCATACCTGATTTGAAATCCATGGTTGCTTGATGCGGAATCAATGAAGATCTTCAAAGTACGATCTCAAGATCTTCTCCCTTATCCCCAGATTAATGACACTGGCTTAATGAGAATGCCTCTCACGTATTAGAGAAAGTATTTCTCTCTGAATCTGTATGTGAGTATGAAATAACGTATCCTGTGGTTGCGGAGGGACTCGAGCCTTTATTTATGTATTCCTCGACCACGGCCCCATAGCTTTTGCCCGGCCGCATCACCCCACACCAACCGTACCCCATATTGTAAACCATTACTTATTTAAGAATCCATATATCTCAATTAATTAGACCAAATTAATTCAGTTAATTCCAATTAATAAAGCCCACTTTATGAAAATCTTACATTCATATATCCTCTTAAGAGAAGTCAGCAACATGGTGATCGCCTTGCGGTTATACTTATTTTTAATCTGATATATTAAAAATTATGTTTGTGAAAAGAGCATCAGATAACATGAACCCACTTTTAAACTCGCCAGCTCTACTAAATTTCGCGATCTCTAAAACCGTATAAAGAGGATGAGGATCATCAAGATGGCTTCGAATTCTTAATGAAGAAAACTGACTTTTTGAAACCCCAAATGGAAAAAAGAACTGCTAGCTGGAAACTTCGTACTTTATTTTTTTGGTGAAAAAAGACTACGAATAAGGAAACTTACATATATGATTAAAAGATAAACCAAAATTAATAATCTTCAACACCAAATATTATAAGGCCCCCTAGGAAAATCTGAGCACCAAATATTAGGATTAGTATTAGGAAACTTCATACTTTAGTGGTTGATTAATTTTTCTATCAATCTCATCATATCAATTTGTTATTTTTTTGGACATGGATTCAAATGCATATACAAAATTGATTTTGGTGCGTAGCCAATAACAATATGAGATGAGCGAACATACCACATTGTTCCAATTATTCGTGTGTCGATATGGGTGTTCTCTTCTCATCCAAGCTTTAGCCAAGCCAAAGCCTGACATTCGCATTTAGATACTTATCAAGCAAAAGACATTTGTTGCTCCTTTATATCTCTGTGCACGATTTTCAATCTTGATTCCTCATGAAGATATGCTAATCCCCTTTCTATATCCAAGCATATCTTCTTCCTAGTTGGCCAGACCAAATTTAGCCTGGTGGCTCGTCGCTATTACCTTACAACGGGAAGAGTGGAGACACAGGTCATTATATTCATTCTTGAAACAATAAAAAATATAAGTCAAGTATTTACCAAAAGAGCACCCGCAAGACTATTGTTTTCCAAATATTCATATATCGAGCAACAACCGATTCTCTTCGATGCAACAAACTATAAAGCTTCACAAGATCTGGGTGTGTTGTAAGGCAAATATCATTCCTATTTCATTTATAAATTTCGTTCCCTTTGCTTGATGAAGACAACTTAACAAAGAATTATCGAATCCATCTCGATAGTACACCCTAAGATCAAGCAGACAAAATTTGAATCATGAATCTCAAAAGCTAAGGATATGAGAGATAGCCGCAGAAAACTATTTATTTCCTCTTAATATATGCTTGAGCATACAGCTTAGTCGTCAAAGGAAAACCAACCGTGACTACCAGAACCGCCTAAATCCACCTTCACCAATCTTTATTTCAGGTCGTGCTATTTGCAGCATCTTTTGATCTGGTCAGAACTAAATAACTCGTGGTGCATCCTTAGCCTTCACGAAGTTCCTCGTAAGTGAAATGAAATTGGCAAAAAACAAGCACGGAGATTATTGAATATTTCCAAAGTAGTGTCACAATTTCAAAGAGATGAGCCATTACTAGAGTCACAAATTTCTTGCATGATTGATCTCACCATTATCTTCATTGCTCCCGTGTTCACCAAAAACCGAAACAAAAAACAAAACCCTAAGCAAAGAGTACAAAAACAAACAAATGAGAATGTTGACCCGAGCCCAACGATAATGTTGTGTCCTTAAGACGATTGAGCCCTCAACTTGTACCGAGGATAATGGACAATCGTCTCCCAGATAGAACTGATCTCGCTCCTTCATGGTACTTAATCCGAGGACCCCGACGAACTCAACTTGCAGAACAATCGCACGAAATGAAATGATATGCAGAGAAGTGAGGAGAATATTTGTTATCTTAAAAAATGGGATAAACGGGAGTATAAATAACCTAGGAAGTGTCTCCATGAACAGACATGTCGGTTCGAAAAGGTATGAACCAAGCAAAGTGTATGTTTGATGAGGGACACATCTTTTCATTCATTTAAGGAATTTGTGGTTCCCAACAATCCCCCACATGAATGAAAAGTTCTGATATCAATACTCCCTTGTATGCATGAGATGCAAAGTGCGATTATTCCATGAGAAAACGTTGCATCAGATAAGAAGCCCGAGACTAACTTTCCTTAAGAAGCCTATCGACTTACTTCCCAATAATCGCAGATTGATGTCTTTGAACTATTGACCTTTCAAGCCTAGACAATAGAAATCACACAACTATTTCTAACAAAATTGGTTCTCACCGTCAGGTTCGTTGGCCATGAACACCGTCGGTCTCATGAGTGTTTTAGAGAATTCGCCTTTGTAATTTCTTTACGTGCGGCCCTCACTTCACACTCACAGTGATTTATGAACATACAGTTTCATAATCATTGCTTTGCTTAACCTTCACATACATTATCGCTCTTTATCCGAATGGGTAAACAAATTAGACAAGATTTACAATCGCCTTCATAACTTAGTTGTCCCTTTCAACCCAGACCGGGATCTCCAGCTTCCACAGTAGGTGTCCGCTTATGATGACTTTGTTTAGAGGCCTTAAACCCATTCCCCTTGATGTTTTTGCAATCATCTCTCTAGTTAGGCCTTTTGTCAATGGATCTGCAATATTATCTTTGACTTTACATAGTCAATGGTGATAATTCCACTAGAAAGAAGTTGTCTTACGGTGTCATGTCTTCGACGTATGTGTCGAGATTCTACTTCATTATACATGACATTCCTTGCCCTTCCTATTGCCATTGACTATCACAATGTATACATACAATGCAATCGGTTTAGCCACTAGGAATATCTTCCAAGAAATTCTCAAGCCACTGGGCTTTCCCACCGATTTATCCAAAGCAATAAATTCTCGATTCCATAAGGATCTAGCAATACAAGTTTGTTTGATGATTTAAGACATCGCCGCCTCACCAAGTGTGAATATTATTATCCACTTGTTGATTTTGTGTCTTTAGTGCCTAAGTATCCAATTTGCATCACAAGATTCCAAGTACCGCTGATATCTCCGTAATGCAAAGCATAATCTTCAGTATGCTGGCAGCCCAATAAACGCTTCATAGCTTTCCAATGATTTTCATTCGACTAGAATCAGAATCGACTTTAGCTTGCTAACCGCACAAGCTATGTCCGACCTAGTACAATTCATGACATACATTAAACTGCCTAGTATACTAGCATACTCATTTTGAGTTTATTACCTAAAAGATTTTAGAAAGATGTAAATTAACATCTATCTGAGTCTTTACTGGGTATAAATATCTAGATTCTTGCATTTTCCAAGAATCGCTTCAATATAACGGGATTGTGATAGAGCTAATCCTCCGTGTGTCTTATGGATTTTAACTCCTAAAATAACATCAAGTGACTTATATCTTTCTATTTCAAATTTACTTGTAAGCAAGCATTTGATTTTCTTAATAAATTTCACCATCATCGTCATATAAGCATACTGCCTACATATAGACATAAAAGTGGCAAAGCAATTCTGAGTTTGCTTAACATATAATACATTTATCGCACTTTATTAATCTGGAAACCATTCGACAACATGACTTTGTCGAATTTAGCATGCCATTGTTTTGGTGCTTGTTTCAATCCATAGAGTGACTTGGAGGTCGATATACTTTCGCCTGTCTCGAATAAATGAAACCCTTCAAGTTGTTCCAAATATATTTCTTCTTCCAAATTCTCCGTTTTAAGAAGTCCGTTTTCACATCCATTTGATGGATTTCAAGCTATACACCGCTATAGCAATTAGCATCCTTATAGATGTAATTCTCTAGTAAATGTGTGAATAAGTATCAAAATAATCAAGACCTTCTCGCCGTTGTATCCTTTACTACAAGCCTAGCCTTATATTTATCAATAGCACCATCCGCTTTCATTTTCCTCTTGAAAATCCACTTACATTGTAGTGGTTTATTACCAGGAGGAAGGTCAACCAATTTCCATGTATGATTTGACAAGATGGATTCAACTTCACTATTGATAGCTTCTTTCTAGAACGGGCTTCAAGAATTCACGCCTTCTTTGGAATGTCCGAGGCCTATTTTTCCAACGCATACGTTAAGCAAATCGCGCTCAAAAGACGTGAAGTCCTTTGTCTTTACTACGCCTAGGCTCATCCTCCATTGGATCACTTCTAGATATAAGATTCGAGACCTCTTATTATTATCAATTGACTCATATACTATGTTATACTTAAAATATATTTTCAAAGAATGAAAACACCTGATTCAATGATCGTATTGACATGTATATCTAGATCTCGACTTAGAACAAGAAAACGATATGCATTGCTATTCTGAGCATATCCGATAAAAACACATACAATACTTTGGTCCTACTCTAACCTTTTTAGGCTTAGGAACCGCAACCTTAGCCAAACACCCCCACACTTTGAGATAATCTGGGTTAGGGGTATTCGCTTCCATTTCTCATAAGGAGTTTGTTGTGTCTTTCTCAGGTACTTATTTAAAATAAAATTCTTCCGTTAAAACAGCCTTCCCCACAAATTCCCCGCGGGTAAACCGCATCGCGGGTAGCGCCCCCCATGCATCCACAATGCCCAACTTTTCTTTATCCGTTCCTCCAACGTCCACTTAGACCATCCCTTACTGAGGAATTCCTAAGCAAGTTCAAGGTTGTGAGATAGAACAACATCTTTTATTGCCATCTTCAACCTGCACTATCAACCTTTCCGCTTTTTTCTCCGCAGATTCTAATAGAGTTAACCCGAGTTTTAAAACAAAGTCATTTCTGTAACAAATATTTGAATATAAATATGCAACAAATAGTTTGAATATAGAAATGAAAAATATTTGAATACAGAAACAAATATTTTAATACAAATTAAACTTTAAAATCAAGAATTTTCAAAAAATTTGAATACAATAGAAACTGGAAAAACTGCAGTACAAATATTGTAATGTAAAACAGTTCTATCTTATCCCACTTTTTCTATCATATCCCACTATAACGAATATTTTAATGGGACAACAGTTTTATCATATCCCACTTTTTCTATTCGTCTGCTATTAAAAAATGGGAAAATTTGCCGTACAGAAAAAAAATTTTGAGTCAAATTTCGTCAGAAATGCTTTTACAGTGCAGCAATTAATGTTTCCCCCACATAGGATAGCCTTTATTGCTTTTTGATACAGAATTTGAATATAAAAGAAACGAAAAACTGAAATTTGAATATAACAGAAATAAAAAACTGCAGCAAATATGAAACGAACAGGAAAACTACAGTAAAAAAAAATTTTGAATAGGCTTTTTGTAATACCGAACATAACTAAAAAAAAAAAAAACAGCAGTGCAATATTTGTACTGCAGAAACAAACAGAACAAAAAACGAATAGAACGAAATTCTGTAACAAATTATAAGACAGAAACGACCAGAAAAAAAAAATCGTCTTACAGTTCCATGAATTATTAACCAATAAAAAATCGCTTGAACATCGCCAAAAATTAACCAATAAAAATCTGTAATTTGCTCTTACAGAAAAAAAATGATATTCATTTTAACCTTTTACAGACAATCGTCTTACAGAAAAAAAAATCGTCTTACAGAATTGCTCTTACAGAAAAAAATGATATTCACTTTAACCAATAATATGCTCTTACGTGACCGGCGCTTGTACAAAACAAACAACGAATGTTGACCGAGCCCAACGATAACAAGGCGCCCTAAGACGACTCGCCCCTCAATCAGACCGGTGATAATCTGGACAATCGCCTCCTGCGATAATCCGATCTCGCTCCTCCGGGCCAGGCGATCGGCACTCGACGAACTCAACTTCAGGTAACAATCGCATCTAAACGAAACGATACTGCAGGTTCATGCAGTAATTATCATATTTAAAACGAAAAACATGAAAGATAAATAACTCCAGGAAAGTCATTTCCTACGAACAGACATACCGAAAACGTATTTAACCAAAGAAAGTTGTCTATTCAATGAGTACACATCTTTCATTCATTTAAGCGATTTAAGTTGCTCTAACATATCTTCAATGTCTTTTCCTCCTAGGTAGCCTTTCATTCACAGGAGTCCCAAAATCAATGCAAGGACCACACATGAAGTTATCACAATGCCAATGATAGCTCCAACAGACAGCCCCGGGTTGGAATCAAAGTCTACAAGAAGAGTAAGAAGTGTAACGTCATGACAAGCTAGTGGCAAGAGAAGTAGTAATTCTGGGAATATGAGATAAGCTCACTTGGTGTCACTGCAATAGCAGATATAAGAGGTCCATATACACCTTTCTTAGGTACAGCATTAGTCCCTTTGCCTGACCAGTATAAGTGGATCTCCAGAGTGCCACCATTAACAATAGCATTGAAGTCCTCATGAATGCCCTTTCCAGCACCTCGAGCTCTTTCCATTATATTATAATCGGTCAAAACTACATTCCCCTGTAAGAAAAGTTTCAGTCAGTTATTTACATATTTGGAATAGAGAAAATGGAATTGATATTTTTCACTTACTTGAATTGCAACATCGAAAAGGCGCTTCCCAAGGCTGTCGAATGTCTGACCATTGGAAAACATTATTTCAGCAAAGTGGAGTCGGACATTATAAGGGCCATTTTTCAAGCAAAATCCATAATACTTGAGTGAGATGGGAGCAAGACGAGCAGTTTGGTAGATCTCTTCATTCTTTGAGTTCAAAGAAGATGTGGTTTTGGCTACAAGATCATTTTCCTTTTTGCCCAGCAAAACCCATGTACTGCTATAAGCCCATTTGTTTGAAGTATCAATAAAGAACTTTGATGATTCCTTATCATTGTCTTTCTCATATGTCTCCTTCTCAAAAGGTACTTCCTCTCCTCCACATTAATTGATATACAAGGAATGGTCTGCAAGTTAATGTAATTGGAATCAAGCAGAGATTCAAGTTGTTTGGCACTTCATACTAACACAGTACAATAGGTTAACAAAAGCTTACATTCAGGTTTTCCAGAAAAGCATGGATGATCCTTCTGCAAGCACCAACGGGTCCTACAAAATTGAACTTTGATTCAGTCCCTTTATTTATAGTTCTAATAATGGCATGCACATGTGAAACAAGGTTGGAAGAACTTACATATTTCTTGCTGAAGATGCATAACTGGAAACCAAGTTCCTGCAGAGTGAAGAAAAAATGTTGGAAGAAGATAAGGGAAACACAGAACAGAATATACAAATAATGGATGGAAGAAAGCTTACACTGGATAATTGCAAGAGTCAAGATGTGGCCTTGTAAAGTTGTTGTAAGATAAATCACTGCGACAGAGATTGAAATGGAGTTAGTGATATATGCCTTGACCGAATAAGAGATTGAAATATTAGTGGTTTCACAAGAACCACTAGAAAAGAAATACCACATCTGTATGTAACACCGTACAAAACATGAATGATAGAGTAGCCAAAAAAGGATAACAGAAGACTGAGAAATACTAACATATGGTTCTCCTTGTCCGATATTATCCAGCTAGGCACTTCTCCAGTCAGTGAATTGTGCGCGAGAAACCTGTACACATAGTATCACAAGTAAACAGGCTATTAATGGATAAAAATGACTGGTTGTACCTTATTACAAGTATTTAACTTACATGTTATCAAGTTTTGTTCTGTTTTTGCCTTCTTTCTTAAAGGTATCTGGAATTTTACCTGTCAGTCTGTTGAAGCTCAGGTCACTGCAAGAAAAAAGTTCAACATGAATCGAAAAAGGAGCAGCATCCATACAACCATGTAATTTACTGATTGTATGCCATAGGAGAATCATAACCTGATTATATTTTTCTTCTTCTTTTATACATACATAACAATGAGGAAAATTAAGAACACTCATTCAAAAAACCTTACAGAAGTTTTAAGCTTTCAATATTTCCAATGTATTCCGGGATTTCACCTGTAATCGAGCAGTTTTTCATCACCCTACATAACACAAAGGAGTAAAATGTCTTGATAAGTAAATGGAACATAAAGGACATAACTTAGAACTGCAGCTTGCTAAGATTCATAAAATAGAGTTTTATCCTAAAATAATACAGTTAAAAAAAAATACCAATCGGTTGTTGAAAATAATGTTCAAACTAGTGTTTAAAACCAGTTGGGGACGCGGGCCTTAAACACTAGTTTGGGACGTGTGCCTCAAAGTGAGGCGTCCCCAAAACGCCCCAGGCCTTAACTAAAGGTGTTTTTAAAAAAAATTTATATTAGATAATTATATTTTTATATCAGATAATTGTAAAATACATTAGATAATTCTATTTTCAAATTAGATAATTCTATTTTTATATTAGATAATTCTATAATATTTTTGGTAACTTGTTTCTAAAAGATAATAATAAATTATTATCTTGGATAAAATATAATAATAAATTATTTTGATAAAATATAAATATTTTATATTGGAAAATTATATGGGAAAATTCTCTTAAAATGATTATTTCAAAATGGATATTAACGTTTTATCCATATTTCAAAAATTATAATTTATTTTAATTTTTATATTATAATCATTAAAATAAATTATTATCATAAATAATATTATTATAAATGGGGTATTAATTATATATTCCTAAAATTTCAATTATTTTTATTAAATATATTGTTTTTAATATATTATAAAATATTTATAAATTATATAACGTGATCACAAAAGGCTTAGCATCAAAATCTCCCTTTCGCACTTGGAAAGACATTGCTCAAACCGTGAATCGATGACATGCCAGCTTTAATCCCAAGTTTTTAATTTGATGAGGACACACTAGTTTAGACATTTTTTCTAAAAATGTATTAGATTAATATATTTTTTTTAAAAATACATTATTTTGAGACAAAACTCCATAAAATATATCTATCTTCAACTCACAATGTTTTTAACATTTTCATATCCTCCAAATTGGGGAACGGTGTAGTTGGTCCACTCAAATAAGATATTATCCTGATGATTAAGACACGGAAAAACAAAATTAAATACTTATATTTATGAATTCAATTTTAACATGAAGAGAATCATGAACTGAACATAGCAATTATTAGATAGTGGAACACATGCTCACAGTTCTGATAAGTTTTTCAACTGAGATATAGTAGCAGGGATGGGCCCCTCCATTGATGTGCCTTGCAGATACCTGCAACAGTTTAATATGTCCATCAATAACTAAAGAATTTATCTGAGCTTGTATGAGATATTTCTAGGTGGACAAAATGGCAGATTAATGAAATGAAGTATGATACTCACAGACTCTCAAGTTGGGTCCAATTCCCAATCCAATCTGGTATCTTCCCAGATAAATTATTCCCATCTATCCTACTGCAAATGGTACATGGAGTTCAGAAAATTACAAATTTCCAAAAATGTATAAATTTCCAAATAATTATACCACTTACAAATCCTTTAGGTTCTTCAGATTGTGAAAACTTTTTGGTATTGTTCCTATAAAATTGTTTGCAGAAAGAACATTGTAGGAGCACCAAAAAAAAAAAAAGGCAGATGAGTTCTCTGGAAATAGTAATTAGACAACACGAAAAGAATGGGTAAGTCAATGCAAAGTCTTATGTTGAAAAACATTATGAAAAAATAATTTCCCATCAATGTTCATCACTCTCCAAACAAAGAAAACATCTTCCCAAATGGTGAACTTTAGAATTAAAAGCGTCCTTATCATCCCTACTGCTATCCTAAATGAAGCATTAAAAATCATACCCTGAATCTCTGGCTTTCACCACAGGATGAATTAATGAATACTAAACTTCGTTTCTTAAAGTTACAAAAATAGGAATAGCCTATATGAGTTTCTCTCTGTTAGTCCATAAAAACCGCCAAGTTCATAGTCATGTTTGCCTATATTTGTCTTCTTGGTTATAAATAATTGTCATGGTTCACCGTGGAAGCTAAAGGAACGAAAAAGGTGGATTGAGCTTTCATATATGTGAACATCAATCTTCCCATTATTTTCATCAACTCAAGGTAAGCAATCATGCAAAGGGAGAAGACCTCTTTTGTTTTTCTTCTTTGGTCAGGGACCAAAAATATGATACAGGATAGTCCATCAAATATAGAAGGTTTCATTGATTGGGTAGAATGTAAATGAGTAGGGGTTGTTTTTGTACATCCAATAGGTTTTTTGTGCAGTTTTGGGAGGTGGGTTCTTCTCTTCTTGTAGCCTTCAAGTCGCTATTTTAGCAATCATGCAATAGAGAATGAACTCAACCAGTTATACAATCAACATATCCATGAGGCATTCATCATATAAAATGCATTATCAAAGTCTTTGATTCAAAAATATCTTCCTTAAAATGGCTTTGGGCATATTGGCAGCTAAGCAGACTACAACCAGAATACAAGGACTTAATGATTAATGAAATAAATGAAACGGATAATTACTATTCATATAAAGAGTGGGATGAGAACAGCATTCTTACAGTTTTCTTAAATTAGTCAACTTTTCAAGACTTGAAGGAAGATCTCTCTGCCGACATTAGGATTCCAAGACCCTGGAAAAGCAAATTTGGATTAATAATCAAGGTTGAGCATCATTAATCTCTAATAAGCATTCAACTCCATTTCATGACTTACAGCTCCTTGAGTGTACTGATATCGCTGATTTCATAAGGAATTGAACCAGAGATTCTGTTCCCAAAAAGAGAGCTGTGGAGCACAAAAAGTTAAAGATCCCCAACTGAGAACTACTTAGTAAATTATTGAAAAACATGATCCTCACCTTACTAGTGTAAGTGCAAGTGGAATTAATCAAAACTTACAGATTTGTAAGACGAAGATGACCGAAACTAGTAGGGATTGATCCATTGATATAGTTGCGAGAGAGATCACTGTTAAGCAAAAGAAGAATCCCTTTAGCATATCTTTATATTACATGTTCATCGGATAAAAGGGACCATTCTTCACCAAGGTAGTTGGGTTCAAGTCAGATACTGGAGGTGACTGTACAATCTAAAAAACTAAATCCTACCATGATAATTAAATAAATTTGCAGGCAATATTAGATGTCTCATGACAGGGTATCTAGCCATTATTATTACATAGCACCTGAAACACAAAAGTTGGTAATCACCGCAACAAAACTGATTTGTAATAATTTGTTTTAACCTTTGTTTGCACTTAACATTATGATTATAATTTCAAAAAAGCAGAAAAAAAAAAAAATCATGTAGTTAGTGAAACTGCCAACCCCATGTAGTAGGGATTAAGGTATTATTGGTGAGTTAAGAAATTTGTTTGATAAGTTGAAAACCCCCAATGAAAAATGTCACTTATAGTACTCGCAGATAAGGAAGATCTTCAAACTCCTTAGGTAAAGTTCCATTCAAATCAAGACCCCTTCAACTCTCTGTAATTCACAAAGGGAAGCAAAATGAACAAGATAAGGAAAAATACAACTGATTTATAACAAAATAACTAGGTTATTCAGTTAAAGTGCTAATGCCTCAAGCATATTGTGCTTGCGCTTGATCTTTTCTGGCTCTACTACAAACCGATAAGAACTTGTTTTATAAGTGGATTTATGGAATTTAGGATCCTCTTTTGACTTATGCTATTGATTCCACTGTTTTAGGAAGCACTTGTAGCATAAAAAGCGTTTTTGAAGAAAAATCAGAAGTTTGGTATAATCCAACAAACACTTTCAAAAGGTAAAAATATAACTGATAGTATTTCCTTAAAAAGCACTTGATCAGTCATTCTCTCAAAAACTCAAGTTCCATTAGGCCATTAGAATGGCAGAATGAATTGTTCACCAACATAGGCAAGTTGATGTGGAAGCAAGACAAATTTCCAACCGCTTCACCAGATCGAATTGACCAATATAAACAAATACTAAACTTTTGATATATGCATCATGTCAAGGAAGAACAAGAAGGGAACATCATACATGCTCACGACATGGCAAACAGTATTGGTATTGAAGGTACAGTTGCATGTGACATTGTTGTACTTTGTCTCTCCAATGGTCTTATTGAAGCCTGTGCATGAAATCAGACTTTGGCCTAAGATCCAATGTGGTTGTTTAGCTTTGAGGATATTATTTGAAGGGTTTTCACTGTTACAAAGTAGATACAAAATGGTCAGTCAAATGGGATTGATAAATCTATAGAAAAAGAATTATTAAGTGTAACAACTCTATGAAGTGTAATCCTCTATGATCAATTTCTATCTTCAAAGCAACTTCTAATATTTCCAAACCTTTACTGAAACAAGCCAATTTGATCTCTCGTTCGAAGTGATCACGCCATGTAAGTTGCACTAATGACTTATTCTAAATGTATATGACTTTTTTTTTGTCAGGCCATGAGATGCTCTGAGCGGGCCCAAAAATTGATTAACTAAACCTATCGATTCAATTTTAATTTTTGTTTTATATATACACGCTTTGATTTATAACATACAAAACCATAGTTTATACATCTACCGAAAATACAAAAAAATACTAACATTATACTAAAATTATAAAATATCGTATGTGTAATATATAATGCATAATATTAGTAAATATATAATAGTATTATATAATATAATATAATATATAATGTATATAATACATCGCTTTTTTGGTTAATCGATATATGATTAACTCCGAAATCACCAATCGCTTAAATGAAGATTACCCATATTGATGGTAAGGTTTTTTTGTTTATATAAATACCAAACCCAAAACCGACTATTTATTTTTTTAGGAGCATGATCACTCTTATTTTTTTTAAATTAAACACTTTATTTATAATATAATAAATTATTTTCATTAGGACTTAAACCCAAACCCCCTTCCCTATGTCCTTACTTTTTGAAAGGTTGAGCGCTCTCCATGTGAGCTGAGCATAGCCACCCCTTAGATTTTTCAACTCTGTATTTTAGATTTTTCCTTTTCCTTATTTTTCTACCATCTGCTTAGTAATAATTAAATGAAAATAAATTCAAAACACAAAAAGAAATATACAAAGTTTCCTTTTAATCAAATGATGTCTTTGTCTTGTCATTAGGGATAGCAAAAAAAAATCAAAGAAGTCAAACGAATCAAGAAATCAAATCGAGACTGAATTGAAAAATAGACCAATTAAATCTATCAGTTCAGTTTTTGTTTTTACTTTATACAAATCTCGATTTTGATTTAACAAGTACAAAAACCAAAATTTAGATTAATTGACTGAAAATTTTAAAAAAATACTAACATTATATTAAAATTATAAAATACAATATATGTATTTATATATATAATATATATAATGTATATATTAGTGTAATATATAATATATAATATTAGTATTATATAATGTATATAATACATGTTTTTTGGTTAACTGATATATAGTTAACCGAAAAATGGTTACTTGGTTAAACGAAGATTCGATTAACCATGATTAAGTTTTTTGATGTATGTAAATACCAAACCCAAAACCGATCATTTGTTTTTTTAGGAACATGATCACCCTTTTTCTTTTAAAGTTAAACACTTTACTTACAATAATGATTTCCTCTATAGCATAAACGTGGGACCCTTTCCCTATTTCCTCACCTTTTGAGAGCTGAGCATAGGCATAGCTACCCCTACTAGTCACAAATAAATATAAACCGACATAATCTGAACCGACAGTTTTTCTGTAGCTATAAAACTTAAAAAAAAAGCGAAACAAACAGCAATATCAAAATTCACAGATCCCAAAGCATGAGATGAGACTCCAACAACTTATACCATTGAAATGTAAAACAAAACACAGACAGCTCGAAAAAAAAACCCAGATTTACTTCTCTTTTTTCCTAAAATTTTAACAACAAATTAAACCCAAGTTTCATTTTCCCGAGAAATGGAAAGAAAGATCAGTGAGATTAGAGTGGAGTTAATACCTTCGTCGTCTGAATAAAAGGAGCATGGATGAAGTGAGAGAGACAGAAGAAACACAGAAACAAAAAGAGAAGAAGAGACGAAGAACCCATGAATTCGGTTTACACTGAAAAGTGAAATGAATGGGTTTTTAAAGAAGAGGAGAAGCTTCTAATGTTCAATCACTACTTCTGAGGTTTTTGTCTTTTTGAAGTTGTGTACGCTCATGGCTGGCTGCACACTACTTTTCGTTTTTTTTTTACTTTTTTTTTATCATTCATTAAATTATTATTTTATAAACTCACACGTAAGTTATTATCGATCTGTTTGAGCATGAACTTAATTACCAGGAAATTCATGGCATGGAAAATTAGACATGTGAGAAAAATAAAAGTTTGGAAAGAAAAGGCAGACTTGGTTGCTTACAAAATGCTTCAATATTAAATTAAATTTATAATATAGTATTTAATGATTTTTTTTTACATATCTTCACTTTGCATTATTTCATAGTATTTTATTTCTTACAAATTAGTCGGCTCTTAACCATTTGAGTTAAGTATCATTGACATTTAATGAGTTAAGTATATCTACTTATTACATTTTACATTCTTGTCACAATGAAATAGTTTAAATTTTTTTTTTAATTTTTCTATTTTCTTAGGTAATCTTTGGCCCTTGAAAACTTTAAGAAAATATGTAAAGGATAAATGTTGAAAAATAAAAAATAAATGTGAAATGAATCATTTTTGTTTGTTTTTTTAAAAACTCATGTCATTCATATTTTTTTTTCTTTTTATGATTAAATTAAATAATTTTAATTATATTTGATTTTTAAGCATAAAAATTATTATTCATATTATTTATTTGAAACAACAAATTATATTAATGATCCAAACAAAGTTTTTTTTTTTTGATAAGTAATGATCCAAAGAGAGTATTAGTTTAATTAAAACAAGACATTTTTATATTTAGATAGCCTTTTTTTTAAAAGCTATATATATATATATATATATATATATATATATATATATATATATATATATATATATATATATATAATATTAAATACACTTTAGTTTTAAAGTAGTAAATTACATTGCAATTGTCTCATTGGGACTTGAACCTGAAAACCCTATCCTTTGCTTGTTTGAAACGGTGAGCACACTCTATCACGTGAGCTAAGTATGATAGGTTTGAAAGCTATATTTAATTAGCCTTTAAATATATAAAAAAGTATCAAAAAGAAAAATTATATATATATATATATATATATATATAGTATATATATATATATATATATATATATATATATATATATATATATACTTATTAATTATATATGCCTTTGTTTAGCAGCTAGCGGATAGTTGATAGCTGTTAGCTAATAGCTTAGCTATAGCTTATGGTTGATAGCTACTTAATTGTGTAAAATGACTCATAAGGACATTAACATAATTTATTGTTGAATTTTTCTTTTGTTAATAATTTAGATTTATAAGGTGAGTTTATTGGAAATATAGTATACTATTGAAGCATTAAAACATTATTTACAAAAAAATATTAGTCACTTTAAAATATATAAATTTCTTTAGTTGCTTATTTGCAAAAATATTAAAATTGTGCAAATAGATAAATATTATTATTATTTTATGAATAGAGTTATGAACAACTTTTTATGAAAATTAGTGATAAATATGTCAATTTCTTCATGATAATTAGATATTAATTATTGAAGATGAGACAATTGGTTAGTGAACCTTTCGTGGGATTTTGTGAGAACCTTAGAATAAGGGTGGTAGTTATTGACAACTTTTAGATAAACTTTTCTTTTCAACTCCACATATGCAATCCTCCATGTGAAAACGCTTCTTCAAGCATCATTTATGAAACTAACAGATTAGGCATAATCCACTTTTCCAATCATCTTTTTACCAAATAGCAACATTAGAGGTTGTGACTGGTCAATAATCTAAAATGGGTATAATTTTCTAAATTTTGCATAAAACATTCTCCAACAAACGGGGCTCTATATATATATATATATATATTCATAATTATCATTATATCAATAATTCATGGGCTTACTTTTCTAAGCTCTCATTTAGAAGACCAAACTCCTTTTTTTAGTTCACATGCTATTCTTCCATGATATTGAATTTTCAAAGCTTTATTAAAAGCCAACTTTCTTTTTTGAAGTTCTAAAAATTGAAAGTGACTTTAAGTTTTTTTTTCATATAATAAAATATAAACTCAACATAATTTAAACGTATTTATTAAAAAAATAATCTACCCTAATCAATTACTTCCTAATGAAAACAAGCATAATTAAATTTAATACAATTTGATCCATATCGATGCATAATTTAATGTTTTGACATATAATTAAACAGTTCAAATTTGATACTGTTCTTATAAATATAAATAAAAATTTTCATAACTAGATACTTGCAAATTGAAATCATTTTAATGCATAAAAATATTTGATTTTCGATGTTGACTGTCTTTGGGATTAGCTAAAAAGTAGCCACCCTCTGCATTTTCTTTAGTTTATGGCGATAAAGATGAAAGATCAAGTCAGACTCCCAAATTTTATGCCTGGTGACTTTTTTTTCATGCATAATCCCACATCAAAAATTACATGAGAGAGGCGTAGGCCCCATTTTGAGGCTTAAGTTTTTTTTTCCTTTGCGATAAGAATCCCACATCAAACTTACAGTGCCGGCGCCCCTTTCCTATAAAAGGGGTCCTCTCCCCCTTGATTTGGTAGTTTAGCATGAAACTGATGCGCCATTTCCACCCAAAAGGCCTGGCACTCTAACGGCCCTCGACAAATATTTTTTTTTGGAGTATCAAATTACAAGATCGGGTTCATATAATTTGTGCCATATTGGGCTCCTTAAATTTATTTTCTTAAGGAGGCTATTGGTCTTTCCCACATCGAGTGAGGTCCTAAGTTTCGCCTCAAAGCTAAGCTGGAAAGCGCTGGAGGAAATTTTGGCTCGGGGGCAATTTTGGGAGACAATCTCGGCTTTGGAGGCAATTTCAGCTTGAGAGGCGGTTCGATCTGGGGAGCTACCCGTCTACCAGGTATGTTTTTCTTGACTTTCTTCTTTTATATAGTTAATTTTTTTTTTTTTTTTTAATTTTAATTGTCTTGTATATATATTAGTCATTTAATTTATAGTCTTATTATTTTATTTTCCTTGTAATTATATTTGCTGCTATTATTTAGAAATCTTGGGGTGGTTGTTGTTGTTGTTTTTTTTTTTTTTTTTTTTTGTTTTTTTGTTTTTCGCTTGTTTTCCTAACATACTGACTATCACCCACCCTTAATTTAATAAAAATCTCTAAATTTTTTCGAATTCCATTTCAATTTTATATCCAATTTCAATTCTTTCATTTTCTAAAATTCAAATTTTCAATTTTAAAAGTCAAGTCCTCCAAATCTCAAATTTCAAATTTCAAATTTTCAATGATTCAATTTCAAAATTGCAAATTCATAATTTCAAAAATCACGTGTCATAATTTCAAAATTCAAGTTCCACAGTTTCCAATTTCCAATTTCAAATTTACAAAATTCAAGTACTTCAAAATTCTGCTGATCAATTTCAAATTTCCAAATCTCAATTTCAAGATTCAGTTGTCCTAGTCTTAAATTTTTAAAATTCTCTCTAAAATTCAAGTCCCTAAAAATCTCAAATTTCAAATTTCAACTTCAAACTTCCAATTTTCAAAACTTCAATTTCAAACCGGTCTTTAAAAATTTCAAACACACGGTTAATTCTACAATTCCAATAAAATGGAATCTTGAGAGTTAATTTGTGTAACATATAAAATGGGCTTTTGGGTGGGGTCTCACGACATTCCATTTTAATAAAGAATTTGACATATGATATATAACCAATTTCTAATTGAATGTGAATAGTTTGTATTTTGTTATTACACTAACATTGTTTCCCAATTGATAGCGCTTATAACATGTCGTCCAGATACACATTTTTCTTATATGATTTTGTTTGATTATTTATTTATATATGTCTTGCATGCTTTTTTATATTGTTATTGCTTATCTTCGGTATTCATTAGTTGATTAGTCAAAAACCATATTTTCTTTAGTTTGTTTAGTAGAGACCCGACTTTAGGGGCTTAGAGGGGTGCTACGCTTCCATCGTACCTTCCCGATAAGTAACCTCAATTCCTACCTGCACTCGCTTCCCACCATCTTTTCTTATCGTGAGTTACATTTAGTATTTTCTTCTTATTTGCTTTCCCTTTTAAAAATAAAAAACAAATAAGTGGCGACCCAAACTCTGCTTTCTAAAATGACTTTTTTTAAAATAAAAAACGAGTCTCGCCTTTTTAGTGGAAAACACATAATAGCCAAAACGCTGTAATCACAAATGGCGAATTCCACCGGGGACAAGTGGAGGGCCAAGCTCAAATACAAATTGGGGAAAATGTGGCTTTTGATTGGTTGATTGATAGATACCTATTTTTGTGTTTTTTTATACTTGATTATTGGTGGCACATTTGAGAGTTTTGATTTACTGATTGTACCCTTCGCTTTCTTTTACGTTTGGTTGTTGTACTATTAATATTGGTCAAGTTGACATCCTTGGTTGATTCTTCGTTAATCTAGTTTCACACTGCTTCTCAAATACGTCACTATATATTCATCTTGTCCATCTTATATTTCGCTAGACGTAAGTGTATATGATGATATACTGTGCTGATGATTTTGATCAAGGTAGACTACCCATCTCTTGCTTGACTGCATGTTGCTTATCTATGTGGGACACACATTTATCCCCTTATCTCCAACTCCCTAGTCTCGGTCGACTATGTGTCTTTTGTTGTTGTGATTGATATTTGATTGGAGACTTGTTGCTCCTTGTTTGCTCTTCGACCGAGCTAATGATTAGGAGTAAGGTCTAGTGATGGGCTATATCCATGTTTGCGAGCATTTTGGAGGTGGTCGACATATTGATGCTGAGGAGTCCGATCTTTGAAGACGGTGGGCGCCCGTAACTAGATTTCGTGATATTTTGTATGGCCAGCGTTCTTCTTGCGTTGACTATTAGGCTTTTTCGACGACCAACATATTCACGTATATTAATTTAATGGTCTCTCGAAAGGTCAGAGTAGAGTATCTTCAACGTAAGAAGAAGAAGAAGAAGAAGGTGGAAGAAGAAGAAAGGGAAGAAGAAGGTAGAAGAAAGAAGAATGTGAAGAGGAAGGAAGGTGCAGAGAAGAAAGAAGAAGAAAGAAGAAAGAAGAAGAAGGTAAGGTGAAAGAAGAAGAAAGAGGTAAGCAAATGTGAAGAAGGAGAAGTGTGAGTGCAGCAGGTGGCCGTCGACGAGGAAGTGCATGTGTGGGAGGTGGATGACCGCCTGCATGGAAGCGCCCGTCTCTTCGAAGACGTGTAGGAGGTTGTGTACCACTGGGGCGGGGGTACTAATCGCCCTCGCTAGGGACCCCTTTAAAGACTATCTACCCATCTTTAGAGCCACCATTGACCTTCTAGGTTGAGTTTAGATCCTACCGGACAGACTCCATCCTACACGTGGCATCTGTGAGCCTTCAGGCCTGGGCTTTTGTCATGATATGGATCCGCATTCCTTTATTTTGGTTTCCTCTAGGTATATAGAGATTGATCGTGAGTATTGAGCTTCAAGTGGGGCAATTTTGTGCATAGTGATGATTGCTTATTTCGCTCATTATAGTAAATACATTTTTCATTCTACATGGATCTAATTTATTTGTTACTAGTTACACTTTCGTGATTCATCGATTACGCATCAATCATCTTCGTGGTTAGAGTTGAGGGTAGATTAGCACGTGCATCAGATCAAACAGATATGGATCAAATACGTAGTGCTTATTGAGCAAATTTGTCGCCATTGCCGCGCCTGCGGATATAGCGATAATGGCCTCGGGCCAGAGGATTGATAGCACAGAATTTACAGTTTTCAAGACAGTGAGGATACTCGCTTGACACGTGGCACCACCCCACCTCCACCTCCATCGGGACATGGCTCAGATGGCACCACGCCATCCCCGTGGCACTCCCCCAAGGTCCACAGAGGTCTACAGAGGTGATCCAAGACATGCGACTAATATTCCATCGACTATCAAGGCTTCGAGGATCGCATACAGAGCAGAGCAGAGTGCTTAGATACTGAGTTGTTGAGGGTATGGATGTGTGGGATGGATTTGATAGTGCACCTGTGACCCCATTACCGCCTAAATTTCGGATGCCTGACATGGAGCGGTATACAGGCAGAGGATGTCCACGTACTCATTTGAGGATATATAGTCAGTTGATGAGGGGCATGGGTTTAGGGATTTAGGCTCGCCTTGATCATGTTGTTCCTTTCACACGAGCAATGTGGCACAGAGCCGGTTTGCCACCTTGATGCTTTCAAGGCAGCGACTTGGAGGATCTTTCTATGAGCTTATCCGACGCTCTTTTCAAGACTGGCTATAGATACTAGAGAGAGCTTCTCGAGGCTGTGAGGCAGGAGCTCATGGGTAATCAGAGGTAAAGGTGCAGAGTGAGACACACGAAAACCCACATCTTTCATCTCCCGTTGGAGGGAGAAGGTTATTCAGATGATTGATCGTCCATCAGAGAGAGAGCAGATTAGCATGATCATGAGGAGTTTACAGCCTAGTTACGCTAGACATCTTATGGGAGTACCGATTATGGATTACAGAGCTTTGATAGAGGCATTGTATGGTATCGAGGATGGTATGGCGCGTGGTTTATGGTCGGATTCTTCCTCTTTGATAGTAAGGAAGAAGCCTATCCTGGATCATGTAGACCAGGAGGTAGGAGCCACGGGCCTTTTAGACATAAAGCACCCAGTCTCAAGACGCATCTATACTCTGGGCCGCACAGACTTCCTACGCCTCGTAGTTCGGGCCTGCATAGACTCATACCACCTCGCCTCGCTTTAGATTACCAGCCTCCACATACTCCACCACACTCGCCTTACGCCGCATTGTGTTGTGGAGAGAGAGCAATCTATTGCCCATCTTGCACCCGAAATTAATAGCTTTTACACGTGCCACTCAGACAAATTTTCTTCGTGACACTTTACGCCACTAGGGCATGCCTGGGTGAGGTCTACAGACATTGATGATCATTGGATTGCTTAGCCTCCATTAGCAGGCCATTACCACAGTTGTTCAATTCATTTTCTGGATGGACCTACATTGTGGCTTATCATCGTGGCCCCTGACATACTACATGATCAAGCAGACCGCTTTGAGACACGCTGCTCAGACTTGATTGACCAGTGGTATCAGGCGCTTGGGACAAATTTCTTAGCATCGCTTCAACCCCTTCCGACCTACTCTACACATGCGGTTCCTCCTCCAGCGGGAGGTATTCATTCCATTGATTTTGTTGAGTCCGAGGATCGTATCCATATGTTGTCATGGGATGATCAGAGGTCGGAGCCCATAGCATTTGATGATGGTTATGGCGATGATGGGGTTCATGAGGTAAGCCGAGCCATCGACTCACTCACACGCCGTTTCTACGTCACAGCATTACCCCGCTTGGATCCCCACACTGAGGCGACTTTGCCTTGTTAAGTACCGTTTCACTCCTTTATTTCACCCACACCGAGGCACGCTTGATACACTCAGATCCACATATGTTATCGAGGTGGTAGAGGCCTGTGACAGCAGCCTCTCCAGCCTCCATTCCCGGCCCATAGATCCCGATACTACTGTGAGATGAGACAATGAGAGAGGATGATGAGATCATCAAGGGGCCATGCAGTACGACATGCTCAGATCTTTATTTGAGTTTGTTAGCTTCCCTCTACCACCCAGAGGATTCTTGATTAGGGCCTGAGTCGGATTCGAAGCTGACACTCGACCACATCTCCAGGGCCCGATACATATGCTCACAACCGTCGACGCTTGCATTATTTTCTCTCGAGGATGACTTACCTCCGGGAGGGTTCACCACACCAACTTTGCCATATATCGCTTGGGTTGTTTAGGGTCGCCGTGTTCCATCCGCCCTTAGACAATGGATCCGTTTAAACTGGCTCCACTTGCCACTGCAATTGCTCTAGGATATGGGCCCACAGATTTTCAGCCATCTACTACGTGACTGGGTGAGAGGTTATGGACAAGACCCATGTAGAGGCGACGGCACCTTACCCCTGAAATAAGGATCGGGCCAGCCGCTTCCAGTTTTGTTTCGTATTTTGAGGATCCCCTCAGATCCTTTAACCTACTTTCTAAATTTCCATGGATCCATAGTGTCAAGGCTTATCCCCATCTTCTCCTTCATTCAAGGTGAAGTTCATTCATGATGGCCAAGCGATCACTATTTCATCTGGGCTGAGGGCACATTTGACTTTTTGAGCCGGTATTGGTGATTAGCCATGATGATGATTCGCTATGACCTTGATTTTCTTTGATGAGATACGCACTGGTGAGTCTAGGGATTTTATCAGAGATCTCGCATCATGTCATTTGATCAAGATAGCAAGACAAATGCTTAAGAGACAGGAGCATGTTGTACATGCCTGGTTTGGGTTTAGGGCGTCGTCAGCATGGCCGTAGCGAATTTATCACAGTTTTGGACCACGACCCACCCTTTGGTTTAGGATTTGTACCCGTGGAGGCAGATTTTCGATGCATGGCACAATTTGCACTGTAGAGAGGGTCGATCTCTGAATACTTCATCACATTCCATTTGACTATCCTCTTCGTCCTTACAGTTTGAGGTTGACTGACTATTTTGTGAGGGCTTCGGAGCCATTATCGCATTCCGATGGATCGATTGATGAGCCTATTGATATCCAAAGATGTTGAGTCGCATCGCCTTTTCACGCCTTCCGCTGCGTGGTGGGCTCCCGACACTTCTACCACTGACGCCTCCTCCTTCCCCGGCGGCCCAGTCAGGCCTACTATGTGCCCCGATGATAGCCGATTATGGGGTAGGTTGATGGGTTATGTCATCCGACTTAATTATGATGAGAGCTACTCCTGATGGTTATTGTCGCCGAGCTCGATTCTCAGACTTAGTGATTTTCTATGCTTCGCTGAGAGATGATGAGGATGCTTCTCTTGCTCCAGATGATGATGCGACATGTGATGTTATCGCTGATATTGCATCTCCCGATATTCTAGGACGGTTGCGGAGAGTCCGGCGTTGTGACCTTACCACTTTCTTTTTGATGTTTTGTCGATTTGTCTCACGTCTACGATGTATCGGTCTTTCATCTATGGATTCGGCATTTTCGAGTATTCACCTGTTCTTTATTGACAGATATTGATGCATGTGCACCTCATTCACCCCACACCGCGCATTCATGATATTGATGATGAGCCTTTTGCACTTCGATTTTGATGGATAGCTACCGGTCTCGACTCCTCGAACATACACTACGAGCGAGTTTCACCTCCTTTGACGACCTCGAGACAGCTTGACCTTGGCAACAGCAGCATCAACCTAGAGAGAAATGAGGATCGGTACCACTTTGTCTCGTTGTATGAGAGGGATAGTTTGCCTGGGGTGCCACTGGGATCATACTGATGTTTTTGCATGGTCATATGAGGACATGCCAGGCCTCGACCCTTCTATAGTTCAGCATCATCTACCACTGCGCTTTCACATGCTAGGACCAAGGCAAAATCGAGGCGACACACCGATGGAGTTTACTACGGCCGAGGATTCAAAAGCAAATTTTAAAGGTTGGCTTTTATATCGCTATCCAAGACTCGAATGGTCGGGCACGTCGCCCCCGTTCCCAAAAGGACTAAGAAGGTCGAGCTGTGGACTTTAGAAATCCTAACAAGGCTAGCCCTAAGGATGATTTTTCCTCTCCCACATATTGACATGCTGGTTGATAGTACCGCAGCATGGCGTCGCCTTTTTGATGGATTCTCTGGTTATAATCAGATTATGATGGCTCCCGGTGACGCGGAGAATAGATACCTTTCATCACCGAGCGGGTACCTACCGCTATGTAGTCAGTGCCGTTTGGCTGAAGAACTTGTGTGCTACCTAATGAGAGCAATTTACTACACTGCTTTCATGACATGATGTGCTAGGGATGTTGAGGTCTATGGGATGATATGATTATGAAGTCCCGTGATAGCGATCACCGGGCAAATCTAGAGCGTCTTGAGGATCGATGCTTTAGATTGAGACTAAATCCCAAGAAGTGTACTTTTGGAGTGACTTCTGGGAAGCTCTTGGGCTGCATGATTAGTGAGAGAGGTATTGAGGTAGATCTTGATAAGATCAGAGCTATCATTGACATGTCTCCACCATAGACCGAGATTGAGATCCTGGTTTCTGCAGGTTTTGCAATATATTAGCAGGTTTATTGCTAGACCGACAGATACTGGGTGGAGCCTATTTTCTCACTTCTAAGGAAGAAACAGTCAAGGTTTGGGATGATCAAAGGCACGTTGTGCTTTGAGCGACTAAAGAGCATTTGCTTTCTCCGTTTTGGTACCCTATGCCCGGATCACCTCTCTTGTTATATTTGTCAGTTTCATATGTCGCTTTAGGGTGCATGCTAGCCCAGCTTGATGATTCCGACAGGAGCGAGCTATCTATTATCTGAGTAAGAGGATGTTAGAGTATGAGACGAGGTACATTATGATTGAGCGCTTCTGCTTAGCTTTATTTTGGGCCACTCAGAGATTGAGACATTACATGACAGAGTATTCCGTGCAGCTTGTTTCCTCGCTTTTAAATCCTTTGAGATATCTCGTCATTGCACTGTAGCTGACGAGCGCATTCTTATGAGATGGCTTGTACTTTTGACAGAGTTTGATATTCAGTATGTCACTCAAAAGTCTATAAAAGGGAGTGTGTTAGCAGATCACTTGGCCTCACTCCTACATCAATAAAGAGTGGATTGATGATGATTTTCCTGGATGGAGAGACCTTGTGGGTGACTAGCTCATTCTGTCAAGCATGTACTTCAGACGGTGCACCTAACCATTCCGATACGGATAGGTGTTCTATTGATTTCCGCATGGGCGATCATATATCCAGATCGCCTCGTTTGGCCTTATGATCGTTATCCGGCCACGAACAACAACATTGTTGAGGATGGTATGTATCCCCAAGTTGTAGACCGCATTGAGCTCCTGGATTAGAAGGACGAGATATTCGGGTGATTCTAATCTAGTGATTAGACAGATCCGGTGATCAGAAGACCGTAGATGTGAAGCTTTAGGCCATATCATGCTTACTTGAGTTACTAGTAGGGAGGTTTGACGATTTGAGCTACACCTTTACCTACCTAGGAGCGTTGCACCGCTCGCGATGCTCTAGCTACTGCTTCCATGATTGACATTCCGAAGGTGTAATAGTGCGCCCGGCGGCTGAGACTAGAAGTGTCTCGCCATTGTTGTTTAATTGACGAGTCGGGTTTGATGGATGGCTCACCGCCGCATCGCTGATATTTACGCTTAGATATGGCACATATCCCGAGGTCGCGTGACGCTTATATGGACAAGAGAGCTGAGGCGTCGCCACCCGTCAGGATAATGGAGACACTATATAGGCGCATAGCCGATGGTGTTATTGTCGCTTAGATCGAGATTCACCGATCGGGCAATGAGAGAGGTCCATGCCAGTTTGTGGGCCCCATACGGGAGTGACATATATCGCTCGTAAGATTATGAGGACCTGGCCATTTTTAACAACACTTATTGATAAGATTATGTTAGTTTGTTCGTAGATGCACAGAGGTCGATGCATGGAGATCTCATACACGTTCCACCATCGGGGAAGTTGTATGCATTGACCTCACTCTCAGCCGCTTTCAAACTCGGGAACAGATATTATTGTGAAGATTTCACGAAGTCTTTAGCGGTCATGAGTTCATTCTAGTCGCTATTGATTATTTCACGGCGGGTGGAGGCCACTTATGCAAAGCTAAATGCGTACCTAGCGGCCATACCTTTATCAAATCGTACATTATCTCGCAGATATGGGGTTCCTCATGAGTTGATATCGATGAGGTGTGCATTTCGTAAAGATAGGCTGACACTTTATTACGTAGGATATGGCATCCAAAGATCACATCGTCCGCGTACAGCCGCGCACAAACAGCAAGAGGGAGCCGCGAACAAGAAATATTAAGAGGATTCGCGCAAGATGATTGAGACTTCGAGACTGGTCCGAGAAGCCTTTCGCATTATGTATGACGCGACCTCCTTTCGCACTTACAGAGCCACACCTTACTCTAGTTTACACTGGCGCGCCGCCTTCGCTTGAGATAGATTGTGATCCTGAGAGTAGCCCCAGAGCAGATTTCGTGAGGCTGAGTGGGTTCACTACCGACTTGACTTTAGCCTGTTGGGGATGAAAGAGACAGAGTCGCTGACCATATCTGAAGCTAATACTAAAGGAAGATGGCCCGCGCTTCAAAAGCTGGTTGCTTCAGGACCACTACAAATGAGGCGATTCTGGGTTTTGAGAGTCCCCAGGATTAGTCACCTAATCAGAGGGAAGTTTAGACCCAACTGGAGCGGACCTTACATTATTAGAGAGTTGAACCCAGAGGGAGCTGCATGGTTGATGGACTTAGATGGAAACCAATTCTCAGAGCCAACCAATGTGGATCAATTGAAAAAGTTTTACGTTTGAGACCTTGGTCGCAGGATGGGTGGCCATCATTTCTGTTAGCCATATACCTTATCACTTGTTACTCATATTTTTATTTTTTATTATTATTATTTTTTTACCGTTGCTAGCCCATTGAGCCTCACACTCGCATTTTGGCCTATTTTTTCTCTTATAGTCCTGCTTACCTTTCATACCCTGATAGCCCTCGGTGTGTGGATGCCTTGGGCTTTAGGATCTTCTCAGTTATGTGACACATTGACATGTTCTTTATATCGCCTACCACACTCACTTCTTGTATCCGCTCCATTTCATAGTTTCATGTTTCACCACTTTCTTTCATTCCACTTCTCGTTCTATCTAATTCTTTCCCCACTTAGATTGGTGATCTATTCATTTTACTCGTACGGGGTTTGTCATGTCATCCCTTCACTCATTCCAATGACATTTATTCTGAGACTTTAGTTTGAGAGAGGCTTATGTCATTTCATTGGAGTTGTTTTATTGTACCTGCTGAGATATGTTCATTTATTGCCATATTGGTTTGTCCCTACTGCTTTCTATTCGGGGCTCTATGCTGAAACAAAAAAAACAAAAACAAAAAACAAAAAAAAACACAAAAAAAGAAAAGAAAAGAAAAAAGAGAAGAGAAAAATATATCAACACGTATGTATTTAGCATAAGTATTCCTTGAGTTCGTATGTGGACTTATGAGGATCATTGTCTTTTAGTATGTTAATTAGGGTTCTGTGATGTGGGCTTCGAGATCCTAGTATCATGTGTTTACTTTGAGATTTTATAGTGGTATATGAGATGATCGATCCTCCTAGGGGCTCCAGTCATGTCATATTCATCATATCCAATTTGTCGACGATAATATCTTCCCCATGCAAGGATTTGGGTAGATTCATCATATCATCACTGCTTTTTTTCCATACTTGTTATTTTATCTTTTCCTTAGCCATAATTTCTCATTTTCACATTTATCACCCTCATATGTTTATTGGTTTCGAGTTTGATGTTTCACTTTACATCCGTTTCATCTTACCTATCTCACCACATGTTACACTTTTTGCATTACATCATTGTTATTAGCACTTCCATTGGATGTTCTTGCGGCTCTCGCCCATGAGACTTCTTATGCATGTGGCATTTCACACACGAGGGCACGGGTTGATCATTGGGTATTTGAGCCTAGTTTCCCTTCATTTCTTTTACCTTATCACCCCAAGCCTACATTACGGTCCGTAATAAGGGATCCACCTCAGACCATGGGATTTAATGTTTTCTGACAAAGATCTACTTTGATAGGTACTTTCTCTGAGGACTCGGGTCGATATCCTGGACATTATTATGTGGCTTTTTCTAGGAGATGCCTTGCCGCTTGGGATCCATCTCTAGCTGCGGTTCTAGATGACCCGAGATTGCCTTTTTGTTATCGGGGATGCAGAGATTTGTGACTCCATTTCCCATGATGCCATACCGCATATCCCCATGTCTGATCATTCGATGTGTTTGTTCAGATGCACTCGTCGAGATGTCGGTGCCATATTTTGATATTTGAGGTTTCATCACATTCTATTGATGCCATACATGTCATACTTGGGCACATCCCTTTATCCGCTCAGGATCATTAGGAATTTGCTCAGTCGGTGCATACAATCGTTATCGAGAGGATGAGTCTTATTATGACATTTTCGGGATTTCATCACGTTTTGATAGATGCCACACTGGGGCATACCCCTTATCTTTCGGGATCATTTGGACATGGTTGGTTTGTCCAGACAGTTCTTATCGATGATATGAGCCATTGCTATGACATTTTCGACTGGCCATGTTTATGTTGATGTCATATCAGCATACCCTCTAACTTCGCCTTTACTATCTTCAGTTTAGGTGTTCAGACTTCACCTCTATATGGATCAGATGTTCAGACTTCATCTGCATCACATCTTCTAGCACAGCAGATCAGACATTTAGGCTTCGCCTTCGCAGATTACATGCTCAGACTTCGTTTATATGGATCAGATGTTCATGTTTCATCCGCATCACATTTGCTAGCACAACAGTCGCTCAGCTCGCTTTCGCGATATCAGCGTCAGACTTCACTCTATATGGATAAGATGTTCGGGACTTCCATCCGCATCACATTTGCTAGCACAAAGAAGTCGTACGCTCGCACTCGTCTTCCTCGCATATCAAAGCGCTCGTGACTCGCCCATATGGATCGATGTCTCGTGACTCCATCTACATCACATTTTGGCACAAAGAAGTCGACGCCCCGTGACTCGTCTCTCGCATATCAAAGGCCTCGTACTTCGCCTATATGGATCAGATGTTCGTGACTTCATCCGCATCACATCTCGCTAGCCCAAGATCAGACGTCAGACTTCGTCTCCAGCATTATCAAAGGCTCAAATTTCACCTTTATATTATGGATCGTATGTTCGCACTTCCATCCCCGCATCATACTGCTAGCCACATCGTACATTTAGGCTTCGCTCGTGATATCAGCTCGACTTCACCTTTATATGGATCAGATGTTCGCACTTCATCCCGCATCACATCTCGCCAGTACGCTAGATCGCACGCTCCGCACTCGTCTTGTGCATATCAGCGCTCGACTCGCCTCATACGGATCGATGTTCGGGACTTATCCGTGATCACATTTGCTGAAGACAACAAAGTCAGCACCAGCTTCGCGTCGCGACAGCGCTCGACTTCGCCTTCATTGGATCAGATGTTCAGACTCCATCTGTATCACGTTTGCTAGCATCACATTTCAGACGTTCAGACTTCGTCTTCTATAAATAAAGGCGTTCAGACTTCGCCTCTACCTTCTACATCTTGGATAAGGGCGCCTGTGCTTCACGCTTTGTGTTTCCTCGCTTCGCACTGCATATTCTCGATGCTCTCGTCTATAGTTCAGTTCAAACTCTCGAGCACATTTTGATCACACGGTTTATTTCGATTTACGTATTCTACTTCAGGGTTAGCTTAAGAGTTTGTCCATGACGGTGTTAATTGGCTATACGTAAAGGCATGACCATTCTATCACCCACGGGCCTACCGATTCGCTTGCTTCTGTGCCTGATATAAGTTTCACCTTTGGGAGGACCTTCTTAGAGAGAGCTTGGATCTATGTCATGACTTTACTGGCCTCCAGGTTGTTTTGTCCTTTTGTTGTTTGCTTTTGATGTTTTTTTTTTTTTTTTTTAGAACTCCTTTTAGTTGTTTGAGTTTAATCGTAGTCAAAGGTTCTTGTGGACACTTTTTAGGGTCTCTTTATTCTTCCATAGAGTTCATCTCACTTCACTCACTCTACACTTTCGTTTTACTTGTTCATATTCGTACACTCATGAACTCTACTCGAAGAGGGGCATATTTGTAGACCCTAAATTTTGAGCTGTGGACTTTTTTTTTTTTTTTTTTTTTTCTTTTCGTTTTACATAATCCACATTGAAAAATTACAAGGAGAGAGGTGTAGGCCCCACATTTTGAGGCTTAAGTTTTTTTTCCTTTCTATAATCCCACATCTGAACTTACAAGAAAGTGAGGCCTCCCTTTCCCTATAAAAGAGGTCCTCTCCCCCTTGATTTGGGGGAAGGAAAAAGGGAAACCATAGGCTTGCTCCACCAAAAAAAGGTTGGAGACCCTAATGGCCCTTGATTAAATATTTTTTTTTGAGAATAAATTAAGACATTGGTCTATATAATTTAGGCCATATTAGTTCCTTAAATTTATTTTCTTAAGGAGGCTATGGGTCTTTTCCCACATTGAGTGGGAGAACCTGCTGCCTCAAAGTTTTAAAAGCTGAAATACAGAGGAATTTTACTGTAAAGTAATTTTGAGACACCGCTTTGGAGGCAATTTCAGCTTGAGAGGCGGTTCGATCTGGGGAGCTACCCGTCTACCAGGTATGTTTTTCTTGACTTTCTTCTTTTATATAGTTAATTTTTTTTTTAATTTTAATTGTCTTATATATATTAGTCACGAATTTATAGTCTTATTATTTTATTTCCTTGTAATTATATTGTTGCTTTTTGTTTATTTAGAAATTGGTGGTTGTTGTTGTTGTTTTGTTTTTTTTTTTTTTTTTTTTTTTTTTTTTTTTCGCTTGTTTTCCTTAACATATGGACTATCACCCTTAATTTAATAAAATCCCCAAATTTTTTCGAATTTCCATTTCTCAATTTTAGTATCCAAATTTCAAATTTCATTTTCTAAAATTCAAATTTTCACTTTAAAAGTCAAGTCTTCCAAATCTCAAATTTCAAATTTCAAATTTTCAATGATTCAATTTCAAAATTGCAAATTCATAATTTCAAAAATCACGTGTCATAATTTCAAAATCAAGTTCCACAGCCTAATTTCCACTTCAAATTTACAAAATTCATAATTTCAAAATTCAAGCGATCACCTCAAATTTCCAAATCTCAATTTCAAGATTCTTTGTCCTTAGTCTTAAATTTTTAAAATTCATACTCTAAATTTCAAGTCCTAAAATCTCAAATTCAAATTTCCCACTTCAAACTTCCAATTTTCAAAACTTCAATTTCAACCGGTTTTTCAAAAATCTCAAACATGTTAATTCTACAATTCCAATAAAATTAATTCTAGAAGACTACAGAACATATAAATGGGTTTGGGTGGGGCCTACATTCCATTTTAATAAATAATTTGACATATGATTTATAACCAATTTCTAATTGAATGTGAATAGCTCAGATTGTTATTACACTAACATTGTTTCCCAATTGATAGCGCTTATAACATGTCGTCCAGGTACACATTTTTCTCATATGATTTTGTTTGATTATTTATTTATATATGTCTTGTATGCTTTTTTATATTGTTATTGCTTATCTTCGGTATTCATTAGTTGGATTAGTCAAAACCATATTTTCTTTTACTTATTTAAGTATAATCTCGACTCTTAGTGGGCTTAGAGGGGTGCTACGCTCCATCGCATCGATAAGCACCCGACCCCTACCTAGACTCGCTTTCCTGCACTGCCTTTTCTTATCAGGAGTTACATTTAGGGTTTTTCTTTTCTTGTTTTGTTTTCCCTTTTAAAATAAAACAAAAACAAGTGGCGACTCCAAACCGTTTTCTAAAATTAGTTTTTTAAAATAAAAACGAAGCTCCTACTTTTACGAAACGTACACAGCCAAAAAATGCGGGTCCACATTTTAAATATTTGATTTTCGATGTTGACTGTCTTTGGGATTAGCTAAAAAGTAGCCACCTCGCATTTTCTTTTAGTTTATGGCGAGCAGCATGAAAGAACAAGGCCAAAGTCGCAGAATAGAGGACAAGAAATAGTGTTATGATTAAGACGTAAAATAGAAAGATTCAAACCCTAATCATGTTGAAAACTTCCAAGAAATATCCACACTAGTCAATTCATTCTTCTTTTTGTCAGTACACAAATTTGTCCTTGGGATTCGAACCGATATCTTCCCTTAGAGCTTATAAATGGGTTAATCCAATCCATTTCGGACTAACATATTCGAGTTGCGGATCAAAATATGTTATACTAATCTAACTCATTTATATTCGGGCTAATTTAACCAATTTCTATTCGATAATTTTACTGCATTCTTCCAACACATACGAGTTGGGTGTGCCAAAACCTTAAAAAAATTTTAAAAAAAATTAATTTTACAAAATCATTATTCTTCAAATAAAATAAATAATATACAAATATATAATAATAATTAATATATAAAATGATTGAGTCTAAATAATATAATAATAGTAAACAAACTTAAGTAAATAAATAATTCTAGAACACTCTTATAACCAAAGTACCAAACTAACTAGATAAATAGTACAAAAACAATAAAGTAACAACTTAATAACATATTTGAAAAAAATAACTCCAAAGTATAAAATAAAAACTCATATGCCTATAATCTTCATTCTTATCCTCATTATATCCAATAATAACATATGATTCAACATTAGAAAAATGTAAATCCTCGATAGTGGTTGAGTTATCATCATCAATTAATTAATTTAGAATGTTAACAACATAAATTTCATTTATGTTTGGAATAAAAAAAATATTTTTTTCCAAAACTGCATCTCAACCATATAATAATAAAATATCCTATTTGTTTGAAAATCCATCTTGTAAAAAGATATAATTATATTAGGAAAGAAATTAGTGTATAATTTTTGTTAATTATTTTAAAAAATAAAATTATTTTTATTAAATACTAGTTAAGTAATAAAATTATTTAAAATATATTGATAATTTAGTTATTAAATTTACCTAATTCTATAAACTAGTACAACTTCATTTTATCAAATATAAAAAACACATATATGATTGAATAAAATTTAAAGGATAAATAAAAAAATGAAATTGTAAATATTTGAAATAGGATTAATGAGATAAATAAAAATATATTCAATATTAAAATTGTAATTTATTTAATTCAAATGTATTCTGTAAAATTTCATACAAGATTTTTTAAATATTAAATTATTATATAAGTTATATTAAAAAGATACATTTAGAAATTGAAAATAAAATAGTTAAAACAATAAAGTTTAATATATTAATCATATATTATAATAATTATTTTTAAAACCCCTATACTACAAAAGAGATAGCCAAAATATCAATTTTTATAGATAAATAATTAAAAATCTCAATTACTTAAAAAATTAAATAAAAATTTCGAAAATTGAAAGCACCCCAGCTAAACTCCATGGGTTACATTAAAAGGGTCACAAATTAGCCCGGTTTTATTCGAAAGCATTAAATTTGACGTACCCTAACCCCTCAAAAATTCGCTAAGGTGGTTTGTACCCATCGGATTCAACCCATACCGCTAACTCTACCTTGTGACGCCCCCAAATCGGGGGTCCGCTGACTACCCGGCCAACCCGCTGGAATAGCTGATGCGTCGGGTTACCCGACGCCACTCATGCAGTAACCGGGCGTGAGTCTCCTTGTATGGGGAGCTCTACCCAAATACAAACACCGTAATATAACCCGTCCCAATCAACATCGGCCACATGATATCTATATCCGAGTAAACGGCCTCGGGCCCATACTCACAACACTCATCATCAATATAAACCAACTATATCCAATAGTTTCCTCAAGAGTTCAAAGTCATTTTATATAACATAAGTATTAAAATACTAGAATTCTAATACATGTAAAACCATCAAAGTTTACATTCCTAGCTTTCTTTCTAAAACTCAATCTCTAGGATGAGCCGCCTTCGCACGCTCCCTGCACTGTGAAAATAATATCCCCGGCAGGTGAGTTAATGCTCAGAGTGGTGTGACGCCTCAAACCCGGGGTACGCTGACTACCCGTCAACCATTAATACTTCGCGGAATGCTCGTGACCCGACATTTTTCACGAAAAATCGGGCGTAGTCTTTCAGACGGAGCTCTCACCTAAATATAATACTTATAAAACTCCGTATTTACCCGTCTCAAACAAATTAACATATGCAATATACATATCCAATGCCACTTGGCCCATAAACAAGACTACCATACATACTAATCATGAGTCCAACTATATATCCAATAGTTACAAGAGTTAAGGTGTTTTTTACTCTTATACAACACATATTAAACTTAAAGAGTTCTAATACATGTATATATCAAAGTCACAACCCGGCTTTCTTCTAATCCCTGGCCTCTCAGACGAGCCGGGTCCCCCGCACGCTCCCCGCACTTTAAAATAATATCCCTCGACAGGGTGAGCTAATGCCTCGTGTGAGCTGAACTCCGCCGTTATGCGGCTACTCACCACTCTTAAGCGCAAAGGCAATGTTCCAATGAAAACACACATTCAAATGCATGATCCTAATTTGAATGTCTAATCGAACAACTCGCATCCCGAGTCATCATCGACTTCCATCACACTCGCCTGCTTCCTCGTGATGAAAATTCATTATTTGTTTGTTTGTGGACAACCCTCCGATGTGTATATATATCAATTAGACCGCTCCGACGATTGATATATTATTTGTTTATGGACTACCCTCCGATGTATATATATCAATTGGGCCGCTCCGACGATTGATATATTATTTGTTTGTGGACTACCCTCCGATGAATATCAATTGGGCCGCTCCGACGATTGATATTTTTAATTTGGACTACCCTCCGATAATTAATATTTTTAGACAACCTCCTAACCTTTTCTGAGCACATCATCTCATGCACTCACTCCTATAGTCCTAGGGTGTTCCAGTTAGATACGGAATGCATGTATGCCGCCTAATACTGGCCTAATCACATGCAAATATATAAACATGAATATACCACATAATTCAAATCACACAATCATGTTATGTAATTATACATTTCATCACATCAAAATTAGCCTACTGAAAGCACAATCAAACAATGAGCAATTATTTCTGAATTACTCGACCAACATTTTCAAAAAATATATTTTGAGAATATTGTTTCGTGAATGTTGAAATCCCCGGTTACTATTCTAAAACTACAAATCATCGGTTCACTTAGTGAACCCGGGTTTCACGGCCATTTCCGGCTTCAATCTAACCAATACATAATTTATCACAAAATGCATCAATTAATAACCCAAATAAGCCATGGAACGGCCACGGCTGCTCCATTTTTCTTTCAAAAATTTGTATCAATTCGGTCCCAAGGTTTGAGACCGATCAAACGGCCGTTCAAGGCCTCAACCAACCGAAACATTAACATAGTACTTAAACGAAGAATAAAATCCCAAGTAGGGAGAAACCCCTACCTCCTGAGTTTGAGGAAACTCCTTAAACTGCACCTACGCGAAGCCCCCTCTCCGCGCAGCAGCCTCTCTCCTTCATTCCAAAGATCGCGACGGCCTGACGCCCGTATTTCTAGAGAGAAGCACTCTCTCTCACTAAAAATCGTCATTTTCACCTTTTCCTGCTACTGGACCTTCCTCCCCTATTTCACGTTTTTTTCCTTTTGCTTTTCATTTGAGAATACCACTGTAGCAACTTGTCCTTTAATTCATTAATTCCATTTAATTGATTAATTTTCTCTTTCACCAGCTTTGACATTCCTACACTATCTCGGCCATCCATTTCATCATTTCTACCATACCACTCTATGATACATGAGTACTTGTTATATGTGACTCTCACAGATCGGTATCGTTTTACGGCATCCGAAACGATGCCTCGAAAAACGTGCCGACTCCGACTATCTCGGAATTTACGCAATTTTACATGCTAACTAGATTTCTCATGAGACGATTCTAATCTAAGTGGGTAATCCGCTTTGTCATCCGAGATCTAGAGAATAAATTCCGGATTTTTAATCAAATTAAAAATTGTAAACTAAAATTACGATTTTACTCCCTTTTTCCGTGAAATTGGAATTTCTAGTCTTATGTTTCGACCACCCCATGGCTACCTCCACCTATGCATATGCAATGCTCCAATGAAAACATACATTCAAGTAAATGCGTGATCCTACTTGAATGTCTAACTGATCATCTCGCACTCGAGCCTTCTCACACCGACTCTCACACCCTGCCTGCCCACGATGAGAACCCTTAGTTTTATTTGTTTGTGGACAACCCTCCGATGTATATATCAATTGGGCCATCTCCAACGATTGATATTATGTATGGACTACCCTCCGATGTATATCAATTGGGCCGACTCCGACGATTGATATCTTGTTTGATTTTATTTTTAGACAACCCTCTGAACCATTCTCTCAAGAATTACCTCATGCACTCACTCCTATCGTCCTAGGGTGCCCTAGTGCATATGGAATGCATGATGCCAATTTACATTTCAATTCTATAACACATGCAAATATATAATCATGCATATATTCACATAATTTAAATCACATAATCATGTTATGTAATTTCACATTTCCATATACCAAAAAAATTAGCTCGCTTCGCTAATGATCAAACACCTAGCAATTCAACTTGAATCACTCTCGACCAAACACATTATTTCACAAAAATTATTCATGAACACCTACTCGGGAATAGTGAAACCCTCGGTTACTATTCCAAGAAAATCACCAATCATAGGTTCATGTTGTGAACCCGGGTTTCACGGCCATTTCCTGTTTTATACACATCAAAGCATCATTCATAGCAATAAATTTTTGCCATGAATAACTCCAAGCAGCCCGTGGACACCTGATTGTCCAGCCACATGGGTTTCTAAAACCAACACCTAAGTTCTAAGATTTGGAACCGATCAAACGGCCCCTCACGACCTCATTCAACTCAAACATCAACAACGTACTTAAACAAAGAGTAAAACCCAAGTATGGAGAAACACCTACCTCACGGAGTTTGTCAAAACTCCTTAAATCCGGTACTCACGCAAGCCCCTCCGCGTGAAAGGCCCCTTCTTGTCCTGACGACTGCCGACGGTCTGATCTCCCACGATTCTAAAGAGAAGTGGCTCTCTCTCTCTAGAATTTAAAAATCAACCCTCACCCAGAACTGCCTCCTCCTACACGTTTGTTCCCCTTTTCATTTTTGAGAAGACAAACACTATTGAGTGTTTTGTCTTATTCTCATTTAATCATTATCCAAAATGACCATTTTATCATTTTTTTCTCAGTTTTGACATTCAGCACTATCTCGGCCGTCCATTTTCATCATTTCTCTACTCATACCACTTATGACACATGAGTACGTGTTATATGTGACTTTCGTCGCATCGAAAATCGCTCACTTCAAGACCGAACGCGATACCTCAAAACGTAAATCTCGACCTCCCTGACCGAATTCTTAAATTCGACATGCTAGCTAGATTTCGCGAGACGATTCCAACGGTAAAATTCATTTCATCATCCGAGATCCAGAGAATAAATTTCAGATTTTTAACCGAAATTACGATTTTTCCATTTTTCTAGAAATTGGAATTTCTCGGGTCTTGCATTCTCCCCTCCTTAAAAGGAATTTCGTCCCGAAATTCTGGACAATCATACTCACTAACATGCATATGCAACGTGCACTTTACCATGCATGTAAACTCGTCATTTAATTATTAAACGACTAAACTACGTACCTTTATCCCTAAACAAGAAGGGATAGGTGACCCGCATCGTGTCCTCGCGCTCCCACGTTGACTCCTCCACTCCATAGTGCCACCATAGCACCCTCACTGTCTCACTTGGCCTCGCGCCGCAAACCCGGGATGACGAGACTATCCAAATGCACACCATCCTCCTCGGCGTCATCCCATCGCTGTCAACTCAACTGCCTAATCCACCACATGAGCCGGATCCGAGTATACTTTCTGAGCATGGAGATCGTGAAATACCCGTGGACACTGACACGTACCGGGCGGTAATCTAACCCAGACGCACGGCACTATCCTTTCGAGTATCTCGAAAGACCCAATGAACCTCAGCGATAGCTTCCCGCGCTTGTCTTACCTGACCACTCCCCTCTTAGGCATTACCTTCAAGAAGACATGATCCCTAGCCTCGAACTCTAAGGGTCGGCGTCGTACGTCTGCTGTCGTATCAAACTCACCTTCTCAGAGGTGTCTCTAATCATATCAGGACCCGTGATGGAGCTCTCTTCCACCTTGGTCCAATCATAATGGTAATTTACATGGCCTCCCATACAATGCCTCATATGGTGCCATTTGTATACTCGCCTGATAACTATTGTTGTAGGCGAATACCACTAAGGGCAATTGCTCCTTTACCTTTAAGATCCAGGATGTATGCTCGCAACGTGTCCTCTAACACCTGTATATAATCCTCACAACGTGTAACCCTACACAACCCTTACTTTGTGTGTAAACGCTGACCTTCCCAAGGTCACAATCGTTGACAATCCAATAATCGTCAACTCCAGTCCATGTCATGTGGTGACATCCATATACGAGTCCTCGCGGCTCAACACCCAATGCACTCAAAATCCAAATCTCGAGTCACTCCCAACTCCTATCACTCAATTCTAAGTCTATGTGATAATCTAACCGTGTGTTTTCATCTTGATTAACATAATCCCCTTCGGGCCGACACTTCGAGCCCTTACATATTTCTCGACCGAACTACGAAGCCTCATTGGGACGATCCTAAAGACAAACTCACCCCACACTCAACAAGAGCGGTGGAATGATCGCACTGCGGCAACCCACATCCGACTCGACGCATCGTTACCGCGGCACACAAACGCAATAATGCCATACCGCGGATACTCCAATCCTGGTTCATACCATGAGCGTAATCTCGTAGATCCCCACTCATAATCCCGACCTATCATATTAACTCTCACCCTACATCCTAGGGAAGAACATCTATACCTAGTTTCTCCAAAGGCCTTAACCTCTAAGCCCAAATCCAAAGTCGTGTCGGGTGTGACAACCCGGCTAAGGTCCCAATTATTGACAACCCGATGGCTGTCAACTCATCCATGTCAAGCTTGACATCAACAACCAATATGTCTACCACCCTAAGGTCCAATACGCCCCACGCGCTAAGAACTCGCCGACCGGGTCCCCCGACTCGACCCACACTCCGTCCCTCCGGCCCATCCCCAGGCCGCTGGCGTCAGGATAGCACCCTAAAACTAAAACCCGGTTCCTCCGACCCCGGCATCAAAGCGATGTTCTGGAACCTGATACACTGCCTCTACGCTAACTGTGACTCCATCGCCCCAAAGTCCCAGGATCCCTGTCTCCGGGGGCAATCCCATCTCACATGCCAAACCCCGTCCCGGTCCCAAAAACTCCGTGCAGGAAGCTGCAAGGTCTTCCCCGCCCTCTTCCCCGAACTAGAAGAATCGATCCTCCTCTGCTACTCACCCCTCATCCCGAGTGCTCCGGGCATCCTCGATCTCTCTCTCTATGGTCAGGGTCGTCCCAACCATGGAGTCCATGTCCCGTAGGCGAAATCCTACTATCTTGCCCCGAATGGACAACTTCAGCCCATTCTCAAACCTCCTGTAATACCCAGCCAATCCCAAGAAACTACGTATCTTGAAGATTGACATTCGGTCTCTTCCAACTCATAACTCCGCTCTCAACCTTCTAGTCGACCGACACTTTAATGTCGACACCACGTGTCCCAAAAAAAATCTCACCTCGCAGTTTCTCAAACTCGCACTTACTAAATCCTAGTGTACCCGATGGTCTCAACAACAAACAATCCTCAAGCGATACTCATGCTCCCACTGACCTGGAGCATCAAGATGTCAGCCCACGAAGACTACGACAAACTCCGATCTAGATAAGGTCAGAACACCTCTCGCATGAGATCCATGAATGCTACCTACAAGATTCGTTAATCCAAAGGGCATCACCGTAAACTCAAAGTGCCCATAACGCGTCTCTAAACGCCGTCTTAGGGATATCTCTCCCCAACCCTCAGCCGATGCAACAAAGGTCTATCTTGGAGTAGACTCTCGCTCCTCTCAACTGATCAAACAAATCATCAATCCTCGGCAATGGGTACCAATTCTTGATTGTAACCCTGTTCAACTGCCTGTAGTCAATGCACAATCGAAGGGTCTTGTCCTTCTTCTTAGCAAATAGAATCGGAGCGCCCCATGGTGAAATGCTCGGTCTAATAAATCCCCTTTGTCCAAAGAGCTCCCGTAGCCGGACTCCCGAGTTCCTCGCACTCAACCTGCCATCCTATGCGAGTCACAGAGATGGGTGATATCGTGGTGTAACTTGATACCGTAGTCTACAAATCCTCCGTGGAGGTAGTCCGTAGCTCATCTAGGAAAACATCCACATACTGCACACTACTCGCAGTAGATCTAAGTCCGGTCTCTCCCCGTCCCTAAGGCTCGCAACCTAACCCGCTAACGTCCCTCGGACACTGGACTCCTCGTATACCGTATGGGGAAAATGTCATGCTTGTCCCCCTGAAATACCACACGAGTACCGTCCCGCGTGTAAAGCGGTAACCCCCATACGCCTCACACCGATACTCCATCCCGTAAGCCGTTAGCCAACATCCTCGGGATGACATCGAACTCCGACATGTCCATGATCCTCGTGTCCACCAGGAGGAGTCCCCGAGATCTCCAACTCGCAACCTAGACATATCATCCCTATTCTCGCCCTAATCCCTAGGGGAGAACTCACATACAAAGGCTTCTCTAAGGTCTCAACCTCTAAGCTCAACTCTATCACAACTGATGCAGCAATGAATGAATGCGAAGCACCAGAATTAAATAACACTCTTGCCCATGTCATAGCCTCTAGGTTTCTAGAGGTCCCGCCTCCACTCCACCATACATGCCTCACTTTCTCTAGCCGGAACGCAGCTGTCTAATCCTAGTAGTGTCGAGGTAATTCCATAGCCTCTAACACCTTCTCTCGATTCAGACAGCGAACCAATGGTCTCCGCCACTACTGATCTCCTCCCGTGAATGCCTGAGGATGACGCGCCCTAAACCTCGATGGCCAGACCTCCTCGACCACCGCTACACTACTGCGCGGCAAAGAGCCGCCGTAATACCTATAACCCCACAAAGGCCCGCTCGATCAAATATTGGTGGTGCCTCGACTCGCACTCCGTGGACGCCCTCACGTCCCATTGTTCTCGACTAGCCATCTACACATGTCGAATGGCAACCAGATTAATTTAATTTTCATTTAAGTCTAACTAGCAATGCACATGCCAATTACTAATATACTCGACAATCATGAACTGACCTGTTCATTTCCTAAGTGGAGCTAACTTCCAACCACTCAATTCATTTATTTCAATAAAATTCTAAGCTTTCATGTTCATTTCATTATCAATATCCCTAAGGTCATAGTTCTTAACCTTAGCATTTACCCTTTTCCTATACGCATTACACCATGCTTATAATTCCTATGCAACAATCGAGCAATCATAATTCTCATATACATCATACCATGTATATGTCCTTCCATGCAATTTTAAACATAAAATCATGCAATCAAAACATGCAACATTAATTACGTATCTCAAAGGGTGTAAATGTAGCCCTAAGACACTATTCATGGAATTCACAGATATTTCCAAGTCCCCGTATTCATAAGCAATGCAAGACCATTTATCCAATATATTAAATCATATTTATCAACAAAAATTTTATTTTCGAAAATTTCATTCATTTTTTTTTTCAAAATTTTGTCCCATTTGGTTTGATTTTATTTGATTTTTATTTTTTCAAAATTTTCGAAATTCCCATCGCTCACATTGACCGTTGACGCGCATCGTTTCACTCGCAACGCTCACCTACTGTTGGTCACAATACAATAATTGTATTGCAATACAATTCTCAACCCCAAGTCCTTTCCTAGACACAATACACCAAGTGTATTGCAATACAAAAAAAGAAAAAACAGCTCTTTAAGCCCACCATATTGCAATACAATTCCTCCATTCCACTGCACACCCTTGCAATACAATCCGTGTATTGCAATACAATGGCTCAACAACCAACCTTCTTATTGCAATACAATTTTCCAGCCACATGCATTCTCTTGCAATACAATTCTCCTCTTACAATACAAACAAAGCCAACTACACCCTTCTCTTACAATACAATTCCAATACAATTTTTTTTTTCAGCCCTCTCTCTTGCAATACAATTGCAAGGTTGCAAGACAAAAAAAAAAAAAAAATTTCACAAGACAATTGGGTAGTAGCCCAATTCCGTTCTGCACTTTTTTTTTTTTTCCAAATGCATCGAGTTCACCAAAAATATATACACGTATAATTTTTTTCTTCGTAACATCAATAAATTCTTAAAAAAAAAAATTATTTTCTTTTGATTTTCTTCAGCTTTTTTCAAACTAATTAAACAATCTTTTAGAAAATGATTTTCTTCACTTCATCATTTTTTTTTCATTTATTTGCTACTGGAGACACAAAAAATACTTTTCCTTTTTTTTTTTTTTTCTCTAGTACACCTAAATAAATTTATTAAATTTATTTTATCCTAGTTTTCTTCAGTTTTACACACTGTAAAACTAAAACCAAAATTTTCTCTCCTCATATATATATTTTTTTCTCATCGCAGCCTTTCCTTCATAATTTACATGCAAGAATTTAAATACGTGATCCACACAACTCAAAACTTTTATGAGTTCAACTATAAAATTTATTAAAATTTTATTTCCTTTTCCTATAAACCAAATAAAGTTTATTAAAACTATTTATTGTTCCACATACATAATACAAAACCTCATAAATTCTGTTTCCACCACTCAATTTTTCCAAATAACACTTGCTATCACAATCAATTCATAACATATAACATGTGGTATACACACTATTCATCAAACATCCACATGTTCACACATCAATATCAAACAATCACCTAAACACACGCACGTAGTTGTCTTAGCTTCTGTCCCCCACTCTGTGGGTAATCTCATACCTAAACTCAACATCGAACCACACCTAGTGGTGATGTTCTTACACCTCAAAGACTATGGCCTAAGCTCAAATCCCCTCAAGCCCTAGGTAGCCGTATACCTAAGCTCTGATACCAAGCTGTGACGCCCCAAATCTCGGGGGTCCGTTGACTACCCGTCAACCCGCGGAATACTAATGGATGTCGGGTTACCCGACGCCACCATGAAAAAATCCGCGCAGTCTCCTTTCAGACGGAGCTCTACCCAAATACAACACCTGTAATATAACCTGTCCCAATCAACATCAATCACATGATATCTATATCTGAGTAAAAACGGCCTCTTGGGCCCATACCACAATACTCATCATCAATATAAACCAACTATATCCAATAGTTTCAAGAGTTCAAAGTTACTCTTATACAACATATATTAAAATGAAAAACATTCTAATACATGTAAAAACCATCAAAGCCACATTCGCTTTCTTCTAAAACTCAATCTCTGTGATGAGTCGCCTCCTCGCATGCTCCCCTCGTACCGCAAAATAGTATCCCCTGCCGTATGAAGCATCGCTCGCAAGGAATCACTCTGTTGCTACTTCCTCCACCTAAGTGCATATGCAATGCTCTAATGAAAACATACATTCAAGTAAATGCGTAATCCTACTTGAATGTCTAACTGATCATCTCGTACCCCGAGTCCTCACCGACTCCCTCACACTTGCCTAATCCACGTATGAGAACCCTTAGTTTTATTTGTTTGTGGACAACCCTCCGATGTATATATCAATTAAGCCGTCTCCGACGATTGATATTATGTATGGACTACCCTCCGATGTATATCATTTGGGCCGACTCCGACGATTGATATCTTGTTTGATTTTATTTTTAGACAACCCTTCGAACCATTCTCTCAAGAATTACCTCATGCACTCACTCCTATCGTCCTAGGGTGCCCTAGTGCATATAGAATGCATGATGCCAATTTCCATTTCAATTCTATAACACATGCAAATATATAATCATGCATATATTCACATAATTTAAATCACATAATCATGTTATGTAATTTCACATTTCCATACACCAAAAATTAACTCGCTTGGGCTAATGATCAAACACGAGTAATTCAACTTGAATCACTCGACCAAACACATTATTTCACAAAAATTATTTTGTGAACACTATTCTCGAGAATAGTGAAACCCACTACTATTCCAGAATCACCAATCATAGGTTCACTTTGTGAACCCGGGTTTCACGGCCATTTCCGGCCTTATACACATCAAAGCATCATTCATAGCACAAATTTGTACCATGAATAACCCAAGCAGCCCGTGGACAGTCACGGACTGTCCACATGGGTTTCTAAAAATCCAACACCTCGGTTCTAAGATTTGGAACCGATCAAACGGCCCCTCACGGCCTCATTCAACTCAAACATCAACAACGTACTTAAACAAAGAGTAAAACCCAAGTATGGAGAAACACCTACTCCACGGAGCTCATTCAAACTCCTTAACCGGCATCTCACGCGGCCTCCTCCCCTCGCAGCGCCACCTCTCGTCCCGAAGACTCGCCGACCTGGCCGCATTCCATGATCTCTGCAAGTACTCCCTCTCTCTAGAATTTAAAATCTGAACCTCACTGTAAATCCGTCTCCCTCCTGCACGTTTGTTCCCCTTTTCATTTTTGAGAAGACAAACACTATTGAGTGTTTTGTCTTATTCTCATTTAATCATTATCCAAAATGACCATTTTGTCATTCTTTTTCCTGGGCTTTGACATTCGCACTATCTCTACACCCATTTTATCATTTCTCTACTCATACCACTTATGGAACATGAGTACGTGTTATATGTGACTTTCGTTGCATCAAAAATCATTTTACAGCACCTGAACCGCGATGCCTCGAAAAACGTGTAAATTTTGACTGTCTCGGAATTCGACGAAATCCGACATGCTAGCTAGATCTCGCGAGACGATTCCAACGGTGAAATCTGTTTCATCATCCGAGATCCAGAGAATAAATTTTGGATTTTTAATCGAAATTACAATTTTGTAACCGAAATTACGATTTTGCCATTTTTCTAGAAATTGGAATTTCTCGGGTCTTACAACCCTCCCCTCCCTATTTCTTATACCCACCCTAGCCCTTAACCAATGGCATAGGTCTCATTGGCCTTTTCAATTCATTCGTTATATATAAAATGCACCAAAAGAAATACCCTATTGGGTGGATTCCATGGTTTCCCAAATAAAAAATGATAGGTAAAGATTGTTGAAATTGAAATGAGAAGGAATAATAGAGTATTTTGTGTTGGGGATGTATATATATATATATATATTTACAAAATATATATAGCAGCAGAGTATATATATATATATATATATATATATATATATATATGAGTATTTTGTGCCAATATGTAAATGGAGATATCTCATGTATAGCTTCGAGTATTGAAAACCAATCAGTGAATTGTTTATGAAGAATCAAGAATGAAGAAGAATCGCAACTTTCAAACATCTGGGAAAAACATTCAATTCCAATGCTAACATATACATAGATATATAAGTGTAACATTTCCCTCTTAACCTGCAAAAAGAAAGAAGAAAAGATTAGCATTTCCTTTATGATGCAGAAAAATGGAAGATAATTGCTATATTTCATTGGCAAGGCAAAGGCTCTACAGTTCAGATGAGGAAATAGCCTATGTAAGAGTTGTTAGTTTACAAACTTCAAGAATGCCATCATCTTCCTCGTTGAGAAAAATGTTTATTATGTATGGAGAGTATTTTGTTTGGGTTTTTTTTTATAGGTAAAACCATAAAAAAGAATATATTAGAGAATAAGGGATGAATCCTAAAGTATACAAGAATATACAGAGGCTCCAAAAAACAAGGGACCAAGCCAAAGGAGAGGGAAAAGAAAGACAGACCAACCCCTACACAGTGACCAAAAAGTCCAAAAAATCTATTACATTCACCGTCGACAAATTTGAATTAGCTATAGCCCAAGAGCAAAGAGCGAAAAGCAAAGAATTCCTCATTCTTTGAGTTGAAGGCACCATATCCTCAAAAACAACCTCATTCATTTTCCTTCATATTGTCTAAAATAAGCATAAAGGTGCCGCCATCTAGACTTTCTTAAGAGACTTTTGGAAGGGGGATCTGTTCAACCAACCAAAGCTTCCTTTATGGAACAAGGGAGGAACCAGCTTATCCCAAAAATGGAAAAAATAAAGGCCCAAAGGTTATAAACCTTAGTGCAATGCAGCAGCAAGTGGTCCAAACTCTCATCTTCCTTACCACATAGCGGGCATCTACTAGCAAGTTGTCTTCCTCTTTTTTTGAGTTGCTCCATTGTCAAGACCTTACCCCCACCAGGCTTCCCAAGCAAAGAAACTAACCTTTGTGGGGATATGGTTATTCCAAATTAATTTTCTGCGAAAATTCTCCACACTGCCTCCCATGAGGATATCATACCAAGACTTAACAGTGAAAATTATGCTTTTAGAGAGGCTCTAGACCAAGCCGTCTTTCCTATCTAGAAATAATCTCTCACCTTAGATTTTGGAGAGTATTTTGTTTTTTGCTTGCCATAAGACTGAAACTTGGGATTTTAAGTCTCTAAAGGACTTCTACTTTGTTGTCGCTATTAAGGGTCGAAAAGTTTTTCAGATATCTTTGTATAAGGAAAACAAATGCATTGAAATAAACAACCAAAAATAACAAAAGAAATAATTTCATTAATTAGGTATCAATATCATACAACATCATATTTGATAAGGTTCAGTACATTGCTTCTTTCACTATCATCCTAAAGTACCTCTGAATACATTCAGCAATAAGGAAATAAGCATCTTATTCTTTTCTTATTTATGTAAACCCAATATGTGAACCTCACAAAAGGCAAACCAAAGCAATGGCATTGTTGTTGACAGAGGCAAAGTTGTCACCTAGTAAGTACCCCATTGTTGGGTTCTCATCAGTTTAAAAAATCCTTCATATTTAGGTTCATCAACTTTAAAAAATAAAGGGCATCAAGAAATAGAAAGTGCCAAGCAAACTAGTTTGTTCACAGCGAGAAGAAAATATTTCTAACAATAACAAAGTCCTAGTTTTAAGAAGAAGAAAAAATTCTACCAAAAAAATAAAAAACAAAACAAAAAACAAACAAAATAAACAAAAAAAGAAACTGAAAGAACAATGAGTGGCATAAAAATAACAACAATCATAACCCATTGGCAGTGTTATGTATTTAGGAATATCTTGCAGTAATGCATATAGTGATAAAGCAATAGAACCAATAGATCCTTAAATAAATTGTAGGTTCCCTCAACATGATATTGAGACTCATATACAAGGACAAAAGAAAAGCTAATTACTCATATGGAGAAATGCATTTCAGATTATATAAATGAAACAATTATGATGTTTTACATCTCTTGGAGTTGAAGCAAGCATGCTATAAGAATCTAAAAAGAGGGTAAAGGGCACAATATTTTAACTAAAGGTTGTTTTCCATCATGCACATTCTATGAGAGGTTGCATTTTCCTTTTCAAAAGCAATGCTTCCTAAAACACTACAAGCTAAACATCTAACATTGTAGAAGAGAAAGAACTTAATGCATACAATATTGGAAAGTTGGGCTTGTAAGAATGCCTCCTCACAATGCTACAAAACTCGTACTGTGTTGGGTACTTTAGGAAGGCATCAAGTCACATGCACTAAATTTGACAGTAAGTAGACATATGCAAACTGAATTATGACCAAAAGAATCTACATCAATTAATGTTACACTCCTTTTCATCAATTAACAACACGCTTCTTTTCACATACATCATCATATGAAACCAAATAAGACATTTTTTTGAAGAAAAAAAAAAAAACGTTATCTTACCCAATTTAGTAGTCAAGAAAGCAATTTAGTCCTAGCCACATCATTCAAGCTTCCAAAATTTTCCTTCCCTCATCTTTCACATGCTTGCCTAAACTTATCTCTAGCCTTATTTGCTTCATCCATCACCAACCTCACAAACAATTTCAATTTATTATGATGCATCATGATTCATGCGTTGTAAAGATGAAGTGTTACATCAAGAGAAGTACACAATTCTTCAAAAAATGTAAATGGTTAGTTTAATATGGCAGGATTACATCAATCTAATCAAGACAATGATTTCTTGCATGCTTTTCGGTTGTGACCAGCCTTATGACATTGTGAACAATATATAGTCCTCTTATCCATAACTTGGGATTCAACACGCTTCTTTCTTGGTCTTCCGAGAGGATGTTTCAGACGGGGAGAGTCTAAAGAGAAGAAAATTCGCCCAGTAAAATCACGAACCACACCATCATTATCAACACTTGGCATATCATGGGTCTCAATACAACTAAAAGAGCTAGAGTACATCAACTCCTGGTTTGGGAAGTTGAAGTAATCCTCAACAAAATAAAAAATGTTTTGGCTTGTAGAAAGTAATGCAGCACATGCATGTTCACATGAAATTCTTAACATTTGCCAAGCCTTACAAGAGCAAGTTCAGTTCATTATGTCAACATTAAAAATGGACTTCCCAATATAAACCCCAAATTCGCCATTCGTCAAGGGATTCATTGGATATGCCTCACCCTTAGTAATATTTAACATCACATTTTCTTTAATCTTTATCCCTATAGACCATGGTTTAAAGTCACGGTATCGGTCACCGGCTCGGACGGTCCCGAGACATATCGGTCGTGGTGTATTGATCAAGTATCGGTCGATACACAAAATAAGATGATTAAAATGTTTAAAAATCATTAAAATATTATATAAATTATTAGAAAAATAGATATAATTAAGTAGGCTAAAAATTTAATAAAACAATTTTTTTTATATTTAACATTATTTAAATAGTTAATGAAGCCTTCAGTGAAAGATATTTATGATAATGCTAACAAAAAAAAATATTTTATATCAAACATAACATATTTTTAACAAAATGTCATCAAAAACAGTAATCAATACCATGTTGAATGACGAGGGGGGTTCAAAATCATCATCATCATTATTCATACGACGAGCATACAAATCGGAACGATAATTTGCATAATGAGAATATGGTTGAAAGAATTGTTCATTACTTGAATGCGTTAGCTGAGATGATTGACTTGATAATTCATAATTAGAAAAATATGACCTTGAAAGTTGTTCGGGCTCAACACCATGCTGATAGTATACAAAACCTCGATAAGCAATGCTACTGCTATTATAAGATTGGTCATATCCATAGGAATTACTATATCATGTTCCAGTAGTTGAATATTGATCAAAATCATACCCACTAATATATGTTACCATATTAATTTTTCCACTATTCTTATTTATGTTTGTTTTTAATAAATTATTAATTTTGAATTAATCTTATTTATGTTTGGTAAAATAAATAAAATAATATTTCTATTTGTATTGTATATTGTTCACAAAAATATGATTTATGGTTTTGTTAATTTATTATTCTTATTTTATTAAAAATATTTTAATTTGAAATTAATCAGAAATGAATTCTAAAAGTAAATGATAGTGATGATTCGATTTCTATTTGATATTAAAATTCTAAAAATATTCTTTTAATTGATAAATTTCAAATAACTATTTTTACTATAAGTTATGTGAAGATTTTATTTTATTTTTTAATTTTCTAGAGTAGAAAATCTTATCTATAAAAAAAAAAACAGAAATTTTTTATAAAATTCTAAAATTATTTGGAAAATTGTAGGTAAACAAAACTACTATATTTTACGAGCATTATGCATATTCTCAAGTCTTGGCCTCATAATTTTCTTGGTCGATTTTATATTTAGGAGGATTCAATTTTTATATTAGGCATATACTTCTTTCATATTTAATGCATATTTTGTTTGTAAGTAAGAAAAAGATACCCAAAGTCATAGTTTACAAAAGTTTACAAAGTATTAGGTATGGGTCACGCTATCTCGCAAGTAACTATTAACGAAAAGATTTATAATATTCAAATATATTAAATAATCCTTAATATTATTTAGGATAAAATGTGCTAAATAATCCTAAATATCCTAAATGAATCTAAATAAGGAAGAGAAAGAGACTTACCAGGCAGTTGAGTCGTCTTCTCTTTTCCGAGCGAGAGTCGTTTTCTCTTCTCCGAGCGAGAGTTGCCTTATCTTCTTTCGTCTTCTCCAGTTCTCCTATGTTCATCTTCTTCCTCCGTTGAATTGACACCACTCCAGTCTCCAACGAAGTGCCTCGACCCTCAGGTAAGTTAGGTTTTACTTTTATTAATTTCCTCATCTTCTTCGTTTCTTCTTGAAATTTCCATTTCAAAATCTCATATCCAAGGGTTCTTTTGCTTTTTCAGTGGAATCTTGAATTTTTCATTTTTATATTTATTGTTGTGTGATTTGAAATTCCATCAATGTAGGGATTGTTTCAAGTTTATCAGATGCTTGGCTTTTCGCAGGAATCTCTCCTAACGCTTGAATTTTTTTTTAGATTTTTTGGTTGTTCGTATTGAGAATCTCAGTCTGAGATTCGATTCTTTGTGTTTTCACCGAGTCGATCGAGTCATCTCGCGAACTAAGCCGAGTCCATCGAGTTTTATTGAGTTTTAGCCAATCCACTCATAGTCTCGTATATGGTTTTAGGTATCGACGCGGTTAGCCTCGAGTTGAGCCATGAATCGCAACAATCGCACTGCACTCTGGCTGATTTTTGAAATCATGCTATAGACCCCCTCCTTGGGCAACTGCCTCTCTTCTCGTCGGGACAAGCATGACAATCTAACTTAGCCATATGCATATGCTCCATTATTAAGTTATATATGAAGTGATGGTATTCGTCTCTTAACATAATAGTAAGTGACTCATCAAAATTGGTGGTCATTTTATCCCATCTCTTTTTAAGGAATTTTCAAGTGCATTATCTTCCACCCATGTGGCTAAAGCATCATTGAATCTCCTTAATTCAACTATGCGAACATTGTAATCATGCTCTAACCTTGCATAGGTAATACTACCAAGCCATTGAAGCGCATTTTCCTTATCTATGTTCCCTCTTATGATTTGAAATAGAAACCTAGGAGAGAAACATGATTCGAAAAACCTAATGACATTGATAAAGATAGAGATTCTAAACTGTATCTTTAGACAGAGAGGAAGAAAACAATTATAATTTGTTTCTTAAAATGTTAAAAAATATAAAAGTTATAATTTCGAGTGACAAAATGTTAAAATTTGATTTGAATTTTATTTCTATAATAAGATTGAAGAAGCAAAACGTTATAGCCTTATAGGCATTAACTAAATTTAGGTTGTATTTGGTTCTAGAATCTAAGTACTAAAGAAAAAATATAATGTTCCTAGAGGAAAATTTTTATAAAAAAATCAAATATAAATAAATTTACTTAGAAACTTACAAATTCTTAAATTATTTAATTTTTATATTAATTATTTAAAATAAATACAATTTATTTTAAATTGTCAATGAAAATAATATGTGAGATTTAACTCTAAATTTTTCTTTATTTTATTTCCTTCCACTTTTTCTCCCTATTTTCTTTTTTCTTGCATTTTTCTTACCATTTTTTTGTGAAACAAACATAGCCTTAATAAATCTTCTAAACTTGAATTTCCATCAAAAGAAAATAGAAAAGAGAATTCATGCAAATAAAAAAAGGAGTGTAAAATTATAAAACGGATTTTCCAAAGTTGTTTAAGCTTAGTCTAAACAACACATTTTCATGTTATAAAATATAAATTCGTCAAATTTTTTTGATCTATTATAGTGAATTGCTTATTTACGAAAATGGGATTAATTAATCCTAACATTTTAAAATTCATATAACCACATAATTTAATGTTTTATCGGGAAATTAACGGTTCAAATGTGTAGTATTCTCATAAATATAATTAAAAAAGTAGAATAACTATGATGGTACCAGAAAAGATTCAAGCCCTGTGTAGAGCCCCCTAAACGCTGTCAAGTGGCAACTATCAAAATGAGTTTTCTTTGTCTTTAGTATAAAATCCCTTTAGGGTTTAAAACGGGGTTTCTTGAGAGTAGTTTTAAAAACGAGAGGGAGCCCCCCAAAGGAGGAAATTTAATTCTGAAGAAGGAAAATCATCTTTGAGAAAGTGTTGATTCTACCTTAGGATCATTTCTATTGGGGAAAGAGTTGTTTATCAGGTAAAAAATTCGTATGAACACCTTGTTCTTTACTTTTTTTTTATCCTTCATCTGCTGATTTATAAACCTCATCTACTAAATTCTTGTATAATGTATTACTCGAAATGCCAATAAGAGTCCATTTGCTGTCTGTTTGACGTTGGGCTTGTATAATATTGTTATTTGTTTGTATATTCATTTTTTTTTATTAATTTTATGTTCTAACTTATTGTCATATTGTGGTATAAGTGTATCCTGATTTGGTATATATCTTTTGTGAATGTTTGGTGCAGTTTATATTTAAATATGGGTTCGGGGTATTACTTTGATTAATTATTACTGTTGAGTTAAATATGGTTTCTGGTTCATTTGCCTCTTGGTATTAGTTTTCAGTTTTAATTAACAATTGCTGTAATGGATTTATAATTCCTTGTTTTATAATAATAGTTACTGGTTTATTACTCTCTCCGTTTGAAAATAACTGACGTTTTAGAGAGTTTGTTTTGTTTTTATTTATTTGTCGTTTTAAAAAATCAAGAAATAATTTATGACTTTTTTTTAATTTTACCCTTATTCTACTAAATTACCTCGTTAATTGATTTTTTAATTTTCTAAGTTTCTTATTTCACAAAAGACAAGATTTTTTACACATTTCTAATACGACCACACACAGAACATCTCCGATCACATACGCTTATAAATTTGTTTCAAGCCAAAAAAAAAAAAAAAAAAAATCAGAATGCATCACATCCATATTTAAATCTATTTCATCTAAAGACATCTGGTGACATTGCCTTGCAGACATTTTTCAACTAAGGTTGTTGTTTTAACCATGATTAATATAATTGGTTTATACATAATTTTTGGTCGGAAATAAAATTATTTATAATTTTAAATTGAAATTTTTGGCACAAAAAAATTCATGTTAAAAAAAGAATGAAGAGTGTTAGATTTTTTTTTTTGGAAGAAGATAAAGAGTAAATGAGAAAAAAAGATAATTTTTGAGAGAAGATAAAGAGTTAATGAGAAAAAAAAGATAATTTAATCTTTTTTGTAAAAAAAGAATGTGTTTTAATAATTTTTTTAATATGTATATAAAAATCTTAAACGAAAATTATTTTCAAATGGAGGGTGTAATAATTGTCATTATAGTTTATGGATTTATTGTTTTATAGGTTAATTGTCTCTTATTAAATATTTACTTTATCAACAATTGCACCCATCAATCACTACCAATCACCCTCTCCCTCTCATTAATTGCCATGTTTCTCACACAGCTCACGCCTCCCACTCAAGATTCTCACTCACCACATATTTACTCTCATTTTCTCTTTCATCACCATAATGATTTAATTATCACTTTCTCTCATCATAGTCCCCCTTCAGAATTCTAAGTTTTGATAATACACATAATAATTTCTTTCTTTCACATAATAATTCTTTCAAACATGTATGCATTAATAGCTTCGGGTTACTAGTATTTTTGTTCCCGAATTTCTGTGTTTTTTACTATTTATCCTACTCCTGTGTTTTAATAACTTCCGATGCGGGGTCAAAACGAGCCTGCGCCCACTCACCGTGCTCCCAGTTATGGCACCCAAAGAATACTGTGCCTCGATAATGCCCCCAAAACTAAGGTCTGGGTCCTCGGGCTAGGTCCAGCGGATCGATCCCTGGATTTAATTCAAGCGTCCATATCCCCGCAAATCGACAGATTTCGCCCATACGTAAAAATAGAATAACCCCTGAACAATATATCATCCTCGTCGATCCAACCAACATATCAATAAATAAAAATACGTATCATCACCGATCTCCCCCAATAAGGAAGGAGGATTATCCAAATAAAACCGCTCTTTCTAAATCCATTACCAAATCCGATATCGATAAGAAAATCCCATCCAATGGGAACAAATCCTAGCTACAAATTAACCTGGCCGACATCTACTATGTATCACACGGGTCACCTCCCGGGCCGCGAAAGGTACGCACCCCAGACACATACTCATATGCCATACATTCGCCCTCTGGGGCTAGCCCTTTCGTAAAGAACTAACTTAGAGATCTGAGCGGTTAGCTACTTAGCACAAATCCCCTCGCGACCCCCCTTCTTCCTCGTTACAGAGCCACACGTCCGTAGCCCCGCAGATCAATAAACAAGAAATGATCCTACTCCTCACTGCACATCCAGACGCCGCATCCCAAATTCCCACAAACAACTGGTCTGGGGCCAAAGAACCCCCTGGGCACACCCGCCCGCCCGGCCGGGAAAAGTGCATCACCACCGACTACTGCCTCGCGGGAACGACAGCTTTATAAATATAACTCGATTTCTCGCCATCGATGGTATCGACTAGGAACACAAGCAAGAGCAACGCCAATCCACCAAGGATGCAGGATCCACCAGGCGACGCGGACAGCAGACCTCCTGGGACAGTAGAAGCAACGCAAGCTAATACGAACGAAGTGGAAGCACTTCGCCTCGTCAATCAACACCTGATAGAAGAGTTAGAACAACTTACCAGACAGATGCAACACCCACGAGAGACACGACAGACCCAGGAAGGTCATAACATTCCCCCCCGTGAGGAGCAACACGGTCACGACAGTCCCCGAGTACAATAAATGGTGTCGGAAATTCACCGAGCCCAGGTGGGCACAGACCACAATTGGCCCCTGCGGAAGAGGGAAATGGAGCGATACTCGGAGGACACATCGGGAACAAAGAACTACATCACCCTCAACCAGGAGCAAGAGAGCAATCATGGGAGCAGAGGTTTAGGAGTCTTCAACAAGAGCTCAGCCGTGTGAAGGAGGTGGTTAAAGGACGCGCCCCTGCATACACCATGGACACTCGTACAAAGAACTGAATCACTCTTCACCGAGGTGCTACGCTTACCCTTCCAAATAAATTCGGGACGCCATTAAGTCAAGTGATTCGATGGAATCAAATATCCCGTCGACCACCTCAATACTTACAAAAATCAAATGGAGTTACAAGGATATCAGGACTCGCGGCGATGTGGGCTTTCGCTACTTCTCACACCTAACCCAACCTTGGCCTCGGTTTAATAGAATTCCACCTTTCATCAATCTCTCTTCATTCGTAATCCATGTAACAAGGCTCGTCTCCCACTCCCATCGGAGCCGTGACTTAGCGCAAAATCGGAAGCTACCATCCACACACCACAAGCAGTGGCTCGCAGGAAAGTCTCGAAGTCCCACGTGCAGCATTCAACGCCGAGTCCCCCTAAGATAGACATACCCGATTTAAAATTCTCCGCAATCATTGCATTCATTGCTGGGTTAGGAGTGCAGTCGAAGGATCTGATGTTTTCCATCTCAAAGAACCCTCAAGCAAGCATGGCCGAGGTGCTCGCAAAAGCAAAGAAGTATATAAACGGCGAAGAAGCCCTCATATCCAAGAAGGAGAGCTCCTCCACCCATAAAGAGAAGAGGGGATGATAAACGACGAGGACGAAGCCCCAAAAGACAAAGCGTTCGGGAAACATCCCCAAACAAGGATGGAGAACGATCCCCAAAAAGGCGTGGAAACCTCAGGGATCATTTGGGTCCATCGCAATTCGAAAGACGACGACGTTATTCGCCTCAGCGGTTCACTCCCCTAACAGCCTTAGTGTCACAGGTCCTACATGAAGTACGAAACGAGCAGTTCCTAAGGTGGCTAACTCAAATGAAATCGGATCTCGCCATGTGTGGGATAAATACTTAGTGATTATGAGTTCCATAGTGACTATGGATGCATCTGCAGACCTGACAACCTGTAGACACATCTAAAGAGAGAAATAGTACTTATCACATGCGATACTCCACACAAGCCTATCCCAGAGGGCTCGCCCCGAATCAGGCCTAGAATCAAACCCGCAACTAGGGCCCCCAATCCTCAACAACCACGCCAAGCAGACGACGACTTAGCACTAGCAACCCTCGAGAATCCATGTGGATCTGGAGGGATTCGCAGAGGAGGAGAGTCTAGTTCAACTCCCTAAGGGCCCATTCACAAAGATGATCAAGACAATGGAAATAGAGAAATACAAGCATCCAACCGGCCAGCGGCCGACACGCCCATCACACATTCTTTGACTCGACCAAGGATGCCAACACCCCATGAAGACCCATTGGTAGTTTGGCGCATCAGGCCAACAAAACAGCTTCATGGGTTCTAGTTGATAACTGAGTTCTTACCGACATCATCTTCGAAGGCCAGCCTTCTCGATAAATGGGCATCGGAGAGAAAACTGGAACCCATTAACACACATCCGTGGGGATTTTCTCAGGAAAGGTATACTTGGCTCAATCCAACTAGTGCTCACCCCGAGAGCCCCCTGCGCTTACGACAACAAAGAAGATTCCTCATTGTAGACGCACCATCAGCTTATAATATGTTGTTGGGAAGACCCTCTCTCAACGCAATAAAAGCCATCCCCTTCGCATACCACATGATAATCAAGTTCCCAACCATACACGGAGTAGGAATGGTTCGAGGAGATCAACGGGTAGCCAGGGAATGCTACACAGCCTCCATGAAGCATAAAGCAGTCGACAACGTGAATGTGGACGAGCTTGACATGCATGACGAGGTGCTCACTCGACCCGAGCCCTCAGAAGAGCTAGAACCAGTATCGCTGGATGACGACCTGGAACATCTCGCTTATTTTGTCTCTAAGCTAGCAGAAGACCTCAAAAGCCTCCTTACTCAATTTTTGAGACAAAACAGAGACGTCTTCGCATGGAAGCAAAGTGCATACGGGAGGAATCGACCTCACAAGAATCACACATAGTGGTCGAACACCAGCCCGCCCTTCAAACCGGCCAAGCAAAAGCTTTTCTAAGGAGTTTCACACCGAAGGCAAAAAGCCATCAACGCAGAGGTCGGCAAACTCCCTCCAAGCGTGAGCCGATCGTGGAGGTGGAGTATCCCGAGTGGTCACAACGTCATGCTCGCCAAGAGCAAACGGCAAGTGGCGACTCAGATCGACTTCACGACATAAACAAAGCACGCCTAGCGGCGCCTTGCCAAGGATCGACCTCACCCGTGGACGCCACGGGCAGCCATGAACTTCGCTTTATGGATGCCTTTTCCCGGGCCACAACCAGATCAAGATAACCCGCATCGACCAAGAAAAGACCTCGGCTCGGGTCACAAAGACAGTGGAACCCATTGTTATCTGGGTGATCAAGCTGGGGCTCAAGAACGCAGTGAGCCACCTACCGTGAGGTTGGTGAACCGGATGTTCCGTGCAGATAGCGCAACTACATGGAGGTATACATAGACGACATGTCGGGTAAAAATCCACCACACCGACCTTCACATCGCTCATCTTCCGTTGCCCAAATCTTAAGAAGTTGGGCAACAATGGCTAACTACCTGCGTTTTCTACAGTCACTGAAAATTCCCCGGGCTTCATAGTAAACCAACGGGAATCGAGGCAAATCCCGACAAGATAAAGGCGCGCTCACATGCCGTCACCCTCCGGTATAAAGGAAGTACAAGACCGACAGAAGGATCATGCTTTGGGTTTCGCTCGTGATTCAAGGCAAGTGATAAATGCCACCTTTCTTCCAAGTTCAAGAAAGCCTTCAATGGGATAAGTATGAAAAGTGTGAAGAAGCATTCTCTTGAAAACATACCCGAAGTTCCTCCCATTCTAGTAAGTCCCGTCGGCGGGAGCTCCTTACTTCATACTCTGTACCGTGTCTGACTTTTCAACTAGCTGCCCTCGTTTGTGAGATAAAGAGCGAGTTCGAAGACTCCAGCTTTACTATTGCACCCGAGCTCTAAGAGGAGCGTAGGAGAGGTACTCAAGAATGGAAAGTTAATTTTGGCTCGTAACTGGCAGCCTAAGTCTTTCGCCCATATTTCCGTGCTCATACCATGTTTAACCCGAATACCCGATGAAACAAGTGTCGCATAAAACTGCAGACCTCCGGAAGGCCGGATGAAGTGGGCCATAGAGCCAGCGAGTCTTCGACATCGATACAGCTAAAAACCGCAATAAAAGGGCAGTCCGCCGACTCGGCCATGGAGTTTACATCACGAACCCGCCAAGGACGCCCCGAGCAACGAACACTTCCACTTGAAATCCTCAGAGATGGAGCTCGAACGCGCAAGGGAGTGGAGCAGGTCTTATCCTAACTTCCCCAGAAGGAATAGACATTGAGTACGCACTCAGATTTGGATTCCATACGTCCAACAACGAAGCCGAATATGAGGCCGTCATAGCAGGCCTCAACCTCGCCCATTCATTAGAAGTCGACCAGCTAGAGGTCTACAAAGGACTCCTGTACCGTGGTCGCAATAGAGGGATACCTACGAGGCCAAAAGTGAAAGGATGATCCTATACCCGAAAGGTTCGGCGACTTATCGAAAAAAATTCGTGGTCGTTCAGCGCCGGGCATGTCCCCGCAGCGCAGAACTCCCCGAGCCGACGCTGGGCAAAATTAGCCACAACCTCACAGAAGACGCCTCGCCAGTCGACACCGCCGAATACCTAGCTAACCATTCATCGATCTCTATGGCGAGGTAGTTGCCTGTGCTCCGTCCCAACCGACTGGACGGAGCCCATTTGGTATTATTATGTACTAAGCCACGTACCGACCCGAAAGAAGCCACTAAAAATAAGGGGCGAGGTCTCACAAAGCTTACTAATCACAAGGGAAGCCTCTACAAGCGAGGATTCTTCACACCTTTCCTCAAATGCATCGCAGGAAAAGACACCGAGTACGTGCTAAGAGAAGTACACGAGGGCATATGCGGGAATCACATCGGAGCTCGAGCATTAGCAAGAAAAGTCTTGAGGTAGGGGTACTACTGGCCTACAATACTCAAAGATGCAACCGACCTTGTCAAGAAATGCAGACACCGCCAGAGCAGCTAAGATCTCAATACGCCCCATCGAGCCCTTAACGCCGATCACAAGCCCCCGTCCAATAGCGGTTTGACATACAGACCCCGCCCATTAGTATGGTCGCAAATTCATAATCATCGCAGTAGATTACTTCACCAAGCGGGCGGAAGTCAGCCCTTAGCCAATTGGCAGAGCAAGATACGTTAATTTTGTAAGGCGAGCCATCATACGCAGTTTGGTATTCCAAGAGCCCCGTATCGATAATCTGAAATACCACAACGCCACCCGGGAGCCTGCGGTCGAAGCCTGGATTAAAAACCATTACTGCCTCCAAAGACACCCGCAATCCAAAATGGACAAAAATAAGTCACTATCGAACCCTTAAAGCCGCCCTTGAAGACCAATAAATTGGAAGACCTTTAAAGGAATCACGAATACCTCCCGAGGTATTATGGGCCCACAGATTTAATACGTGTCACAACCCGGAAACCCCATTTGCCCTGCAAATTGGGCATCGGGGGCGCAGTCCCGTTGAGGTCGGAATAAAGTCTCATAGGATCGAGTTAGCATCAGTGGAACACAATGACGAAGCTCTTCATCTAAATTTAGATCTCCTAGATGAAAAGCGCGAGCAAGTCCTAAAGCGCACAGAGGACTATCAAAGCGAAAGACTACAAGGAAAATTACAATAAAAAGTCAAACTCTGTGGCTACATGCCGGTGATTTAGTCTTAAAAAGCTCCCGGTAGCAAGGAAGAACCCTGGCAAGATGGAAAACCGGGGCCCCAACCGGAAGGCCCTTACATCGATCTCGAGTCGCACTGTGCAATTATGAGCTCCGCATGCAGGAAGGAAAATCTTACAAAGATACATGGAATGCGGAACATCTTAAGCGTTTTTACCAGTAAGCATCGGTTTATAAGGTTAAATAAAGCCTTGTTAATCCTTAGGTGACGAGTTGAGCGTTCATTAATTATGTTGTTAGACATCCCAAACAGTTCAGATATATAAAACTCATAAAAAGGCACAATGAGAAGTTCATAGACATAAAAGGAAAAGTTTCTCTTTATTTCCACCAAACCACATTCACCATAACTGCTGGTGTCATCGACATATCTTGGAAAGCATCTGGTACAAGCAAGCCTCGAAAAAAAAAGGAGCAAAAGAGAAAGAGAGAATGAAAGTTAAGGAGAAGGAAAGAAAGAAGTAAAAAGAGGAGAAGAAGAAAAGGGATGGAAGGAGTTCAGGCAGAAGAAAAACAAAAAAGGAGAGAATGAGACGTGGGAAGAAAAGATGAAAAGAAGGAGAAGGAGAAAGGAGGAAGGAAGAGAAAGAAGAATGCAGAATGGAGAAGGCGATCAAGAAATGCATCGCCCTTTCCTGACGCATTCCCTGGGAAGACGGCTGTGAATAACATGACTCCCATAAAGGGGAGACTAGGGAAAAACACAACTCCTACATGTAGAAGAATAGTAGAGCTGATCCCAAATCTTCAAAAGGATCCCCAGCGAAGACGACCAGACTTCAACGATTCATCTCACCCAGATTCCGGTTACGCACCAGAGAAAGCAAAATATACAAAGTATAAGCCCCACAGCAATGAAGCCGCCATTTATAAGAAGGCCAAAGCACTCAAAAAGTCACCTGAACGTTCTAAATTCTCCATCAATCAACATTAAAGGTGTTCGCACCTTTCCAAGAAAATTAGAAGTCGCATCGGTCAGACGCGTTAGCCCAACCTAAACAGTCGCGGTGTACTAAGGAGCCTAAGAGTTTCATCGCTGCGACGAGCTCATCTACTCGCATAGGCCACGCCGCTCTCGGGAGTCGTAATTCACCAGCTACATTGCCACTTGGGCCACATCACCACTGAAAGCCACTGGCTGGCCATAGCGCCAGGAGCCCAGTAGCCTCACATCGACGAGCTCATTCACTCCGCAAGACAGCCACGCCGCCCAGAATCGTACTACCAAAGCCATACTGCCACTTCTGGCCACATCGCCACTACTACATCGCCACTGGGCTGAACTACCAAGGCCACGCAGCCGGGAGCCCGCAGCTCACATTGGCCAACGAAGCCTATCTACTCGCACAGCCACGCCGCCCTCGGGAGTCGACCGCCGCCGCATCGCCACCCACCGAACGCCACTCGCGCCACGTACAAGGAGCCCAATAGCTCACATTGACAGCCTATCTACTCCCGCACACACAGGCCACATCGCTACCGGGGAGTCACTACCAGTTACATTGCCACTTCCTACCGAACGCCCACTACAGCCACGCGCTAGAGCCCGCAAGAGCTCACATTGACGAGCTCATTTACTCGCACAGCCACGCCGCCTCGTGAGTCGACCAACTCGTGCTACATCGCTACTGGCTACATCGCCACTGGCTGAACGCCTACCAAGGCCACAACGCTCAGAGCCCAAGAGCTCGCTACTGACGAGCTCATCTTTACTCGCAGACAAGCCACGCCTGCCTCAGAGTCGATTCAGCCAAAGCTACATCGCCACGGCCACGCATCGCCACTCCGGCCGGAACGCCACCAAGGCCACGGGCCGCCGGGGAGCCCAAAGAGGGGCTCAGCACTGACGAGCTCATCCACTCCGCACAGCCGCGGCCGCCCGTGTGAGCTCCTACCCCGCCCTCGTGCCAAATTGCCACTCTGGGCCACATCGTCCACTCGGGCCGGAACGCCACTAAGGCACAGCGCTGGAGCCCAATAATTCACGGACGAGCTCTACCCAACTGCTCGTATCGGGACGAAGCTTTTCCTAGCGCCAGACCGACGAGTTTTCCCAAAGATTTTCACATGACGAGCTCGCCCAACTCGTCGCGACCGACGAGCTCTCTCCCAGCTAGACACATGCATCGAGCCCGCTTTAATAGTTCAAGGCTGACGAGTTCACATGTGACGAAGCCTTCCCAAGCCAGCTCACATAATTTGAGCTTTGCTTAATAGTTCGCGTTGACGAGTTCACATAGACGAGCTCCGCTTAATAGTTCGCGTTGACGAGTCCGCATAGACGAGCTCCCCCCAGCAATTCAGATAAACGAGCTCTGCCCAACAGTCCACACTGACGAGCTCAACGATTCTACGCAGGCCATGCGACCTAAGGAGTCAATTCAACCCAGCTCAAGCAACTCAGCCGACGGAGTCCCACAAACACGATCTAGCCTCATCCATCTCAAAGATAAAACTACGCAGCTCCTGCGAAATCACCTACCAAGAATCTCACCGACAGAGCTCCAAAGATCTCACACGGATCTAGCTCCACCAAATTCTACATAGGCCGCACAACCTAAAGAAGTCAACTCACCGCCTTAACTCACTAACATAGTCACCAACTCAAATTGGACGAAGACCCATCCAATACCGTCGCGCAGCCCTAAGGAATCGTCTCAACTCACGCGAGTCACCGACGGAGATCACCGCTCAAGCCGACAGCTCGCCAAAATAAGTCAAGCAACCTAAGGAATCAACTCATGTGCAAGTCACCGATGGAGGTGGAGCCGCCTGCCGACAGCTCGCCAAAAATAGGTCATGCAACCTAAGGAACTGCTCAACTCCATGCAAGTCACCGACGAGGCGAGCCGCCTTAAGACGACGAGCTCACAAAATAGTCACGCAGCCTCTTAAGGAATCGTGACGCCTGGCCAAGACAGCCAACAGCTACTGCCAGCCTAATTTTGAGCTCCCGCCTATACAAGCCATACAAATTTAGGGGAATCCGCCGCCAGACAATTAACCCACGGCCTCAACGACCCGCCACGAGCGACCGTCTAACTCACCCCTCAATTCGGCCATACAATCTACGAAGAAAGCGAAAATACTACAATGAGAACGTAGAGACGACAAAAAAATGAATATTATTAAAAGGAGAGTTACATGTCCTCGCCCTGTGCCCGACAAAAGGAAGCAAGTGTACATAGAAGAAAAATATAAAAGCTCTATATCAGCGGGCGTAAATGAGTACAAACCCAAAGGCCGTAAGAGAGGAACGTGACGAAGAGGGAATGGGCTCAATAGAGTATCCTGGGTTTGAGAATAATCATAGTAGAAAGACTCGTGATCCTCGTCACTGGGAGATCGAAGTCAAGCTCCAACCGGGCAGACATTAACGTTCTTCTGCTAAAAAGCGAGCCACCCAGAGGCCCATCAGCACCCGGCTCGGTCCCCTCAACTGCTAATAACATCATCCTCCGAGCAACCAAGAATATTTGGTCGGTGGAGGTGATCCCTCGCGCAATCCGCGACACTCCTCATCCAGCCGCTCCGCCGAATTTACAACCTCGTAGGCCTCACGACGAAAGTCAAAGGTCACCGGCCCGCGGAGGCCCCGCCACGAACCACGGCTAGTCAAGCGCTACTTTATCACACGATCGCCATCGTCGCACGCAGCCTCCTTCTGAGACTCCCCGCAGCTCACCCCGGATGACGCTCATCCCTAACGTCTAAGTCGACCGGAGAACCGCAGCCCATCCCGGTGTCTCGACCGATCATTCGCAACTGGAGCTCACCCCACCTTTCAAGCTCACTTCAACCGCCGCCAAGCTACTTACTTCATCCTTCTACTTTCCTCTCGCCTGCACGAGCCTCTATTAATTTCTTATGCTTAGACGGATTTAAGTCTTCCACCTCTTCGGGCCATACGCCGGCTGCGCCTCGTTTCGCAGCCGGTCCGTCAAGAAAGAGAGGCCGCCTTCGCCTTATAACCGGGGCGATTTTTACATGCTTTTTTCTGGCCTTATCGGCCAGACCGTTCAAATGAATGGCTACCTGCACATCAAACATGAAGTCAACATCCAACACGGGATCAACCTGAAAATAGACACTATCAGATACAGGGACTTACCGAGGCAACCCCTTGAAGGGATAGAGCCAGAGCCTCATCAACGAGCAGCGCTTTTGACCTCCCAAGGTCAGAATCCTTAAGGACGGACAAGATCGCACCTGCCGCGAGTTCAGCATTGAAGAGCAAAGAGTCCTCATCTTCGCCAACTTTTGATTCCAAATTTTTTCTCTTCAACTCTTCCACCCTTCAAGGAGGTGGCCTAGCACTCTCCGAAGGCGGATTCCAGACGGTAATAGGCATAACCGCCAACGGCTTCTCGACGGCCCCATCCGAGAGATTTTGCCTTACAAAGCAGTTTAGTTAGGCGGAGAGCCTGGACCACAGAGCCTGGCCAAGAGCAGCATCGCGCCCCGCTCCGCTTTCTCGAAAGCAAAAGAAGTCGGAGACGCCCCAATCTCTGAACCTTGACCGAAACTGGCCGATCTTTCTCAGTGGAGCCTGATTTTTCCGCTTTCGCACCGGCTTCCGAGACGCTGCTCTCAATCGACTAAAAATCTCTCCCCAATAGAGTGGTCAAAGTGTAGTCTGGGCACAGAGAGATTCTACGGTGGAAGGAGTAAGTGGGCCTCAAAGCAAAGAGAACGTGCGTAGACCTCACCCGACTCGCCAGAATGTCCAATTTTATCAACTCCGCATAAGGACGAGCAGATGATTCTTCGCAAACACCCATCTACGACACATTATCTTTCAGCGACTAAGGTCAAGTCGAGCACCTGGAAGCATGAGAATAATGCAAAATCAGAAATATTCAACAACCTTCACACGAGTTACACCGAAAATAGAGCAAACACTCACGAAGATTATCAGGGGTGGTCCAAGCCACCGGAACGCCCAGAGTATCATCCCGCTGAAGGATCATATTCTGGCCAAGTAATCGCTAACAAAGAAATAGCCGGCCCTTTCCACGACCTACGAGCCGAAGACGTATCACTGCAGGAGCCCGCAGCGCCCCCGGCACAAAGGAAGCCCTCGTGGCCCTTGTGGGCTAAAAAGATGGAGGAGCAAAGCCACACTAGGAACGCCGAGCCCTCTGTCCCTAAAAGTGCCAATAAAGCCCACTCAAAATACCCTGCCAACCGTTGGGAGCGAGTCAGAAGGACATACATTGAAATGTCAGAGAACCCCTTCATGAAGGGTGGCAAAGGAAAAACGCAAGACCATTATCAAAGGCTAATTCCTCAAAGAAACACACCATCCCAAAAATTCCGAAGCTGCTACAAAAAGTCAAGACGCCGTGTCCATACGACGCCGTGGGAGGGCCTGGCTAACGTTCCGCCGCAAAGGTAACCTCATACGAAGGATCGACCTTGCTAGTCCCACAAATACAAAGATGTCGACTGCCAGACAAGGTAATCCGACTTCGTGATATGTAATTAGGTTTATTTTCTCTTTACCCTCATCCAAGGGAAGAGGAGGCGCCCAAAGAACATTTTGGGTTCAACTACGCCTAAACCGGTCAAGCATTCCTAACCCGTCCAGAACCGGCAACAACTAAGAGTCATCGCCAATACGTAAGGAAGAAGAGCGACCCGGACCCATAATAATAAAAACGAAACTAATTTAACTTCAACGCCTCGTCACTCAATCGAAGAGAAACCAAAAAGAGTAGAGGACGCAGAGGTCCCAGAATAAGACGAAAGAAGCTACCTCTCAGAAAAATACCATTAAAAAGACTCACACAAAAGGGCCGTACCGGTATGAACTCGAGCAAATAACAAAGTACGAGATCGCAGAGGCTCGGAGGACCAGAGAAGCACAGGACAAAGGAGGTATGCGAAAGAAATCGAAAGAAATTAGGAAGAGTAGGGGAAACGAGCCGAAACTCCGCAGTCATCATTATCATTAGACATATGACGGCGACTAAGCCTTTAACTAACCCAACCTCAAACGTATTGACAAATTCAGATCCGACAAGTAGAACGACATAAACCTTGCCCATGACAACACTAAGGGTCGTGGGGCAACCGATGTATTTGAAAATGGGCTCACAGCCCACTCAAAGAAGCTCCCAAAGAAGTGGCGCACCCAAAGCAATACCTAGGCCCCTCGATACCAGCCCAAAACGAAGGCCCGACCCGCTAGGTCCAAAGGACGATCCTGGATGAATTAGAAGGTCCATATCCTGCAAATCAGATTGTATTTCGCCCATACAGAAAATAGAATAACCCCTAACAATATATCATACTGCCGATCCAACCAAATCTTATCAATAAGGAAGGGAAAATAATAATAGATCATCACCAGTTGGATCTCCCCCCAATAAGGAAGGAGGATTATCCCAAATAAACCGCTCTTTCTAAATCCATTACCAACCGATATCGATAAGAAAAACCCTAATCCCAACGGGAACAAATCCTAGTTACAAATTAACCCGTCGGGACATCTACTATAAATACATGGTCACCCCAAGCAGTGAAAGGTACGCACTCTTAGACACATACTCATATGCCACACATTCCGCCCCCCTCTGGGCGCCCCTCTCTCCTCCCTCGTGAAGTTAAACTAACTTAGGCATCTGAGCGGCCACTACGCCCTCGCCGACCCCTTCTTCCTTGTTTTGCAGAGGTGCTACGTCCAGAGCTCGCAGATCAACAAAGCAACTATCCTACCTCACCTGCATAACTAAACGCCGTGATCCTAACCCACAAACAATCCGGTCCACCTGGGGCCGCCTCACATACTTCTACTAGCTCCGATTGAAAAGCATCATCAACTTCTTTAATTTAACATTTTTTTTCTTTTTTCTCTTCTATTTTTTTTACCATGATTAGAAAGTAATTTTTTTATCTCTCCTAGTTTTTCATACTTGACAAATAATTTTTTGTATGTTTAGTAATTAATTTTATCTCTCACTTAAATTTTCTTACTTGGTAAGTAATTTACATCTCCACATTTCTCATGTTTGATAAATAATTTTCTCTCTCCTAACTTTCTTATTTGTAATATTTTTTTTTCACTACATACGCTTACTCTCACTCCATACATGCACACTTTTGTTTGTTTCTATTTCTTTATTTGTTTTATTTGTTATTTTAGTGTTCTTTGTATTTAATGATTTTTGGTGTTGTTTTTATTTCATTGTTTAACATTTAATTTCCTAATCTGTTGTCTTGTATTTCCATCATGTCATGTAGACTTATTTTATTATTTTATCATTTAATCTCCTAATTTATTGTCATTAATTTATATGTTATTATGCCCTTTTTTTTTATTGGTATATGTGTTTATTTATTTGTAATTATTATTAAGACTAGGCCCATTCTTTTAAACCCACCTACCTAATAAAATCTAAGTCACCACATCCTTTGACCAAACAATTAGCACCCTTAATTTATTCAAACTTCTAATTTCAAAATTACCAACTCCCTAATTTTAGAATTTTAAGTCTCCTAGTTGTCAATTTCAAATTTACAAATTCCCAATTCCAAAATTCAATACCCTAATTTCAAAATCCAAACCCCCTAATTTCAAGTTTCAAAATTTAAAAATCAAGTGTCATAATTTCAAAATTCAATTCACTCAATTTCAGATTTCAAATTTTTAATTTTCCAATTTCAAAAATTACAAAATTCATAATTTCAAACTCAAGTGACCTAATCCCAAAATCCAAATACCCTAATTTCAAATTTCAAAATTTCAAGTTTACAATTTCAAAATTACAAAGTTTCAAATCTTAAAAATCAAGTGCCCTAATTTTAAAATTCAGCTCCCCAAATTTTCCATTTTCTAATTTCAAAATTCAATTGCCCTAATTTTAAAATTCAATTATTTCAATTTCCAATTTCTAATTTTCAAGTTTTCAATTTAAAATTCAAGTCCACAAAATCTTAAATTTCAAAATTTCAAGTTTTCAATTTCAAAATTGCAAATTCCTGATTTCAATATTCAAGTGCCATAATTTCAAAATTTAAGTCCCTCAATTTCTAGTTTCAATTTTTCAAATTTTCAATTTTAAAAATCAAATATCCTAATTTTAAAATTCATTTCCCCCAATTTCAAAATTCAAAATTTCAATTTTATAATTTAAAAAATTACGAAATTCATAATTTCAAAATCAAGTGTTATAATTCCAAAATTTAAGTTCCACAATTTCCTATTTCAAATTTTAAAGTTTATAATTTCAAATTTACAAAATTCATAATTTCAAAATTCAAGTGCCATAATTTTAAAATCCAAGTTCCTCAATTTCAAATTTCAATTATTCAAGTGACTAATTTCAAATTTCCAAATTTCAATTTTAAGATTCAAGTGTCCTAGTCTCAAATTTCGAAATTCCTGATTTCTAAAACTCAAGTCCCCAAAATTTTCAAATTTCAAATTTCCAAAATACGAATTCAAAATTTTCAAATTTCAACTTCAAACTTATAATTTTCAAAACTTCAATTTGAAATTTCAATTTTAAATCAGTTTTTCAACATTCCAAACACATGATTAATTATATAGCTCCTATAAGATGGAATCTTGTGCAATTAATTTGTGTAACAGATAAATGGGCTTGGGTGGGGCTCGACATTCCATGTATCCTTTTAATAAGTAATTTGACATATGATATATAACCTAAAATTCTAATTGATTTGGAATATTTTGTATTTTATTATCGCACTAATATTGTTTCCAATCGATAGTGCTTCGGATATGCCGCCCAGGTACATTTTTTCTCATCTGACTTTGCTTTATTATTTATTTATATATGTCTTGCATATTGTTGTATTGTTATTACTTATGTTCAGTATTCATTTGTGACGCCCCGAATCCCGGGGGTCCGTTGACTACTTGTCAACCCGCGAAAACACTCGTGAATGTCAGGTGACCCGACATCTCTCACGAAAATCGGGCAGAGTCTCCTTTGTACGGGGAGCTCTACCCAAATACAACACCTGTCCCAACATCAATCACATGATACATATATGAATAAAAACGGCCTCTTGGGCCCATACTACAATACTCATCATCAATGTAAACCAACTATATCCAATAGTTTCAAGGGTCATAAGTTTACTCTTATACAACACATATTAAAATTCTAAAATTCTAATACATGTATAGATAATGATAACAAAGCCACAACCCGGCTTTCTTCTCAGACTCGGCCTCTATGATGAGCCATCTCCTCGTGCGCTCCCTGTACTTGAAAAATATGTTCCCTCGACAGGGTGAGCTAATGCTCAGTAGTGGAATCACCCTAAATGGGCTACTCTCCACCTAAGTGCATATGCAATGCTCCAAAGAAAACACGCATTCAAGTAAATGCATGATCCTACTTGAATGTCTACCTGAACTACTTATACCCCGAGTCATCACCGACTCCCTCACACTTGCCTAAGCCACGTATGAGAAACATTATGTTTAACAAAGATATTTGTTATTATTTGTGGACTACCCTCCGATATAAGAAATGCGGGACCGACCCGATGTTATATTTAGTGGACTATCCTCCGATGTATAATAATCACGACCCGACGATTGATATTTTATATGGACTACCCGATAATTATTATTGTTTAGTCACCCTCCGAAACTATTCCTCTCGGGAATCACCTCATGCACTCACTCCTATTGTTCTATGGTGCCCCAAGCAGATATGGAATGCATGATGCCAATTCCATTACAATTCTATAACACATGCAAATATATAATCACGCATATATTCACATAATTTAAATCATTAATAAACATGTTATGTAATTACACATTTCATTACACCAAAAAATTACCACTTTGGGAACGATCAAACACGAAAGAATTCAACTCTAATTACCTCGACTAAACACTCTGCCTCACCACAAAAGCCTATTTTTCGTGTCACTATTCATATGAACAAGAAACCCTGCGTGTTTACTATTCCCATCCACTCATCAATTCATCTGTCACTTAGAACCCTGATTACACATTTCGCATTAATATCACAATACAATCTAAAAAAGAACACATTTCACCATGACCAACCCAAACAAATTCTCGTGACACTGGCTGTCCATTCATTGGTTTCAAAATTTTAATAATTCGATCCCAAGTTTTGGGACCGATCAAATGACCGTTCAAGGCCTCAAACAACTCAAGCATCATAAATACACTTAAACAAAGTGTAAAACTCAAGTAGGCAGAACCTCACTCTCACTTCGAGTTTGTCGAAAACTCCTAAAACTCATGCTCACGCTGCAGCCCCCTCCCTCCGCGAGCGCCTTCTCCTTCTTGCTCGAAGACTTCGACTACCGGATCTCCTATAATCCTAGAGAGAAGGTGGACGTTTCACTAAACCCATAAAATGGCTACCGCATCCAATTCCCTTTTTGCTTCACGTTGCTCTTAAGACGATGACACTATTCCTCTTGGTCTTTTCTTCATTTAAACAATTCCAAAATGATATTTATGTCATTCTTTTCCCAGTTTTGACACTCGGCACTATCTCGACCATCCATTTTCATCATTTCTCTACTCATGCCACTTATGGCACATGAGTACATGTTATATGTGACTTTTTTCACATCGAATATCTTTTTACGGCACCCGAAACGCGATGTCTTGAAAAACGTGCCAACTCCGACTGTCTCGGAATTCAACGAAATTCGACGTGCTAGCTAGATTTCACGAGACGATTCCAACGGTGAAATCCATTTCGTCATCCGAGATCTAGAGAATAAATTTCGGATTTTTGACCCAAATTACGATTTTACCCTTTTTCCAGGAATTGAAATTTCTCAGGCCTTACATCATAAGTTGATTAGTTAAAAGCCATATTTTCCTTAGTTTTTTTAGTAGAGACCCGACTTTAGGGGCTTAAAAGGGTGCTACGCTTCCATTGTACCTTTCCGATAAGTAACATAACACTTGGATCTATACTCGGTTTTTCCCAGATCTGCCTTTTCTTATCATGAGTCACATTTAGGGTTTTTCTTTCTTATTTTGTTTTCCTTTAAAAAAAAAAAAGTGGCGACTTCAAACCGTTTTCTAAAAATGGTTTTTCAAAAGACAAAACGAGTTTCGTCTTTTTAGTGAAAAACGCATAATAGCAAAAAATATGGGGTCCATTGTAAGACCCGAGAAAAATTAATTTTCTCAAAAAGGGCAAAATTGTAATTTCGGTAAAAAAAAATCCGAAATTTATTATCTAGATCTCGGATGATCTAAACGGATTCATCAAGCAAATCGCCCTCGCAAAATCTAGTTAGCATCGCCGACCTCGAGACAATGAATTTGCATGTTTTTCGAGGCACTGGCATCTGGTGCCTAAAATGACCTATGATGTCACAAAAGTCATATATAACATATACTCATGTGACACATGTTGCATGAGTAGAGAGGTGATCGAAATGGACGACCGAGATAGTGCCAAATGTCAAAAATCCAAGCTTGGGGACATTGATGGCATTTTTAGAATTGTTTAAATGATAATGAGACAAAATAATGCATAGTGGTTGTCTTATTCAAATAGGAAAGCCAAAAGAAAACGTGGGGCAGAACTTACAGTGGTCTAAAATGGTGATTTTAGAGTGAGAGAGAGAGACTTTTCTCTAGGTTTCTAGGCGATCCGACCGTCGGAATTCTTCGGAGCAAGAAGCAAAGCTGTTCTACGCGGCGAGGGCAACGCGTGGGCTTTGGTTTTAAGGAGTTTCGACAAACTCCGAGAGGTAGGGGTTTTATCCTACTTGCTTCACTCTCGAGGCAGCCTATTGATGTTTTTATCGGCCAGGTCTCGAACGGTTGTTGACGGCCCCAAAACTCGATCAAATTATTGAAAATTTTGAGCTTCCATTGTGCCGCTCCGTGATCGTAGGTCAAGCTGGGGTGCTCAATGGTATAAAATTATGCCATAAATAATGTTTGATGTGTATGAGGATCTAAATGGCTAGGAATTCGTTCACGGCGGAACCGATGTCGCAGTGGTCGTGAACAAGAACTCCTAAGGGTTTTACTGTTCACGTGAATAGTGTTCACGATATAATATTTTGTGAGAAAATGCAAATTTGGTCGAGCAATTCAAACTCGAATTGTTCTTCGTGGTTGTTAATTAGCCCACGTGAGCTAATTTCGTAATGGATCGTGAAATTTCACAACATGTTTGTGTGATTAAATTATGTAAATGTGATATCATGTTATGTTATATTTGCATGTGTTATATAAATTGTATTGAATTCGACATCATGTATTCCATATACACCGGGGCACCCTAGAACAATAGAGGGAGTGCAATGAGGTGATTATTGAGAGAATTCAAGTTCGAGGCCACTATCAATAATAATTACTCCGGGAGTGTGTCCATTACAATATCTATGGGTAGTCCATATAAAATATCAATCGTCTGAGTCTACCCAATTGATATACACTCCGAGGGTTGTCCACTAAATAGACCATCTAGCCTCATTCAATTAATACTTATATCTTGAGGGCTGTCCACAATTAAAAACAAATACCTTTATTTTGAAAAATGATGTTTCTCATACATGGCTTAAAGCGCGAGTAGCTCATAACTCTATTTAGGTCGTCATTTTAGACATTCAAGTAGGATCACGAATTTGCTTGAATGTGTGTTTACATGTAATCATTGCATATGCACTTTAGGGGTGGGGAGTACCCATTTAGGTGATTCCACTATCAAGGAGCAAATTTCACCTCGTCGAGGGAACAATTTTTTCAAGTACAGGGGGCGCTCGAGAAGATGACTCTTCTTATAGGCTAATTTTGAAGAAACCCGGGTTGTGGCTTTGGTTTTGGTTGGATACATGTATTAGAATGTTTTAAACTTTTAATATATGTTGTATAAGAGTAAATTATTAACTCTTGAAACTATGGTATATAGTTAGTGTATTTGATGAGCATTGGTATATGGGCCCAAGTGGCCATTTGTACTCATATCGATTATATCGATTGTTCGGGACAAGTTTAGACGGTAAAGCCCTCATACAAAGGAGACTATGCCTCGATTCGTGGAATAGTGCCTCGTTACCCGACATTCACGAAAGTATTCCGCTTACCGACGGCGTACTACCGCACCTCAGCTGCACGTCACAAATGCAGACGTAGCCTGCGATACGAATACCTGCGAGCTCTAAGTTGCATCCATCACCACTTGGTGTGGTTCGATGTAAGATTAAGTATGGGATTACCTAGGAAGGCACATAACAAAACTAGATTAATTACATGTAAGACCCGAGAAATTCAATTTTTGGAAAAGCGGCAAATCAGAATTTCTTAAAAATCCGGAATTTATTCTCTAGATCTTGGATGATGAAACAGATTTCACCGTTGGAATCGTCTCGCGAAATATAGCTAGCACGTAAAATTTCATCGAATTCCAAGACAGTCGGAATTTACACGTTTTTCGGGTGTCGTAAAATGATTTTCTATGCAACGAAAATCACATATAACAAGTACTCATGTGCCATAAGTGGAATGAGTAGAGAAATGATGAAAATGGAAGGCCGAGATAGTGCCGAATGTCAAAACTGGGAAAAGAGGGACATAATGGTCATTTTTGAAATTGTTTAAGTTAGAAAATGACAAAATAGGAATAGTGTCTTCTTCTCCAAACAAATTAAAAGAACTTAAATTAAAGAGTGCAAACCCGGGAGAGGTAGAACGGATTATGATTTTGTTTTAGAGAGAGAGTACATTCTTCTAAAATACTTCTGGCAATGCCGAGACAAGAAGGAAGCCGCTCTACGCTGGAGAGGGCCGCAAGGAGCCCGGATTTCCAAAGGAGTTTAGACAACCCCGAGGTGTGGGTTTCTCCCTACTGGTTTTATTCCCTTCTTAAGTACTTTGTCGATGTTTGAGTCTAATGAGGTCGCAGGTCGCTTCGACGGGGCCTCAAATTCGGGACCGAATTGTTATAAATTTTGAAACTCAATGGAGCAAACGTGGATCGCTACGACTGATTCAGCTGTTAAAATTTTCAATTATGTAATAAATCATGTATTGGTTTGGATGAGGCCGGGAATGGCCGTGAAACCCGGGTTCACTAAGTGAACCGATGATTTGTGATTTTCCGAAAATAGTAACCGAGGGTTTCACTATTCCCAAAACAAATGCTTCAAAAATAATTTTGCCACTAATGTGTTTAGTCGAAAGGGATTTACGTCGAATTGTTCGTGTTTGATCATTATCCCATCGCGGAGCTAATTTTGATGTAATGAAATGCGAATTTACAGATACATGATTGTGTGAATTGAATTTTACGTAAATATATGTAATGTGGGATATATTTTCATGTGATATAGACTGTATTGAATCGTATTCATGCATTCCATATGCACTAACACCCTAGGACGATAGGAGTGAGTGCATGAGGCGAGTCTAGAGAAAATGGTTCGGAAGGGTTGTCTAAAAATGATAATTATCGGAGGGTAGTCCATACTAAAAATATCAATCGGGCTTCTGAGACGACCCAAATTGATATACACGGAGGGTAGTCCACAATAATATCAATCGCTGAGACGTCCCAATTGATATATATACATCGAAGGTTGTCCACAAACAAATAAACATAATAATTTCTACACGAGGCTTAGGTGAGTGTGAGGAGTTCCGTGGAGGACTTCTAGGGTACGAGATTTGACCGCTGTACATTCAAGTAGGACTGGCTTACTCGCTTGAACGTGTGTTTATTTCGGAAGATCGCACCGCACCAAAGTAGCAGCCCACTTAGGGCGATTCCACTACCGAGAGCATTAGTCACCTTTGGCCGATACTATTTTACAGTACAGTGGAGCGTGCGAGAGGACGTTCCCTCGTCTCTGGGGTGGACTCCGAGGTTTAGAAGAAAGCCGGATTGTGCTTCGGGGTCGTGGATGTATTACATGTATTAGGAATTTCTAATTTCAATATATGTGTTGTATAAGAGTAAACTTTGAACTCTTGGAACTATGAAGGTCGATAGTTGGATATATATATATACATTGTTATGAGTATCGTTTATGAGCCAAAGTGGCCGCTTTTTAATCATAGACCGTTATATTTGACTCCGCTTGGGACAGTTTATGTGTTTTGTATTCGGGTGAGCTCCCCGTACAAAAGAGACTCGTCGATTGAAAATGCCTGCCGCCCGACATTCATGAGTATTTAGCTGCCGACGATAGTCACCCGACCTCGGATCGGCTCACGCTGGTATCGCAGCCTAGGTATACGGCTACCCAAAGGCTTGAGGGGATCTCGGGCTAGCCATAGCTTCTAAGAACATCACCACTAGGTGTGGTTCGATGTCGGGAGTTTAGGGTATAAGATTACCTAGGAAATCACGGACAAAACTAGGACACCCATTGCATGTGTTTGGTATATTCTCAGGTGATTTGATGAAATGTTGTGTGATCATGTATGTATGATGAATGTTTGTGTGCTTAGGTAGATAACACATAGGCATGTCGAAAACAAACTCGAGTTTACAATGTAAACTGAACAAGAAAATAAATAAAATAAACAAGCAATTTATTTGATTGGCTGGGAAATGAAAAAAATATAGACTTAAATAAATTATAATAAATTTACTGTGTACCGGGAAAATGAAAGAAAATAAATAAATATTTTTTTTAAGTATTTTTCAAGTGGCTGGAAAAAAAACGGCAGATGATCGAAATGCCGTCGTCATCAGCGGCAATGAACGGTCGGTCGTCAGCATCGCGCGCCGCAGAGTGCCAGGTGCAGACGCCGAAGCGTTATCGAACCGCCGTCAGCACGCGGAGCGGGTGCGGGAGCGCGGCCCCGGGCGCCGGCGCTGCGGCGCAAAGGAGCGCCGCGCGCTAAGCAGCGGCACGGCCGGGCGGCACCGGGCGCTGGCCCTCGGGTGTGCTATCAGGCCGTGGCTGTGCACTCGTGCACCAGCCCGCTTTGGACCCGCCGACCTGCATCAAGTATTGAGTTTCAATTTTGACATTGTTCGTGAACCCGGTTCATGAACACTGTTCATCACAAAAATTTTCGAATTTTTTTTTATTAAATTAAATAAAAATAAAATAAAATAAAATAAAATAAGACAAAATTTTCGAAAATAAAATTTTTGTTGAAAACAATATTTTAAATGTAACATTGCCTCAGACACTGTGAAATGCAAAGGACAATGTGTATACACTGATTTATGTGTATGATTAGTGTCTCGGGGCTGTGTTTATGCCTTGTAGATATTGTATCAGATTTAACCCGCCATATTAATTGTGTAGATGGCTAGCAGAGGACGAGGGCGCTAGGACGCCGACGGTATCGGGTCGTGCACCACCGTTGTTCGATCAACAGTTTTTACCGAGGTCAGATGGTATTGGCGCGAAATGCCATCGTACGTAGCCGGGTATAGCGTGCACAAGAAGGTCCTAGTAACCTCCGTGAGGTTGCATGCCACCATCCTCCTGACATTCGCTGTGTAGGAGACCCGATGAAAGGCGCACCATTTGTTTATGGCAGATCGAGAATGTATCGAGGCTATGCAGATCACCCCGATACGACCGTCGTGATCGTGCCACCGTATTCTGGGCCTGTAGTGGCGAGGCCCCGGCATGGTGGTGACGGGCTAGACTTGCAGACTCAGAGGTTGGGTGACATGGGGCGCAGTTTCGTGAGTCGCTCATGGGTGGCACTTTCCGTAGACCGGTGAGTGCATGCGGTTGCTCAGAGTTCCTATAGCCGGCCAGGGGGCGATGATCGGGATGGACTACGCGTGGCTAGATTCACAGAGTTACCGATTTGTCGGGATGATTACGCGGGCCAAATCGACCGCCAAGGCGAGGAGATCTCGAGAATGGACTGAAGTTGTCCATTCGCCGTGACTAGACTCCATCTACGTGGATATAGATTCCACACGGTCAGACGGCCCTCGACCAGAGAGATGGAGTGATGCCTGGCACTCGGGATAGCAGCAATGCAGCAAGAGGAAGGACAAATACCTTCCGCCTCGTACAGGCGCAGAGCTCTCTGGGGCTCATGAGGGTTCCAGACGCGCCATCCGCCAAGGATGCATGAGAGTTGCCGGGTCGCGTGGGTGCATGGTATGCCACCATTGTCGCCAGCCTGACACTTTCGAGGGAGGCGGGATTGCCCCATATCGGGTAATGTGCCACTACCTGCCTCGCCGAAAGCTCGGCGGCTCACCGTTAGCCAAACTGAGCTGCTAGAGCCCCACTTAGGGCTCGAGCAAATTTCGAGCCCGAGCCCGAGCCGAGCCCGAGCCGAGCCCGAGCCCAACCGAGCCTGTACATTAAAAAATGATTTTTATTATTTGCTGCCTAATTGCCTTAAGCCCTTAACCCAAAATAAAAATGCCAGCAGTTAAAACTTCTGCCTCTCACACCGCTCATCGCTCACCCACTCCCAACAAGCAGCTCTAAGTAAATCCTTATACCCTTAACGCCCCTCAACCCTCTCTCTCTCTCCTCGCCATTTTCGCCCATTTGAAAATCAAACAGTTAAAAACCCTCAAAGCACAGCTACAAAGACCACCTACGTAATACACTTCACCCACCGGCCACCGCACCAGCCCTAGCAAGCGGCTTCCTTCTTCGTCGACACACGTGCTTCATAGGAAGAGATCCATTGATGATCTGTAAGCTATTTTTTATTTATTTTCTTTGGGCATTTTTACCAAATCATCCTTCAACATTCTTCTGAGATTGATCCTGCTAGTCTCATCAGCGTCAGAAGGCGAAAATCCGAAAATGACCGCCGGTCTGGATCGACCATGTCGTTTCCTCCTCCTTCTTCACCTACTCAAAGCAAGATATCTTCCTCGTACATAGTAAAATTCTGAAAATCTAATATGGGCATCTCTTCCCCGACACGAGGCTCATGAGGTTCAATCTCGCCAAATGCCCTTCAAACGGACCCATATAATGCTTTCTCCCCAGCCAGGCAAATGTGCTCCAAATTTGGTATCGTGGGCCCTCACAGATAGTTCATTGAAAGTATTCACTTCTTCTTGATCTTCCGGGAGGTGGGGCACCGATGCAGTTAACAGGATCTCTATTCAAATAGCTACCTAAAAAAGTTCATCTTTTTTCTTCATTAGAGATGTAGAGATAGTTAACTATATGAGGAAGAAGTCTTGGCAATGTACTTTGAAATAAAATGGAATTCAAAATGGAATGGACAAAAATTTTAGTCGTATCTTGTTGTCACTTGTCAACTTTTATCAGTTGCCTTTTCGTCTAATATTTTCATTCTGGGGGCTAGATAAATAAGTGTCGTCTGATACCGCTGGGGGTGTAAGTGTGTAAGTGCTGTAGTGAAGACTGTATTCGCCAGGAGAAATCTATTATTGTGAAAGGATCCCTCTCCCTCGTGGAGTCCCAAGCTTGAGTCAAATGTCGAATTGTTGTTCACTGGGTAACCCTGGGTAGATGGGGATTGTTTGATAGTTCAGAGATACTAGTGAAATCCTCATTTGATCAAGCCTATAAGCAAATCCAAATCAAACAAGTGACAAAATCACAAACACAATTCCCAAATAAGAAGTACAATATATTGGTAGGTTTCTCAATTTTTCATTGCTCTTAAATATTTGCTTCCTTTTCCATAGCAAACATTAATATGTGAAGCAAACTATCAGATATTAAATGATACGAATTTTAGATATTAACGGTTGATCATCATTCTAATCTCATACTTTTTCGCAGTCCTTTTAATTTCGTAATTTCGTGGTTGTTGGTTTTGTTTGGTACTCTTAAATTGTGAGGATTTCTATAATAGATTTCATTTTGATGGGTTTTATTTTTATTTTTTTCTTATAATTTTCTTAGTTGAAGCAAAGAAGAACTCAACCGATTTATTATATTAGTTAAGTGGTAGCTTTTGATGAAATAATTTTTAGTTCATAACAATCTCCTCACCTTTTCAATGATCCTCTCTTAATTTTCAAAGGAGGATGTGTTCGTGCATGTGTGTAATTTCTTGTTTTTACACTTTGTTTTTTAATTATTAATTTGATCGGGAATTCTTTTTATTTGCTAGATACCAAAATGTCAAATACGATGAAATGTCAAATCCGATGATATGGGATGAATTAGAAGAAATCGATTGAATCATCTTCATCATCGTCCAAAGCCAAACAAAAGAAAAATCGCTTGTTCGGGGATGAATTTGATGTTGTAACCGGGAGTGACAAGACAGGGTGATAAGCAAAATTCAGCCACTACAAAGAATATGTTAGCTTATAAAGAGTGTGAGGTGCCACTAGTCATCTAAATAGGCATTTAAAAGTTTGTGTGCCCTTCGTCGGTTGCCGAACTGAAATAAAAGGTCCTCAAATAAGCTTTGTTGTCACTTGAGGTTACAGTAGGAAGATCAAGGCAAACTTTGTTAGTCAACCTATCAATATGACAAAGACAGTTAGAGAGCTTTTTGCTAAGATGTTTATTGTGCACGAGTACCCTTTCAGGATGGTGGAGCATCAGTTATTTGTGTTATTTTGCCAAAATCTCAACCCAAGATATCAGCCAATCAAACGCCACACTTTGAGAAATGATTGCATAAAACTTTTTGCAGTTGAGAAGGAAAAATTGAAAGGGGTAAGTAGCGCTGGGATGTAATCGCTTAACTAGTGATTTACGGACTTCAAATCAAACACTGGGGTACATGTCTAACCCGCCATTACTTAGATGCCGAAAGTGGAATTTACAAAAGAGAATATCAATTTTTGTTGCTCGGGCTTCTCCTCACACCGGGATTGCAATCGCGATCAGATTCTCTTTTTAATGTTTATCCGAATGGGATATCAAGATAAAAGTTTCCACTATTACATTGGATAATGCATCTTCAAATGATTCAGCAATAAGAATCTTGAAGGATCATTTTGTAGAGAAAGGAAACCTTTACTTTAACAAAGAAGATTATTTCATGTTCTGTCAGCACATGTTTTAAATCTCACGGGGTGCAAGATGCATTCATCGAGATTCGTATGATTGAGAATATCCTGTGAAAGTGTAAAGAATATGAAGATGTCTCCTTCAAGGCTTGATAAATTTAATGAAATTGAGCCAAGCAATTAAAGTTGTCAACCTCTAAACATCTAATACTTGATGTTCCTACTAGGTGGAATTGACATGCGATACTTGATCAGCACTTCGGTTTAAGCAGTGTTCCAAAGGTTCAAGGAAGGGACTCTAATTAGCAAATGGTTGCCAGGCGAGGAGGGGATTGGACCTGTTCTTGAGGTTTCTAAATTTTAGAAGTGTTTAAAGCTACGAAGCTTTCTCCGGAAGTAAGTATTCGACCTCAAATTTGTTCCTTCGTTAAATTTGGAAAGTAAAGTTGAAAATGAATGAAAATTCCTTAGACACTAGAGATTTCATGAAAAAAATGACTACAAAGATGAATGAAAAGTTTGCAAAGTATTGGGGAGAGTGTAATTTATTGATGGCAATTGGAGCAGTGTTGGATCCTCGGTACAAAATGCAGCTCATAAAATTTTGTTTTCCACATATTTATTCTGCTGAAGAGTGTGATAGTCATATTAATGAGGTTAGTGAATCCTTGCATGCACTTTACTCAATTTATGCATCTATAGAAGGCGAACAAGTGCCAACACTAGCAATGTCAATAGTGATATTGATGTTTCTAAAGGAAAGCAGAAAAGGGATCTTGGCACGATGCGTGGGCTGAAAATCATTATGATGTCATTCTGAAAATAAAAGCGAGTTGGACATTTATCTTAAGAAGGAATTTGCAAGCCCTAGTGATGAAATATGATGTTGATGCTTTGAATTGGTGGAAAGTCAATGCTATGAATTTCGATGCTTATCTAAAATGGCTTGAGATGTACTATCCATTCCAGTAACTAAGTTGTGACCGCATTTAGTCTTTGGAGGAAGAGTACTTGATCAATATCGAGAAGTTCGTGAAGCCCGAAATTGATTCAAGCTTTGATTTGTTTGGGGATTAGTTACGTCATGATTTAGGAGTGGAGCTTTACCAAGCTGTAAGTATTTTTTTTTTTATAATCGAGTAATATATATATATATATATATATATATATATATATATATATATATATATATATATATATATATACTACTATATATATATATATATATATATATATATATATATATATAATTAGAAAGTTATAATAGATCCTAATTAAATTATGGAATTTAATTTGCGGAGTTGAGGACAGGTCACCTTCTTGACCCAGAAGTCATTAATCATAGAAATGTGTTTAAAATTTCTATTTGACTTGAGAATTTGAATGTTATAATCTTTAGTATTATTTCTTTTGGATTTTAATTTTCTTTTGGGATTGTGTAGAATCTAATCATAATATTGGAAATTATGATTATTTTGAAGATTAAGCTTTATTGATAAAGCGCGGAAAGATTATGATCTATTTACATAATTTGGAATCTCACGATTTATTTATTCTGTGATTGTATTAAAGCTGTTGGTGTTATAATTTTTAGTATGTTTATTGATAAAGCATTGTTATGCTTGATTTATTGCAGATGTTAATAATTGCATTATGTTATGTTGTCGCAGCAGTATATTGCCAAATAGTTTATGTTGTTATGAACAGGATTATGCTTGGGTCAAACATGGGATGATATTTCCATTTCTAGAATATCTGGATAGGTGGGATGATATTTCTATTTCTAGAATATCTGGATGGATGTGACTTTCTATTTTCGTTTTTCTTCCTCTTGTTCTCGACAATCCAGACGAAGAATATTTCTTGGTTTCTTGAGAGCTTTATATGGATGCGATAATGGATAAAAGCGGTGTTTGGCTTTAGGATGGTGAATTTCTAATTCCTACCTTATTCCATTGGTCTTCTTGAAACAAGCGGAGAGGGAGTTTATTGTTTGATTTATGGGTGAAAGAATAAGAATGGAAAAATAATAGAAGCATTTGCCTCTGAGGAGGTGTATATTCTATCTTCTAAGTTTGTTTTGTTTTCTTTGACCTAACCAAACGAGATCCATTGTCTAGTTTTAATGAGGAAAGATGATGATTTTTCATTATCATGAGCTAGGAAAACAAGATTTACTACCTGAAATGAGCTAAGCACGAGGGCTGCCGCGGTGGAAACTCTCTTGGTTGCCAAAGCTTAATATAGATGTTTGTTGTTAGTGCTTTGAGCTTGCTTGTGAAATACTAATCTTTTATTTGTATTTTATTGAGCAATTGGGAAAATCGTCGGGAAATTGATGGAATGCGGGACCTCATTGATGGGGCTAGCTCATGGAGAGAACTATTCTGTTGCTCTTGCAATCTTCTGTTAGTTTCTCCATTTAGTTTTCTCCTTGATCTTTAGTTGTGCTTGATGTTGGGATAAAATTATTGGATAAATTTCTTAGTTTGGATGCTTAGAAATTATGGGAAAAGAAAAGAAAAATTATAAAATCTTAAAATTCTACAAAAATTTGTCTGAGCCTCTTCCACTTGCACGACTAATTGTGTGGCTTAGTTGAGTTCAATTTTCTGTTCTTGAAATGAAACAATGTCAAACAGAAATTTGAACATATGTTTTTCTTTTATCCTTTCCTCTCTGTTTTCTTTATGCAGACAAATGTCGAGAATTGAGTGAATGATACTTTTATTTATCGTGTAGAATTTACAATTACCATATTTTCACAAGTACCTTACCAATGGGTTTTGATCCATTTTTTTATGCATCAAAATTGCCATGACAAAAGGATGCTCATGAATAATGAAATGGACTAGGAATTATTTGGTGTAATAGACATTTGAATAACTATCAGGCTCATTTACTAGATAGGGGATGGAGTAAAGCTTCTCCAATTTCTTTGTTGAGTCAAAACTGTATAGATAGGGGTTCTTGAGTCTAGTATTGGTATGAAGTGCGGATCATAGGTTTTCAATTTTGATAAGGTCGACCGGTTGGTTTCAAATGGTCAATTAGGGCCTAGGGGCATTTTAGATTATAGTAGGCTAGATTAGATACTTTACACTTGCTAATGCGGCCTAGCTTAGTGGTTAAGGTCTAGGGTGGGCATGGGGAGGGCCGGGTTGAGTTCCACTCTGGACAAGTTGTTTACTTATCAAAAAAAAAAAAAGGAAAAACAAAGATACTTTACACTTTATTAATTCCATCTACATTATTGAGGAAGCACGTTATCATGCTCAATGTGCATTTGGTAATTTAAGTCTTTGGCTTGGTGTAATTGGCAATGTAGTTTAGTTCTTGTGATAACTCTGAATTCGTTGATGTGCTGATAATGAGAAGTAGCTGTAGGCATTCCACTCATCGATTGCGAGTGTGGGAATACGATGCATGTTTAAGCTGGGACAAGGCATAAAATTGACTCCTCCGCCTCTTGCATGTATTTCCCTAAATTTATTGACAAATTTGAATTGACTACAAATTAAGCGTAGTCGAGGAAGAAGTGCATGTGCTGTTTCTATGTGGGCCTAAAGAGAGTTTCATTTAAGAAGTGTTAAGGTCCCATTTTATTGTGTACATGTTTCTTGAAGATGTCTCATTGCCAAATTTTAGTTTGGCTTTTGAGGTGATCTCGAATCCATTTTAGGTAGGAGATTTGTTCTTGAAATCAAATTCCCATTCATTGATAGTGGTTCTTCCCACCCCACCCCAATGGATGCGCAAGTCTTCTTTGAAATAAATCCTTTACATTGCATGGATGGTTGTTTTATTTTAAAACATCCCATATCATTATCTTCTTTTTTGGTCCTTCTATTTGGGCTGGGTTGGGCTTGAAGCTCGAGTTAGCTCGAACCGTTCATATGAAACTTGAGCCTAATGAGCTAACCCAGCTTTTTTAATCAAGCCAAGCTTGAGCACGATTTCGCTACGTTCAAAAGCTCGGCTCGGGCTCGAGCTCCCTCATAAATTAACAAGCCTAGCTCGAAATGTTCAAAGCTCGGCTCGGCTCGGCTCGGCTCGTTACCGGCCCACGGGACGGGGATCGGGGTTTTAGGACCCGGCACGATCCACCGATTAGTAGTAGGACGGGGAGAGGATCACGATTACATTCCTCCACGGCGCGGTGAGACGGAGACGGTCTCGGTTCGAGGGGCTACGGGCACCTCATTTCACGGAGTGGGCGAGAGGCGGAGGAGTGTGGGTAGAGCGGAGGGCAGAGGCCCACGGTAGGGACATCGGGGGTCGGGCGTGTCTAGCCTGTCCTGCCGCATGGTTGAGTCGTGGTCGGCCCGATTATACGAAGTACGTTTTTGCTATCTGCTTTATGGGCTGAAGTGTTGTTGATTATGGTGCTTCGCATTCATTCATTCTTTGCACTCCCGATTATGATCTAGTTGGGCTTAGGGTTGAGACCTTAGGGATCCTTTGTATGGGAAGTTATCCCCTAGGGATTAAAGAGCGAGAATAGGGATGATATCGCCGAGGTTGCTTATTTGGAGATCTCGGGGACTCTACTTACAGTGGACCTGAGGATCATGGACATGTTAGAGTTCGATGTCATCTTGGGGATGGATTGGCTGATAGCTTACAGGGTCGTTATCGATTGTGAGTGTAGGAGGGTTACCGCCTACACGCGGGAATGACTGCTCTTGTGGTGTTTCGGGGGGAGGCCAGAGCATGACATTTCCCGAGGAGCCGGTATATGAGGTCAAGTGTCGGGGCGGGGTTAGCGGGTTGGCTAGCGGGCCTTACCCGAGGGCGGAGAGACGGACTTAGATCTATGGTAGTATGCGGTATGTGGATGTTTTCGGATGAGCTACGGACTACCTCGCGAGAGGGTAGTAGACCGGTGTCGGAGTTACACCTGGTACTTCACCCCTCTCTATGACTCCGCATAGGATGGCACCGGTTGAGTTGCGGGAACTCAGAGTCCAGTTACAAGAACTATTGGACAAGGGTTTATCAGACCGAGCACTTCACCATGGGCGCCGGTTGCATTTGCGAGAAGAAGAAGAGACGAAGATCCTTATTTGTGCATTGATTCTGAAGCAGTTGAGCGGGGTTATGATCTTGAATCGTGCCCATTCACCCAGGGGATTAGTGATTTATTTGATCGGTTGGGGAGTGCGAGTCTACTCAGATAGACCTTTGCGGTTACCGTGGCTGAGGGTTAAGGAGGCAGATAACCCAAAGGCCTTGACGTTTAGTACGCGTTATGGGCACTTTGAGTTCACGGTGATGCCCTTTGGTTAACGAATGCGCCAGCAACATTCATGGATCTCATGCATAGGGTATTGACCTATACGGAATCGGTTGTCGAGTCTTTGTGGATGACATGCTTGATCTACCTTGGTCAGTGGGAACATGAGTATCACTTGAGATCGATGTTAGTTGTTGAGAGACCATCAGTTGTATGTTAAGTTGATGAAGTCGCCGAGTTTGGCTTGCGAGAAGGGTGGGGCCAGCGTGGTGAATCGGCATCGGGGAGTGTCGGTCGACTTAGAAGGTCGGCGATGAGTTAGGAGGCGAAGTCGGTCTTCGAGATACGTAGTTTCTTGGGATTAATTTGGGTATTCTGGGAGATTCATTGAGTTTCTCCGAGGATAGCGGCACCTGTGTTCGGTTGACCGGAAGGAGGTCAAGTTTGATTGGGATAATGGCCGATGCGAGGCATTCAGAGTTGAAGAGAGACTTGTGACTCCCATCTTGATAGTTAGGACAGGGGTGAATTCTGATTTATTGTGATGCCTCGGGCCGGATTAGGATGTGTTTTGATGCGATCCGGGAGGGAGTAGTGGCGCCCCATGGTTCTCGTCGGGTTGAAGAATCGCGAGCAGGAATTACCCCACCGCGACATGGAGTTAGCGACGTAGTCTTCGCAGCGAGATTTGGGCGCCACTGTTATCTGACGAGGAGTTCGAGGTGTACTCAGACCATAAAAGTCTGAAGTATATTTTCACGCAACGGGACCTCAATATGAGGCAATGCAGATGGATGGAGTTCCTAGAGGATTATGACTTCACTTTGCATTACCATCCCGGTAAGGCAAATGTGGTGGCTGATGCACTCAGTCGGAAGTCAGTGTTGGCTAGTATAGCTTCTCGGGAGTGGCGGATGCTCGAGACTGTGGGACAGTTTGGGTTCTGATGCCGGCGGCGAGACTCGGGGTACATTGGAGTTTAGTGGCTGTAGTCTGCGATGGCGGTGATTGAGTCTAGTGGCGGACGTGAGATAGTGTCCATCGGGGACCCGGTACAGTCGGTGCGGGTGATGAGAATTTGGACCGTTCACATAGATGGTAGTCTTCGATGGGGACGGATAGTGGTTCCCAGTTGCCGATTTGTGAGAGGAGATTCACCGAGGAGTTTCTCTCATGATTTGCCGTGCATCAGGTGCTGCAGATGTACCCGGGATCTTAAGTCGCTAGTACTATTGGAGTGGGATGAAGACACATAGGGACTTTTGTTCGACGATGTCTCACATGTCGGCGGAGTTAAGTGAGCACGGAAGCCCGGCGGGGCTACTTCAGCCATTGAAGGTGGCTGAGTGGAAGTGGGAGCACGTCGATGGACTTTGAGGCCACTTGCCACGGGCCTGGCGAAGCATGACGCGGTATGGGTGATAGTGGACGGCTGCGAAGTCGGCACATTTTCTGCCGTGCGGATGACCTTCGCCTTAGAAGATTACGCGGTTATACATTCGAGATGGTCGGGTTACATAGTACCGGTATCCATAGTGTCGGATAAGGACCCGAGGTTCTGGCACACTTTGGAGGGATTTCCAAGGCTGGGCACACGGTTGTGATGAGTGCGGTCCACCCTCAGACAGATGGTCGGTCTGAGAGGACTATCAGGTATTAGAGGACATGCTACGAGCATGCGTCTGTTTTGGATCATAAAAGCGAGATGGGGAGGAGCATGTGCCCATGGTGGGTCGCCTGCAACAACAGTTACCCGGTGAGTATAAATGGCACCCGTGTGAGGCATTGTATGGGAGGCCATGTAGATCAGATTATGTTGGACCGAGGTGGGAGAGGCTCCATCAACGGTCTGATCGATTAGAGACACCTCGAAGGTGAAACGATCGACAAGCGATCTTCTGCGGCTTAGAGTCGACGAAGAGTTATGCAGATGTCTGGCTTGTCGACCCTTAGAGTTCGAGGTTGGGGATCATGTCTTCTTGAAGGTGATGCCTAGGAGGAGTGGTCCAGGATTCGACAAGCGGAAGCTATCAGCGAGATTTATTGGGCGCACCGAGATACTCCAAGAGGATGGCGTTGTAGCGTACCGGTTGGCTTCTGCCCGACATGTCGGTGTCGCGAGGTATTTCGCGTCTCCGTGCTCGAGTATACTCCGAGATCCGGCTCATGTGGTGGATTGAGGGCGGTGAGGTTGACAGCGATGGGACCTTTGAGGAGGGACCGGTGTGCATTTGGATAGTTGTGATCGGGTTTGCGGCGCAAGACCGTGAGCTAGTGAGGGTACTATGGAGGCACTATGGTGGAGGTCACGTGGGGCCTTGGACACGTGCGGGCCACCTATCCTGCTTGTTTAGGATGAAGGTACGTGGTTTTAGTTGTTTAAGATTTAAATGGCTTTGTTTACATGCATGGTAGAGTGCACGTTGCATATGCATGTGAGTTATTGTGATTGTCGAATTTCGGAATGAAATTCCTTTAGGAGGAGAATGTAAGACCAGAAATTCCAATTTTTGGAAAAGGGCAAAATCGTAATTCGATTACAAAATTGTATTCGGTTAAAAAATTCCAGAATTTATTCTCTAGATCTTGGATAATGAAACGGATTTCAGCATTTGGAATCACTCTCATGAAATCTAGCTACGTAAATTTCGTCGGTCGAGACGGTCAGATTTACAAGTTTTTCGAGGAGCATTCGCGGTTGGTCTTGAAGTAAAACGATTTTCGATGTGAAAATCACATATAATAGTAATCATGTGCATAATTGGCATGAGTAGAGAAATGATGAAAATGGACGGCCGAGATAGTGCCGAATGTCAAAACTGGGAAAAGAGGAACATAATGGTCATTTTTGAAATTGTTTAAGTTAGAAAATGACAAAATAGGGAATAGTGCTTCTTCTCCAAACAAATTAAAGAACCCGGTGTGGCGGTAGCGAAGCGGGAGAGAGCGGAGCGGATTTTGTGATTTTATTTTAGAGAAAGTACCTTCTCTCACAAAATGCAGAAATCAGACCGATCGGGTTAATCGGGACAAGAAGGAAGATTTGCTCTACCGCGGAGAGGGCTTGCGTGGAGTGCAGTTAGGAGTTTAGACAAACTCCTTGAGGTAGGGGTTTCTCCCTACTTGGGTTTTATTCCTTCTTTAAGTACTTTGCCGATGTTTGAGCTGAATGAGGTGGGTGAAGGGCCGTTGATCGGTCCAGATCTTAGGACGGGTGTTATAAATTTTGAAACTCAAATGGAGCGTAGTGGCCCCCATGCCACGACTGATTTGGGTTGTTAAATTTTGCAATTATGTAATAAATCATGTATTGGTTTGGATGCGGCCGGGAATGGCCGTGAAACCCGGGTTCACTAAGTGAACCGATGATTTGTGATTTTTCGGGAATAGTAACCGAGGGTTTAACTATTCAGAAACGGTGTTCTGAAATAATTTTGTGAATTAATGTGTTTAGTTGAGTGATTCACGTCGAATTGCTCGTGTTTGATCATTAGCCCACGTGAGCTAATTTTGATGTAATGAAATGCGAATTTACATGACATGATTGTGTGAATTGAATTTTACGTAAATATATGCATGTGGATATATTTGCGTGTATAGACTGTATTGGAATTGCGTTATGCATTCCATATGCCTTTAGGTACCTAGGACGATAGGAGTGAGTGCATGAGGCGAGTCTAGAGAAAATGGTTCGGAGGGTTGTCTAAAATGATAATTATCGAAGGGTAGTCTATGATTCGTACCACAGTAGGGTGATCCGGAATCAACAAAATTTGTATCCTATGTTCCTCCTACTACCGTAGTCAAGCTACTTTGCGATTATAGTGGTTTAAAGATTCGAACACGAGGGGATGGGTTTTCTTAGAGACAAATGATTTGAGTAGAAATCATGGTGAATTAAATTTGGATTTTCAGGTTTGGTTAAAAACAGTGAGGTTTTGGGGTTTAAAACTTAAAATAAAATGAAGAAAAATAAGAAAAGAACTCCTTGAAGTCTCAGGCCATTGGGTTAGGGTTTTTAGGGCGACTAACATGTCCTCGGGTCTTTTTCCTCGCGTTGGGGAGCATGACATATAGTCATTTCCCGAACGGATCTTCATTGGCTTTCAAAAACTAAACCCTATGATTTTCCCTTTTGAAACATAGCATTTAAATGGGCATATTTCTTGTGAAAACACATCTCAAAAACCCTAATCCGCGATAACTAGCGAGACAATTAGTGAGCCTCAATGGATCTAGTGAAGTATCCATTGAACCCAAAAAGCTTATAAATACACACATTAAAGAGAGCATGCTTAAGAGATTTTAACTTTAAGTGAGAAGCGAGAACTTAAACAACCATAAATACGTGCTTTAAAGAAAACGGAGACCGTCGTCACCTCAAACCGTTGCCAGGTATTGCGTCCTCTTTAAGGAGGAAGAGGCCTAACTGACCATCCTCTGAGTTGTCATCCTCAGAGGTGTTTGGTAGCCCGAAAAGGGAGAAAATGAAAAGGGAAAAAGCGGGAGGCGAGCCTAATTTTATTCACGGCCAAAAAACATCCCTCCCAACGGTGCTATACCAATGGCTTATGTAGCCTTACAAACCAAGTGAAATACCATACAATCCAAACATAAGTGATTACAACAAGGGTAGGAGAAAAACCAAAAATTGTAGCAAAAGTGAGCGTCAGGGGAATAAGCTGCAGGAGGAACGGTGCTCGGGATGCACGGTCTTGTGGGAAAGGCCTTCTATGATGGTGCAATTTCTTCTATTTTCTGCTATTCTTTCCTCTAGGTTTTTGATTTGCAATGCTAAGTTTGACTTGAATTCTTCGTGCTTGGATTGACTCAACAATTTCGGCATAATTAGCTAGCAAAAGCGCAAGGGTACCTGAAAATGTGATCATTAAAATAGTAGGGACCTTAATGTGTAAATCGGGTTAATTAGAATGATTAGTATACAAAAAGCACTCAAAACCTATAATAAATAGGGTTCAAAATAGCACTTTTTGGGCACTAATCACACCCCCCAACCTACACATTGCTAGTCCCTTAGCAATGAAGGAAAGAAAGAAAGAAAGAGCATACAAAATGATAACAAAATAACGTTCACAAAAATGGTATTTCAAAAAGGTTGTGAATGAGTAATGCCTAGCCCTAAGTAAGAATCATCAAAGCCGTGTCCAATAACTATCATGAGAGAATGAATGCCATACAAAATTGAGTATCAAAAGAGTTTCCTTCTTCGTGAATCAACCAGAAATTTCCACCAAAATCTAGGTGTTTTGTTTGATCAGCTCTCAATAATAAACTTCTAAACTGCACTCTCCCCCCAACCTAGCATGCTAACCAGCCTAAATAGATCAGGACCCACCTCTTATTCCACAATTCTTTTTGCGTTGTAGGGTGCAATGCTGAGAATGGAAACCTCACGAAGTCCATGTAACGAGGATCTACCAATGACTCCCAGCCAGTGCAAGGCTTAGGGCACCTTTCATGGGATCTTTCGACCACAAACTCTTCGGGTTTCATCAGGACTTCGAATGATTTCGAGACTCCAACACCACCTACAACCCTTTCGGCTCCACCCATCCACCCATGTAGCTAGGCCAGAGTGGTGGCTCCCTGACCGATAAAGGTTTGGGGCAGGGCTTTAAGAGCTTTAACCATACCCCTCGGGCGTGCTCGGGTTTCAAGGCAAAGGGTTGCAATTTTTATTCTTTATTTTTATTTTTTTCTCGAAGACGCATTGGCCTTCTTTCCACAGGGGTCCTTAACCTATTAAAAGGCGATTCGATGAAACTAGGGTGGACATGCAAAGTAAAGGAGGTTCAAGCAGTTTTGCCTATCATTGAAACCTAATGTGCTATGTGTGGATTGTAAAGGTGGAAAAAAGGTCGAAATCAATAAGAATTCAACTAATCATTCACTTTCTGACCAAGCATGGAACCAATCTAACATCAATAGAATTGGACAAAGTTTAGAATTTTCCAGCTTCTTGAGTTAGTAAAAACCACAAGAATTTGATTACAAAATGGGTCCAGATTTTGAAAAAGTAAGCTGTTTAGTATAACAGCTTTATAGAAAAGAGGACAGCAAACCCTTGAACATCACAAAATAACAAAACATAAATACACAAAAGCCACTTCCTTTGCTAACTCTCCCCGAACCGAACATCTCGATTATGCCGAATAGGTTCGGATTAGAAATTAGAAGGAAGTGTTACCTCCCTGGATGAGATGTGATCATTTCTGGATGAAACTTCATAAACTTTCCATCGACACCTTATTACTCGTTAGGGCTTGAACAAACAAGTTAGGAGAAGAAAAGAGAGGAAAAAAGTGACCAGTTGGAGCATTTTTAAAATTACACCTTCATAATAATTTCAAAAAAGTTCTTTCTAGCCATATTTGGATTCTACACTCTCTAAGCTTTCCAACGGTACCAAGAACGCCTAAAATGGAGTTCGGATGAAAAAGTTATAAGCGAAACAAAATTGGAGGTCAAAAGTGGGGCCCATAGCGAAAATTTTCGCTAAGCTAGCGAAAATTTTTTTTTTTAAACAAAATAAAATAATTAATAAATAAAAATAAAAATAAAAACCCTTTTTTAATATATATATATATATATATATATATATATATATATATATATATATATATATATATATATATATATACTATATATATATTAATAAAAATAAAAATATATATATATATTTTTAGAAATAAAAATAATATATAAAATAGAAAATAAAAATAAAAAAATCAAACGTTTTTTTACGATGCATGCACTTTGGGAGCATCAGGTACACATTTTCGCTAAGCTATGAAATTTCGCTAGCGAAAATATACGTTCACTACCATTGCGAAATTTTCCTCCTTACTTTCTTTCAACTGCTTTGATTTTGTCAGAACTGAAAATTTTGTTTATGCTTGAGAATTTTGCACCTGAGCTACAAAAAATAACCTGAAAAATTAAGAAAAATTACAAGAAAAGTAAAAATTAATCTAAAAACATAAATTAACTAAAAATTGGTAGAAAATCTAAAAGAAAAAATTAATGAAATCAAAATAAAATACGATAAAATAAAATAAACAAGAAAAATTAAAAGCAAGTGGGGAGGAGCTTAGAAATGCCGAGGAATTTGAGTGCTCCAAACCCCTTTCACGAACCATCCCATGCCATGCGGTATGCGAATTTGCCATCTTGTTTGAGTAGTAGCAAGAATTACGTACAATGGCCACCTAATCTCTTGAAGTTTTTCAGCATAGGCAGTGATGGGGTGGCTTTTGGAGATGGTGTTTTGGGTGTGGATTGTGTTGCAGGTGAAGGTAGAATATACACTTGGTCAGTGGAGAAATTTCTTGGCGGTGGGCATTTAGTGGCAGGCGGTGGCGGTGGGGTTCGGTTCTAGGGGTGGTTGAAGGGTAAGCTTTTGTGGCTCTTTCCCTGTATCTGCCTTGCCCTCCTCAGTTATCAAGGCACTGATTTGTTTCTTTTTTCCAAGGCCAAAAAGTAACACCATTCTGGCATCCCCGCAACTCAGAGCTTCACGATTCCAGCTCAATTCCTCGCGAGGCTGCAGCTGAACCTCAAGCCACCAAAATTGTTTCGCCAAGCACTCATCCTTCACTCTTCCTCTGCATGATCAAGCCGCTGGGGGCAAGCTTTAAATTGAACACCGCAGTTGTCCAATTTAAGCTCCATTTCACTTTGAAGTCCATCAACTTCGCTCGTGGAGCTTCCAATCGCGTCAATTTCCTTATCGTCGACATTAACCCGCCTCCTATGCCCTTCTATGAAATTATCCACTTGTTTGCTCAAGTTCAGGATGGCTTGTCTCAACAAGGATGGGCTGTGGTTGTCACGAGAAGTGGGGCATAATATGGAGGTTCAGAGGTGAATATTGTGGAGGTCTCTGGGTTCCTACGAGGAATTTGTGTGATTCCCCAACTATGGTTAAAGCACTCACCATATGGTGAACTCATCCATCGCTTTGCTAGTCCCTCATGGACATGTAAGCTTTAGGGTTTCTCTCCACAGGGTACTCACTATACTGTTCTCCCCTTAGGTGTTCCATTTGATTCTAGTTCAAGCCCACTAGAACATGGATTCCTGCAGAAAAAAATAACAGGCAACACAAGACAACACAAAACAAAAGGGTTCATAAAGAACTTTTTTTTTTTTAAACAGTTAAATGAAACTAAAAAAAACTTACTGTAAAATAAAAAAATGACAAAGGAGAATTCACCAGAACTTGTGATGAGAATCACAAGTGTTCCACAGCTCCTCACTTGCACTAAGGCACCATCCCCGGCAACGGCGCCATTTGATTCGTGCCACAGTAGGGTGATCCGGAATCAACAAAATTTATATCCTATATTCCTCCTACTGCCGTAGTCAAGCTACCGCAAAGATAGTGAAGCCAGTGGCCTTCCAATACTGGGATGGGTTTTCGTGACAAATGATTTGAGGAAATCAAAACTCGGTGAATTAAATTTGATTTCGTGCTCGTTAAAATAAAGGAGGTTTCGGTTTAAACCGAAATAAAATGAAGAAAAATAAATAAAGAACTCCTTGAAGTCTCGTGCCACTGGGTTAGGTTTAGTGGCGACTAACATGTCCTCTGCGGGTCTTTTCACGTTGGGGAGCATGACATATAGTCATTTCCGAACTGATCTTCATTTAGCTTTAAAACTAAACCCTATGATTTTCTCCTCAAACATAGCATTTAAATGGGCATAAATGTTCCTAATAAAGGAAAAACACATCTCAAAAACTCCTAATCCACGATAACTAGCAGAGACAACTAATCGAGCTCTCAATGGATCTAGTGAGTATCCATTGAACCCAAAAAGCTTGCTAAAACACATTAAAGAGAGCATGCTTAAGAGATTTTAACCTATGAGAAGCAGAACTAAACCATAATGTGTGCGTTAAAAATCGTAGGACCGCGCCACTTCCAAACTGCTGTCGCAGCCGCCCTCTTCAGTGAGGAAGAGGCCTGCTTCAACCATCCTCTCAGCTGTCATCCTCGCAGGAGTGTTTGGTAGCCGAGAAAGGAGAAAATGAGAGGTAAGGGAAAACTGAGAACTCGAGCCCTAATTTTATTCACGTTAAAAAACGCTCCCTCCTGGGTCAGTGTATACCAATGGCTTATAGCCTTACAAACCAAGTGAAATACCATACAATCCAAACATAAGTGATTACAACAAGGTAGAAAGGATGAAAAACCAAAATTGTAGCAAAAAGCCGGGCGTGCTAGGAATAAGGTTGCAGAACAAAGGCTCGTGATGCACATGGCACGCAGAAAGTTCCTTCCGCAAGGGTGCAATTTCTTCATTTTCTACTATTCTTTCCTCTGGCTTTGATTTGCAATGCTAAGTTTGACTCAATTCTTCGCGCTGGATTGACTCAACAATTTCAAGATAATTAGCTAGGCAAAAATCGGTGAAATTTGCCACAAAATGTGATCATTAAAATAGTAGGGACCTTAATGTAAATTCAAGTTAATTAGAATGATTAGTATACAAAAAGCACTCAAAACCTATAATAAATAGGGTTCAAAATAGCACTTTTTGGGCACTAATTAGTCCATACTAAAAAATCAATCGTCGGAGACGGCGTAATTGATATACATCGGAGGGTAGTCCACAAATAATATCAATCGTCGAAGATGACCCAATTGATATATATACATCTTGAAAGGTCCACAAACAACAAACATAATAATTCTCATACGAGGCTTGGCCAGTGTGAGGGAGTCTGAGGACTTAGGTACGAGATGATCGGGGCTAGACATTCATAGATCATGCATTTGCTTGAATGTGTGTTTATTTCGAGCACAGACCGCAGACTCTAGGTGGAGAGTAGCCCACTCTAGGGTGATTCCACTATTGAGCATTAGCTCACCCTGTCGAGGGATACTATTTTACAGGTACAGGGAGCGTGCGAGGGGACGGCTCGTCCTAGAGACGGTTTGTGAAGAGCCGGATCGTGGCTTGTCGATGTATTACATGTATTAGAATTCCTAATTTCACATATGTGTTGTATAAGAGTAAACTTTGAACTCTTTCGAACTATGGTTGATAGTTAGATATATATATACATTGTTATGAGTATTGGCTTACAGCCCAAGTGGCCGTTTAACTTTCATAGACCGTTATATTGACCTGCTTGATAGTTTACGTTGTGTTTTATTCATAGCCCCCAGACAAAGGAGACTCTGCTCGATTTTCGTGAAAAAATGTCAGGTCGCCCGACATTCACGAGTATTCTCAAGGGTTGACTGTAGTTAACCCGACCGGATCTAAGGCCACAAAGATGCATGTGTTTTAGGTGATTGCTTGATGTGTTTTATGTGTAATCATGTGAATTGATGAATGGTTGTGTGAATAATATGCATAACATGAATTGTTATGTGTTGTATGAATTGGGGCTTAGGTAAATAGCACTTAGTGTGTGGGAAAAGTTTTAGAGTTTTATAGTGTGTAAAACTGGAAAAAGAAAATAAATCAAATAAATTTTTATAAATTTATTTGGTTTATCGAAATGAAAAAATGAGGTGAAGAAAGTTGCTTCTGCTGCTCAGGTGTAAAACTGAAGAAAATTGAATAAAATAAATTTTTTAAGGTTATTTTGTGTCTCGAAAAAAGAAAAAATGTATTTATATATTTTTCGACATTTTCCGCACTGAAATAAAGTCTCAAGATGAAAAAAATAATAAACGAAAAAAAAAAAGATGCAGAACCTGAAATGGGCTATTGCCCATTGAGCATAAGGCAAAGCGCCAGCAAGGCGCTGGCGCGCGGGGCTGGGCGCACGGTCGCCGGTGTCGGGCGCGTTAGGTACGGTGCGCGCAGGCGCGCAAGGCGGACGCCAGCGCCACGGCATGATAGCGCTGCCAGGGCATGGGGTGCAGGGCTGCGCGCCGCGGCGACACCCAAGACCGCGTATACACCGCGCAGCTGCGCCTCTACCGTGTACACCGGTTTCAGGCAGTCATGCTCTATGCACCGACCTGGCCACCAAGCTTGACTCGCATCGTTATCGATTCATTGGCAACCGTTCATCACAAAAAAAAAAAAAATCGAAAAAAATAAAAATAAAAATTTAATTAAATAAAATAAAATCAAATAAAAATGGGACAAAATTTTGAAAAAAAAATGAAATTTTAGAAAATAAAATTTTTGCGGAAAAAAAATGATTAACATGTGAAATGATCGTCCCACATGCTTGTAAATGCGGACATAGAATATGAATCAGATATTCCCGAGTATGATTAGTGTCTCGGGGTCATACAGCTCTTAAGGATACTGCATTGTATTTAACTTGTCATTTAAACTGTGTAGATGACTAGTAGAGGACGAGGATGTAGAGGGCGTCCACGGGGTACTGGTCAGGCACCACCGACATTTGACCCTCGCCCACTAGTGTTTGATCAAGAGTCTTCTTCTAGAGGTCAGAGGTATTGCGCGGCAAATTTATAGCACGTTGGTATACAGGTAGTCAGTAGGTCCTAAGAATCCTCAAGAGGCTTTTAGGCGCATCATCCTCCAACATTCACAGGGGGAGGAGATCTGATGGTGGCAGACCATTGGCTCATGCAGATCGAGAAGGTGTTAGAGGCCATGGAGATTACCTCTGACGCGACCAGGATCAGGTTAGCTGGGTTCCAGCTAGAGGGTGAGGCCTAGGTATGGTGGAGATGTAAGGACCCTGTGAGACGCAGAGGCTATGACATGGGTGTAGCTCAGGAGCTGCCCGCGGGTAAGTACTTTCCAGAGATTATGAGGCATGCGAAGGCTCAGGAGTTCCTGTAGCCATGCGGGTGATGACTTGATGGATTATGTGGCTAGGTTCACGTAGCCACCGATTTGTCGATGATTACGCGGCCACGTATACGGCCAAGGTTGGGGAGATTCGAGAATGACCTAAGTTGTCCATTCGGGGCTGTGGATTGTAGGACTTCGCCTACAGGATATGGACACCATCGTTATGGCAGCTCTGACCATAGAGAGAGATATAGAGGATGCTCTGAGCACTCTAGACGCGAAAGTGCTAGTAGCAAGAGGTGCGAGAGTCGGCCTTCTTCTAGTTCAGGAAAGAGGCAGAGAGCTTCCAGTTCACGAGGGTTTCAGAGTCACCGCCATCCGGCCGGGTGGATGTGATGAGAGTTGTCTCCACAAAGCAGGCGTATGGTGTGCTACATTGTCGACAGACTGACACATGAGGAGGGATTTTCCCCAGAGATGTGGGATCCTAGGGTTTCAAGGAAGACAACCCGGGCCAAGAGCCAGGACAGGAGGATACAGACGCTCCTCCACAAGATGGTACAGCCAGGAGCTGGCCCCGCTTTAGGAGCTAAGACCGGCACCTCACATTTCACAAAGTGTGCCGAGAGGCCGATTAGGGGTAGAGGTAGGCATGAGGCCCACAGGACATCAGGTCCAGGCGTACCCACGACACACCGCAGCCGAGTCGCCAGACACCCGCAATATAACAGTGGTAATGCTTTTTGCTATCTCCCCTATGGGCAAGAGTGTTATTTGATTCTGGTGCGTCGCATTCATTCATTGCTGCATCACTTGTGATAGAGTTGGGCTTAGAGGTTGAGACCCTAGAGGAGCCTTTGTATGTGAGTGCCTCCTCAGGGATTAGTGGCGAGAATGTGGATGATATGTCAGTGGGAGCCATGAAATGGAGATCTTTGGGACTCTACTACAGCGGACCCGAGGATCATGGATTACGTCGAGTTCGATGTCATCCCGGGGATAAATTGGTTGGACAAATTTCCATGTGGTCGCACGATTGGTGGAGGTAGGAGAGCTACCGCCACACCAGACGACACTGTGTGGTATTTCAGTGGGGACAAGCAATGATATTTTGCCTCGCATAATATAATTTGAGTCCAAAAATAAGGATGGGCCATGGGTTGGCTAACAAGCCTTACCTCAGAGGATGAGGCGAGACCCACTTTTGGGACCTACCTCGAGTAGCGCCTGCAGTATGTGGATGTTTTTTTCCCGACGAGCTACGGATCGGCTCCGTGACAGGATGTGCACTCGCAGACGAGTTACACCGGTACTTCGCCCATCTCTATGACTCCAATATAGATGACACCCTGGCTGAGTTGGCAGAACTCGGTGAGTCCACCCACAAGACCTACTAGACAAGGTTCATTAGACCAGCACCCACCTCATGGGGCGCTCCGGTACTATTTGCTAAGAAGAAGGACAAGGACCTTCTCGACCGCATTGACTACGTATTAAATGGTTGGTTTATCAAGAATCTGCACTCCATTACCGAGGATTGATGATTCGTTTGATCGCCTGAGAGGAGCGAGTCTACTCCAAGATGGACCTTCTCGCATCTAGTTACCACCACTCGAGGGTTGTGTGGAGACAGATATCCCTAAGACAATACAGACGCGGCATGGCACTTCTGAAGCCACGCGATGCCCTCGATTGACGCACGCGCCAACAAGATTCATGGATCTCATGCATAGGGTATTCCAACCCTATTTAGACTGGCTATCGCGGTCTTCGTGGATGATGCCATTTCGGATCTACTCCCACCGTGGGAGCATGAGTATCACTTAAGGATCGTATACGCTTGCCGAGAGACCATAAGCGGTACGCTAAGTTCGCATGGTTTTAGCCATCGAGGTGAGATTCTCGGGACACGTGGGTGTTAGCATCGTGTGTGTCGCGGACCCAGAGAAGGTCGAGGCCGTGATGAGTCGGGAGAGCCGGTCATCTTCAGATACGAGTTTCTCGGGGATCGACGGTATTACAGGAGATTCATTGAGGATTTCTCCCAATTGGCAGCACCAATGACGAGGTTGACATGGAAGGAGGTCAAGTTTGATTGGGATGACAGATGCGAAGAGGCATTCCAGGAGTTGAAGAGGAGACTTACTTCAGCTCCTATCTTGATAGTCCCTATTGTAAGTGTGGGTACACAGCAGAATGCGGAGCCGAGGGTCGGATCGGATGTGTTTTAGATGCATCCGGGAGAGGGTAGTAGCCCTATGGTTCCCGTCAGTTAAAGAATCATGAGCAGAATTACCCCACACACGACATGGAGTTGGCGCAGTCTTCGCCTCAAGACGGCGCCTACTCATCATACGGCGAGGAGTTCGAGGTGTACTGCACTACAAAAGTCCGCATATTTTCACGCAATGGACCTTAACATAAGGCAACGTAGATGGATGGAGTTCCTAGAGGATTACGACTTCACTTGCATTACCATCCCTGTAAGGCAAATGTGGTGGCTGATGCACTCACTGAAGTCACTTAGGAGCGTTGGAGCAAGATAGCTTCTCGAGAGCGGGCAAATGCCTTCGAGAATATGGGATGCTTTGGGGCTACAAAGATAAATGAGCGCACTGTGGCACGTTAGGGAGTTTAGTGGCTGGCTAACCGCTCGTTGAGCAAAGAGATCGAGTCCCATGGGCAGGACGTGAGAGATGCAAGTAGTCCATCGAGACCGGCATGGGCCGGCACAGTGTTAGAGGATTAGCCGATAGTAGGCGCCCTAGATCATAAGGGTAGCTGGGAAGAGCATTTGCCCTTAGTGGAATTCGCCTACAACAACAGTTATCAGGCGAGCATACAGATGGCACCATATGAGGCATTGTATGGGAGGCCATGTAGATCAATCGTTATAAGCTGGACTCGAGGTGGCAACTATGAGGTGGCCAGGCGTAGAGGCCAGTGTAGATCATCAAGTGTTGGACCGATGGAGAGAGCCCGTCACCGGGTCCTTGGATCCGACAGAGAGACCTTTGAGAAGGTGAGCTTGATACGACAAAGGTCTCGCGGCCTCGTAACCTGCAGTGTTATGTCGATGTACGACGTCGAATTTTTGCATAGAATTCGAGGTTGGGGATCACGTCTTCTTGAAGGTGATGCCTAAGAGGGGAGTGGTCAGGTTCGGAAAGCGAGGGAAGTTATCACCGAGGTTTATTGGGCCTTTCGAGATACTAGAGAGGATAGCACTGGCCGTTGCATCGGCCGGGCGTTATCGCCAAAGATGTCATGTCCACGAGGTATTTCACGCTCCATGCTCCGTAAATTAATCTGCATCCAAATTTCACGGGTGGATTGGGGACAGATTGAGGTCGACACTGATGGAACCTTCGAGGAGGACCGCTTGTGCATTCGATAGCCAGATCGTGCCTTGCGACGAAGACCGTGAGGTGGCCAGTGAGGGTGCTATAGCGGCACTATGGAGTGGAGGAGTCAACGCGGAGCGCGAGGACACGACAGTGGCCACCTATCCTCTTGTTTAGGGATGAAGGTACGTGGTTTAGTCAAGTTAATATTTAAACGACGAGTTTGCATGCATGGTATTGCACATTGCATGTGCATGTGAGTGATTGTGATTGTCCGTAATCTCGGACGAAATTCTTTTAAGAAGGAGAATGTAAGACCCGAGAAAACACTCTTCAAAAAAGGCAAAATTGTACTTTGATAAAAATCCAAAATTTATTCTAGATCTCGATGATTTAAACGGATTTCACCGTTGGAATCGCCTCGCCAAATCTAGCTAGCACGCCGAATTTCGAGATCGCCGTAATTTGCACGCTTTTTCGAGGCATCGGTATCTGCGCGCTTTAAAACGACTGCGGATGATAAAAAGTCACATATAACATATACCTACGACACACGTCAGACGAAGAGAGGAGGTGGATCGAAATGGACGACCGAGATAGTGCCAAATGTCAAAAATCCAAGCTTGGGGACATAAATGGCATTTTTGGAATTTTTTAAATGATAATGAGACAAAATAATACATAGTGGTTGTCTTCTTCAAAAAGGAAAGCCAAAAGAAAACGTGGGGCAGAACTTACATTGGCCGAAAATGGTGATTTTAGAGTGAGAGACTCTCTCTAGGGTTTCTCGGGAGATCCCATTGTCGAATTCTTCTGAGCAAGAAGTTGAAAGCTCTGCTCACGTGGCGAGGGCAACGCGTGGCTCGGCTTTAAAGAGTTTCGACAACTCCTCGGCAGGGTGTTTCATCCTACTTGTTTTACTCTTGATTTAAGAGCTTGCTTGATGTTTTGGTTGGCTTCGAGGCCCGAATCGATCGTTGATCTGGCCCCAAAACTGGGACCTAATTATTGAAAATTTTTGAGTCTATCAGGCCACCATGACCGTAGGGCCGCTTTGGGTGCTCAATGGTATAAATTATGTCATAAACCATGTTTTCGATGCATTTTATACCGAAATTCATAGGGAAATCTTTGGTTCACGGCGGGAACCGATGTCGGTAGTGGCCGCGGAACAAGAACCCGAGGGTTTTTTGATCGTTCACGTGAATAGTATTCACGAAATAAATTTTATGCGTGAAAATGTTTGGTTGAGTAAATTCAAAACTAATTGCTCGTGGTTGCTAATTAGCCCACGTGAGCTAATTTTTTGGTAAATGGATTGTGAAATTTCATAACATATTTGTGTGATTAAATTATGTAAATGTATATTATGTTATATATATATTTGCATGTGTTATATAAATTCATTAAATTGGCACTGCATTCCATATACACGGCACCCTAGAACAATAGGAGGAGTGCATGAGGTGGTTATCGAGAGAATTGTTTTGAGGGTTGACTAATAATAATAATTATCTAGAGTGTGTCCATTGATAAATATCTGGAGGGTAGTCCATATAAAATATCAACTGGCCGGAGTCGGGCCCAATTGATATACATCGGAGGGTTGTCCACTAAATAGACTATCGTGAGTCGGTCCACTACTTATACCCGAGAGGGGTTGTCCACAATTAAAAACAACACCTTTGTTTTGAAAATCATGTTTCATACATGACCTTAGGCAAGTGTGAGGGAGGCCTATGAGAACTCCTGGATAGGGTTGGTCATTTAGACATTCAAGTAGGATCACGAATTTTCTTGAATGTGTGTTTACATAGAATCATTGCATATGCACTTAGGTAGGGAGTAACCCATTTAGGGTGATTCCACTATTGGGCGATAGCTCACCCTATCGAGGGAACATTTTTTCAGCATTGTGGGCGCCAGCACGACTCTTCTAGAGACTCGATTTTGAAGAAACCCGGGTCAGGGGCTTTGGTTTTAGTTGGATACATGTATTTAGGAATGTTTTAACTTTGAATATATGTTGTATAAGAGTAAATTATTAACTCTTGAAACTATGGTATATAGTTAGTGTATTTTAATGAGCATTGGTATTTGGGCCCAAGTGGCCATTCAGACTATATCAGATTATATTGGATTGTTCTGTAGACATGTTTGTATTCAGAGCTCTCCACAAAGGAGACTCCTCACTCGATTCGCGTGGAATAGTGTTGGGTTACTTGACATTCACGAGTATTCCGCGGGTTGACAGGTAATCAACGGACCCCCGGGTTTTGGGGCGTCACATCCACACCTTGTCCATTCATCCATTATATAGCATCCACCAAAAGAAATTGCATGTGAAGATTGTTGAAATTGAAATGAGAAGAAATAATGGAGTATTTTGTGTTAATGCTTTAAAAATAAATTTATACATAGGAGTATTTCATGTTAATGTGTAAATTCTCATTTATATACACAGGTTAATGAGATACTTAGGCTCTCATCTCTCGAACCCTGAAAAGTATTAGGAAAGAAAAATGCTAAGAAAAATATTTTTTTACTTAATTTCACCATGGAAAAATATAAAAGAAAAATTAAAATTCTCAAAATTGTATACATAGTTTTAAATTTTTAATCATTATATAATAGAGATAAATAAATAAAATGAGTTTAAATAAACATATAGAATTAATTTATTAAGTTTACAACTATTTTTTATTTTCCTCAAAGTTTTCTTTTCTTTAACTTTTTCTCTTTATTTTATTCTCCATTTTTTTTTCCTTAGTACTTTTCGGGTTTCAAACAAAGCATTAACGAAGGTTTGAGTATTGAAAATCCAACCAGTAAAATCATTTATGAAGTGATGCAAGCAATGAATCTAGCCCATGGCCATTGGTATGATGTGGTTCAAGAATCAAGAAAAACAAATTCATTGAAACAAACAATAAAAAAAAAAATCCAAGGAAATAATTGTGTTAGGCTTTGTTTGAAACTCCGAAAATACTAGGGAAAGAGAAAAAATGTTAAGGAAAATGATTTTATTATAATAATAAAACCTTTCGTGATCGCCCCAAAACCTGTGGGTTCTGTGACCAATCGCCAACCTCATAAAAATATTCTGTAGGGGCATTGGATAGTCCGATACCACAACTTGGAGTCCTATTTTACCGATCCAATCATAAGTAAAAGTGATCGCTATTCTGGTCCACTTTATCACAATATATAGTATAGTAGCATATATATATATATATATATATATATATATATATATATATATATATATATATATATATGCATGACTATATTAATAGTCTAAAAGAATTTAATTACAATTATTTTATACACATATACTAGAACTAGTTTGTTCCAAACATTTTACAAAAAAAGATTAAGCAGCTACAAACCAAATTTTCTTCAATGCTGCCGTCGATTCACACCACCTGCATACTTTCTACCTGAAATGTTTTCTCAGGACACCCCAGTATGCTTCTAACAGCTTTATAACATAAGTTTAGTGGGTATTTTGTAGGTATAATTTGAATTTTTCAGAATATAATTTGCTATAGAAAATTCGAAACTGAATTCTCTGTACAAGACATGTGTGTTATTAGTAATTTTTTCAAAAGTATATGAAAGGTATAATATGAGAAGAAGATATGCCATTATAGAAATAAGAAAAATCAATAAATAGAAGAGAGTGTAAGGACTAAAAAGTAATAAAGGAAAATTTAAAAATATAAAAAGGGGATAAAGACCAAATTTGGTCTCACATTCTAGGGCTTCACGTTTGGAGCAAAGAAGAGAGAAAATAAGAGAAGAAGAAGAGGAAGAAGAAGGAAGAGAAGAACAAAAGTATGGAAGTCTAGTTTTATTTTTTTGTATGGATTGCAGGCCCTCAATTGTATGGAATATGTTTGTTTTCCTTTTGTCATTCCTAGCTCTGTTTGTGCTAAAAATGTGGGAATCGAAAGGTTAACAAGAATTTTAATTGATTGGCTTAGTATGGCTATTTGTTGATTAAGTATGGAATGTATGGAAATTAGATCTGAATTGTATAAAACCTTGTTTGTTTCTATATGAAAATTTAAAGCTTTACAAATTTTTATATTCTATTTTTCGTTTGCTGCCGAAAGGAATAAAGGAAATTGAAAGATGAAAAAGGAAATCCTAATTTCATACATGGATAAAACATATATATATCCTCTTAGAAACGAAATGGAATAGATGAATGAAGTTTATTTTCTCGGCATCCAAACGAAAGGTTCCGTAAATATTGTGAGAGTTCAAAGATATTGTAACAAGGTTGAATTTATAGAAGTCTGAGTGTATTTTAGCTTATTTCACTGATTTTAGCACCATTTTTGATATAGGTCTTGTTTTGCATCGACATTGAGAAACCAAAAATTTTTCTTTAAGCTCAATAAGAGATTCTATATCTAGCCTGTGACTTAAAGAATCTAAGCCGAGAAAACGTTGCTTCCACACATGTTTGGCTAATTTTATTGATTTCTATAAAAACAAATGAGGGCATCAATGGTATATTGGTATATATCGAAATGTTAGGTGCATGAAATTTATTCCTTAGGAAGCTATTCTTGGACCTGCTTGCTTTTGGATGACTGTTCTTACTTTTCATTAGCTACAAAAATCAAGGATTGTTTTAGCAATACAAAGATTGAGGGTATATAGAGAGTGTTCAGATTGAAAGTTGAGCACTCTGAACTCGAAATTGATAAAGCCTCTTGTGGGAGATTGTATGCTTTGTTATGTTGGTTTTTGTTAGGAACTTTGTTTAAAATGTATGGATACATGTTTGGGTTGTATGGATTCAAGTATGGAATTTGTCTAAAATGTATGGATACATGTTTGGGTTGTATGGATTCAAGTATGGAATTTGTCTAAAATGTATGGATGTTCTTTTCTAGGGTTTTTGAGGGGAAACTACTCCTACCTTAGAATTGAGCTTGTTCGGGTTTGGGGAAAACCCGAGATTGTTTAAGATATGTATCAAGGAAGTCCCTTGAGTTGATTATAGTCCATAAGAAGTGTTTAGAGAATTTTAGAGTGAGTTTTGGGGATTTTCAAAAATGACAAAACTGCTGGCTGCCGTTTACCGGCCGTGCCGCAAGTCGTCGATTTCCTTCATGCTTTTGCAATTTGCATAACTCCTTCGTTAGGGACTCCGCTTGGGGTGTTCTTAAACTCTATGGAAGCCCTTTGAGTCTAGAATCCATCCATATATCTGATACAATCTTGAGCTTATAATAAGTCCAAATGACAAAAAACTGTAAAGGGTTGCCGCTATCACGTAGTTGCTGATTTCTTCATGGCTTGCAATTTGCATAACTCCTTCGTTAGGACTCCATTTTGGGTGTTCTTGGACTCTATGGAAAGCCCTTTGAGTCTAGAATCCATCCATATATATCTTGATATAATCTTGAGCTTATAATAATTCCGAAAATGATAAAAACCAGTGGCTGGAATCCATCAATATATAGCTTGATACAATATGGAACTTATAATAAGTCCAAAAATGACAAAAACCAGTGGTTGCTGCTACTGTTGCAAGTGCTGCAAGTTTCTGATTTCTTCATGACTTGCAATTTGCATAACTCCTTCGTTAGGACTCTGTTTTGGTTGTTCTTGGACTTTATGGAAGCCTATCGAGCAGACTTGAAACTATATGTTGATCAATATATTCAAACTCATCTGTTCAAATGAATAATAATTTAATTAACTAATCGCTGGTTAAAGTTAATTGGAATATGGTAAGAAAAGATGTAGATATGAACAAGAAATAGCAATATATGTAGATTTGATATGTAAAAGAGTATAGATGGGAAAAGTGCCTACATGTATCAAAGGAAGAGTCTCGTTCAGACTCATACTGAGATAGGACTGAGCAAAGTACAAGAAAACGTAGATAAGTAGGGAATGTATAGGTGGTGTCATAAGATATGATAGTCTCGATAAAGATACGTAAGATATAAGTTAACAAGATATAAGATGTTACAAGAGATGATATGATATGAATATAAGAGTATATGATATGAATATATGATTGTCATACACTAAACGAATATATGGAACATGATAGGAACACATGAATGAGTAAAAGTATACGATAACATGTAAAGATACGAATAACTAAATCATGATAGAAACGCATAAAGGATATGATGCATAAAGGATATAAAGGATATGAGTAGATAAAGATATATATGAATATATGAATACAAGAGTATAGATGCATTCATGATATGATAGGATTTACATATATGATATGAAGACAAAACTAAATGATAGAAAAAGATATGAATATACGTATTGTAAAGAAATATGAGAACAACAATACGAAACTAAGAAATATGTGAAGGTATTACAGACGAAATAAATAATAATGTATATCTCATCAGCATACATAATAACAACAGTTATTCATGTAGATGAGATATGTACGTAAAAATGTAATAAATGGGATTGTCTCAACCCTAAGAGAGGCTGGGACAAAGACTTATTAGTGGAAAAACAAGTTTGCAAAGATACTAACTACCACCCTGGTTGCTCACATAAATACTGGGCTCCTTATAGATGGTCATTGTCTCATACAATGATAACAGTGCCTTCGTGCCCTTATAAATGGTCATTGTCTCGTACAATGATAACAGCACCTTCGGGCCCTTATAGATGGTCATTGTCTCGTACAATGATAACAACGCTTTCGGGCCCTTATAGTTTCCTTTATCTACTTCTAAGGTTTATGCAGACATGAAACATAAAATAAATGACAAGTATATGCAAATGATTTGAACACGATAAAAGTATATGACATGATATGAGAAGCATAGCATTGCTATGTGATGATATGTAAACAAAGGATAAGTACATGTTGGCCAAGAACAAGAAGAAAATGTAAACGATTTGAAATGAAACATGATATGATAAGAAAGTATAAGATCGTATACATGTGTAAATTTATATGTATGAACATATATAAGCATGTATATGACAAGTATAGAATACATTACAAGTATGATATTTTATATGTATATAAATGTGTAAAGTGAGATGACTTTATTAGTGGTCATCCATCGAAGTTATTCCCATTGCCGTAGTTTAGCACTAGTTTTCATCCGTGTACTAAGCAGAGGCAAGAGGACAGATTGTCTACCGCCTCCAAGGTCAACACATCATTAGGTGCTCACTTGAAGACTTTTTGGTCCATTTTGTGTATGTAATATCCTTTTGTTGTTTGTAAACAAATGAAGCAATAAATATTGTAAATGCTGAACACTTCCATGTACTGAGTCAGATATTTTGTAATTACCGCTACAGGATATAGTGCATGCTAAGTGTTTAACATTATATGATTGAACAAGCTTAAAGGCTATAAGTTTATTAAAAAAATGATGACACCCTCGCTGACACTAAGTGCTGTGTTGGGGCGCTTACATTCTATATAGTATGAGCTACGCCCAAGAGAGAATAATTTATAGAGGCTACTCCTACCTAAGTGCACATGCAATGTTCACATAACATTTCATATCACAATCCCAAACAAGATTATGCAATCCTAGGTTGAAATTCTACATATCATGCCATGAAATGAGATGCTACTCAATCATGTACCATGCTCCGATTCATTACTGACTCCATTACTAAATGCGATGTCAATGAGTAATAAATCCCGAGTCAATCACCGACTCCTACCACACCACGATGTCCATGTGTGATAAACCGTCATTCTGGATGACATTCAATTATCATTTTCAAACAAAATTCATTTGTTTATAAACCAAAAGCTTTTTGGATGTTACACCTCAATGATCATTTTATTTACAAAACTCATGTGTCTTTTCAGGTAGCGAATTTTCGGGGTCCCATCGCAGGCTTTGCACACCTTCGTACTTTTTTTATGGGCTTTCACCGATGGAGATTCTGTATAAGACGTAAAACATTGGCTCAGCTAGTCATCTTTCCCCGACACCAACCATTGGCCAGGATCTGAGCACTTAAAAATAGTCCGGGTTAATTTGATTATAATGTAAAGGAATCAAAGGATTGACATGTAAAGGCTTCTGCCATGCAATCATACTTTTTTTATATTCATGAGTCTAACTTCGTCAGATGTTTCCCCATATCTTATCTAGTTCGAAAAGATAGGAATTTGTACTCTAATTGAATTGAATTCTATCATCAGCCTAAGCCTAGAGAACCAAGTGCTCTTTTCTAACTTTGATGTTGCCTCAAATAAATAGGCAATTGAATATCTAAGTTTCCACAACGTCTGGGCCTCTTGACAAATATCAGGTCTTTCAGCTGAGGGGGTATCTATCCTTGCTTTCTATTACCCGACACAAGTTTTAATCATTTCCATTTTAACCATGCAACTTTGTTGGACTTCGTCCAACTATACCGAGCCCACCCAATCAAATACCAACGCAATGTTGATTAAAAACCTTGCACTCACACCCATGATATGCGATGTGACCTATGCATATGCAATGCAATGCGCCATTGCATGTTACTATCATGCCCCATATGCAATGTCATGCCATATGGACAATTATATCCCAAACCATGCACTTCACCATGCATCGTGGACAATTATACCAACATGCATATAATTTCCATACATTCATTCAATGTTAATAGATAAGCACTCATACTAACATTTCATCACATCCATGTCAATATATTTTCACACACATATACCAACATCCAACATGCCATCACTTAGTCAAGTATTCACAATCTCAAACAAGTCACACATTGGCCCCGGAGCAATCCACAAACAATCACACTTCAGGCCACGAGACCGCCTACAAACAATCACAAACTGGGCCACGAAACCGGCTCCAAACAGGTCATGACACACTACAAACATGGGTCCCGTGCTCGCCTAGGTGGATCAGAAAGTCCCCAAAACTTGTCCTAGGGTTCGCCTAGGCGAACACTCCCTTGCCTAGGCGGACCCCTTCACCTAGGCGAACCTTCCCTTCACCTAGGCGAAGAACCAATCTTCCATGAGAAGATTTATGCCTTCGCCTAGGCGAAGAAACATCAAGAAGAAACTCAAAAATCCCAGTTTTTCTTTGCCAAACAGGCCCTTACACGAAAAACCCTCGTTTCCCAACACAAATATGGAAAATAAACCAAGGTAGGAAGAATCCCTACCTCTTGAAGGTGAGAAGAACTGGTAGAACCTTCCTAACCCATGACAACTTTGATTTCCGAAACTTTCTATCCCTACGAAATCTTCTTGTTCTTGGTAACACGTACCCTGGTCGGGATGATGAACTTTTGTTCGTTCGACCTAAAATCGACCAACAGATCCCAGAGATCTGGAAGAAGCTCTGGCTCTCCTCTTCTCTATTCTCTCACTTTCGTCAAACCAGCAAAAAGGGCTTTCTTTTGCCTCTAATTCCTCTTTGTTCTAACTGTTTAAGTTAAGTGTGTACCCACGTCAGGCATGTGTCCACCTTCGTTCGGGTCCGATTTTAGCCCGAAGCAATTTTTTTAATCTCAGTTTAAGTTAAAATCATATCCCATGAACTTAACTCAAGTTATTTCCTAAATTTCGAGATTTTCGTAAAAATCTTGTCCCTGAGAGTCAATGGACACTCGTTACCTCGAAAAATGTGAAAATCCGACTGTCTCAAAATTAAACAAAATTTGTTTGGGTATCTAGATTTCGCGAGACAAATCCAACAGTGAGGTTTGTTTCGTCATCCAAGATCTAGAAAAATTTCAGGTTTTTCAACAATTTACCGTTTTGCCATTTTTTAGAAAAAATCGATTTTTCCTGGGTTTTACACTTTCTACCTTAAAAATTTTTATGATTTAGGTGACTTGAAATCTATTAGATTTGATTGTAAATTTTTAAATTGAAAAGTTTTGTGTTGCAACATTGTAAATTTTAGAAGTATTCTTGGTTAAAACACCTCAAATAATCCACATCTTGTAAATATAAGTCTTTTTTTTTTTTTGGAAGAATAACTCATTTTAGACAAAAATATTATGTCATTTTGTGTTTTGACACGTCTTATAAAAGGAAGGGTTATTTTTACAAGAAAATAATAAGAGTATTTTTATCAAAATGAGGTCAAAAATTGATAAAAGGTTAAATTTTCGAAATTGACATTTCAAAAGGTCTTTTAATCAAATCACCCAATTTTTTTAAGGATTTTAGTGAATGGTTCATGTCCCACTATTGTATTTTGAAATACCTATAAATATATAATATTCTATTAAGGGTTAAATTATACTAATATTTAGGGTGATTGAGAGGTATTGTGTACATTTGGGTTCCATGAACACCATAATACATTATAGTAAAGCTCAAGTTGTAAAGTGTTTAAAATAGGTATACGTGCATAGGGAGATATCCTAGGTTCGAGTTTTAGTGAGGACAATCTACTTCTTTGAAACTAGAGTATATTAAAAAAAAAAATACTCTAGTGAATTCTTATTCATTTGTCATTTGTCCTTGATTTTTCCCTATTTTTGAATTCCATGTAAATTTATGCATTTGTTTTAGTCCTTGTTTGGAAACTAGTGGATAACTAATAGCTATGAATACCTTGGTCTTTAGACCCATTACTCAGTGGGACCAGGGCTCGTTTTGCCCAAGGCCTGCGACTAAAACGACCCAAGCCCACTTACCGTATTAAAACTAGGCGGGAACTATCTAGACGAGAGAGTCTTAAAGCCTATTTGAGAAAGCCAGGGTGTCTCGTTAAAGACTCGCTTCATGACGACCGTCTAGGATTTCGAGTCCCCCAGTTGGCCATCCTACCGCATATGGGAAGTTTATTATGGATAAATATACGAAAGCGAAAAATACACAAAATGTATTTATCCACAGATTTCCTAGTTTCCAAATCCCTTATTTCTCGGAAGATTGATCCTTGATAAGGAAGAATTAGTATTTGATAAGGGAAAAAGAGATTTTATCGCTTAAAATCATGATTATCTTTCTTAAAATCAAGGAGAGACTTGAGTATAAAATAGAAAGACTCCCCACGAGGGAAAGGTATGGAATTCCAACTGTGCCAACTTCTTTCTCTTCTTCCTCTCCGTATTTTTGCTGACTTAATCATCGGAGAGGTGGTTAGCCCACCGTCGTCGGATCGCCCTTTTTATAGGATCACACTACGCCGCTGATGCCTTGGAGATCAGACAAACAAATTGGTAACAACAATTGGGGTCCGTCTGTGGGAAAATAGAACAAAAAGTCTCGCCTACTGTGTCAAGTAGCGGCTTGTCTTCAACGGCCATCCAAGAAATTTCATCACCTAAGCTTTATCGATCCCCATTCCAGATCTGGAGCCTGGTCCGAGGCAACAAGTAATGACAAACTTAACTTATGGTCCAATCGTCAGAAGATCAATTCCTCCATTGGCGTCAGGATATGGAGAGAAAGCAGGAGGAACAAGCAAGAAAGGTGAAGGAGTTGCAAAGTCATGTTGAACGCTACAAAGCATTTAGAATGACCAACTATGACCAGACGTGAAAGCCACAATCTCAAGAGGTATTATCAATAAAGCTTTCTTTGAAACATCCTCTTCAGTCTTGTAATAGCCCACTTTCAAAGTCCAGATGAGGCTCCCAGCTGGTTGACACTTTCAAAAGACCATATTATGGCTCTAAGCCTACTGACACTTACAAAAGACTAGACTATGGCTCTAAACCTGCTGGCATTTTCAAAAGTCTAGATGAGGCTCCCAGCCGGCTGGTACTTATAAAATATCATACTGTTACTCTAAAACTATTGACACTTACAAAAGGCCAGATGTGGCTCTTAACCTGTCGGCACTTTCAAAGTCCAGATGAGGCTCTAAGAATGGGCACTTTGAAAAGACCGCATCATGGCCTCTAAGCCCACCGGGCACTTTCAAAACCATATGTGGCTCTTAAATTTCATTGAAACTTCTTCAAAGTCCGTATGAGGTTCCCAAATTTACCGACACTTTCAAAAGACAAGACTGTGGCTCTAAGCCTGCTGACACTTTCAAAAGACCAGATTGTGGCTCTAAGCCGACTGACACTTTCAAAAGACCAGACCATGGCTTTAAGCCCGCTGACACTTTCAAAATATTAGATTGTGGCTCTAAGCCTGCTGACACTTTCAAAAGGCCAGACTTCTGGCTCTAAGCTTGCAGGCACTTTCAAAAGACCAGATTGTGGCTCTAAACCTGCTGTCACTTACAAAAAACTAGATTGTGGCTCTAAGCCTGCTGGCACTTACAAAAGACCAGACTGGCTCTGTCGCGGCCCTTTCAAAATCCAGATGAGGTCTCAAATCAATGGCACTTCAAAAGCAAAACTTGTGGCTCTAAGCTTGTTGGCACTTTCTAAAGGCTAAACTTGTGGCTCTAAGCCTGTTGGTCCTCTCTTAAGGCCAGACTTCTGGCTCTAAGCTTGTTGGCCCCTTTCTTAAGGTCAGACTTGTGGCTTTAAGCCTATCGTCCCCTTTCTTAAGGCCGTAATCTTAGCTCTTAAGCCCATCGGGTCCTTTCTATACAGACTTGGCTCTGTCGACCGACCTTCTAAGGCTCAGACTCAGGCTCCAAGCCCGCCGGCCCTCTCTTAAAGCTAGACTTGTGGCTCTAAACTTGCTGTCCCCTTTCTTAAGGCCAGACTTGTGGTTCTAAGCCCCCATGACCTCTCTAAGGCCAACCAGGGCTTCCTAGCCTCTGGCTGGCCCTCTTTAAGGCAAGATCAGGGCTTTAAGCCCGTTGACACTCCAAAGACCAAATTGTCGCTCTCTGTCCATTGCACTTTCAAAGACCGCATCGTGGCTCTAAGCCCGCCGACACTTTCCAAAGACCATACCGCGGGCTATTAGCCCGTCGACATCTCAAGAAAAACCAAACAAGTCTTTTTAAATTTTACCGATATCGGCTGACCAAGCCTTACTTCTGCTGGTCCCGTCACATACAACCAGGCCCAAAGGTGGTGCCTCGCTTCGCACAAGGGCTAACTCGCTTAGCTCCTAACTTAACATTGGTATCCTAAAACGACCATCCTAACCAAGAATTAAGGAAAGGGGTTGCAAGATGAAAGGAATCAATAGTTAGAAATTATCAGAGCGCCAATGGTGTCGGGATGAGAACTAAAAATAAAAAGCAATAGTAGATGTAAACAAAAAAGGTGTATTTCATTAAAGCGCCAATGGCGTCCAAAGAGTACACAAGTGATGGCGACTGGATAAGCCTTTTAAAAAAAGGAAAGATTACAAGGACTAGAGTCTTCTCCGGGGTCTCAAGCAGAGAAGCCCATGGTTTCCTTAGCCGCTTCGGCCGGAGGTGCTTTGATCGCTTCGTGGGTCTCTGGCATCGCTTGGACATGGGCACCCCGGGTTCATAAAGAACTCAAGCAAACTGGTCAGAGGAATTTTGGCATTTCAGCCCTGGGATCTCTAGATAATCTCCACATATGTTGTGTTTGAACACACAACACCCATACCCATAGGCAAAGATCACCTCCAGAGCCTTCTCATACTCTTCCTCTATGGCCTCTTTGTCCCTACCCACCTGAGAATGGAGGAAGGACACCTCATCTTTTGTCACCCCGAGCTCAAGTAGGAGAGATGTCCACTCAATCTCCAAACGGGCAATCTCATCCTCCGCCTTACACAAGCCCTCCTCAATAGCCGCTAAGGTTTCTTGGACCCTAGCCAAGTCATCCCTCCGTCGTCTCAAGGCCACCCCACGTACCAGCCGCTGCCTGCAATCTTAGCTCTTACTGTGCCTTATCCTTCCGCCTTCGCCCGCAATCTCTCTCGCACCGACTTTAGCCTCGTCTCTAGTGCTTGAACCTCGATCCCGCCTTTGGCCAAGGAAGGCCCAAAGCCCGGTGCTTAGAACTACGATCAGGTATAGAGCCGCAAATTTCTGGCATTATCCAACCGACTGAATTCTCAGGCCGGCAAGCCATGTTCCGAATGGACGTCACAACCTATTAAAGAGGAGATATTAGAAGAAAATCATAACATGAAATTAACAATCAGATACTAAAAACCAAAGCTTACCAGCTCAACCAACTAGTGAAAGTCATGATTGCAGATGAGCATCTCGTCTTCGGCCATGGTTGGAAGGTCTCCTTATCCATGTAGTCAGGAAACGGGATGGAATACTGCTCAGCACGAGCTGCCATCTACCCTTCTCGAGGACAAGGTAGCGCCGCGCATGTATGATCAAAGACTCCTATCAGCGGCCTTCAACCCAGAATGATTTTAGCGCCTCGGGGCTGGGGAGCCACCGGCCTCTAACGAAGGATGGACCCACTCTTTGCGTGAATGTACGAGCTAGTAGCAAATTGGTCGTGCATCCTTAGCCTAATAGGGTCGATCACGCCATGCAGCTTGCTCAACAATGGAGCAATGGCTACCACTAACGAAGCCTCCACCACAACTCCTTCAGCGTCAGGAGATCCCCCAACTGGGATCCTATCTTCCAGTAGTGCACAAGTCACTTTGAAGGCATCTTGGGGGGTACCCTCCAAAGCCACCTGGGCATCAACGGCTCGATCTAGGGAATCCATGATTGTTACCGTCGAACTCTTATGATGCTCTTCATATGGGCCGAGCAGCTTTGGGCGCTTTCCGCCAGGTACTTCAGAGCCAGGGGCATCCCCCTAAGGGCAAGCCACTCGTTTGCGCATCCGCGTAACAAAACTAGAAACAAGGCTAGACATCTCAGTCTCCTCCTCCTCCTCCTCAGCCGACTCGCTAACGGCCAGAGATAGATGATCCGATCGAACAAGGGATTCTGGAGCGGCCTTCGCCTGGGAAGAGCCTCCTAGAAACGATTTCAGAAAGTCCGCAAGAGCAAAATGCTCACCCTCAACGACCTCACTGGGCAAAGGACGGGGAAGAATAGGCACTATGTAAGGGAAACGACTGGTGCCTAACTCTTACAGATGCTTCACAGACAGAAGGAGTTCGTGGTGGCGCTCCCTCTCTATGATCTCAAGTAGCCAGATGTGGTCCGCCTTCGCTCTTTCCAATCTAATTGACTACCGGCCTTGCCTTCGCCTACCTACAAATCATTAAGGCAGTAGAGGCACGTCAATACCCAAAACATCTAGGAAAATATGTGCAGCATCCAAACTAAGACAAAGCTGGGAACGACTGGGATTGATTCATGTCAAACGGAGCCCTAGAGAGCCAGGCGTCTCGTACCACGGGCCCTTAACTAAGACAACCCATTTTGCCTCCGTTTTGGGGGAGTTAGAGAGCCTGGTTACAAATTGTAGCTGGGGACTATGGGCTAACATAGACAGACGGACCCCAATCCCTAGCTTTAAAGTGTAAATGAAACAAAATCCCCACTAGTAAGATATACAAATGGGTAGAGAGTTCAAATACACTCAGAGTTCGTTAGAATTCGAAAATATCGGGGTGTACAAGTGTAGGAGGTGCCTGAGTAAAGTGAAGAAACTGCTTCACCAACACTGGGATGGGGAAGTGGAGCCCTACAGTGAACTGCTCTGGGGTGAAATAGATGGTGGTATTTGCCTCCCCTACAGTTGAGGTAGCCGGGCCATCTGACACTTCAAGACTGATTTTGGCAGGAACATGGTTGTACAACCTTAGTTCCTTTGCAAACATAGCAAAGCAACTACACTGCTTGCAGTAGGCGTTTCCCGAGGGGTTCCCCCCTACGCCCAACTTGACTGGTCGAAACCTCTTCATGACCTCTTGCCATTCTACAAGCAAAAAAAAAAAAAAAAAAATGGAGAAGAAGAAGGGGTTAGCTTGGGTTCCTTTAAGCTAAAATGGAAACAAAACCCTCAAAAGATAAGAAAAAAAAAATTCCCTCTAGAGGTTTAATAACCCACCAATGACAAAACCTAAGAAACACAATCCAAACACCCTCGTAGAACCTAGCGGGACGCCTCCAATCACAAAGACACTCAAACAAACCTACGACGCAAATAAGGTTTGAGTTACAAACACTCACCGAAAAATTGAAAGTCGTCGAAGAGTGACGGATCTCCACTGGTTCCTTCGAAAGGGAAGCTCACAGAAGTGCACAAGAAGTAGAGGTGCAGAAGTAAAAATAACTCTCTGAACACATAAAAGAAACTACTCTTGAAGCCCTACCCCTATTTATAGGGATAAAGCATCGACATGCGCATTAAAAGCGCTCGCAAGTGCAATAACTACGCCGTCAACATGAAGTGGGTCGTACAAATGTTGGGAAGCGAGCGTTTCCCACGCTCTTTAAACCCACAAAAGCATTACTTTGGTCAATCCTTTCAACTTTAAAAACAACGGTATTTTCCCTTGACTGAGAAAGCACAAGTCTCCAACTAGCGGAAAACGGGGTACTGCGGGAGGAATTTTGGTCTTTAGACCCACTACTCAATGGGCCCAAGGCTCGTTTGGCCCAAGGCTCGTGACGTAAAGCGGCCCAAGCCCACTTGCCGTATTAAAACCAAGCGGGAACTATCTAGACGGGAGAGTCTTAAAGCCCATCTGAGAAAGCTAGGGTGTCTTGTTAAAGACTTGTTTCATGATGGTACGCTTAGACTCGAGTCTCCCCAACCTACCATCCTACTCGATAATGGGAAATTTATTGGTTATGAAAAATATACGAAAGTGGAATACACAAAGGTATTTATCCACCTGATTGCCTAGTTTCCAAATCCCTTACTTCTCGAAAGATTAATCCTTGATAAGGAATAATTAGTCTTTGATAAGGAAAGAGAGATTTTATCGCTAAAATCATGAGATTATTTTTCCTAAAATTAAGGAGAGACTCGAGTATAAATGTCAAAGACTCCCCATGGTAGGGAAAGGTATGGAATCTAACCGTGCTAACTTTTTCTCTCTTCATCTTTATGTATTTTTGTCGACTTAATCATCGTGAGAGGCGCCGGCCTCAGAATACCTCAAAATATAATTTCGCAATTTTATAACACATGTTTAGGTATAAAATAAGTTAAATTTGTATTTTTCGGAATTTATATCGAGCAAGAATAAAACGATAAAATCGAAATTAATGCAAGAGTCAAGAGTAAAATAGTAAAATGTCACATTAAGACCTAAGGGTCATAAGATAATAAGTGTTTACATGCCAAAATAGAATATTGAGAAGTCAATCGATAAACAAAGAAAATGAAGGACTAAAATGCAAAGGGAAAAAAAGCCAAAATGGCTTGGCCAAATAAGGCATTGTGAAGGGAGAAGAGATAAGACTCGATTTTGGCCTTGAATGAGATATTTTCTCATTTGTGGTTAGAGAGCTAGGGCTAGAGAAATCTCTGTGGAGGAAAGGAGTCATTTGGCTTTTATGCAATCCATGGTTTCTTGGCTCCTCTGATTCAAGCTAGAAGAAGGAAGAAGAGGGAAAGTTTGTTTCAAAAGAAGAAACAAGGTTTGGAACCTCAAACTCCTTCCTGTTTATGTTTGAGTTAGGGAAAACCTTAACTCTTCTAACTCCGTTATATGGTTGTTTGAGTTGGCTGTGATCCTCAATTGAGGAATGTTTGTATAAAGGAAATGTTGGGGTTTAGGAGATGTCATTAATTTTTTTCCAAACCCATGTTTTTGTTGCCATGGCTATAACTCGTCATCACTCATCCAAATTAAATGATTCAAATTGCAAATAAACTTTAGAGAACAAATCTCCTTGAAATAAATGTATTCAAATTGGTCCCCATTGACCCGTAAAATTCACAAAGCCGAAGCCTCATTTCTCGAAATACCCTCGGTCTGGCCTGACATGCTTTTAGTGTTTTAGAACAAGCCAGTATTCGCCATAAGTTGAGTTTCACTTATCCAAATTGAGTGATTTAAATTTCTAGATAAACTAGACTTCTAGAAGAACAAATATCCTTGAAATAAGAGTATTCAAATTTGAACCCGTTAGGGTCCGTAAAATTGCTAAAGTGAAGGACTCAGAAATATTTTGTAAAAGTATTTCAAAGAAATAAATGTTAGCTGATTATATTCCAAATTGGATTTGACAAAGAGGTATCATTTACGAGGGATTACTATAAGTTATAAGTTGGCTCCGCTTTTGTCACACATAATATACAGCATAGTCACTGGCTTGGGCATGCTGATGATACTTTTGGGTATATACTGCATTTCTGCTTGGGCCATACAAGATGTGCATAAAGCATTGTTACATAAATGGATGATATACTTTTCTGATATAGACAATTATCTCCCGTATCCACGTCTTTGAAATATACAGGCATAAAATAAATAAAAAAAAAGATACAAGATGATATAAGATAATATGAAACATGACACATGAAAAAGGCATGAAATATGCAAATGATACGAAAGATGCATATGATATGTAAAAGGAGTATATGTTCATAAGCTATTGTATATGTATACTGAAATTAAGGATCACCGCAAGTGTGGTCATATATAAGAGGTATGTTTCACTAAGCTATGTTTGGGGCACGAGTGTTTCATCCGTGATAGGTACCGAAGAGGATATCATGCATTCCAAGATCCTCACAAAGGCCAACACAAAGAATAGAAGCCCACCCTAAAGTTTTGTATTTGTTTTTGTATATGTAAATGTAGAGTTTTTTAATAGTGAAATTGTATAAGAACTAGTAAATGGGACTCGGATATATGTACAGAATATTATGAACACCACTATGGTGGTTGTTTTATATGTATATGTTATAAGTTTTATTTCTTTATGAAAATATATATAAATTGGGTCCACCAATGACAGAAAAACAGGTTAAAAAGAACTGTCACGGACGCCTTTTGCAGGATCACATTGTGCCGATGCCTCAAAATCGTGACGAACAAATTGGTAAATAAATAATAAATTGCTTAGTCGATAACTTAATTGTTTGTTGTTAGCCGATTCAAGCTAGTGATTCTATTAGTTGTTTGTATAAATGTGTTTGGTAAAATTTAGTTGATCGCTACTTAATTGGCTGGTGAGCTCTTATAGGGTTTTGTGAGAACTTTAGGGTAAGCATAGTAATTATTGACAACTTTGGGACAAACATGTCTTTTCAACTTCACATGCAATTCTTTATTTGAAAACGCTACTCGAACAACGTTTTTGAAACTAATAGATTGGGCCAAATCCACTCTTCACAAAACAATAACACTGAAGGTTTTGACCGGTCAATTCTCTAAAATGGGTCTAATCCTCTAATTTTGGTATAAAACGCTCTCCACCAAATAGAACCTTCATCTTTTATTTCTTATTGACTATTCTTACGTTTTTCTTTAACAAAAACTACTAATCAAAATTTTAATTAATTATTGAAGGAAAAAGTGCAGTTTTTCGGCAGGTCTCACTTAATAAAGTAAAATTAAATCAACATTGAAAATGTGGAAATTTCAAGAAAAAATCATCATTTAAAACCCTTTTAAGTTTCTAGTTATGTTAATACCACCCACATTTTCCCTTTGTTTTTTTCTTAGCTTAAAAGTCGTCTAAACAAATGATTAAATACTAAGTAAAAAATAAAAAAATGTGGAAATATTGGGAAATCAATGTAAAAGCTGGCTACAAAAATGAAATGATTCAATTTTTATAGTGACTTCAACGGTTGGTCAAGTAGTTCCATTTTGAACACGTTGGATTCAAGGCGACAATAAAGAGACAAGGGTTGCTTCATTGACCAGCACTTTGACCGTGTGTGTGTATGCTTTTTCTGATTCATTTAATAATAGGTGGACTTCTATTCTCTTATTTTTTATATTTTGATTTTTTTTTTTTTGCTTCAATTCTACTTTAAAATGGGTTTGGCTGGTTTATTTTTCAATTTATCTCTCCATATTTAGTTGATTTCATTGAAAATTTGCTAAATTGTGATATAGTTTACTTCTAATTTTTATTTTGACAAGGTGGGAAGGTTTAAAGACTTAAGTTAAACTTTTTTTTACATTTTATATAATACAAAATAAACACACAAAAATCACTTGAAGTTTCTTCTTTCCTTATGAGAACAGTAAAAACCAAATTATTTAGTGTTTATTATCATTTTTATATAGAGTTTAAGTGATATCATTTCCACCTTTCATAATTAGTAACTTTTTTGGGGTCATTAATGACTTTATTCTTCATATCGTTAATCATATTCTTCTCATCATAACTCAGAGGGGTAATTCAGTTGGTCCAACCTTGGATTTGATCTTCAGCCAATTAATACTTTGGATCTTCATATGTTATTGGATGTTTACTAGGTTATTGACTTCAGAGTGGCATGAGATTAGTTGAGTTATTTGCGAGTTGGTTTGGACACCCATAATTATCAAAATATATTTATTTTAAAAATTAAAAGATATTTTATTAGGTATAAAATAAGGACCACAATTTAAAATCTGCAAAAGTTCAAAAAGGGATGACATGTTTGAATTCATTTGGGGTGACATGTTTGAATTCATCTTCTTTTCCCTTTCTTTTTTTTTAGGATTGTAATTTGAATGAATCATATGATGTGGATTATGTTTGTTTTGATTCCCTAAAAATATATGCTGAAACTACAAGAAAAAAAAAATAAAGAGGAAAAATAAAATTCGATGTATTATTTTTATTGTCTATTTAAAACTTATTTTATTTATTTGATTTTCCTTATATATATATATATATATTTTCTTTATATATATATATATATATATATATTTACAACTATTCACTTTTTGTTTGTTTTATATTCTGTATGAAAAATTTGTGACAAAAAAATATAAGCAATATATGCTTTGATTAACATTGTTAGTTTTTTATTTTTTATTTTTTATTTTTGGTGAAAGAAGACTACTACCAACTTTACAAAAAGGGCTAAACAACTACATTAATCTTCAAAGACAAGTTTTCTAATAGGAAAATCCAACCACCGAATATTTGAATCATTATTATATATATCGCTTTATTATAAACATGACAATAATTGTAGATAATTAGATTCTAAGAAAGTTTCCAAATATCCTCCATTAATAATAAAATTGAATTAGATAAGCTACTTTTTTTTTTTATAACAATCTATAATTACTTTTGAGTTTCCTTCAATCACTACAAGAAAAACTCTGATGGTAACTAGAAATTTCAACGACAAATCTATTGCAAAACAAGAATATATTTGCAACGAACTATAATAAAAGTCCTGAGCAAGTATTAAATCAGAATCAACTTGCAAATGCATTTGCAAATGGAAATTTGCAAATCGATTCATTTCCTCAAAAACATGGCGGGAAACCTTGGCGCTATTATTGGAGACAACATTGCAACGGATTTGACCGTTGCAAGTTTGCAACGGAACGATTTCATTGCAAACTTGCAACGGATTAGATTAAATGTACTACGCTTGTTGCAATTTCGCACGCTTTGCAACAATTTGCAATAGATTTATAAATTCCCAAGGAATTTTATCAAAGATAACTTAGAATTTTATTTATAATTCAAGGTACTATTACCATCAACATTTTATATAGAGGGGACACTACAAGAGATTCACAATTTACCGATGGAGTTTATCAACGAATTAAATTTCGTTGGTACTTATATTATGTTTAATGATGCTTTTAAGTTGACTCCTTTAGAAACTTCAGTGGGTAGGTAATTGATAGAAAACTAATATAAGTAAAAATAATTTATTTTATTTTACTATCATGATTGATTTTTATTTTAGTATCATATTAAATAATCGATAAATAATTAGTTTTTAAATATTAAAAACTAAGTATTTGTTTTTGCAGAGAAATAAAAATACATACTTATTACAATTTTTTAGGAATAACTTGTGAAGGAGTTTAGAGGTAAAGCCAAAAGGCTCTCCAGAATTTTATGAAGGAATTACACATTCTGAACTCGTCGATCCCGATCTAAGTCGAAGTCCCTTCTATATTTATATATGAATTTATTTACACAAAAGTGAAATACACACATAATACACTGCACACAAAAAGATTCAATCGAATGGGCACAACTAAAACATCACTTTTTTTTTTTTTTTTCACATATGGTAGAACACCCACATTTCCAAAGGTAAATCACAGAGGTATATTTTTTCCAAATTTTAAATTAATGAATAAGCGTTCCCCAAAGATCAAGCATTAGAAATTAAAATTTTGAACACAACATTTATACTATAGTAGTAGTAGTGGCACAAAGAACAATTTCAAAAAATAAAAACCAAACATAACCTAAGTGTTTATTGAATGATGATGATGGTTGTAAAAACTAATTTTAATAACTTAAGAAAACTCATTTATTGATTGTAGTATTCCCCAAAGTAAAAATTGAAAATTGTTATTAATAACAAATTTTGAAGATATAGAGAATACTATTTTGATTTTTGTTGAAAATTTTTGTTATATGATATATATATATATATATATATATATATATATATATATATATATATATATATATATATATATATATATATATATATAGTGAAAATTGAAAATTGTTATTAATAAAATTTTTTTGAAGATATAGAGAATACTATTTTGATGTTTTTGAAAATTTTGTTATATGATCAAAGGTGTTTTTTAAGATTTTTTTACAAACTTCATGTTTTTTTACAAAAATAAACTATTATTTTAAGAATTAATGTAAACACATAAAATAAAAATATACATTTTTGTCCATCGACTACTTCTGTGACTTCGGGTGAATTAAGTCAATAGATCAAGGGTGAGTACAATATGCTATTAGGAATTAGCGGGTTAGTATATCTTACTAAAGGTGATAATAAGTAAAATGAGTATAATATGTAATTCTATTAATAATATGTATTTTATTAAAAGTTTATTATATAAGTCAAATATATATATACAATTTAGTTTGTGTATTAAATTTAAAATATGGTTTGTTCTGAGCCTATCAAAACCACCGATCTGAGCCCAACTTAGTATATAAAGCTTGAAGAAGACTAACTTAGGACAGCACAAAATGCAAAGCTCGAGGTTGGGCCTCATTTCTCAGAGATTAGGAGCGGCAGATCCTTTGAAAACCCTAATTGAGTCTTATTAATTAAATCTACATAATTTTATACATGTCATAAAAAATATATATATAGAATATAAGAACCTTATATATATATATATATATATATATATATATATATATATATATATATATATATATATATATTATACATGTTATATTTTATTTTATTTTTAGATATTTATTCAGTTTGTATATTATGTAATAGTTGTTATGTTTTATTTTATTGAAAAAGATTAAGTAAAAATTTTCAGAATTTAAAATTATATAATCTCTATATTTAAAAAAAAGTTATATAATCTCTATATTTAAAAAAAAGTTATATAATCTCTATATTTAAAAAAAAGTTATATAATCTCTATCTATATAGTTGAAATAAATTTACAAATAAGCTTATAAAAATATTTAAAAAGATAATTATAATTATAAATTTTATATTTTCCCTCCATTTTTCACCTAAATAAATTCATTAAAAAAATCTCTCAAATTTTCAAGCGGGAAAATATAGTAAATTTTTTATAATTACTCAATTACTCTTTATATATAGAAATTAGATTACCCTGTATTTTCCTTCAACTAGCATCAAAAGGGAGGCGAATGAGGGCTAGCCGTGAGGGTTTTTCATTGTCGTCGCCATACGTTGTCAAGTCAAATCGATCAAGGTTGTTTTAAATGATCGTCGTCGATCGTGAGAGTAGGTTATTTTTGTGAAAATATTTCAATCTCTGTAATAGTTTATAATTCCCTAAGTTTAGGGTTTCTTTGTGCCTAAATCTAATTTGATTAAGTTATTACGATTAGTAGAATTCGGCCACATTGATTTCATTAGAAAGAATTAATTGATTTCATTGGTTTCCCAGGTGACTTTGCTTCATTATTTCCTACGTAGGGTTGGTTAATTTCAAATGGTTTTGGTGTATTGTTTTTTAGGTTTATTGCAAAATAGTACTTATATATCCATGGGGAATAATTATTTATAGATTTATGTATGATCGAGTTTTTCATAAGGCTAGTTCCCAAAAGTCGATCTGTAGTTTAAAAAATGGTTGCTCTTCTTTTGCTTGTTCATTTGGTTTTTATTTGTTCTCTTCTTGATTTTATAGTTTGGATGAAAGCTAGAGATTTGGATTCATGAATGGTAGGCAATGAATTTATTCATAGATGCAATTTCACAGGGACAGATGGAAAATGATAAATTTAATGACCAGTAAATTATTCTAAAAATTTGAGCTAATAAATTAATGGGTTCTTCTGTTTGATCAATTGTTTGAATAAATATTTATTTTGGTTTAGATGAATTGATATTAATCTTGTGAAATAGGTCGTTTGTATAATTATATGGGTAGTACATTACGATAATTTATATAATTATATAATAAAGAAATAGTGAAGTTTGTGCATTTGTATTTTTATTTTGAGGTTTAATTCCAATTCATTCGGATGGATTAATTCATAACTACATATTTGCATGACTTAACTAAAAGAACTCTATTTTATTAGTCAATCTTCTTAAGATTCTTGTATTAAGACATAAAGGGCAATATGATCTGGAAGGCTCTATCTTGTAGGGGTTTAAGGTGTTCTGTTTGCTCGACTACAACATGACTACTGGGAAAAAGAGACCAAAGAACTCTATTTTGTTTGCTGTGAAATGCCATTAAAACTCTGAACATTTCCATCATGAGTGCTCTTTTAATATATACGCTTCCATTTTCACAATCTTTATTCATAATAGCTCATAACTACCCACTGAAACCATCCTTTAAATTAAGGATTTGACCAGTTAGAATTAAAGTCATTTTGATTGATGTCTTAAAATTTTCAATTTAAAACTAATATTAAAGTTTAAGTACTGATCAATATGTGCTGTAGATCCTATGAATATTGACAAATCACAAATGATTAAAATGGTTGGTAATATTATTTGGTTAAAAAGAAGGTAAAAATAGTGAGCGAAGAAAAATATATCAATTAATTCGTGATGTTTAGTGATCTCCATTAATTATCTATTAAGGGCAGAAAAAAATAAAAATAATGAGGGAATCAAACATTTTATGCTACAATACAAGTTATGATTAAGAGTAAACAAGTTTCTTATTAGATAGTTCTTCAAAACCATAAAAGATTATTAGTATTATTAAATTTTTATTTGATGAATAAAAGATATAAATCTAAGTAGTTCCTATTTATATTTTATAGTTATAATCAATTAATTAATTACATAAAAAAGTATAATTAGAGAATAAGAACAAACTAAATATTTTTAAAATAACTAGTCAGCACATCAAATATAACATGCTTCACTTGCAAATAAAGTGTAAGTTGTTCATCTCAGCATAAACATGTGACCATTCTCTAAGAAAATCTAATTTTCTTAATTTTCTTAATTTTCTCTCTTTTTCTCTTTCTCTGTTAATTGCTTGGAAAAAAAAAACCATAAATAAACTCATGATGTACTATTCATTGCTTTTATATATACTGAGTATAGTCCCACGTGCAAGTCATTTTGCAAATGGTTTAATATATAAAATCCAATTTCATAAACTTGATTATAAAATTTCAATACCAAATAAACCTGAGCAAATTAGGTCGACCAATATGAAATTTCATTAAAATGCATAATAGGAATATAAGTTTGGGGAAGGACTAGTGGGAAGAGAGAAATCACTTCGGTCCTACTCATTTGTATGTTTGAATTGATTCTTAGAGTGAGAATAAGAATTCTATCGATGAGGATGGTGATATTTTAATAGGAGTGATTTTACTCATTTAGGACTTCTTACTTCCTATTTTTGGGTTGAAATTTATCTTAGCGTAGTTCAAGTTCGGCTTGATTCTGACAGGTTGATTCAAGATGTTCAGTATGAAGCGAAACACATGCCAGTCGGTAAATCTCATACGAATAACATAACCCCGGTGTTTGAATATAATTCCTGTTGATGTTGATTATTGGCAATTACCATCTAGTTTGATATTACTGAATATTGCAGTAGGACAGACACGTTTGTCATTTATTATTGAAACATAACATGTCTGCATAATTAATCTCCATTTCTTTACTTTTATATAGAGGAAACTAATTATTTCCAAAAGAAATCTATTAATAATAAGAATTTTAGCGACCTTTTGTATTTTTATGAACATCTTTGTCGTACTTTGAACATGTTGCAGGTAGCTAGATTGAGTGGTCCCTAGATTGCCAATTATTGCTAAGGCTGCTGATAGGCAAGTACTTTTAACACCAATTTGGTTTTTAAATACACTGTTTCCAGCTTTGATTTTTGTGTACTAGGAATGCTAATTTTTGGTGGTTGGCATTCTGTGTCTCAGTCTTTAAGGCTATGTTTGGAACCCGGAACTCGAAAAATGTGAGGAAAAACGCGAGAAATTTGTAAGAGGATGTATCTTAAGTCTCGATCGGTTGATGTAACTCAAATCTATCTAGATGAGGTTAGGGGAGTCAAGAACAAACGGGTATATGGCCTTGGATCGATGAGATCTGTATGCCTACGATCTCAGACATCATCTAGTTCTATCAATATGCCTTCAACTAGTCAACCAGTTCAAGAATCTCAGACACAGGCACAAGAGGATAGTCAAATTCAGGCTTTGGAAAAGGAGATGAGTGTGATGCGCGTGGGCAAATGTTCTGACGAAAGGGAGCATTCTGATTTGTCGTGAAGGAGTCTCACTCTGACTTTTTCATGCCTGATTTCAAAGCTTATTAGGGATCACCGCGCCTATTCACCCAATCATTTGCTCTAGAGTCGGATGCAGCCTGTTGAAGGATCCTTTGATTGTTAGACATTTTAATTATTAAGCGTATGCAGGGAACTATAAACTTAAATTGTGGTTGGATATGGTACATGAAACTATAAACTATTAGTATCAAATTTTTGTGTTGCATTTTTATTATGGTACGGGGAAATTTTTGAAATTGATCTGAGAAATTTTGGAAATTTACAAATTTAACAAAAATTAATGAAAATTTAAAAATAATGTAGCAGTTTTGCAGTGAATGATAATTGCAACTAAATAGGTTTAGAAAGAAAATATTTATTGCAATCTTTGTTCTTAATTTACTGTAGTTGCAAATAAATTACAACAACATATTTTGCAACGGCTCCCATAGTGAGTTTGCAAATACGTTGCAAGTTACGCAGGTTGCAACAAAAATTGTAGTCTTGTAATGAAGCAGTTCTTGTCTGATGCAAATTTGCTGCTTGAATTGCAGCATAACTTTGCTTTCTTATGCATTGTCTTTCGATTTTTGGGATTTAGCAACTGAATTAGCAACGGATGCTGAAATCGGTTGCAATGTCTCTTCTTGGAATAGTGCATTTACCATCCAGTTCAGTCATTCTGGCAAGATGCCAAAAGTGTGCAAAAAATTGCAGCAAGGTTTTACCTTGAAGCGTGCATTGCAAATCTGTTGCTAAAATAGATTTGCAACGGATTTTTATGGGTTTGCAACGGATTTGCAACAGAAAAATCCGTTGCAAAAATGTGATTTTCTTGTAGTTAATCTCCAAGTTTAAAAACCCATTATATATAATAGCTACAACACCATCTCTCAAAGTCATACATTATGTAATTATAATCAAATCATTGCCTAACAAATTAAGTTTTTGTACAATGTTGGTCCAACAAGCGGTGCACAATGGTTTATACAAAATTAGATTTTTATCTCTCTGAATCCTTTAGTAGTCACAAAACAAAGGGAGTCCAACTTATTTTAAGGCATGGACTTTGCTTCTAAGCTTAGTTTTAGTTTGGTTTTGCCTCCATTATAAAGAAAAATGCATGTATTATTATTCCAAAACATGATTAAAACACATGCATACAATGTGCCCTTGTTCTTAGAGGGTTATTTAATCTAAATTACATTACATTAAAAATGTAATTACCTATTGTAAGAGTATTATTTTATAATCATATGATGGTCAGAAATATCCATGTTTCAATGTTAATTATTTTCTTTCCTTCAACATCAATTAGTTTTCCACGGTCTGATCTCATTCAAGGCCGCAGTCGGCTAGATATAGCCCACCCATCTTCCTCAATTATTAGAGCATCTCCAACCCACTCTCTATTTCTTCTCTTTTAGCCACTTTAGCTAGCCAAACACAAAAAATTCTCTCCAACCCACTCTTTATTCTACTCTCTATTTCCCAGTTTACCCAAATGGCTCACCAAATGTGGAGAGCCATTTGAGCTTTCTAAATTCTCTCTCCACCTTTTTTTTCTCTCTATCTCTCTCTATATATATGTTTGACTTTTTTTAAATTATTGGAAGTTAGGTGTAAAATAGAGACTGTGGTTGGAGTGTATTTTAAAAAGTTGCTAGTTAAAGTAGTGAATTTAATATTTAAATATATTTTGAGTAGCTATTTTGTTAAGTGTGGTTGGAGATGCTCTTAAGTATTAACCATAATAAGTCAACCTAACTGACCCATAGGAATATATACACCATGCAGTGTAATGCATTAGGGTAGGAGTTACTTAGTGGTTCTTGGTCGATGGAGCTATCAATTTAGGCGATTCGATCGGATGGGTCTAATTTATATCATTTGTCATTTTACTAGCCTAACTCAGCCCTAATTCAGGTTAGTTGAGAGTTTACCTCAACAGTGGATTCAAATTGTCGACTTTTAAGCCTGAAATTTAGATCATCAATTCGGGTGATCCGATTGGACTAAGGGCAAAACTGGACCATACCTAATTTATTTCTAGCTGCCATTTTGCTTGCTCAACCCAGCCTAACCCTAATTTCGGGTTGGCCTAGCTAACCCAACGAGCCGGACTCAAATTACTAGCTTTAGGTTCGAGTCCTCTCATGACCATTGGAGGTTTACCTAGTCGTTAAATTCAAAGCCCATGAGATTAGTCGAAATACGCGTAAAATGGCCTAAATATCCACGCTTATCAAAGAAAAAAAATAAGACATACAAATATATATATATATATATATATATATATATATATATATATATATATATATATAATACCATACAAAGTAATGAAAAATGAAACACTAGAGTATTTTAGCTTGTCCAGTATCATAATTCAATGTATGATGTATGTCAGAAGTAAAGATAAATATTTAACAAATTGACCCACTTTGAAGAATCAAAATCTGATACTGTGTTAATTTATGAATTGACAGCAATGGTATAAATCAAGTTGTTGTTACTTGAAGGACGATTTGAGTGGGCAAAACTGAATACTCATATTTAACCAATTAATTTTGATTTATGACATCTATAGTTCATTTACTACCCAAAAACTTTCAGATTTCAAAGTTCTTTAAGATGTCTGTAGTTATCTAAGACTTGGGGAGCTCTCTGATATTTCTACCACAAAGATATTTTTCTTTATTAAGGAGAGTTTATTCAGAGAATTTCATACATAAATTATAATTTACTCTTGAGGAAATAATAGCTACATCAGAGAACTCCAAGAAAATGGGACTCAAGCCAAACTAGGGTGTCTAAAGATCAATTTGTTGCATGAATATTCAGAAAGACCCAAATGAAAGTAATCTACCTTCACGGATTTATGTCAGCTTAAGTAAGCACAGGAAGTGATTAATGCAAGCCACTGTTTGGTTATAAGGGGAAAACAAAGAAAATTTAAAGAATGCAACACCCCCTCTTTCTCTAATGCTTCAAAGTTTAGAACAGCAAGATTAAGAAATAACAATCCATGAACTTAAAGCATTGAAATTAAAAAATCAAAGCAGAGTTTGGAAAACTCAAATTCCAACATCAAATTTACTTCAATTTTCCTCGAAACTTCCCTAACAAAACCAGATTCTACTCAAAACCCAAGTTACGTTTCACCATAAATGAAAAGAAAAGTGAATTACAGAGCTTCTAATAACTTCATCCCCTTGGTAGAAGTTGAACAGAGGATGTAACATCCCCTTGGTAGAAGTTGAGCAGAGGATGTAACATCCTACATCTTATATAAGTATGGGCAACGCTGAGCCCATTAGAAATGGGCAGTAGGTACTTACAGAATGTTATTATTACTTCCTTATTATTATTTTTTTTCTCCATTGGAGTTGTATCTTATTTTTAATAAAAATATTTCTAACACACAATTCTAATCATACCACAAAATATAGCTATTTCTGCTTCTGGTTCTTCTGCAGAGAAAACTTCAAGCAAGAACTACTTGGGAAGTATCATAAGCACACCTCATATTTTAATTGATCGGTCAAATTGATATTGAATCTTGATGTTGTGTAAAGAAGCCTACTTGTGAAGGAAAAATCCTTTGTTTCAACTGATATGCGGCGCCCCGGAATGACTGTCTGAAAATCGGTGAGGAGCATCTCAAAGGCCTTGAATATCATATCTGGGTTCATCCTATCAAGCTTGATCGTCGGTGCTTGGACTGAAATTTGGCCTTCAAGCATACTGACTACAGAGGACATGCAAGGCCTGAGAGTGGGAGATTGATTGGTTCATAAGAGGGCCAAGTTCAGCATGTTCATTACATTTTATTTCCTTGTCACTATACAATAGTTTAATTTTTTTTCATTCATTTTTCTATTTTCTTAGGTAATTTTTGGCCCTTGAAAACTTTAAGAAAATATGTAAAGGCTAAATGTTAAAAAAAATAAAAAATAAATGTTAAATGAATAATTTTTGTTTGTTTTTCAAACTCGTATGCACGTAGGAGTACCTAGTTCGTTTGATCTCCGGGGTGTCGACTGATATGGCTTTGCAAAGCGAGGGGTCGAAGCGGTGTCTTAGACCGCCTCTCCGATGATTAAGTCATCAAAAAAGATGGAGAAGATGAAGAAGAAAGTTTGTGCAGTTAGAATTGCCTACCTTTTCCTCGTAGGGAGTTTATGTTTTACACTTGAATTTCTCCTTGATCCTTGGAAGGATAATCTTGTTGATTTTGGCGATAAAATCTCTCTTTCCTTATTAAAGACCAATTCTCCTTGATTTTTGGAGAAATAATATCGCGAAATTAGTGATAAAATTTGCCTTTCCTTATCAAAGACCAATTCTTCCTTATTAAGGATTAAGGTTTTGAGACGTACTAGATTAGGATATTGAGAGATCCGTAGATAAATATCCCTGTATTCAGTAGAGCGACCGATTAGGGAACTCAGGACTTCAAACAGGATGTAGGACTTTCCCGTTTGACTAGCTCCCATAGGGTTTTGATGTGACATGCTATTTTGGGCCATAGTGGGGTTTGGATCAGGCAGTGGGCCCGTGCAGGTGTTGGGCCTATTGCGCAATGGGTCTTGGGCCTAAGAGGCATGGTACTTACAATGCCTCCATTTTTTCCCGGCTGGAATATCATGTTTTTCTGGGCGAGGAAAAATACTTGTGTTCGTTCGGGGTCCGATACGCATATTACCGGGAGGAAAATCTTGTGTTTCAATGATACTTATTTAATGCCAGCACGGAATCACCCTATATATATGGTGGAGAATCAGTGAGATCTATGAAACTTCCAACGGATTCCTCTTTGTTAGCTTATCTCTCTATACCGATCTCTTTTCTAGGGCAGTGAAGCTAGAATAATGGTGGGTGGAGACTTTCGAGAAACCTGCGCAGCTGTTGCGCCTATGGATATCGTTTGTGGGATGTGTGTCATGCAACGTGGTCTATCCGTTCGGGGAGGGATGATTAGCTACGCCGTGTTCCCCCCTTTAGAGTTCTTGGATTTAAGGTGGTGCCCCCAGATTACAGGCGCCTTCTAGAGTTGAGCGGAGTTGTGGTGTAAAGGCGAGAGGATGGGAGAAGTGGCCCGGGATAATCACCAGTTTTTCTTTTCTTTGATTTCCCCTTTTCCTCTTCACTCTTCTTTTTGCTACTGTCTGTATGCAGGGTTGCAATAGCCGAGGTGTAAGGCTAGGAGGATGGGAGATTTCAAGCGGGATAATGCAAAATTTTCTGTTTCCTTGATCTTCCCTTCTTCTTCCTCTTCCTCTTCTTCTTTTCACCTCTTTTTTTTCTTCTTCATTTTTCATCTCTTCCTTTTATGATCCTTTTTTTTTTGTAATCAACCTAGTACGTTTACTTGGATGTTCTTGTAATGGATCCACCAAGGTTGCTTGGATGTGTAATACTTAGTTTTATGTAATATTAATAGCATTTTGGTATATTTTAATAAGATTGGGCTTTTGGGCATACTGATGCATTGAGTTTTCTATTTCCCATTCTTTCTTCGTATCCCGACTAAAGCAGCTAATTATCTTAAGTTGGCTCCTGAGAAGCCTCTATTGATTTTCTGAGATGAGTTTTTATATTCCCCATATAGGTCGATTGTTGGGCTCTACTTGGTTAACAAGCCCGAGCCATTTTGGTAGACAAGCCCAAGGGCCCACCAGCCAGACAGATCTAGGCCCATAGGGCTCATTTGTTTTTTTGGTGCCCTAGAAGATGAAGTGTTTTGTGAATACCAAGCGCGTTGGGGGAAGGGAATGCTTTGTAACACCCGAAATATACTAGCCGGTTTTCGGACATGTTTGGGTATATCAAAGTAAAAGTATATTTATCAGGAATAAAATAAAGATAAAAAATAAAATAAGAAAAACTTTTGGAATTAATACAACAGGTTAAGGGTAATTTAATAAATTACTAATTCATGACAAAGAGTCATAATATAATAAGTTACATGCCAAAGTAGGATTTTGATAAATTAATTGAGAATAAAAAATAGAAATATGAAGCAGAGTAATAAAGAAAGATATTAGAATAAAATAAGAGGAAGAAAATTGTGGAAGAGGCAGTGGCTTGAAGGAAGGGAGGAAGTTTTCCTCCTTGGAAAGTGAAATAAAAGGGGAGTAGATGAATAAAGATAAGACCAAATAAATATCTCATTTGGTCTTGGGAGAAAGAAACAAAAAGCATTTAAGGAAAGAAGAAGAGAGAAAAGAAAAGAAAGAAAGCTGAAGAGAAAAGAAAGAAAGAAAGAAAGGAAAAAGAAAAGAAGATCACGGCCTATGAACTATAGATTTTGTATAGAAAAGTATGGAAATATGGTTTGGTATGGAACTACTAAATTTAGTAAATTGAGTATAGTGTAAGGAACTAGGAATATTTATATAGAAAACTATGGGTGTATGGAAAAGTATCGATGTTTGTATAATAGTACTAAGGTTTGTATAGTTTTGGTCAAGTTGAATACATGGTTTGGGAACCCTCACATCTCTGGAGTGTATGGTTTGGGTTGGAAACTCCCAACCTCATCTCTTGTTAGGAGTTGAGTTGAGAAGAGCTGGGCTCTATAGATGTGTTTGGGAAAGAGTGCAGTTGCAAATTAAACGAAAATTCCCTATTTTGATCATATCACGATAGCCCGGACCTTAGAAACGGGTTTTGGGTCGAAATAAAGGAAATTTGGCGATGAAGTCCTTACGGTAAATTGTAGCCACATAAATGAACTGGTGTTAGGCTTTTGAATTTCTCAATTCGGACCATGTAGGCTAAGTTATGGTCTTTGCTGAACGGTCGTCGGGAGGAGTCGGCCGGACCTCATGCGAGAGGTCGGCGGGACCTCATGCGGCGAGGAGGTCGGTAGACCTCTCATGCAATAGGAATCGCGGGACACTCATGCGGTCGGCGAATTACTCATGGGGCGCGGACACTCATGCAGCAGATGTCCCGCGAGAGGTGGCGGACCACCTCATGCGTGGTCGGACCTCATGCGGCAGGTTGCGGGCGTCGTCCTGTGGAGGCTCGGCTCGTCCGATTCGGGTAAGCCGTCGGGTTGACCCCCGTATGACCTCGACTTTGGAAGGTCATAACTTCTTCGTCCAAACTCCGTTTCGGGTGTTCTTTGACTCTATGGAAAGCCCATTGAGTCAAGAATACATTGATATGCCTGAGGAGGATATTAGGTGTCAGACCAAGGTGTTAGACCGAATATAGGTCAGGAGTCAGCTCGTCGGTTCGAGTTTGACTGTGCGACACTGACGGAAGGTCATAACTCATCGTTCGAACTTTCGTTTGGGTGTTCTTGGACTATGGAAGCCCATTAGTCAAGAATGGTGATATTACTGAGGAGGATATTGGGTGTCAGACCGAGGTGTTAGACCGAGCTCACCGAGGTGGTCAGCTCGTCGATTCGGGATTTGACTATATTTGACCTCGACTTGAGGAAGGTCATAACTCCCTCGTCCGAACTCGGTTTGGGTGTTCTTGGACTCTATGGAAAGCCATTGAGTCAGAGGAATGCATTCCTTATGCCTGAGGAGGATATTGAGTGTTAGACCGGTGTTAGACCGGAAGCTCACGGTCGAGGTCAGCTCGTCAGTTCATGATTTGACTAAATTATGACCTCCCGACCGGAAGGTCATGTCTCCTTCTTCGAACTATGATTCGGGTGTTCTTGGACTCTATGGAAGCCCATTGGTCAAAGAATCCCATTGATATGACTGAGGGAGGATGTGGGTGTTAGACGAGGTGTTAGACCGAGCTCACCGTGGTCAGGTCAGCTCGTCCAATTCGAGGATTGACTCGTATGACCTCCAGCTTCGGAAGGTCATAACTCCTTGAGTCGAACTCCGTTGGGTGTTCTTGGACTCTATGGAAAGCCCATTGAGACAAGAATACATTCATATGCCTGAGGAGGATATTAGGTGTCGGACGGAGTGTTCAGATGAAACTCAGCGAGGGTCGAATTCAGTCATTTCGTCCGATTCGGGGATTTGACTACGTATGACCTTCAATTTCGGAAGGTCATATCTCCTTCGTCGAGCTCGATTAAGGGTGTTCTTAGACTCTATAAATAACGTTGATCAAGAATCCGTGATAATGCCTCGGAGGATGTGGGTGTCAGGGGCGGGTGTTGGGCGAGCTCACGGGTGGTCGGTCGGCTCGTCCGATTCGAGTTTGACTTCGATATGACCTCCAACTTTGGAAGGTCATATCTCCGCCGTCCAGAACTCGATTAGGTGTTATTGGACTCTATGGAAAGCCATTGAATCAGAATCTAGTGGCCTTTTAAGGAGGATATTGGGTGTCGGACCGAGGGTGTTAGGCGAGAGCTCCCATAGGAGGTCAGGTCCCGGCTCGTCCAGGTTCGAGGTTATTCACGTACATGACCCTCCAACTTCGGAAGGTTATATCTCTTTCGATCGAACTCCGATTTGGGTGTTCTTGGACTCTATGGAAAGCCATTGAGTCAAGAATGCATTGATATGCCCTGAGGAGGATATTAGGTGTTAGACCAGGTGTTAGACCGAGCTCCTGGGAGGTCAGGTCAGCTCATCGATTGAGGATTTGACTACGTGTGACCTCAGTTTTGGGAAGATCATATCTCTGTCCATTCCCGATTTGGATGTTCTTAGACTCTGTAAACCCATTGGTCAGAATCCGTGATATTCCTGAGGAGGATATGAGGGTGTTAGAATGAGCTGCGTGGTCGGGTCGGCTCGTCGATTCGAGGTTGAGCCTAAATGACCTCCCGACTTCGGAAGGTCATATCCTTAAATCCGAACTCGATTTGGGTGTTCTTGGACTCTATGGAAAGTCCATTGAGTCAAGAATACATTCATATGCGATTAGGATGTGGAGTGTCAGACCGAGGTGTTAGACCGAGCTCATTGAGGTCAGGTCAGCTCGTCAGTTGGACGACTCACGTGTGACCTCGACTTGGAAGGTCATAGCTCCGCCCGTTCGAACTCCGTTTGGGTGTTCATGGACTCTATGGAAAGCCCATTGGTCAGAATCCGTCATATGCCTGAGAAGGATTGAGTGTTAGGCCAGGGTGTTAGACAAACTACCGAGGTCAGGTCAGCTTGTCCGGTTAAGTTGACTCACGTGTGACACCAACTTCGGAAGGTCATAACTCCTTCGTCCGAACTCCGTTTCGGGTGTTCTTGGACTCTATAGAAAGCCCATTGAGTCAAGAATAAAGCCATACATGGTATGATAAAAGTGGAACTCATATAGGTCCATAAATAAGGAAAAATAGTAAGTAGATATGATATTCATAGTATATCATGCATAATATAAGATAGATACAAGTATAAGATAGATAAAAGTACAAGTACGTGTATAAGTACCTCCGTATTAGTATAGGATTACGTAACTCCCTACGCGGGAGATGGGGCAGTGCGATAAAAATACAGTAAAAAAACATACAAGAGTATAAGAAATGTATTAGTATATGTCATAAAAGATATGATAATCTAATAAAGTATAGAAATATAAGTTAACAAGATATAAGAGTTGCGAGGAGTGATACATGCACCACGAATGATAGCTTATGTATGAATATAAGAATAGAGTAAATGCATGCATGATGATAGGTTATATGCAAATGTTATATGATGATAATATATAGAGGATAGATATATGATGATGGGAGCTTGATGTAGATACGAGAGTGAAGAGATGGAATATGAATAGCTAAAACATGAACGAAATGCGATATGGAATAGACATATATGAAATGATATACATGTATTGTAAAGAAAGAAATAAGATAATGGTGATATGAAGCTACAAATATGGCAATTAGAGATTAAAAGTAAATCATAGTAATATGGCATATGATTAGGATATGATAATTATTCGGGAATATGAGAAATATGCGAACATAAAATACACATTGATTATGCCTTAGAACACAGTTTGGAAAGGATAGATTGGCATACCTGTTAGGAAAAACAAGTCTGCGGCATCTGAGTTGTGATATCGAGGCCACAGTTTGGTCGATGGCATAGATCCCTTTTGGATCACGGTGCCGCTTGGTCACCCTGGCGCCTTCGGGCCCTCATGGACCAACATTTCATCCCCAGTGAAGTAAAGTTATCGGGCCCCTCATGGACCATTTGTTTGTGTGATGAGTATAACAATTGCCTTCGGGCCCTCATGATTTCTTATCCACTTCTAAGGTTTATGCGAGACATGAAACATAAAACAAATGAAATGTGGAGAATATATGACACGATATAGGAAACATATAGCACTATACGATGATAGTATGACACAGAGTATCACAGTCTGAAGCAGAGTGTCAATGACACGAAAAGTATATCGAACAGAGTACGGTACATGAAGAGAGAAGAGTAATATAGAAAAGTATAGCGAAAGCAGTATATGAGGAGTAGTACATGATGACGTTACATGATAACGGTATATGCAAATAGAACATAACAAATGGTATAGTATATAATCATGAAAGTCATATATGTATAAGAAATATAACATACACAAAATAGGATATATAATATGAACCATTAGAAAGATAATAGAATCAAATAATAAGTACTAGAATAGAAATATATGATAGACATACCTAAATGAATAGATGGAACAGGAATATGAACACATGCTTTAGAAATGCATAAGTGCTAAGAAGCGATAGAGATAAGTAAGGCGACAAAAGCACGGAATACGGTAAAAGTATAGATAGGAGATATGTCGAAGACAGGAGCAGTGACATCTGATAGGAATGTAAAGATGATAAATAATAAAAGTTATATGAATTTGTATAGATATATGAAATGCATATGTATAAACTGTGAATGATGCCATTGGTGGTTGTCAATGCTTATGTTCCCACTAGGCGTAAAGCAGCAGTGTTCAATAAAGTGTAGGTACGAAGCAAAAAAAGACAAGGATAGAGGAGCGGGGGCGTCCTCTTTGTCGTGAAGCGGCCATTTCGGAGATAGGTGCTCACCGCCTTTGCTTAGCGATCTACGATGTTTTGTATTAGAAAATTACATGTATAAGTAAATGGGACTCGATATATGTATATAGATGTTGAGGACACATTTCCGGTGGTAGTTCTTTTATATGTAGAAAATGATTTTTGTTATTCTGAAAAATTGTTTGTATAACCCCGCAGTCTGAGTTCGGCTTTGAGAAAGAACAGGTCAATGAGTCCCAGTATATAGTCTCGCGCCCGGACTCGGTTCGGATCCGCCATTCGGGTCGGATCGGGAATGGGGGCGTGACAGGTACGCCTCCTGATATTGTGGTTGGTCCATCAGCGCATTTAATGCACCTGTACATGCCTTACCCTATAGAAGAGTAGGGGTCCGGAAGTCAGCTTCTTTGCTTATGTTCAAAAATATTTTCTTGTAAGTTTTCTGTATTTCTACAGCACTTCTGAAGTTTTTGGGCAAAGAAGCTGTTTGGAGAATCGTTTTTTATCTCTTGGTGGGTTTTTCATCTGCTTTGCTTTCGATTTTGTTTGTGTGGGTTGTCTGGTTGTTGGCTGCTTTGCTTTATTAACACGTGTTCTTCAGTCGCCGCTGGGTTTTCGGGGACGGAACTGCACGTGGGGTTTAAATAGGCTTTGTAGAACTTCGGGGTTTTCTGTCTTGCTATTGCTTTGGTAGGGTATTGTATAGTTGATCTCCCCCTCTTTCTCTTTTATCGTTTGCTTCAGTATGGCGAGAGGTCAAGAGGAGACTTCCACTAGTCAGGTTGGGCACAGGAGAGGGCCCAACCGAGAGCTGCCTTCTGCAAGCAGCCTTGTCTCTTCCATGTCCATGGAGGAGTTGAGGTCTTTCTGCCAGATTCCTGACAACATTAGTCTAGAATTATCAAACAGTCCGACTGCCTCAACTGTAGAAGAAGCGGACAATGTCGTCTACTCTACGGGGCGGGTTAAGCATTTGGACTTCGCTTCCCGGATTACGTCATTGGTGAGCCGGTTTCTCACAGTATCTCACTGGGCACCTCTACGCTTTTTCCATACGAGCCTTATTTGGATTTTGATGGGTTGCAGTGTGCTCAACCTTCTTTACCATCTGGACATCAAGCTGGTAGATATTTGTTTTGTTTATCTGTTGAAGGTAGGGATCAGGGGCAGGTGTGTCCTTGACCCGAGTTGGTCATGGGCTCCACTGATTCCCCAAGATTGAAGCTGAGGGTTGTCTTGGTCGGGGGGGCCCTTGGCGTAAGAGGCGTCGGGCTCTCGGGCTTCCCTTTGATGTGAATCAGTCTCTGTTGTTTCCAAGTTTGTTTTAGCTAGGTTGCAATTCATGTTTTGTTAGGTGGATTATGTACTGATGTACCTCTGTTTTCTTGATGTCATTCGAATGAAGTGCAACGAGGCCGTGATAAAGCGGATTAGAAAGGCTGGCACAGAACATAAGGCGACTACTTGAGATAACGGAGGCAGAGTGCAACCATGAGCTTCTGCTAACGGTGAAGAATTTACGGGAGTTGGGCGGTAGCCCTTTCCCTTACATCATCCCCATCGTTCCCCTCTCGTTGCCCGTTGAGGTCATTGAGGGGGAGCATTTCATTATTGTCGATTTCCTTAAGTTGGTCCCAGGTAGCTCTTTTCAGGCGATTTCTGCTCATAAGGGCCAGACGAAGGTAGCTGAAAGGATCTTAGTGAGGCATGCCCGTGTTACCTAGCCTTAGAGTCCACGACCTACCCCCCGACGGGCAAAGAAGAAGGAAACGAGTGCGCGACAAGCTAAAACAGTCAACGTCGGGTTAGAAGGTTCTGTAGATTGGGCAGGAGTAATCGACAGTGAGCCCGCCGAGGAGGAAGAAATGTTTGGCATTGCCGTCGGGTTTACTGCACGAATGCGTAAGCGGTTTGAGACCCTAGAGGGTGAGGCCCCCTCTAGTTCTGGAGAGAAGCGTCCTATGCAGTCTCCTTCAGATGAGGAGGCTCAGAAGGACTGGGCCATAGTCTCCGTGGAATCCCCAGACTTAGCTTCCATTGACCAGCCGACCATGGGAGGGAGTATTAGAAGCTAATACTCCTCTAGAGGAGGGGGTTCCAGGTTGGAATGGGTGCCCCATTAGGGGTGGTGCTCCGGCTCGACACCTTTAGTCTATCGGCATCGGACCCGAACGAGAAATGGCTGCACTGGCCAGTTCTTTGGTAGCCTTACGTTACGCACGGGATAGGGTCCATCCCTTGACGAATGTGGTGGCTCGGGATCTCGAGGACGTGTTGAAAATTGTCTACCATTGGAGTCCTCAGCGAGAATCCGATTACGCCATGACCATACATCCGATCTCTGCCACGGTTACTGTGTGACCTGCTTAGAAGCGGTGTTCGTTCACTTCTTGTTTATATGGATAAGGAGGACTTCCAACCTGTGGCCGATGATGGGGTGCTCATCTACAACCACAACTTCCATTGGTCGGCTAAACTAGTAAGTGCTGATTTTTAGCATGTGACTACCAGTTTTGTGTAGTAATTCTCTTCTAACTCCTTTTTTTTTGGTATGGCGTAATTCGGAATATGGCCCACCAACCTGCAAAGAGTTCAGTCCAGCTAAATGATGTCGAGAAACTACGGCTTTATGCCCAGTCGGCCACTTCGCATCATTAGACCTTGAGCGGCTTCTGCAGCGAGCAAAGTCTTCGTCGAACTTTGGGAGAGAGGCCCGAAGATGGTGAGGCAAAGACGGTAGTGAAAAAAGAGATGAGGCGAGCAAGAAGCCCGGCGGCTTACTTAATGGCTACGCGTACAGGAGATGCGAAGCCAGATGAAGTTTATCTTACAAAGCCACACAAATTCTTTGCTTGGCAACTGTGGAGGAAGGAGACGCGGTCAGAGGTGAGATCGCCCTCTTGGGGCCAGAGCTTGCCCTCGTAGAGATTTGGGATTCACCGTAGAATTTGCGAGCAGGCTCAAGGCGTCCAAAGGTGAGGTGGCTTCCCTTTACGCCCGAGGAGACAAGGATAGGGAAGGCCTGGTGAAAGACTACCAGGGGTCTCTGGAGCTCATTTTTGCTTATGGATATGGGTGTTGCGTGTTCAAGAACAATATCTGCAGGGACCGACCAGAGATCCTAGATGGCATGCAAGACTCTGCCAACCTACTTCCTCGAGTACATCAGCCCAAGGTGCCCCCCAGGCCCCAAGCGTCGTCAAGATGAGCGCAGTAGATCACGACGGGGAGTTGAAGGGTCGGAGGAGGAATTATTCTTTGCTAAGGAATAGGGCTTTCTTTCACATGTTAGCATCGTCTATTTTGGGAAATTTTGCAAATGGCGCCGTTTGGTCTTTAACACATTTATACTTTATTTGTAATCTTTGGCGACACTTAGCGTATTTCAATGAGATTTGAAAATGTCAACAAGGCATGAGCCATGTTTGTAAAACAAATTCTAGCAGGACAACAACCATGTCTGGAGGAAGCTAGCCGAACAACAATCGTGTCTAGACTTTTGGATGCCAGCCGAACAACAATCGTATCTGGGCTCGTTAGATGCCAGCCGATCAACAACCATATCTGGACTTTTTTAGATGCCAGCCGAACAACAACCGTGTCTAGACTTTTAGATGCAGTGGACAACAACCGTATCTGGACTCTTTAGATGCCAGCTAGATAACAACCGTATCTTGACTTTTTTAGAATGAAGTAATCGTAGGTCTTAAGAGGAAATGTGTAAGGGATAATCTTTTATTGATAATAATTTCCTCGAGGAATACACTACTAATAATACTTCTTAAGGTGCATGGCATTCCACATTCTGGGAACAACAGTCCCATCTGGCCTACTTAGCGCGTAAGAGCTATTTGCCCTTACTCGAACCATCGTGTATGGTCCTTCCCAATTAGGTTGGAACTTCCCGTCTGCTGGGTTAGCCTTGTTTTCAAAAACCCTTCTTAAGACTAATTCCCCAGCTTTGAATGTACCCAGCTTTACACACAGGTTATGCGAAGCATGACCTCTTGGTATGATGCTATCGTACAGCTCGATTCGTCTGATGATATCAGTCTTTGATTATGGCTTTAGTGTTTACTTCCTTAGGAATTTTTGTTCGAATGGTGGGCATTCCGATTTCTGTGGGGATGACAGCCTCCATCTCGTATGTGAGGGCGAACGGTGATTCTCCTGTCAGCTTCCTGCGGGTTATCCTGTAGGCCCATAACACTCCTGGTAGCTCTTTTACCCATTTTCCTTTGGCTGAATGCAGACGTTTTTTCAAAGCTGACATGAGTATTTTGTTAGACGCCTCTGCCTGACTGTTTCTTTGTGGGTACTGCAGGGTGGAGTATAGGTTTTGATTTTTAGTTCGCTGCAAAAGTTCCTATACACCCGGCTATCGAATTGCGGCCCATTGTCTGTTACAATTGATTGGGGTGTCCTGAACCTGCATACAATATTTTTCCATATAAACTAAACGACTTCCTTTTCTTTGATGGATGCAAAGGCTTCGGCCTCTATCCATTTGCTGAAGTAGTTGATGGCAACTAGCAATAACTTTTACGAGCTAGAGGCGATAGGCAATGTGACTATGTCAATACCCCAGACGGGCCGAGGAGAAGCATTACGATTGTTAAATCTTGAGTCGGGAGTTTCAAGATGGGGGCCTGTCGTTGGTCACGCCCATAACATGGCGCGATGTCACCCGCGAGTGAAGCCCGATAGTAGCCTTAGGTATGAAGTTGTTTGACCTTAGCGTTCTGCTTGCGCTAGATGATTCGCATATCGTCACATCGTGATGTTTTGTCGGTATGTCTTGTCCCCTTTGTTGTTGAATGAGGCATTTAGTCAGGGACCATTCTCCTGACGAGTTGATAAGGAGAATCGAATTACTGGACTTGGATCTTATGGGCTTACACTGCATTTGTCTAACGGTTCCCAGAAGTTAAATAATTAGATTCTTCAGGTCATCGAATGACTGTCTTATCTATTTCCTTCCTGGGTTGTTATTGATCAAAACTGACTTTGGTTGGCCTTGATACACGAGAAGAACCTTCATTTCTTTATTGGTAAAGAGCGCAGCTACGATATGAATCTTCCGCTTTTCATTAGAGCTTCTTTCGGTTGTTCCAGCGGCTAAGCCACAAAACTTCGACCTTAGGTTGATTAGACTCTCTCTTTGTCATCTGCTGAAGTCTCTTGTTTCTCCTTCTTTCCATTTACACCTTACCACCGGTGAGGTGGCTTCTTATGATGATTTTTAAAGACCTTTGAGATTGGGAGATCGGAGTTTCCTATTTATTATGTCAAACTGCATGCTGAGCACGTTGTTAGAAGCGAGAAAATTAAAAATATAGAGCACTCTGTGACTTCTCGGATTAGGGCTTTAGGATTTGCGACCCTAGGGCGCTCCGTCTATCGTGATCGCCATCCTTTCGATCGCGGTAGAGCCATCTGGTACCATTTCTTGTTGAGGAATTTTTTTCGAGAAGTCTGCCAACACCTATCCCTTTAACGCCAGGCGGGGTTTAAATTGAATGCCAAACTCACTTAGCTCGATTGCCCATCGAGCCCATTAATAATTGGTGGGCTTGTGTATAGTGCTTCTCGGAGAGGTTGATGAATCTTGTAATAAGGTCTTTAAAGTAGTGGCCAGTTTTTAAGCGTGTCCCGAGGGCTTTTTAGTCTTTGTTAAGACAGGTATGTCGGTTTTGCCTCGGATAAAGACTTGCTTATAAAGAATATGGGCTTCTGTCGCAGTGCTCATCTTCTTTGAATAAAGCTGCACTTATCGAGATATCAAAAACAGCTATGTAAAGGTAGAGCAATTCAAGCGCTCTCGGGCTGCTTGAGTGGCGATTCGGTGAGATCTGCGATTGCTGGCAAGGGCTAGTCGCATTCTTTGTCGACCCGATCTGCTTGGCCCCTTTTAGAGTGGTAAAAAAACAACTTCAACCGGTCTGTAAAACAAAAGATGAATGGCGGAGACGCGATCGTGAGGCAATTCTTCATCTTTTATGGTGGTAGGAGTCTAAGATTCCATAATGGCTGGTTGAATAGGATTGGCTCCGTCTTTGTGTGTCACCATGAAGCTGGGATTTGCCAGGCAGGCTTGACGCTGGGATTGAGGTTTCAGCACACCTTTAAGTCTTTGGCCATTCGAAAGTTTCTTACGGTGGCCGTATGATCGGGCGTTCTTTGGACAGCCAGTATATCGTCCCGATATGGGCTTCGCCGTCTGCGATCAGCGGTAGAAATATCTTGGTCACCCGGAGTCTGCGATAGAGTAAGCCCGGCGTTCTTCAAACCAAAGGGCATCACGTTATAGCAGTATAGCCCGTGTTGCGTAATGAAGGCCGTTTTCTCTACATCAGACGAATGCATTGGAATATGGTGTTATGAAGGTGTCCGAGAGAGGCCAAGCGGCATCCATGCGAACAAGGCATCGATGATCGATCTGTCGTGGTAGGGAAGCTATCTTTTGGGCGAAGCTTTGTTGAGGTCAGGTGTGAATCCGCGCACATGCCCAGCCTTTTATGCCTTTTTTTAGGACGACCACTGTTGGCAAGCCATTCGGGATATAACCTCTACGATAAAACCCGCCTTATCAGCGCCTGGTACCCATTTCGGCACAGGCCAAGCTAGAATTCGGGGACGGACCAGTTTCATATATACATTTTTTAAGATATTGTAGAAATACATATCGCATGTCATTTCGGTTAAAGAGGGCCCTGGGTTTGTCGAGTTAACACTTTCATTCAATACGGCATGTATGCCCCCCTTCCAACATTATCATTTACAAAACATCATAAGTTCATCTCCTGAATAAATCAAATATGTTTCTTCCCATGAAAACTTATACATTTTTGGTTTCATTACAAAGAATCAAATAATGTCATGGGATTAAATATGTGCACATGAGACGGAGCGTTTACTAATACTCATACCAGTTAAACTGATGACTGAACTCTACGGTCTTTGCACTTGTCCCTAGTCACTCGGTACCTGTGTGATGATAAAAACAATGCACTAAGAATTTTTATGCTTAGTGGTTCTATACAATTCTCTCTTCATTTCAATTAAACACAAATATGCAGCTTTTCTGAAACAATGTTTTGACACAATTTCAATAGTCCATGCAATATACAGTACATATATGTGCTTATTTCACATACTTTCATTTTCAAATAATTTGATCACTTCAAAGTATATCTACAATTTCATATCGCGATATTTCATTCGAGCTCAGTCGTGCATTGCACAATTACTTATAATTTTGCCCTTAAGCAATTTAAAAATCATTGTGTGTACACTACCGTCTTGTCAGTTGGGCTCGGATCAGTACTATATTTCATTTTCTTTCCACGATCTTTGCTAGTTTGACCTTTATTGGTATACCAATTCATATAACTTTCGAATATGGCCGAATAACATTCTATTAAGGGCATTAAAAAACCCGATCATAGTAATTTACAATATTGTATATTGATACCCAAACCATGTTTTGATGCCTCATGCAATTTTATGGCAATGCATTTAAATCAATTTTCAAGATAAACAAACAAATCACATATACAGTTTTCTTGAAAATCATTTCAACCAACAATCACAAAACTTGAAATAAGAAGAGAAGTATGGAGAACAAACCCAAAAAGGTTGTCGCTCCTCGATTCCTATCCTCGAAATCTCGTTCTTAGGTCAGGCTTCCTCGTCACCAACCCCTAATCCATCACAATTAGAAAACAATATTAGTTGGCTTATTTAGGTTTCTAGTTAAGGGTTGTTTTCTACCCAACTTCCTTCAAGTAAAATTTTCTGGGAACAAATAGCCATATTTTGCAAATTCCTTCAAGTCCATTGTTCCCCTATAAATCTATTTTATTCCAGAAATTAGAATCATCAATTCAAAGCACCAAAAACTCGAAGATATATTTAAACGACCGGGTTCTACTTTATTTTTCAAAACACAACCAAATTTTCCGTAGACCTTCACTTTGATTAATTCTTAGGTCCATTAAGGTTAAATTTGGAATACACTTATTTCAAGGAGATTGTTCTCTAAGTCTAGTTACCCAGAAATTTGAATCACTCAATTTGGATAAAGTGAAACTGCTCTTAAACCTAAATACAAAACTATTTCAAAACACAAAAATTGTACCAAACTGAACCAGAATTTTCCTGAAAACAGAGCATCACTTTGACGAATTTCTGGGTCCAATGGGGTCCAAATTTGGATACACTTATTTCAAGTATATTTGTTCTCCTATAATTCTAGTTTACCCAAAATTTTGAATTACTCGAATTTGGATAAGTGATGGCGAAACAAAAACATTAGGTTTGGAAAATTTTAGTGACATCTCTATGAAACCCTAACATTTCCTTTATATAAAAATTCTTCAAAACCAATCATAACCCAAAAGTACTATGAAACTTAACCCAAAACAACCCTAAAACTGATCTACAACCATTTAAAACACTTATATTTCGATTTGGGGTTTTCATCAAACCCAAACACAACATTAAAGGGGGTTAGGGTTAGTTGCATACCTTTAATCTCTTTCTTTTCACTTCCTTCTTCTTCCCTCTTCTTTGTTTGGCTCAAATCCGTGGAGAGCATAAAGCCAACTTGGTCTCCTCTCTCATTCTCTCAACCGTGCCCTATTTCTCAATATGAAGATATGCCCAAATGAGAAATGCTATTCAAAGGCCAATTTTTGGTCTTAATTCAAAACCTTCACTAGCCCTTGTTTGGCTAACACATTATTTCATATTTCGTTTTGCATTTACTGTTTCTTTTCTCTTTCATTTTCTATTCAACGTATTAACCTTTTTGTTTGGCACATACCTTCTCATTTATGACCGCCCGGTCCTCATTTATTTTACCAATTTAACCTTAATTTTGTATAATTTCAGGGTTTTATCATTTTTTTTTGTTCTTTAACAATACAAATTCCAAAAAAATACAATTTAACTTATTTTATATCCTAAACATGTTATAAAGAAACGTTAGGCTATTTTAGAACTTCCTGACTCTCCTGTAAAACCGTCCTCGAAATTACCTTCATTGAACAGTTGTGAATACTGCTAACGCATGGTTTCTTCACTTTCCCACATGACTTCCTCTGTCTAGTGGTTTCTCCACAATACTTTGACCAATAGGATTCGCTTGTTTTGCAATTCTTTGACTTCTCGAGCCAAGATCTCTACAGGCTCTTCTTCGTATGTTAAGTCTGGTCTAAGCTCAATAACTTCCGAATATACCACTTGTGATGGGTCTTACCTATACCTCCTTAACATTGAAACATGGAAAACATTATGGATCTTTTCCCGACTCTAGAGTAAAGAGCCAAATCTATATGCCACTTAGACTCACTTTCGATCACTTCATACGACGATGACCTGAGCCAATTTGCCATTTTGCGGAATCTCATAGCTTTCTTCAAAGGGAGAAACTTTAAGAACACTTTCCTCATAGATATCATATTGAATGTCTTTTTACTCTTAGTCGGAGTAAGACTTTTCTTTATCCGTGGCTCCTTTATTATTTCTCACGATCATTTCACCTTTTCCTTAGTCTCTTTGAATCCGTCGGGCGATTACTTTCTTCTCATGACTTTGTCAACCTGATGGTGTTATACATTCCCTTCAGTAGAGAATACCAAATGAGTGTCATTCGATACTGGGTTAGAAGCTATTGTTATACCTGAATTCAACTAAAAGGAATATCCCATCTGACTACCCTCATAGTCCGTCCCACCCCATGACTTCTTAGCATATCTTCTAAAACTTGAATCACTCTCTTTGATTGTCCATCCGTCTGCGGGTGGAAAGCTGTGCTGAAATTCAATCGAGTGCCTAAAGCCTCTTGCAATTTTCTCCAAAATCTCGAGGTAAATCTCGGATCTCTATCTGAAATGATAATTTTTGGAATCCATGCAATAACCGAACTTCTTCCTTTATGTAAAGTTACGCTTGACTTATCAAGTGAATAGTCGGTTTTTACTGGTAGGAAGTGAGATGACTTCGTTAATCGGTCTACCACGACCCAAATTGAATCATGCTTTCTCCCTGTAAATAGTAACCCGACCACAAAATCCATTGTGATTCGGTCCCATTTCCACTCGGGTATTCTAATAGGCTGCAACAATCCCGAAGGAACTTGATGTTCCACTTTCACTTTCTAACACACCATACATTTGGTCACAAATTCCGAAACATCTCTCTTCATTCAGGATTACTTAGTGTAAATCTTTGAAATCGATACATTTCGTCTTTACCAGGATGTATAGCAAAAGATCCACCGTGTGCCTCTTCAAGAATGGATTTCTTCAACCCATCATCCTTGGGTACACAAACTCGGTCACTATAATACAAAAATTCATCCTCATTCACTGAAAACTCAGTTTCTTTCCCCTCTCTATTATGACTTACAATTGAAGAAATTTTTTCATCACTCTTTTGTGCCTCTAGCACTCAATTCAACAAATCCGGTTTTGATATCAGTTCCGCTACTATTTCAGCATGCGTCGATGATGAAAAATAGGCATTGATCTTTCGAAGTGTTTTGTCTTGACTTTCTACTTAGGCGTGCCTTACTTACATTAGCTTTCCCCGGGATAGTGATCGATCACACAATCATAATCATTGATCAATTCCATCCATCTCGTTGTCTCAGTTAAGCTCCCCATTAGAGGGCAAATACTTCAAACTTTGTGATCGGTGTATTAAACACTTTTCTCGTAAAGGTAGTGTCTCCATGTACTCAGTAAAAACACAATGTTAGCGATTAAATCATGCGTAGGGTAATTCTTTTCATGCGGCTTCAACTGCCTTAAAGCATAAACTACCACTTTACCCTCTTACATAAGGACACATTCGAGTCCATTTAACAAAGCATCACTAAAGATCACATATTCTTTACCGTAGGTTGGCTGAGTAAGGACCGGAGCCTTGGTCAAGAATGCTTTCAAATTTTCAAAACTAGCTTGACATTTTTCACTCCACTCAAATTTCACATTCTTTTGGGCTTGATTTAATCGCTAGGGGCTGCGGTGTTCCGAGAAGGCCCCTTAAGCAGACCTTACGTAGTAACCTGCAAGCATAGGAATCTATGCGCTTCGGTGACATTTCTCGATTGGTTTCCATTCAAAATCACTTCTATCTTACTTGGATCACCTTACGAATTTATTCGTAGATACAATGTGTCTAAGAAGGACACTTCTTTCAACCAAAATTCACACTTACTCATTTTTGCAGCCTGCTTGTTCTTTCTCGAGTGCGTATCATGACTTTCAGATCCTTTTTAATACCTGAGGATGTCATCTATAAACATGACAAACAAATCTAAAAGCGGTCGGAAAACAGTTCATTAAGTCCGTAAGCCATTTGGTGCATTTGTCGACCTAAGCTGACATTCTGAGACATAATGTCCATACGTTCTAAAACGTCGTCTTATGCACATCCTCATCGCCAATCCTTGATTGTGATACCGGATCGTAGGTTGATCTTGAAAAGGCCTGCCTTTCGATTGGTCGAGAACCAGTCATCAATTCCGTGTGGGTACTTGTTCTTCACTCTCATTGGATTCGAGTTGTCTCTATAATCATCCACCTGGCCAAGAGTGTATATGCTCTTCTTAACAAAGAGGATTGGCGCTCCCCATGGTGATACACTTTCCGGACTAATAAATCCACTTCTCTAATAATTCTTTTAAGCTAGAGCTTCAACTCTTTGCTCCACAAGACCGTTCTATATGGTGTAATGGATGCTGGAGTGGAACCCGGAACAACATCGATTACGAACTCAATCCCTCTCTATGGAGGCAATCCTAGCAACTCCTCCGAAAACACGTCTGGATAATCACAAACTATAGGGATGTCTGATAAACTAGGCTACACCTTTTTCGTATCAATCACATATGCCAAGTAGGCTTCACACCCTTTCCGAACCATCGTTCTAATAGTGGTGGCGTATCACATTAGAGAAGTGGTTTGATCTTTCGCCGAAAAAAGTCACTTCCTCGCCACTCGGTTTCCTTAAGGTCACTCATTTCATTCTACAATCAACTACCACTTGGTATGGAATGACCAATCCATCTAATATCACATCGAACTCTCTGAATGATAACTCAATTAAGTCTCCCGGAAACTCATACTCTCGTATTCTGATGGGACAATCTCTATAGACTCTATTCATAATGACACTATGCCCTAGTGGATTTGTCACCAAGATATCATACTCAATTTCACTCTTCGGTAAACTACCTAAACTCATAATGGAAGTACAAACATAGGAGTGGGTTGATCCTGGATCTATCAACGCATGTACAATAGTCTCAAAGATATGGAAATTACCAACTATCACATCCGAGGCATCTTTATCTTCAATTGCCTTCATTGCATACGCCCTAGCTAGAGCATGGGCATCCTGTTTGCCTATGGTCTGTGTCGCTTGTCTCGGCGCACTTAGTGATGCAATACTCTTATTGTCCTTGTTGCTCTTTTTGTCTTCTTTGGCTTATTTTGATCAGGGTGTTGTGAAAGAACGAGCTCTAGCACCTGTCAATCTCCACCACTCTCCTTTATGTTTCCTCCCACAATGTGTGCAATAAGGAGGAGCTGGTCCTCTCGATGAACCTCCTAATTTTCTTAACTAAAGGTGCCGATGAGAGTAGTCTTGCTGATGGTCTAAGTTGGTCCACTGGTGTAGGGTGAGTTAAGCCACATGGTCCTCTGGTGTTGATAAGAACTTGACGAGCAGGGGTTTTTCTTACCCTGTCTTCTTTCTTTTCTATCATACTTTTCTTTCTTTACCCTTTCAACATTCAACGCACATGTCACAATCTTAGAAAAGTCATTGATTAGTGCCCAAAAAGTGCTATTTTGAACCCTGTTTATTCCAGGTTTTGAGTGCTTTTTGTATACTAATTATTCTAATTAACCCGATTTACACATTAAAGTCCTACTATTCTCTGTCGCATTTTTGTGGCAAATTTTTCACAGTTTTGCGAGGCTAATCATGCCAACATTGTTGAGTCGATCCAAACATGAAAATTGAGTCAAAACTCAACACCATAGATCCAAGAGCAAGAGGAAGAAGAGAGAGAAAATAGAAAAATAGCAAGGCTGCGGGATGGGATACGAGGGGAGCAGTGGCCCGATGGAGCAGTGGCCGCGAGATCATTAGAGGCACGGTGCATTTAAGCTATGCAAAATTTATTAAGCTAGCGAAATTTCGCTATTAGCGTCTGTTCTGCGAAATTTTCCATTCGCTATCTTTTGTGATTTTAGCTAAGCTTAGCAAAATTTGGCCCTTCATGAAATTTTATCTCTGCGCGAAAATTCCACACTTTATCTTGAAAATGGTACACCCTTTGTGTTTTGATATTTTTGATTCCAAACGACCACGTTTGATCATTACCATTTGTCCCTATTAGTAATCTCATATTTTAGGCACATTTTTTGTCATTTCACACATTTGGGTTACGGCTATATAAGCCACCTTATGAAGTTTGTAAACCCTAACTTTAATTTTTCGAGTACATCTGTGTGACTTTTTTCATTTGCTCTCTTCTCTCTCCTCTTTCTCTTATTTTTACAAACTGCAAACACTCCTCACGGGATAATGACTCGGAGGATGTTTAACTAGACCTCTTCACCAGCTGAAGAGAGGGGGCCTTTGAGTGGATGTTTGAGAGTAAAAACAACGTCCTCATGTTTTTCACGCAAGCATTTGTTCTCTTTTACTGTTTCTGTATCTCACTTTTTAGGTTTGAATCAACATTGATGTACCGCACAGTGGCGGTATGGCAAGCTTTCAAGGTTAGGTGGATGCTTCTTGTTAGATCCACGATGCCCATTTAGTTGTCATTTATGAGCTCCTGAGGTTAGATCGATGATGGTTTTAAGCGTTTGAAACATTAGGAGTAACGGATGCTATATATTCAAGAAGAAATGATTTTAGGGTTTAGGTTTAATGTAATATGAAGAATCCGAGTTCGAGAAATGACTATATGTCATGTTCCCCGTGCGAGAAAAGACAGGGGACATGTTAGTTGCCTTAAAACCACTGACCGAGTGGCCCCGAAAACTTGAGGAGTTCTATTTTACATTTTATTTTATTTATTTTCAGTTTGCAACCAACCACCCCCCTGTTTTTACCCAAACCTTAAAAAATCCAAACCAAATTCACCATTGCAGCTTCATAAAATCATTTGTCTGAAGAAAACCCGTCCACCGTGTTCGGCCACTGGGCCATTATCTTTGCGATAACTTGACTCTGGAGTGGAGGAACATAGGATACAAATTTTGTTGATTCAGGATCACCCTGCGTAGCGCGGATCAAGTCGAAGTCAAACTCAACACCGCCAGATCGAGACCAGGAAGAAGAAGAAAAATAGAAAAATAGCAGGCTGCGGGATGGGATGCGAAACGATGTGATAGACGATGGCCAAGGGGATCAATGAGAAACCTGATGCATTTCGCTATGCAAAATTTTCGCTAAGCTAAGCGAAATTTAGCTAATAGCCAATCTTGTTCTAATAATTTTCCATTTAGCTATCTCTTGTGATTTTAAGCTAGCTTAGCGAAATTTAGTTAACTAATGAGTACCATTATGCTAAATGAGTCTACATAAGCGAAATGGGTATACGTGTTTTTTGATATTTTGATTCCAAATGTACGTTTTGATCAATTGCCATTTTTCCCTATTGTAATCATATTTTAGGCATTTTTGTCATTTTCCACACATTTGGGTTGGCTATATAAGCCACCTTATAAGTTCCCTGTAACCACCCAACTTTAATTTTTCGGTACATACGCGACTTTTCATTTTGCTCTCTTCTCTCCTCTTTCTCTTATTTTCGGCTGCAAAGCGCTCCTCGGGGATGACAACTCGGAGGATGTTTAACTGAACCTCTTCACTCCTTGAAGGGAGGGCCAGGTGAATGTTTGAAGGTAAAAACATTGTCCTCATGTTTTTCACGCAAGCATTTGTTCTCTTTTACTATTTCTGTATCTCACTTTTTAGGTTTGAATCACTGTGATGTACCCAGTAGCGTGCCAGGCAAACTTTCAAGGTTCGGTGGATGCTTAACATTAGATCCAGAAAGAACTGATACATTTGATTGTCATTTGCCAGGCTCCTGCCCGAGGTTAGATCAGGTGATAGTTTCTTGTTTTGAAACATTAGGGGCAGGATGCTATATATTAGAAGAAATGATTTTAAGGTTTAGGATTTTAATGTCATATGAAGATCAGTTCGGGAAATGACTATGTCATGTTCCGCAATACTGGAAAAAGACCGAGAACATGTTAGTTGCCTTAAAACCACTAAACCGGTGATTTGAAAACTTCAAAGGAGTTCTATTTTACATTTATTTTATTTATTTTAGTTTACAACCGCTGCCCCCCTATTTTTACCCAAACCTTAAAAATCGAGCCAAATTCACCATTTTGACTTCACTTAAATCCCATTTGTATGAAAAACCCATCCAGTGATTAGGCCCTAGACCGCTATCTTTGCGGTAGCTTGACTACGCGTGGGAGAGGAAACATCGGATCTGAAATTTTGTTGATTAGGATCACCTCTTTGTGTACGAATCAATCGTCATGGCGAATCATGACATAGGCGAATATAGTCATTGAGCCATCGATCAGAGAAGCTTACGACACTTCTCCTCGGTAACTATCTCTGGGCATACTTGCTCAAATGGAATTCCCTTTGATGCTCTGTAACACTCATACCTTTGCTAAATTATGGAACTCTCTTCTCATCTCTGCTGCTTTGAGTAAATCGACCCATGTATTGATTCCTGAATTCTGCTATGTAAAACTCTCATGTAATACTTTCCGATGGTGCGGTCCTAGTCACGGACACCCATCACTGGTAAGCGTCATCCTGAAGCAGTAAGATCGCACACTCTAAATTTTCCTCACAGTGTGCGTGCATTTCTGTCAAACATTCTCTCGATTCTTTTCAGGCAGAATTTTCCTCCATAGGCTCATCATCCCTTCTTTCGAAAATCTGAATCTGTATCTTGCCGGTCTCTCTGTGGCTAACCGAAACGGCGCAATTAGTTGCTTGGCTACTCTTTCACGTCTTCAGCTATTTACTGGAGGATATCGATAGTGCTTCCTGCTGCTTGACCTTGCTCATGTATCGATGGAGCATGGGACGCTTGCCCACCATCCACACTAATGGGGCTATTTGAGTGACTTCCCGAGTCACCTCTAACCTTATGGTGGCCTAATCCATGTTTAACCTATTAAGACAGACAAGATCCGCATCAGAGTCACGTCATCCTTTATATACAAACGCAATGCATGTCACACACAATTTCAAAAATCAATTTATAGAATCACCTAAACCTGGCTCTGATACCACTAAATATGTCGCCCGTACCTGGCGGCCGGCCCAGTAGAAACGAGGATCAAGGGGCGCGATACTGACCCACCATATATACATTTTTGAATAATGTAGAAAAACATGTCGCATAATCATTTCGATTAAAGAGGGCCCACCGTTTTGTCAATTAACACTTTCATTCAATACGGCATGTATGCCCTTTCAAAATTATCATTTACAAAACATCATCAGAGTTCATCTCCACAAATAAATCAAATATGTTCTTCCCATGAAAACTTGCCATTTTTTGTTTCATTACAAAAAAGAATCAAATAATGTCATGAGAGGATGAAATACATCGTGAGACGGGCGTTTACTTATACTCTACGATTAAACAATGCCTCTAAACTCACGCAGTCTTGCTCTTGTCCCTAGTCACTCGGTACATACCGTGATGATAAAAGCAATGTAGCTAGCGTTTCATACTTAGTGGTTCTATGCAATTCTCTCTTCATTTCAATTAAACACAAATATACACCTTTTCTGAAACAATGTTTTGGCACAATTTCAATAGTCCATGCAATATACATTATATTTATGTGCTTATTTCACATACTTTCATTTGCAAATCATTTGATCACTTCAAAGTATACAATTCATATGCGATATTTCATTCGAAACTCAAATCATTGCATTTCCACACAGTACTTTATAATTTTTCCCTTAAGCGAAATTTAACCATTCTTTCGATTGCATAGGATAACAAATCAAACGATCCGCAGTTGCGGCGTTATAAAAACATTTATAACCACCGATGCGATTCGGGCTGCGTGGTTATTTAAAAATCATTGTGTGTACACTACCGATACTGTCCCGTTGGGCTACGGATCGGTATGCCACTATATTTTATTTCGTTCATAGTACTGCTAGTTTGACCCTTATTGGTATTCCAATCTATCCTTAACTCGAATACGATGAATAACATTCTATTAAGGGCATTAAAACTTAGTCATAGTAATTTACAATATTATATATACATTTATACCCAAATAATACATTTTGATGCTCATGAAATTTTTATGGCAATGCATTTAAATCAATTTTCCCGAATTGCTTAAATCAAATCACATATGCAGTTTTCTTGAAAATCATTTCAACTTGACAATGCAAAACTTGAAATAAGAGAATTATGGAGAACAAGCCCAAAAAGGTTGTATTAAGCTCCTCGATTCCTATCCTCGGAATCTCGTTCTTGGGTCAGGCTTCCTCATCACCAACCCTAATCCATACAATTAGATAACAATATTAGTTTGGCTTATTTAGGTTTCTAGTTAAGGTTGTTTCTGCAAACTTCCTTAGTAAAATTTTATGGGAACAAATAGGCCATATTTTGCAGCTTCCTTCAAGTCCATTTTTCCCTATAAATTTATTTTATTCAAGTGGAATCATCAATTTAGACACGAAACTCAAGATATGTTCAAAACAACCGGGACTACTCTATTTTCAAAACATAATAAGAATTTACCCGAAAATAGAGCTTCACTTTAACGAATTTATGGGTCCAATGGGGTCCAAATTTGAATACACTTATTTCAAGGAGATTTGTTCTCATAGAAGTCTAGTTTACCCAGAAATTTGTATAACTCAATTTGGATAAGTAAAACTCAACTTATGACCTAAATACCAAAATTGTTCCAAAACACCAAAAATGTACCAAACTTAACTAGAATTTTTAATGAGCCTCACTTTGTGAATTTACAGGTCCAATGGGGTCCAAATTTGGATACACTTATTTCAATGAGATTTTTTCTCCTAGAAGTCTAGTTTACCCAAAAATTTGAATCACTCAATTTGGATGAGTGATGACCAAGGTACGACCAAAACAAAAACATGGGTTTTGGAAAATTTTAACAGCATCTCCCCTAAAACCCCAACATTTCCTTTATACAAAAATTCCTCAAAACCAATCATAACAACCAACGAAAAAAACCCCCAAAGCGATCTCTGACCATTTTAAAACACTTATATTCCGATTTGGGGTTTTCATCAAACCCAAACACAACATTAAAGGGGTTAGGGTTAGTTTCATACATTTAATATATTTCTTTTTACTTCCTTCTTCTTTGTTTGGCTCAAATCCTTGGAGAGCACAAAGCCAACTTGGTCTCCTTTCTCACTTTCTCAACTGTGCCTTAGTTCTCAATGTGAAGATATGCCCAAATGAGAAATGTTATTCAAAGGCCAATTTTTTGTCTTAACTCAAAACCTTCACTAGCCCTTGTTTGGCTAGCGCCTTATTTCCTTATTTCTCATTTTTGCATTTTAATCCTTCTTTTCTCTTTCATTTTCTATTCAACTTATTACCATTTTTCCATTTTGGCACATACACTTTTCATTTATGACCCTTGGGTCCTCATTTTGACATTTTACTAATTTAACCTTAATTCTTGTATAATTTCTGGGTCTTATCTTTTTTTTTTTTGTTCTTTAACAATATAAATTCCGGAAAAATACAATTTAACTTATTTTATACCCTAAACATGTTATAAAACTGCTAGGGTATTTTTAGGGCGTTACACGCACTTAAAGTAGATTGTCTACGTCTGTTTGAATAATCTGATGACGACCTGGGTGGAACCAACGTATCTTACACCTTCTTTGGATTTTCGTGGCGATAATGTTTTAGTTTATGAGCGGCGATCGGGTCGATCCGGCCATGTCAGAAATTGACTCGGTGAATACATCTTTGCTTTCCACTAATAATATGCATTGTATTTGTTCCTTTTCTCTGTTAGACTGACGGTCGCGACATATGTGAATTTCTCACGGCCCATCCAGCGTCACTAGTCTCCGGAGGATCCACGGCCCTAACGAGATCTTTTCTTATTACCTAGGCGGCGAGCTATAGTTGCTATGCGAGAATATGATCCCGAAGAGGAAGACCATCTAAACCTTTTTCCTCTCTCTGTTCCCGCATAGATAATTGAATTACGCATTGTTGTCGGCCGGTTAATATAAGATCGACACATACACCTTTGGTTAGGTAATAACCATTTGATGATATGTTGAAGAACGCGACCTTCATATGAGTCGCGACCAGGCCTTTGCCTACTATGCAATTGTATGGCCTAGTCTTAATGACTAAGAATGAAGCACATTTGGGTGGTTGGCCGCAGCATGCAGGAAGTGTGATATCTCCCAGTTTTGTGGTTGTTGAGCCATTGAAACCAGAGAGGATTCGTCAGGCCAATTCGACATTGTGAGAAGCTTCATGCGGTTGACGGGCAATTCTGCAAACAAATCTGTGGCTTGCGAGATCTACTAGCACCTGTGCACATGAGTCGTTAATCTGAAAGGGTGAGTCTGAGTGCATCATAATGGGGCATATTACTGCACCTGGGTTTATTGGGGAAAGGATATAGAGTAGTCTAGGCTTCGGGTCTCTTCAGACTCACGCTTGCGTGGACGTGTTGCAGGGCTTTTGGCCAGTGGCACGCTCTCAAAAGCTTCTTTTTGTTGGTGTTTTGATTGGTGCGATCATTGACGGCCCTCGAGTGTATAGTTTATGACGAGGCCTGGGTTCGAAACGGTGCGACTACCTTGCAGGTGTATACGCCCCTCCCGAGTGAGTGCGATTCTTCCTCGCGATCAACTTCCCTGATAAATCTTCGGAGGTGCCCCGCTTTAATCAGTCTCTACACCAGGAATTTTAGGCTTCAGCATTTGTTGGTCTCATGCCCATGATCTTTGTGATAATCGTATCGCATGGACGGGTTTCTTTGAGAGGGGTCTGTTTGGATTGGCGTAGGCCATTTGAAATCTGGCAAGTCGCGAATGAGGGGCAACAACCTCTCATAGGTGATATTCAGAGGAGTGAACTGCGGGGGCTCCCTCTTCTTCTGAGGTTGGTCTCGAGGTCGCTTCCGGTTTTTGCCCTGCCTTTCGCTAGGCTCAAGAGGCTTCTTCCCCTCCAGCTTGCTGTTTCCAATTGGCTTGCTTGTGATCATGACCGTTTGAGCCGCTACACTAATGTTATCTTCCAAGGTTGAATATTTTTCTTCTTGTCTGTACAATTCTTCCATTATATTTGGTGGGTCTAAAGACAATGAGTGGAAGAACGAAGTAGACGACGTGAAGCTCTTCCTGAAGTTCTGAAGGATTGCGTCCATGTTGTAAACTTCTACCTACTGGACGGCTTGTCCGAATCTCCTAGTGAAGTCCCGTATGGTTTCTTCTTCTTGTTTTATTATAGTCTGTAAGGAAATAATATTCCTTTTCTACCGTATTGAACAAAGGTACTGAGAGATGAATATTGTCGAGCTCATAAGCGAATTTCTTAGAGATTATGCGGGTTGTGGAGCCAGGGCTATGCGGCCCTCAAAGACTAATGAAAGACTTTGCATAGTAGGTGATCGTTTTCGGCGTTCAGGGTCATTTCCTAGTTGTAATGGAGCATGTGGTCATAAGGAACGCTAGAGCCGTCGAACATAGTGAAGGTTGGCATGACGAACCCTCGTGGTGGCTCGTAATCAGGATTGCTTGCCTACCCAGGGGAGGAGAGCATGTCGTGGGACTTTGAATTCTTTGCTCTGGTAGATGCGTGAATCGCGGTGTTTCGAAGGCGGGAGTAAGCGGGTTCAGCGTGGAGTGAGAGCGGTGTGCGTAGGTAAAATAAGCGTTCTCGGGCGCCGTTCGTAATTGACCTCGACCCTTGCTTGTGGAGTGCACCCACTTGTGGATTCTTTGAATCTTTGGGCCTATGCAGTGTCTCTGGCTCGATCTATCCTATTGCTTTTTGTTTAGGAGATTTGGTGACTTCAGGAACTTCGTCGATGCATTTGGTTATCTACGCCATGAGGGCGATGGGCTTCTTTCCTTTCGCGACATTTGGGCCAGCTTTGCTTGTCGCTATTTTGCGCGTCTCTTTCGTCAAGATCACACCTTTTGTCTACTTGGGCCCGCAGACAATCGTTCTCACGCTATAAGTGCTCAATGCGTTCCTGCAATTCCTTCATTTGTCTCGCTTGCTCCTCCTATTCTTCTCCATATCTTGTCGCCAATGAAGAAATTGATCCTCAGGCGACTAGATCATTGGATTGCTAGTCATTGCACCTATATCAGACGAGTCGGATACGGGAATGGGAATCGCCGGAGCTACTGGTGGTGGAGGGCCATTGGATAGCTACTAGAGCTAAGCCCTTGCGTCGTCGATGAACTTTGTTTCGGTTCCCCTGGTGGCGTAGTGTAAGTACACAGTTACGTCTAATCTCAGGGGCATCGACGGCCCATGATGTAAGCTTTGCAAAAAGAGGGTCGAAGCCAGCGGTGTGTTGGTTACTTTCTCAGATGATTAAGTCAACAAGGATGGAGAAGATGAAGAAGAAAATTAAATGCGGAGTTAGAATTGCACATCTTTCCCTGAGTAGGGTTTTAATTTATACTTGAATTTCTCCTTGATCCTTGGAAGGATAATCTTGTGATTTTGGCGATAGAATCTCTCTTTCCTTATCAAATACCAATTCTCCTTGATTTTTGAAGAGATAATATCGCGAATTTAGTGATAAAATTTGTCTTTCCTTATCAAAGACCAATTATTCCTTATTAAGGATTAAGGTTTTGAGACGTACTAGATTGGGATATTGAGAGATCCATAGATAAATATTTTGTATTCAGTGGAGCGACCGATTAGGGAACTCAGGATTTCAGACGAGATGTAGGACTTTCCCGTCTGCCTAGCTCCCATATGGTTTTGATGTGACAGGCTATTTTGGGCCATAGTGGGATTTGGATCAAGCAGTGGGCACACGTAAGTCTTGAGCCTATTGAAGCGATTGGGTCTTGGGCACAGAGCCACAGTACTCACAATATCATTCATATTTTTCTTTTATATGATTAAATTACATAAAATTTTAATTATATTTGATTTTAAACATAAAAATTATTGACCATATTATTTATTTGAAGCACATTATATTAATGATCGAATAAAGTTTTTTTTTTTTTTTTTTTGATAAGTAATGATCGAACAAAGTATTAATTTCATTGAAACAAGAAAATTTGATATTTAGTTAGCCCTTTTTTTAAAAGCTATATATATATATATATATATATAATATTAAATACACTTCAATTTCAAGGTTAAAACTGCATTGCGACTGTCCCAATGGGACTTGAACCTAGGAACTCCGTCCCTATGTTTGTTTGAAACGGTGAGCAAGTTACATCAACGCATTTAGACATGTGAAGCAGAAACATAATTGATTAACCTTCATATATATATAAAAGTATCAAAGAAAAGAAAAATTATATATATATATATATATATATATATATATATAATTAATTAATTTATTATATATGACCATGTTTGGCAACTAGCGGATAGTTGATAACTTTTAGCTAATAGCTTAGTGGTTTGCTCTTAGTTGATTCTATTAGCTTATTCGAGCAGCTGTTTGTATAAATGTGTTTGGTAAAATTTAGTTGATAGCTGATAGCTACTTAATTGTATAAAATGACCAATAAGGACAATGACACAATTTATTGTTGAGTATTTTTTTATTTATTAATAATTTATATTTATAAGATGGGTTTATTGGAAATAAGATGAGACAAACTTGTCTTTTCAACTCCACATATGCAATCCTCTATTTGGAAACGCTGCTCCAACAATGTTTTTGAAACTAGCGGATTGAACCCAATCCTCTCTTCACTAAACAATGATATCATAATTCAATATATGTTATATGTTAAGATAATACTTAACAACTTTACCCACTTTGAAGAATCAAAGTTTGATACTTGTTAATTTATGAATTGACATCAATGATATAAAATCATCATGTTGTTACTTTAACAAAATCATTGAAGGGAGATATGAGAGGGCAAAACTGAATTCTCATATTTAACCAAGGAATTTTGATTTATGACATCTACAGTTCATTTTCTGCTAAAAACTTTTAGACTTCAAAGTGCCTTTATATGTCTGTAGTTGTCTAAGAACCCTGGGGAGCTCTCTGATATTTCTACCACAAAAATATTTTTCTTTATTAAGGAGAGTTCATTCAAAGAATTTCATACATAAATTATAATTTTATAACAGGAAATAATAGCTACATCAGAGAACTCGTAGAAAATGGGACTCAAACCAAACTAAGGTGTCTCAAGATCAATTTTGTTGCATGAATATTGAGAGACTAAAATGAGAAAGTAATCAAAGTTCATGGATTAAAGTAAGTTTAAGTAAGCACAGAAGTTTTTAATGCAAGCCACTGTTTGGTTGCAGAGAAAACAGAGGAAAAAAGAAAAAAAAAAAAAAAAGCCACACCCCTCTTTCTCTGATACTTAAAGAATTTCCAGAACATGACAAGATGAAGAGAATAACAATCCATGAACTTAAAGCATTGAAATTATAAAATCAAAGTACAGAGTTTGGAAAACTCAAATTCTAACATCAATTTTCCTCAAATTTTCCTAAGAAAACGAGATTATACGTAAAACCCAAGTTACATTTCACCAGAAATGAAAAGAAAAGTGTATTACAGAGGCTTTGATTCTACGTATAAGCACACCTCATATTTTCGTTGATCAGTCCAAATTGATATTGTAAAGATCTTGATGTTGTGTAAGAAGCCTACTTGATGAAGAAAAATCCTTTGTTTCTTCTCTGCTATGGAGGGAAGTTGAGGAATCAATCCATGGCCCGTCAACTGATATGCCTTGGACCTGACTGTCTCGAGAGAACGTCGAGGCATGAGACTGGCTGTCCAGTGAGAGCATCTCAAAGGCCTTGAATCTCATATCTGGGTTCATCCTATCAAGCTTGATCATCGGTGCTTGGACTGCAATTTTTCCTTCAAGCATACTGACTACAGAGGACATGCATGGCCTGAGAGTGGGAGATTGATTGGTGCATAAGAGGGCCAAGTTCAGCATGTTCATCACCTCCTCCTCAGAGTAGTTTGAACCGAGTTGGATCTACCAGCTCATGGGTTTCCCTGCTCGTGCAGGACACAAGCCTGCAAGTCAACAAAGAACCGAAACATGTTTTGTTATAAACATCACGTAATTAAGAAATGACAAAACAGAAAAGATGAGAAAGAAGACATTGTTGCAATCCAGAAGATAAACACACTCTTGCTTTGCCTGTAATTGGTGTTGCTTTTCCCGCTGACAATCTCTAAAGCAACAATTCCAAAGCTGTAAACATCTGCTTTGTCGGTCAAGTAACCCCTCATTGCATATTCAGGAGCCATATATCCTCTTAAGAGAAGTCAGCAACATGATGATCAGTTTAATTGATATATGCAGAAATTTATGTTAGGAAAAGAGTACTGTATATGCATGAACCCACTTCAGAAACTCAGCAGTTCTACTAAATTCTGCATCTCTAAAACCAGAGAAAGAGGATGAGGATCACCGCATTTGCTTTTGAATTTCGATGAAGAAAACTGACTTTTTGAAACCCCAAATGGAAAAAAGAACTGCTAGTTAGGCTTCATGCGCTTTGGCGATTGATTAAGTTTTCTATCAATCTCATTGTATCAATTTGTTTAAGCATGATCCACAGGTTGAAACCTCTCTCTGCAATTTGCTCACCATTTGTGTATTTGAAAGTCCATAGTGGACTTTGTGGTTTGTTTGACTCTCCACATGAAGGAGAGTGTTAAGAGCATGTTCATGTATTTCAAATCACTCTGAGCTTGAGCCTTTTAGGAGAGTTGGTCATTTAACAAATTTGTTATTTTTTAAATGGATTCAAATGTAGATGAAATTGAATTTGTTATAGTATTATAAATTAGAAACTAGTTGGGAAAATAAACATGAAGAGTTGGAAACTTTATATTATTTCTATAGTTTAGGGATTGTCTTATCATATATAAATAGGTTATTTGTGATCAATGAAATACACAATTTTTCCCTTCAATTATCTAAGATTACAAATCTCGAATTAGGGAAGCCAATAAGAGAAGGAGATAAGCTAACACACTCACATTGTTCCAGCTATTCGTGTGCTGATATGGGTGTTCTCTTCTTCATCCAGTTTAGCCAAGCCAAAATCGGATATCTTGGCATTTAGATACTTATCAAGCAGCACATTTGTTGCCTTTATATCTCTGTGGACGATTTTCAGTATTGATTCCTCATGAAGATATGCTAATCCCCTTGCTATATCCAAGCATATCTTCTTCTTAGTTGGCAGTCAAATTTGCTTTGTGCTCGTCATTGCCTCTGGCGGTGGAAGAGGAGAGACCTGGTCATTATATTCATTCTTGAAAACATAACAAAAAATGTAAGTCAAGTATTTACCAAAAAGTGCCGCAGGCCCGAAGACTATTGTTTTTTCAAATATTCGTATCAGTATGGCCGATTTCACTTGATACATGACCATAAAAAGCTTCACAAGATTTGGGTGTTGTAAAGGCGAATATCATTCTATTTCATTTATAAATTCTCGGTTCCCTTGCTTTGATTTAGAAAGTGCCAAGCGATGCGATCCATTTGACAGTACACCCTAAGATCAACCAGGACAAAAATTTGAATCGTGAATTCAGATAAGGTAAGAATATAAGGTAGCTGCAGAAAAGTAATGTATTTCCCTCTTAATCACTGCTTGATTATACAGTTAGTTGTCAAAGGAAAAACCAAATCTGTGGCTACCTTGTAAACTGGCCCAAATCCACCTTCACCAATCTTATTTTCAGGGTCAAAGTTATTGGTAGAATCTTTGATCTGTCATAAACTAAAATAACTCGTGTGCATCCTTAGCTCACATAGTTCTGTAAGTGAAATAAAATTGGCGAAAAAAGCCACGAGATTATTGAATATTTCCAAAGTAGTGTCACAATTTCAAAGAGATGAGCCATTACAGTCACAAATTTCTTGCATGATTGATCTCACCTTTATCTTCAATGTCTTTTCCTCCTATGTAGCCTTTCATTCGCAGGAGTCCCAAAATCAATGCAAGGACCACACATGAAGTTATCACAATGCCTATGATACCTCCAACAGACAGCCCCGGATTGGGATCAAATTCTACAAGAACAATAGGATGTTTAACAAAAGCTAGTGGTGGCAAGAGAAGTAGTAAAGCCATGCGGAATACGAGATGAGCTCACTTGGTGTCACTTCAATAGAAGATATAAGAGGTCCATATACACCTTTATTTGTATAATTAGTCCACTCACACGGCCGGTACAAAGTGGATCTCAGTGCCACCATCAACGGTAGCATCAAAGTCCCTAAAGGCCCTTTCCGGCACCTCCGGCTTCTTCCATTCTTAAATCATTCAGCTACAGTCCACAATAAGAAATGTGATCGATTATTTATATATTTGGAATGGAGAAAATGAAATTGATATTTTCACTCACTTGAATTGAAATGTCGAAGAGCGCTTCCCGAGAGCAAATATGTATGATTATTAAAGAAACATGATTTCGACCAAAGTAGAGTGCACTTTATAAGCCCTCATGACAAAGCCCATAATACTTGAGTGAGATGGGAGCAAGACGGGCAGTTTGGTAGATCTCTTCATTCTTTGAGTTCAAAGAAGATGTGTTTTTGGCTACATGACTAGATTTTTATTTACCAATGAAAACCCCTATACTGCTATAAGCCCATTTGTTTGAAGTATCTATAAAGAACTGTGATGGTGCCTCATCATTGATATCTTTCTCATATATGTGCCCTTGAAAATGTACTCCATCTCCTCCGCAATTGATATACAAGGAATAGTCTGCAATTTAATGTAATTGGAATCAAGGCAGAGATTCAAGTTGTTTGCCACTTCATACTAAAAAAGAGTACAACAGGTTACAAAAAGCTTCCATTCAGGTTTCTCAAAATTGCATGGGAGATCCCTCTTAAGGCACCAACGGGTTCTACAAAGTTGAACTTTGAGTCAGTCTCTTGTTTATACTTCTAGTGATGAATAATGCACATATGAAACAAGGTTGGAAAAACTTAACGTGTTTCTTGTTGAAGATGCATAACTGGAAACCAAGTTCCTGCGGAGTCATAAAAAACCGTTGGAAGAAGACAAGGGGAAAGCAGAACAAAATGCACATAAAATGGATGGACGAAAGCTTACACTTGGCCGAAACCGCAAGAATCAAGATCTAGCCCTGTAAAATTGTTGTAAGATATATCACTGCAACCGAGTTTGAACTGGAGTTAGAGGTATTTGTCTTGACCAAATGAGAGATTGAAATATTAGTGGTTTCATAAGAACCAGTAAGAAAGAAAGACCACATGTACCAATGATAATGTAGCCAAGGATGAAAATATCTATGAATCTGTACTGATTTCACTTGATATATCCTTACATACATCGAAGATATATCGGTATTTATAAATTATTCAAAATTTAAAGATATATTCAATTTATATATCAAAAATTAGTATGAAGGTATATAAAACGATAATATCAATTAGATTTGAAAAAAACATTAAAATTCATTTTCTATGATTTATACAAAATAACGGTTAAATCGCTTAAATACTATGACTAATTTTTTTATATTTTTATTTATATTTTAGAATAGTCTAAAAAATACTATAAATAATTTCAAAATATTTCATTTAATTAATTTTTTTTTAAATTGTTTGAATTTAAAGATTTGCAATAATCGCTTAATTTAAAATTTTTCAATTTAAATTTTAATATTAATTATTAAAAATTAATAAGGAAGACCATTCATTTTCTCTCCTACCGTCTTGGTATTCTCCAATTTTTGCAATAATTAATGATAGTAATTATTAAGGAGAACATAATAATTCCACCGTCTCTTGATCTTCTCCTCTTTTCTACAAATAATTAATGATAGTAATTATTAAGAAAGACATACAATAGGTGTTATTAATTATTAAGAAAAGACTTTTTATTTTATCTCTCACATCTTTCATTTCTTATTTTGTTGCTCCATAACAAGGCACCCACCTTAATTATTGTTTTTTTTTTAATTTTCAATAAATTTTGGTAAAAAATCGGAAATTATCAGCCATATATATCGCCCCCAAACCGATATATCGCCGATATTTCCGATTTTTTGCCTTGTCAACTGATTATCGATGCTATATATCGTATCGATTGACACTGATACACGATATATCGTCGATATATCACGATATTTTAAACCTTGATCGTAGCGAAAAAAGAACAACCGGAGACTCAGAAATACTAACATATGGTTCTCCTTGTCCGATGTTATCCAGATAGGCACTTCTCCGGGGCCGGCTGAGTTACAGAGAAACGGTGCACATAGACAAAGATCATATCTCTGCCATACCTAAACAGCCATTAATGGATAAAATGACCGGTTAAGGAGCATATTAAATGTTGATTAATATTTGGGCTTCAGACTTTACTACAAGTGATGAATTAAGGTTGTTATCAAGTTTTGTTCTCTCCGCCTTTTCCTCAAAGGTATCCGAATTTTACCTGTCACCGTTTAAGCTCAGTCACTACAAGAAAAAAAGTTCAACATGAATCGAAAAAGGAGCAGATCCATACAACCATGTAATTTACTGATTGTATGCCATATGAGAATCATAACCTGATTATAATTTTCTTCTTCTTTTACATATACATAACAATGAAGAAAATTAAGAACACTCATTCAAAAAAACTTACAGAAGTTTTAATGTTTCAATATTTCCAATGTATTTTGGGATTCGACCGGTAATGGAGCAATTTCTCATCACCCTGCAAAATGAGGAAAGCATCTTGACAAGTTATGGAATATGAAAGTGCATAACTTAGAATCAATTTTTGTCATGATTCATAAAATATATCTATCTTCAACTCACAATGTTTTTAACATTTTCATATCCTCCAAATTGGGGAACTGTGTAGTTGGTGTTGGTCCACTCAAATCAGATATTAGCCTGATGATTAAGACACAGAAAAACAAAATTAAATACTTATATTTATGAATTCAATTTTAAACATGAATATAATCATGAATTGAACATAGCAATTATTAGATAGTGGAACACATGCTCATGCGTCGATAAGTTTTTCAACTGAGACAGGTAGAAGCTGGATGCAGCCCTCTCCATTGATGTGCCTGCGTATACCTACAACAGCTTTTAATATGTTTTATGGGATAACTACATAATTTACTCAGCTTCTATCAAATAGTTCTGTTTACAAAATGACGTATCAATGAATGAAGTAAAATACTCTACAGACGCTTAAGTCGGGTCCACCCCAATCCAACTGCATCTTCCTGCATAAATGATTCCCATCTATAGTAATCGCAAATGGTACATGGAGTTCGGTCATTATCAATTTACAAAAGGATAAATTTCAAATAATTATACTACTTGGAGAATTCTTTAGGTTCTTCAGATCAGGTAAACTTTCGTATTGTTCCATTGAAATTGTTTGTATAAAGAGAAAACTGAAGCACCAAAAGGGAAAAAGAAAAAAAGTAAAAATTTAAGGCGTATGAATTCCCGTAAATAGTAATTAGACAACACCTAATTGCACGTGGTAGTCAATACAAAGTCTTTTGTTGAAAGCATCTTCCCAAAAATGCTCATCACTCTCCAAACAAAGAAAGCATCTTCCAAAATGGTGAAATTTGGCATTAAATCATTATTTTCCCATTATTTTCATCAACTCAAGGTAAATGAACTTAAAAGATTTAGCGATCATGCAATAGAGAATGAACTCAACCAGCTATACAATCAACATATCCATGAGGCATTTCATCATATAAAATGCATTATGAAAGTCTTTGATTCAAAAATATCTTCCTTAAAATGGCGTTGGGCATATCGCGCCTGCTGCATCATAAATCAATACACCAATGATTAATGAAATAAATGAAACAAATAATTACTATGCATATAAAGCGTGGGATGAGAACAGCATTCTTACAGTCTTCTTAAATTAGTCAACTTTTCAAGACTTGAAGGAAGATGTCCTCCAAGTTGATTAGATTCCAAGACCCTGGAAAAGTAAATTTGGATTACTAATCAAGGTTGAGCATCATTAATCTCTAATAAGTATTCAACTCCATTTCATGACTTACAGCTCCTCAAGTGTACTGATATTGCTGATTTCATCAGGAATTGAACCAGAGATTTTGTTCCCAAAAAGAGAGCACTGGAGCACCAAAAGTTAAAGATCCCCAACTGAGAACTACTTAGTAAATTACTGAAAAACATGATCCTTGCCTCACTAGTGTAAGTGCAAGTGCAATTAATCAAAACTTATAGATTTGTAAGATGAAGTTTAATTTAAAACTAAGAGGGATTGATCCATTTGATATACGCAGAGAGATCACTATTTAGAAAAAAGAATCCCTTTAGTATATCTTTATTTTACATGTTCACCGGATAAAGGGGGCCATTCTTCACCAAGGTAGTTGGGTTCAAGTCAGACACTGGAGGTGATCATACAATTCTGCAACAAATCTAGTAAAGATAATCAAATAAGTTTGCGCATTATTATGTCGCATGACAAGCAGAAGCTACCATTATTATTACATAGCGCCTGAACACAAAAGTTGGTAATCACCACAACAAACCACAAATTGTAATCATTTGTTTAACCCTTTCGCACTCCTTAGCATTATGATCTCTCAAAAAAGCAAAAAAAAAAAAATATATATATATATATATATATATATATATATATCATTTAGTTAGTGAATACAAGCCCATGTAGTGTGGATTAAGGTATTATTAGAGTTGAGAAATTTGTTTGATAAGTTGAAACCCTAATGAAAATGTCACTACAATACTGAGATAACGAATTCCAAACTCCTTAGGTAAAGTTCCATTCAAATCAAGACCCCTTCAACTCTCTGCAATTCACAAAGGGAAGCAAAATGAACAAGATAAGGAAAAATACAACTGATTTATAACAAGAAAACTAAACTAGTGTTCGCTAGCATAATGCCTCACATATCAGGCTTGTGTTTGATCTTTATGGCTCTACTTACAAACCGATAAGAACTTTTGTTTTATAAGTGATTTTTGGAATTCAGATCCCTTGACTTAAAAGTATCGATTCCAATCGTGTTTAGAAAGCACTTGTAGCATAAAAAGCGTTTTGAAGAAAAATAAGGAATTTGAAAATCCTATGCAAGAACACCCTTTCAAAAGGTAAAAATATAACTGATAGTATTTCCTTAAAAAGTACTTGATAAGTCATTCTCTCAAAAACTCAAGTTCCATTAGGCCATTTCACTCAGCCCCCAGAAAGTAAACTTAGAATGCCAGAATGCATTGTTCACCAACATATGCAAGTTGATGTGGAAGCAAGACAGTTTCCAAATCAGGTTCAACATGATTGAAATTGAATCAATATAAACAAATACTGAACTTTTGATACACGCATCATGTCAAGGAAGAACAAGAAGGGAAAATCATACATGCTTTCAACATGGCAAACAAGACCGGCATCAGCACAATAGAAGGTGACATCGTCAGACTTTTTCTCTTCAATGGTGTAGTTGAAGCCTGTACATGAAGTCGACTCTCGACTCCAACTCCAAGTCCAAAGTAGATACAAAATAAGCTTTCAGTTTTCTGAGGATATTATTCGGGTGGTTTTCACTATTACAAAGTAGATACAAAATGGTTAGCCATATGGAATTGATAAATCTATAGAAAAATAATTATTAAGTGTAACAACTGTATGAAGTTTAATCCTCTATGATCAATTTCTATCTTCAAAGTAACTTCAAATATTTCCAAACATCTACTGAAACAAGCCAATTTGATCGCTCATTCGAAGTGATCATGTGAAACCAGGGAAAAAGCGTTTTTTCCTTTTTCTTTCTTCGAAACAGAGTGAACCCAGAATTCATGCCTGGATTCGCATAAACAAAACCCTAGATCTTTCTAAACCCTGATGATCGAAACTGATCACGCCGCAGAATCATCTCGCCGAAATCTGGGCTTGAACCAAACGAACGTCTAGACCTGGTAATCACGCGACGCATTTGCACTTAACTGGCTTGATCCACGTACACATGCAGCACTTGTACGGGAGACACTTTGGCACATGGTGGGCCGCGTCATGCCCTTAGGATTCATTTAGGCCTGGTGGGAGCCAATGTCGTTTCACCCTCATGCAATGGCATGAAAGTGGTTGAAGTTAGAGATGGAGAACACTTGGTCTCGAGTCAATTCGGCGTCAAACAAATGGATGTTAGGTGGGCTCCCAGGTCAAACCAACTTGTAGTTTGAGGAGATGGCAAACAATTCAGAGAGAAAGAGAGAAGAAAGGAAGAGAGAAAGAAGAAAAGAAAAGAAAGGAAGAAAAAGAAAAACAAGAAGAAAGAAAAGAAAGGAGAAAAGGGAGGAGGGAAGCTTTTTCTCCATTGTTTTCAGATTGGTGGATCAAGAACTCATCCACACACTTCAAGAGGTGAGGGATCTTTTCCTTGGTTATTTCCTTTGTTCAGCATGGAAATGGCATTTGGTTGAGTTTTCTATGTGATTGTTTGAATGAAAAACATGCCGGAATTGTGGATGTTGTCCATAATAATTTTCGTTTTAAGACTGAATTTGTGGATGCTGTCCATGCTGAATTTTATGGGTTTTAAGATCGAATTTTTTCATGTTGTACTCTGCTGAATTTTCTGGGTTTGAAGACTCGAAATTGTGATGTTGTACATGTCGCTTGTTTTTAGACCAAGAAACTCGCCAGGGGATTATCAGATGCATGAAAAACATGGCTTAATTTTACGGGTTTTCATGCATACCACGTAATGTTTCTGGGGTTTTAGATCAAAGAAAAACTCGGCTTATGGGTCTTATATGCAAGACTAACATGAATGTTCTGTGGTTTTAACAAGAAAAACTCCCGCTTGCGGTGACACAGATGCATGAAAACATGCAAGACTTGATGGGCTTTCATGGCGACTAACATGCGTAATGTTCTAGTTTTTAGACTCGAAGAAAACCCGCTTTGCGTATTATTGTACGTATGAAAAACATACAAAATTTTACGGGCTTTCATGAATGTTAACATGCGTAATTTTATGGAACTGATGACTCCATGAATAACATGCAGATCAGGAATATTAACATGCACTTTTCTGAACTAATATGGTTATCGCATGTTATTGCATATGTCGCTTTTTCTCGGGTTTTAGGACAAAAAATCAAAGTTATTCATATTACTTGAATTAATGCCATGCTTAATTTTATGGAACCAATCTAGTTGGGTGCATGCTGCGATGTACTGATTTGAATATGTGGAATATTAACATGAATGCATGTATGTTAAATATATGAAATGTCAGGTGCATTAGACATGAGTGTTCATAGCACACACATAGTGTACGGTAGAATGTCCATGTAGAGGCTTACACATCGTCATGGGTTTGAGTGCGCGGGCACAAATTGCATTGCATTTGGTGTGCGGTAAATTCATTACATGAGAGTGTGTACATGGAAAATCGATTTGGCACCGCATTCGTGCTTCGAATCGTGGCTCGGGAATGGGACGAAGTCAAATCTGAGTTCCATAGTGTTAAACGAAATGGAAAATGAAATGCCTGGGCAGAAGGGCAGGGATAGATACCCCCCTCAGTGAAAAACCCAAACCCCGGCAGACAGATCCACTCGAGTATCCGGTGCGAGGCGTAAGAGACCCGCTATGAGACCTCGAAAAGTTCCTGCTTGCCCAAAAGACACGAAACGATTAAATAAATAATGTAATTCACGAGTTGTGAGACGGAGCCTAATCGACCAAGATCGATTTCCCATCGGCACTTGCATTAGGTGGTGGGTCGGAGGTCGACTCCAGATTGGGCCATGTACAAGGTCGTCTCATACATGCATGTAGATTTTTTTTTCCATGATAGATAACATGTATGCACCCGACAAGGTTGGTTTGATCAGTGGAAATGATCATTGTATGTGTACCTAGGTAGAAGAGCCCTTATAGATTTTATCTCTACTTACATAGCTCACCCGTCGGTGGGACCCTTTCGTGCAAGATGTGTACAAAGTGCATCGACGCTCCTGAGGCCGGATTATGAAGCTTACGAACTGCGGGCCTTGATTTCTTGTTTTGTGTATATATTAGAAACAAACTAGTATTAATATATGTTTTGTATTAGAGGATGTAATAACTCTAGATCTATGTAAATGATTATTTATAACCGTATTTTTGATTTGAGTATTACGATGGGCCCCTATTGGGCCATTTTTACTTCATGTATGGGTTCATGATACGAGACACACAAGCTCGCAGGCTGACTAGAATACCGGGGACCCCCGGTCTTGGGGTGTCACAAATAAGTATCGAGCTAGGGCATACGAATACCTGGGGTCATGGGCATGGGTTTAGGACATGCCGTTAATGTGTGGAGCTCATAAATGGGTATAGCCAGTGTCGAGCTGAGTTGTGCTACCTAGTGCTCGAAATTGATATCCATCATGCTTATTTTTATCAAGGTTCAGTGTGAGGTTACCCAGAGTCCACGATAGGATTAGATCGCAACATGTATCAGGTGTTTTTCGATTTATGCTTTGATCAGATGTGCATGATCAGGTGTGCAAATTACGAATTATATACGTGGTAGGATGTATATAGGAAATGCAATACTGTGGTTGGAGAAACGTAACCTTAGGAGTTCTGGGAAACAAACTGATGGTTCGGGATATTAAGTATATTAGTCAACGGCACAAAAGCAATAGTCAGACACGAAATGATCTAAACTTCAAGCTGCTTCGACCGTCAGAGATGGCAAGTGTGAGGACTCGGGCGCAGAGAGTCGGTCCACAGGGTGATGGTCGACCAACACCGTTTTGATCACAGGCCCTCACAGGCCACTGGTGGCTCGCAATAGCCACAACCACAGCCGATGCAAATTAGAGGTCGGAGGTGCCGCAACCTCCGAGGTTCATGCAACACCCATCCTCCGACGCTCACGGGAGAGGAAATCTCGATGGAGCCGACCATCGTTCCGCTCGACAGAGGATTCTCCTGGGCATGGAGATCACCCTGATATCACGCATTACGCCGGGCTTCATTCCAAACAGGGTGAGTCCCAGATCTCGGTGGAGTGGGTCACGCACTTCCGTGGACTCTTGAGACGATGACATGGGATGATTTTCGCAGACTGGCCCATGGGGAAGTACTTTCCGCTTGCCAGACATGCGATAGCCCGAGAGTTCCTCGAGTCAGACAAGTGAACGATGATCGCACTTGAGTACGAGCGATTCACGAGCTGGTAATTGCTTCGGGATGATTATGTACACCGACGCCAAGGTCGTGAAGTTCAAGATGGGCTGAAGTTGTCCATCCGGTAAGATCAGAGGACATAACCTACAGATACGACTCGATGGTTGCGAGGAAGCCTCGATTATCGAGCGAGAGGTAGATTTACGCCATAGCATCCGAGATGCTGGTGCTATGGCAAGAGCAAAGGCTGCTTCTTCTTCAGTTTCGGGAAAGAAGGGTGAGGACTTCTGCTCCACGAGGGTTTCGTGGGCAGGTCAGAGCTACCGTACAAGGCCAGTCCAGTTACCGGGGCCGGAAGATGACATGTTTCCACCGCTATCACCAGACACATGAGGCGGAACCGTCCTCGGGATATTGTGGGTTTCGTGGATCGAGGACACCATGGGCCCCGATCATCGCTGGGACATGAGGCATTCTCGGGTGATACCTCCCACCAAAGATGGGCCGTGGGAACAAGATTCATCGGTGCAGACACGAGCATCGAGTAGCTCACAGACAGCCAAAAGGGCCAGTATGGGCCTGAGGTCGCAGGGGCGTAGGGTAGCGGTGCGGACTTCGGGGCTCAGGGGCTGCCATTACCCCACAGCCTGAGGGCGAGATCGGGCCGTTGATCTGTGGCACATCATCCTTCACAGGCAAGGTGTTATTCGACTCAGTGCATCGCATTCCTTTATCGCCGCATCTCAGGTGAGAGCATCGGGCTTAGGTTTGAGGACCTTAGGACGAGCCATATCAGATGTGAGTTCTCCCTAGGGACTAAGGAGAGAATTGATCTGATATGTCGAGGATGTGAGTTAGAGATCTCTCGGATTCACTCACTATGGACCTCTGGGTCATGGACATGTCGAGTCTCTCGAGGTCATCCCTGGATGGACCTGGTCGACTACACACCCGTTGTCATAGATCAGGATCGTATGAGAGTTACCGCCACACACCCGACGGTACCGTGTCAGGTTTTGTGAATATACAATGTTTCACCCCATACCGCGGTACGATTCACGATGGCATCAGCTGACGGTCGGTTAGCTTAGCTCTAATTTCGATGATTGGCAGAGATTGTGATATGAGTCTACCTCGTGGTTTTATGAGTACGAGGGATGTTTTTCCGGACGAGCTAATGGGATTACCTCCACCGAGGGATGTAGACTCGTGATTGAACAGATCCCGATCGCCGCTTATTTCTATGACTCCAGATGTGATGGCACCTGCTTGAGTTACGATTCAAGGTCCGATACAGATATCAAGTAAGGGTTTTTCGCATTAGACCAAGTAATTTCACCATAGGTGCTCCTGCTCATTTATAAAAAGAAGGATAAGACCTTCGACTATGCATCGACATGCATAAATAACAAGGTTACTATCAAGAATCTAGATCCATTACTCACATTGATTTACTGCTTGATCAACTCGCGGGCAGTCTACCCAAGATGACCTTCACACCGGGTTACCATCGCTTGAGAGTTGGGAGGCAGACATCTCAAGACACGTCGTGACAGACAATCTCAGTTTACTGGGTGATGCCCTTTTGATCGAATTTTAATGCACCAAATGCGACTACGGGATCTCATGAATGGTGGTGTTCCAAACCCTATTTGGGGATCACTTGTGGTGGTCTTGCTGATGACATCCCCGATCGCACCACTGAGGCGGAGCATGAGGATCATTTAAGAATCGTACTACGCCTTAAGGGATCACGCTGTATGCCAAGTTCAAGAAGTGCGAGTTTCGCTTACCGGCGGGTTTCGGGACACGTGGTGTCGCCTTCAGCGTGTCAAGGGACCCAAGTGGAAGGTCAGGTCGTGATGAGTCAGAGCAGGACCGGTCACTGAGATACCTAGTTTTCGATCAAGTGGTATTACGTGAGGTTTATGTAGGATTTCTCCTGGCTTGAAAATACTTATGACAAGATCGGAATTTAAGGAGGTCAAGTTTTGTATTTTCGGATGACCCATGCCGAGCGGAATGCTCGTGAATCAAGAGGGAGGCTTACTTCACCTCTATCCTAATAGTCCCGGAAGGGGATGAGGGGTAACACAAGAAAATCGATGTCATGATGGGCCAAGTGTGTTCTCGATGCAGTCCGATATTGTCAGGCTATGGTTCTCTACAGCTAAAGAATCACGAATTTAATTACCCCACGTGATGACATGGAGTTACCGCCGTAGTTCACTCAAGATTCGCACTCAATTATTTATATGGTGAAAGTAGCTTTCGGAGGTGTTTTCTGCACCACAAAAGTCTGAAATACATCTTCACAATGGTGACCTCAACATGAGGCAATGTAGTGGATGGTGTTTTTTAAGATTACGACTTCACTTTCAGATTACCATCCCTAGAAGGCAAATGGTGGTCGATGCATTTAGCCAAAAGGCAATGTGGGAGTACCGCTAGTATAGCTTCCCTGAACGGTGATACCGAGACAAGGGGCAGTCAATTGAAGACGATGAGCAGGTCAGGGCAATTGAAGTATGATGGCTACGCCCTACCGAAAGGCAGGATGAGTCCCGTGCAGGACGATAACTAGTATCCATCAGTCGAGTACAGCCAGTACGCCAGACGGCGGTCGGGCCATCCACACGATGGTAGTTCCTGTGATAGGACTTAGTCAAGGGTTCCCTACGACGACCTGAGGGAGGAGGTCCTCAAGGAGTTCCATCGCTCCCGATCGTCAGACATCCAGTGGGCACAAAGATGTATCAGACCTTCGCCACAAGATTATTGGGAAAGGGATGAAGAGGCATGTCGGGGGATTTCGTCCAACTGCGTCTCAATGCGGCCAACAGTCAAGGTCGAAGCACCGGGAAAGACGCCAGGCTACTCCATCCATCGGAGATACGGAGTGGAAGTGGGAGCACATCACGATGGACTTCAGGATCTACTTGCCACTGACATCCCTGAAGGAAGATGATATGGTTATAATTTAATCGACCACCAGCCAAGACATTTTTCTCGACCGCGCTGATGGACCTTCACACCTGAGGAATTCTCGTTGTGTCAGATATACCTGGAGATAGTACGGTCGCAGATGGGAGTTCCGGGCCCCATAAGATCGGATCGGGATCCTCTGGCACGGGCCGCCCGAAGAGCTTCCAAAAGGCCACTGGGACAAATTTTCGACGAGTACCGTTTGTCCTCAAATCCTGGATGGTCAATCGGGAGTTTTAATTATTTAGATTTAGAGACATGCTACTTGAGCACGCGTCCCGATCTCATATAATGGAGGAGCACTTGTCTCGGTAGAGTTTCACTTACAATAACAGCCTATCAAGTTTAGTATTCGATATACACCCCATGAGGCTTACTTCGGGAGGCCACGCTCGATCGATATGTTGGACGTAGTGGAGAGAGCTCCATCACCGGTCCAGATTTGATTGTGAGACACCTCAAAAGAATATGGGAGATGATCAGTCGTTCCTTAACGTCAGAATGACAAGAGTTACTACCGATATACCACTCCACCTAACCCAGAGTTCGAGGTGGGGTGACTGCGTCTTCAAGGTGACGCCTGAGAGGAAGGATCAGATTCGGAACGAGGGAAGTCGTCGCCGAGGTGACACGGACCCTTCGAGGTACTCGAGAGGCGACGGGTTACAGATCTACATGCTGTCAAATCGAGTTTGTCAAGCGCTCATGAGGTGTTTCACGCTCTATGTTCTAAGTACACTGTGACCAAGTCATATAAGGATCGGGAGAGTTTTGTCGAGCGCGTCGACTGGACCTTCGAGGGAGTAGAATTCAGCGTATCATGGATAAGCCGAGCGTTTTATGCGGGCAAGACCTGCGAGGCTCGGTGGAAGGCGTACGGGCAAGACCAGGAGTCGGCGGAGGCGATACGGGAGCGTGAGGACAACCGTACGCCGCAACTATCCCTCTGCTTAAAGTGGGAAGGTGCGCTTACCATTAATGTTTTAAATGACCGCCAGATATGCATGTGGTTGATCAATAGAGCGTATGCGAATTTTGGGACGCAAATTTTAAGGGAGAACTGTGAAAACCCGAAAAAGCGTATTTTTTTCTTTCTTTTTCTTCCAAAATGAGGAATCAAGAAATTCATGTCTGACTGGCATAAACAAAATCCGGGATCTTTCTCTAAACCTGATGACGAAACTACCACGCTGCTAATCATCTCGCGAAATCTGGGCTGAATCCAAACTAATCACGCCGAATTCTCGTGAGACTGCTTGCTGCACGTATTTTCGAGATCTTAACTGGCCAACCGCTGGGTGCCATGTGTTAATTCTGTATTGGAGACACTCGCACACATGGGGCCAAGTGTCGCGCCCTTAGGATCGCATGAAGGTCATGGAGCCTCAATGTCAAGCCACCCCCATGCAATGAAAGCATGAGTCGGGTTAGGAAAATGGAGAACACTGGGTCTCGAAGTCACCGCGTCAAACAAATGGATGTTGTGGGTTCCCTAGGTCAAACCAACTCGTAGTTTGAGGAGAGATGGCAACAATTCGTAGAGAAGCAGGGAGAAGAAAGAAAAGAGAGAAAGAAAGATAAAAGAAAAGAAAGAAAGGAAGAAAAGAAAACAAGAAGAAAGAAAGAAAGGAGAGCTGAGGAGAAGCTTTTTCCTCCATTGTTTTCAGATTGGTGGATCAAGAACCGATCCTACACACTTCAAGAGGTGAGGGATCTTTCCTCTTTGGTTATTTTTTCTTGCTCGTGGCCATGGAAATGGCATTTGTCAAGTTTTCTATGTGATTAATTGAATGAAAACATGCTAGAATCAGATGTTGTCCATACCAATTCTTCTGGGTTTTAAGATCGAATTTGATGTCGGTCTCATGTCAATTTTCTGGGTTTTAAGACTGAATTTTTGATGTCAGACATGAATTTTCTCTGGGTTTGAAGACCGAACTGTGATAGTTGTATTACGCTGCTTTTTTTTTTCTCGGTTTTTAATTCAAGCAGGCAACTCGGCGAGGACATCAGCACAGAAACACATGGTTGACTCTACACTCAACATGAATGTTTTCGTTTTAGGATCAAAGAAAACTCGCTTGACAGGCTCTATATGCAAGACCAACATGTAAATGTTCTAGGTTTTCGGGGATCAAGAAACCCGCTTGGTGTATCATCAGATGCATGAAAACATGAATGGAGCTGCTTTCATGCATGACTAACATGCAGAACGTTTCAGTTTTTAGACTCCAAGAAACTCGGCCACAGATATCGTATGCATGAAAAACATACAAAATTTTAGCGCTTTCGCGAATGCTAATACGCAGACTTTCATGGAACCGATGACTCCACGAATAACATGCGCACTGCGAATATTAACATGCGTAATTTTCTCGAACTAATATGGTTATCGCATGTTATCAGATATGTCGCTTTTTCCTGGTTTTAGACAAAAAATCAAAGTCGGGCTTGTTATTACTTGAATTAATGCCATGCGTAATTTATAACCAATCGTTAAGGCATGCTTATGTGATGTACCGGGATGGAATATGTGGGAATATTAACATGACCGCATGTACGCGAAATATATGAAATGTCACACAGACAGACACGAGCTGCTCATAAGACACACATAGTGTACTTATGGTAGAACGTCCATGTAGAGGTTTTCATACATCGTCGTTTGAGGAAGGCACAAATTGCATTGCATTGGGTGTATGCGTAACACCATTACATGAGAGTGTACACGGTGAATCGTGTGGGCTTGGGAATGGGGCGAAGTCGAGTGGGATCCATAGTGTTAAGCGAAATGGAAAATGAAATGTGTCGAGCGTATGAAGTAGAGATAGATCTGCATAATTGAAAAAACTGAAAACACAGTTGAAACGGCGTATCCACTTAGAGTGAAAGCAGAAAAATGTCGGAGGTGTAAGAGGCGCAGTGAGACCGAAAAGTTACATTTGCCCACGAAAAAGAAGACGAAGCGATTAAATAAATATCAATGAACTCACGAGTTGTGAGATGGGAGTCGGAATTGACTCGATGCGATTTCCCATTGGCACTAGCGTTGGAGTGGTGGGTCGGAGGAGTTGACCGGTACTTAGGTAAGTATGCGGTGTCGTCTCGTACATCGTGTAGATTTTTTGTGATAGGATAACATGTAATGCCGCAGTTGGTTGTTGGTTTATTTGTGAAATGATCATTTGCGTACTGGGTAAAGGAAACCAGCCGCATAAGTTTATCTCTACTCGGCGTTATCTCGCCCCCGTCGTGGGACCCTCTTTCCCAGTCTGGTGAGACGGCTCCTCGGAGGCGGGATTATGAAGCGGCCCGGTATGGCCTTGATTTCTTGTTTTGTGTATATATTAAACAATGATATTAATATATGTTTGTATTAGGAATGATGTAATAACTCTTAGATACATAGAAATGTATGATCTTGTAACCATATGGGCCAGTATGATAATGGGAGCTTTATTGAAGTACGTTTCTTCGTGTATGATCTAGCCGTATGAGGCAGCGCGGAGTTTCTGCAGGTTGACGTTAGTCAATGGGACCCCCGGGTTTTGGGGTGTCACAGATCACACCATGCAAGTTGCACTAATGACTTATTCTTAATGTATAGGACGTTGATCACAGGTTTGTCTTTATGGACTTGTTTTTCTACTATTCTCAAAAACAGTTTTCTACTTTTAAAACATGTTTGATGATCAAAATTATTATTATTATTATTATTAAGTCTTGCTTGAAAACGTTTCCTAGTTCTCTAAGGGTTAACAGAATGAGATAAACAAAAAAAAAAATCTTAAAATATACTTTAAAACAAAAAATTAGTATTCAAAAAACTTTAATAGAAAACTCTTTCAAAATTAATTGTAAGATGTTGAAAACATGAGAATAGCGCCTTAAATGTTTTTAAGTTAGAAAACAAAATTTTATTGTAAAAAAATATCATAGAATAAGTTAAAAAAGTTAGGCTTTTGTTTAGGAAGTATTCCTAAAATAGCTTTCACATTTTGTTTATAAAAATTAGGAACTCATTATGTTTTTAACCAATTTATTATATTTTTAAAAAATATTTTAAATTTTTTATCTATAGGGTAATTATTTTCTATGCTTGTATAATTATTTTTTAAAATAGCCATCATATGACAATTGAAAACACTAGAAGATCATTTCTGAAAATATACTATTTTTATAATATATAAACATTTAAAAAAAAGTACAACCTATTTGGAATTTATTTTCAAAAGCAGTTCCCCAACAAAACTTAGATATTTTTAGTAAAAAATGTAAAATAAAAAATTAAAGAGAACAAAAATTGGGTTTCTCGTTATAACTCTCTTAAAAATAAGTACCAACAATGAACTAAAAAATAATAATTACCAACGTGATTAGAGTTTAAAAACATCTAATAAGGAAAATAAGAAGATATATTAAATAAATAAACAATTAATCTAACTCTAACATAAAATATGAATTTCATATGGTCAAGAACAGTCTATGTCAATATTCTAACTACTGCCCACAAGTTCCCAAAGTGCCCTTGGATGTCCTTCACACTCTTAAGAACCATAAGGAGATTTCTGGTATTTCCACCACTAAAATATCATCCACTTTCACTTGTCAGTTGTCACCACTTGTGGGCCTAAAAAATAATTCAGGTGGGCCTAAAGCCCAACCAGTGGAAATGGGGCTCACTCAGAGATGACTTAGGAGTGGACTTGGCATTCAACTCTGTCCTTTAAATTTTTCCCTTTCCTTCTTTTTCTACCAGCTGCTTAATTAGTAATAATTAAATGTAAATAAATTCAAAACACAGTAGGAAATATATGAAGTTTCCTTTTAATCAAATTATGTCTTGTCATTAGGGGTTAGAAAAAAATCTAAGAAGTCAAACGGATCGAGAATTCAAATTAAGACCGAACTAAAAAATAGATTAACTAAACCGATCGGTTCAGTTTTGATTTTTATTTTATACAAATATGGTTTAGATTTGCTTGTCTAATAATAGTTTAGATTAATCTATAAAAAATAAAAAAATATCATAATATTATTAAAATTATAAAATACAATATGTATAATATATAATGCATAATATTATTAGTATAATATATAATATTAGTATTATATAATATAATATAATATAATATATAATGTATATAATAGATCGTTTTTTTGGTTAACTGATATATGATTAACCGAAAAAGGGTTAATTGGTTAAACGAAAATTCGATTAACCATACTGATGGTAAGGATTTTTTATTTATATAAATACAAACCCAAAATCGACTATTTGTTTTTTTAGGAGCATGATCATCCTTTTTTTTTTTTAAGTTAAACATTTTACTTATAATATAATAAATTATTCCCATGACTTAAACTCGAGACCCTTTCCTATCTCCTTACGTTTTGAAAGGTTGATAGCTCTACACGTGAGCTGAGCATAGCCACCCCTACTTGTCAGTTGTCACAAATAAATATAAATATTTGATTTTTTTAATTTAAATAAGAAAAAAAAATTGGTTCCTCATGTTGATTCCAGTGTGATTAATACAAAAAAAATCAAATATAATATTTAATTTTAATGTCAGGAAGAAAATAAATGATTTTTCAGTAACCAAACACAGCCTAGCCTATGATACCGAGTAAAGAGCCTTCATGGCTGGGGCGAAGAATTTTCCAGCCAACGTTTGGCGGCGGAGAAAGTAGAAGAAAATACGGCATAATCTGAACCGGCAGTTTTCTGTCGCTATAAAATTCAGAGCATGATAAAACTTTTTAAAAAAACTCAAGAGGAAACAAAAAACCAGCAATATCCACAGATTCTCAGATCCAATTGATGCGTAAAACAAAGTACGGACAACTCGAAAAACCCAAGATTTACTTCTCTTTTTTCCTAAAATCTCTTTAACAACAAAACCCAAGTTTCATTTTCCCGAGAAATTGAAAGAAAGAATGTGATTAGAGTGGAGATAATACCTTCGTCGTCTGGAATATGCTGAGCATGGGATGTGAACTGAGAGAGACAGAGGAAACCCAGAGACAAACAGAGAAGAAGAGACGAAGAACCCATGAATTCGCTTTACACTGATAAGTGAAATGAATGGGGTTTGAAGAAGAGGAGAAGCTTCTAATGTTCAATCACATCAACCGTACGTTCATTGCTGCACTCTACTTTTCGTTTTCTTTTTTTATCTTTCATTAAATTATTATTTTATAAACTCAAGTAAGTTATTATCGTTCTGTTTAAACATAGATTTAATTACAGGAAATTCATATGGAAAATTAGGCATGTGAGAAAATTAAAATTTGAAATTTTTGTTATATATTGAAAAAAAAAAAAAAATTAAACAGTTTGTTTTACAAAATACTTCAATATTGATTTAAATTTGTAGAAATACCATTTAATGATTTTTCTGCAGCACTGACTATATTATTTAAAGCGTATTTTATTCGCTACAATTAATGTCAGCTAAGACTGAGATCTAACTTGTCTCTTTTCTATGTCACATTAAACTACTTAAAGCTTAGGCCCAAGTATTATTAATTTAATGATATATAAAGTAAAAAAAATTCACATTCACATCACTTGTCCTTGCATGATATTCCATTCTTATAAAGACTGAAACACACGATTTCATGTAAAAACATGCCGATCTTTTTATCGTTTAGGGTACAGATGTCAACTACTATTACATTTTATTTCCTTGTCACAATGAAATACTTTAATCTTTTTTTCATTTTTCTATTTTCTTAGGTAATCTTTGGCCCTTGAAAACTTTAAGAAAATATGTAAAGTATAAATGTTAAAAAATAAAAAATAAATGTTAAATGAATCGTCTCTTTCAAACTCATGTCATTCATATTTTTTCTCTTATGAGATTAAATGACATAATTTTAATTATATATGATTTTTTAAACATAAAAATTATTATTCATATTATTTATTTGAAACAACACATTATATTAATGATCCAAACAAGGTTTTTTTTTATTAGTAATGATCCAAGCAAAGTATTAATTTCATTGAAACAAGAAAATTTGATATTTAATTAGCCTTTATATATATATATATATATATATATATATATATATATATATATATATATATATATATATATATATATATATATATATATAATATAATATAATATAATATAGAAATACGGTTTAGTTTCAAGGTAAGGCGCATTACCGTGTTCGGTAGTATTTGAACCTAGAAACTTTGTTCTTATGCTTTGTTTAAAAGCAAATGGCGTGCTTTATCGAGCAAATTTAAGCATAATGAGTTTGAAAGCTATATTTAATTAACCTTTAAATATATAAAAAAAGTATCAAAAGAAAAAAAATTATAAATATATATATATATATATATACTTATATATATATATATATAATTAATTAATTAATTAATTATATATGAACCTATTTGGAGATTAACGGATAGGCGTAAGCAATTGTATATTGTTAAATTTGATTCGAATAAGCGATTCTATTAGTTGTTTAATATCTTCATTTTTTTGGTAAAAATTTAAATTTGATGATTGATAGCTACTTAATTGTGCAAAATGATCAATAGGAACATTAAAACAATTTATAAGGTGAGTATAAATAAACTATACTACTATTGAATATTAAACATTATTTACAAAAAAGATTAATCATTTTAAAATTTTAAAATATACAAATTTCTTAAAGGTTGCAATAATACTATTGGTTGAATAGGTATGAACAATTTTTTTATGTAAATTAGTGATAAATATGTCAATTTCTTCATAGTAATTAAATATTAATTATTGAAGATAGAAAAATTTGCTAGTGAGCTTTCGTAGGGTTATTATGGCGAACCTTAGGATAAGGACGGTAATTAGTAACAAACTTGGGGATGACTTTATTCTGACTCGTATATGCGTCATACATTTGAAAGCGTCTGCAACGGGGTTTTGAAACTAAGCGGTTGGTACAATCAGTGGCCCCCCGATCGTTTCTTGGCGAAGCGATGCGTTAGAGGTTTTGGCGAGGAACGTCATACAGAAGTGTCTAATCCTCTAATTTTAGCATAAAACGCTCTCCATCAGACGAGGCATGTATGTATATATATATATATATATATATATATATTCATAATTATCATTGTATCCATAACTCATTTAGTAGACCACATAACTCGTTTAGTAGACCAGACGCCTTTTTTTAGTTCACATGATTCTTCCATGTTATTGGATTTTCAAAGCTTTATTAGAAGCCAACCTTCTTTTTGAAGTTCTAAAAATTGAAAGTGACTTTAGTTTTTTTTCATATAATAAAATATAAATTCAACATAATTTCTACGTGTTTATTAAAAAATAATCTACCCTAATCAATTACTTCCTAATGAAAACAAGCATAATTAAATTTGATACAATTTGATTCATATCCTATGCATAATTAAATGTTTTGACAAATAATTAAACAGTTCAAATTTGATACTGTTCTTATAAATATAAATAAAAATAGGAAAACTATGTTATGGGGACCCTAGCATGAAATATTTGAAAATTTATTGCAGCTTATCAAACCTAACCAAGTCTTATTTGAACAAATAATTGATCTGAGAACCCAAATATTTGATAAAGAGTCCATGAGGTAACAAAAAATTTATCTCCTAAAATACCCTTCCATTTATCTTACCCACACAAGCCTAACATAATTCAAACATTCCTTATCCTCTCTCAATAGAGTTTGACCCTTTCCCACACCTCCCTTTCTTCTTTCTTCTTCTCCTCAATCAGTTTTGCTTTCCACCCCCTCATTTCTTCAAGATCGTAGGTTTATGCCTTCATCAACAGGTTTCTTTCTCTTTCTCTTTTTCTCTTTGTCGTTGTCTCTTTTCCATCTGCTTGGTTGTTGAGAAAAATTTATTTGGTCATGGTTGCTTAAGTTATCTCCATCCTTCACTAAGATTTCATTGAATATAGACACTACTGAAAACCATTTAATCTTGGAATTTCTTACCATGGTTAAAAGTGTGATGCTGCCTATGTGTGACCTTCATAATCTCTCCTTATTCATTTAATAAGTTAAACACCATTAAAATTTTACTGTTTTTAAAAGTTGACCTCTTCAGTTAGTATCAATGATTCATTCTATGCAGTTAAAGAATTACAAACTTGATAATTGAGTTATAGACAACACTATTAAAAAGAAAAAAAATCACCTAGTACAAGTGTCTGTATGGTTTTTCCATGACAAAAGAAAGAAAAGGATTGAAAACATTCAATTTTGCATAAATTTATCTTTATATTGCTCCCCATATGTGAGGTATGCTCCTAGCATAACATGTAGACATGAACATAATTGTTAAGGAAGTTATGGAGGGACCACCTCAAAATCTTCTAGAGTCAGTCGATGGGATCATTTTGCATCTACCACTCGAACCAAACATCCACAGATATAACCTAACGTCCATTTTTGCATTGCACACTTTTATGTTCCTTTAAGTTTGTTTTGTGAGTTTGTGCATGATTGGCTTTAGTCATGTATCTTGAGCTAATGGTTCTTTCTGCATTGGTGATTATAGTAATTTTGTTGTTTACATCATCTTGTTTATCTGTATATTGGTGTTTTTTTATATGACACTTGGAAAGTGTCCATAGAAAGGGTAGTGAACTTAAAGACACAATGATCTAATAATAGGATCCAACTATCAACTTAGAGATTTCAATGTCTTACCTGAAAACTGTCATTCCATAAAGGCTTCCAAATCACTAGGGAGATTTTGAACCATTATTGTCTTTAGGATGTCAAGCGCCTCACAAAATTGTGATTCAAAATTCGTACCAGAACCCCGAATTCAATTGAGTATGGTTTAGTATACTATCAAACTCAACCAACAATCTATATGGTTTGGGTAAAGTGAAAAAATAAGGAAAGTGTCAACGAAAAAAAAATTGACAATGTTGTTCAAGAGTGAATTATTGATACTAAATTATTAATTGAAGTTATTCCATTTATTTATTGTTGTGTAGAATTTCATAAATTAGTTGTTATTAGAAAATTGTTGTAAATAAACTTGTAATTCGTTCGTGATGAATATTGAAATGATGAATGTTTGTTTTGATTGAATGTATTATCAAATTTGTTGTTTGACATTCCTATTATAGGTATTTAGAGACTAATATGGCACGGAGGAAGCGCCTTTAATATAAGCGCCTTGCCGGACAAGCGACAGAGCGAGAACCAAGTCTAGGAATGACCTTAGGTTATTCAACACAATTGAAGAGTTTGATAGATATATTAATTATTTCAATAAAAGGACAATACTACCTGGGCAAAATATTGATTTCGCATTTATGAGCAACTTTGGGTTGGAGGTGATATTTGATAGGATGGGCTGGACTCTAGTTTTTTCTTTGGTTGAACTAGTGTATACACAACTAGTGCGGTGCTTCTACTCCAAATCTCATTTCATGCATTGAGCTTTCATCGATTGTACAACTCTGCGTAAAATATGTGAAATACTAGGTGTCTCATGTGAAGGCCTGCTAGTGGATGACATGAAGACTTGGCCTAACATTCCAGGGTTTGTACCCTTTGAGGCCATTGAGCACTTATCTGCACGAAATCTTAGGCTAGTCATGGGCTGAAAGCCTGTGCTCATAGTCTTTCTATTAAATGTCCGTCTTTCTGTGCTTGTATAGCAGCTCAAAATTATCACTAATAGTTTTATGACATGTTTAGGGCATAATATAAATAAATTTGTATTTTTCGAAAATTTAAGTGCTAAGTGTGAAAAAGAGTAAAATGGTAATTTGTAAAATAAGGACCCAAAGGTCATAACACAAGATGATGATATGTTATTGTAGGAATCGGATAAGTTTATTTGCAAATGAAAAAAGATAAAGGACTAAAATGCAAGGGCTAAGAAATTAAGTCCAAAATGAGATAAATCCAAAAATGTTCTTATAGGAGAAACATTTCCCATTTGACTTAGAGAGACTTAGGGCTATAGTTTTGAGAGAAGGAGTCTTCTTTGGTGATTTCTCTTCATTTGCTTTGGAGATATAGTCTTGTTCAAGTAAGAAAGTTAAGAAAATGAAGCTAGTTGAAGGTTTTAAAAAAAGCAAGGTATGGAAACTATCACAAATCCCTCATTGTCTAGGTTTGTGTAGGAAAAATCTATAAAGTTTTTGGTTGGTTTAAGTCCAGTTTTGAAGGTTGATTTGTTTTGGTTTTGGTTTTGGTTTAGAAGGAAGATTTCTGGTATAAAGGGGGGAAAATATCCCATTCGGTTTAGCCCCCAACACCACAGCTGCCTGGCGGTCGAGTTTACTAGGTGAACTTGAAGGCCCACAATTCCAGTTTTGCCTCGCTGGCGAAGGTCCTCTCGCTAAGCGAACATCATTTTGTTCTTGTCTTTTGTTAACTCTGGAAACCATCCATTGGAATAATGAGGATCCTAATAAGTGAATGAAAGGGTCCTTTCAAGTATAAAAGTTATATGAAAAATGCTCTGAACCTCACCTTGTCACACCCCGATTCCGGTCAGGCAGTTAGGATCGAGAATGAGTTGAGTGCGGACCATATCACGGGACTCTTTACGATTTTTTTTTTTTTTTCAAAGTAGAACTTGTACTGTGGAGTACATGACCCACATCTTATAACATAATCAAAATATCATATACATATCAGAACTACCAGGAATTAATTGTCCATCAAAATCTATACACATTTATCGAGTCATTTACAATTACAAAAGCATCTTTATTACATTTACAAATCGAGCCGCAGATTTGTGTGGCCAGGAGCCCTTACAAGTGTGTTGGCCCAGCTGTATGCGGATGTTTTCAAACATCTTCTCCACGTACTACCACCGGATTAAAAACCCATTACTAATCACTGCAGCAGTGGAAACATATCTTATAACTTATACTAAGCCTGTTACATTAGGCTGAATCATATTAAACATATACATAAACGAGATATCAAAATCTTCATAGAAATTCATATAATCAAATGTAACATGTAACGTCAGAAATATCTGCTGCGGTTTTAGACATTTAGGAGTATATTAAGCAAAATGAATTTCGGAAAAATCAAAACAAGACGGAATTAATATTAGAGACAAAGGGTAAAGTGGTCTTTTACCCTTAAGGACATAATGGAATAAATCAATAGTTATATGCCAAATGGCATAAATCAATAAGTTATATGCCATTATGGAAATAGAGAAAAGATGGAATTGAGTGGGAATTAGAATGGAAGGGCTTAGTCTGAAAATAAGAAAGTTAAGCCAAGAAATGGGTTTTATTTGCCAGCGAGCTTGGCCTTAACAAACATGGACTTAGACCAAAAATTGGTCTCATTTGGTGGAGACCAAGCGAGTAGAGAGAGAGAGAGGAGAGAAAGAAGGAGAGAGAAGAAGAGAGAAGAAGAGGGAAGAAGAAGAAGAAGAAGAGAAGGAAGAGAAGCGAAGATCAAGCTAATGTATGGAACTACATGTGGGCTTTTAAAGCTTTAGATAGTTTTCCATGCAATTGTATGGTTATTAGTTGTCTCTGACCTAGGGTTTGTTAGGGTTTCATCTGACTTGATGATTTTAAGTAAAGTGGATAAAACCATAAAGAGTCTGAGAAGCATATGAAATCCTCTCTTTTTGAGGGATGGATTCATAGTTCGAAGGAAATGAATTAGGTTAGGGGTTTTAAGGAATAAACCCTAATTAATCTACATGTTAGGGTTATGTATGGGTTAGGATCCATATATTGGTAGGTTTAGAGTAATCGTCGTGAACCGTGTAAAATGATCATCGAATCGTGGGAGGTTGGATGGCGGTTGATGATTATTGAGTTGATGAGTCGTTGTGATGGAGTGGCGACGCGGATGACGTCTGGTCGATGCCGTTGATCGGTCGGTGCCGTGATGCCGTGCGTCTCGAAGAAGTCGAGTGCGCTCTTGTCGTTGATGTTGTTGGCTGTAACGTTTCTGTCGTTGATGATGTTAAGTCGGTTCGGATGGTCGTTACGATGGAGATGGACGATGATCGGTTGTTCTGGGATCCGTCGGTGAATGTGTGTCGTTCGTTCGATGATCAAGTCGTTGTTGTTCGAGTCGTTATCTGTTGTTCGTTGGTGAGACCTCGCGTACGTGCGGTGTGCGACGGTGTGATGTCGGTGATCTCGTTTCGCGTCGCGTCTAATGATGAAACAAATGTTATCATGCTTTATTCAGATGATCCAATTGGATAAATTCCAATTCTAAGTAAAATAGATTCATAGAGGAATAAGAATAGCAGGAATAGGTGTGATTTCATAGACATCATACTTTACAAGTATATGAAGTGCCATATGAAATAGAGCGTGAAGCGAGGAAAGCATGAAAATCTGATATATATATAGATGTGTTCATAGAACATAGATATGACATGAATATAGGATTATATGATAGATATACTTAAATGAATAGATAGGAGCATGCTAAGAACAAATGATAGGAATACGTAAAGATATGAGTATATGATAGACATAAGAAAGGAATAAGATGGAACCTTATTTAGGAACATATGATGAAAGACATAAATGATAAGAACGATAGAGATAAGCAAAAGATGACAAAGCATAGGAATGAGAACATGTACATAAATGATAGGTATATATATGAAAATGTAGATGAGTAAGCCTACACGATAGGAATATAGAAAGGAAATACAAGAATAAATTTGTCATGATAGAAATGCATAAATGATATAAAGGGATATGAATAGATAATGATATATATGAATATATGAATACAAGAGTGTATAGATGCATTCATGATATATGATAGACAAAACTAAATGGTAGAAAAAGATACGAATATATGTACTATAGAGATATATGAGAACCGTAATATGAAGCTACATATATGAGAACGAATACAGATTAAAGTAATGATAGTATATATTGCATAAGCAATTATGATAACAATAGTTATTCATGCTTATGAGATAATATGCGAGAAAACGTAATAAAAGGCGATTATGCCTTAGAGCACAGTAGAGGATAGATAGGGCATGCCTAGGAAGATCTGATTGCGCGGCATATTCATAGACGGATAATATTGAGCCAGTTTGGGTCGATGATATAGATCAGTTTGGATCGGAGTGGCCATGAGAATCACCCTGATAGGCCAGAAATCAACTGTCTCGTCACGGTGATTATCCATATCCAGATTACAGGGACCACGAGGACCAAATCTTGGGACTCTTTACCTGATTTTTTTTTTTTTAAAAGCCAGGCGCTGTGGGTTATAGCCCACATCTTATAACAAATCGAAAGAGCTACCACAGTGGTGTCCATCGAAAATCTATACACATATACGAGTCCATTTACAAATACAAAACTGTACTTTTACAATTACGATCGAGCACGGAACACCATGTAGTGAACCCTTACAAGTGTGTTGGCCAATTTGTATGCGGATGTTTCTTGATGTCTTCTCCACGTACCTACGGATTAAAAACAGTGCTAGCTTTGCAGCTTTAGTGGGAAACATATTTTATAACCTCTGATGCACATTGCATATACACGATTATAATAAGTGTATAACCATACTTGAATATCAGAAATTTCATGCATTCATATCATGGACTTATACAAGTACTTAAGCTCATAACAGGCTTATGTTTATTCGGGACTCCCGTAGGAGTTACAGATCTTATTCTTATGCAAAACTTATGCTTATCACAAACTTATGTTCATTCAAGACTCAGTAGGAATTCGAACTTATATCATTCGAACTTATACTTAATAGGCTTATGTTTATTCGGGACTTCAGTGAGATTCTGAACTTATCCTTATCTTACGGGTTTACCCTTATTCGGAGTGCAGTGAATTGTCAGCAGAGAAACTACGGAATGCATCATAGATAATGCATAACTTATTCTTATCACGGAAATTACTTGTAAGTACTACAAAACTTATACTAGTCTTACGGAACTTATCTTTGGTATTTCAAATCTTATCTGAGTATTCTGGAACTTATACTTACCTTCACGGAACTTATCTTTTGGTCTTACGAACTTGGACATGTATTTGAGTCTTATACATGTCTTACAGGCATATACTTATCTTCTGAACTTATGCGGTCTTGCAGGAGCATATACTTATCTTCTGGAACTATACTGATCTTAGACATATATACTTATCTTACGGAACTTATACTGATCTTACGGAGCATATACTTATCTTACAGAACTTATACTGATCTTACGGAGCATATACTTATTTTACGGAACTTATACTGATCTTACGGAGCATATACTTATCTTACGGATCTTATCCTTGTGCGAAGGTATCGTGAAGTACAGTACAATAAATCGGAACTAATCATCATCGTATCACATACAAGGTCAGATCAGACGTATGCAGATACATATCAAGTATGGACATTAGTCCATAGCAGGTACAGATCATAACAGATACATATATTTATTTTGCAGATTGCAGGAGTACGTGATGCTGCCGGACTTACCCTTATTTACGGGGATCTGAGTGCCCTTAGGTACTCTTGGACTTATACTTATTTCTGAATTTGTACTTGCTAGATGCGAGTGCGGAATTAAGGTATCTGAGGAACTTATACTTATATTCTTGAGACAAAGTACCCTTGGGTACCATAGGAACTTAATCAAATGCGGGGGTACGTGGTACTCGGAACTTTCGGATCTGGTACCGTGGGTACCTCTGAGGCTTATCAGGAGACAGGGACTTAATCAAGCGTAACTTATTCGGATGGGACTTATCAAAGATCACGAGGAGTGCCGTAGGTACTCTGAGAACTAGATCGAGAGGCAGGACTTATTCGAATCTTGGACTTATCGGGATACATGAGTACCGTGGGTACTACGGGACTTGATAATCACGGGACTTATATTTATTGGTCTCACGTAGGAGTTACAGGCTTACTCATATTCAAAAATACCCCGATAGGTATTAGGATCAAACGATACACCTTCATTTCCTCTTATTCATTATTCGTTTTATGATCATATAATTGTAGAGATACCTAGACCAATAATAATAAATGAGTAAGACACGGCTTTCCATGGTGTCAGAAGATGCTTTCTGATCTTGTGAAGTGTAGTAACACCGGCGGGAGTGCGAGGGACGACGAGGAGAATCTGTGTGGCACTAATCGGAGGTAGAGTATAATGTCTTTGAAGCACCATCGAATCTGCGTCGCACTTATCGAAATCTCGAAGTACTAATGTGCCGAAGCACAGTCAGAGAGTGCCGTCGCACTAATCGGAAATCTGCCGTACTAATATGCGAAGCCGCGATCCAGGGGGTGCAGTGTACTGTCGAAGTCTTTGTGTCATTTAATAAGCGGTCTTAGAATTTTATAATTATATAGATTCCATAACACTATTTTATAATAGGGCATTCTTAGCCATATTATGTGTTCTTAATAGTCGTATTTCATATCTTGGTAAAGTAAGATGCGTGTATAATCACATCTTATTCATGTATTATTATTCTTCTATGAATCTACTTTGCAGGAATTGGAATCGATCCAGTGAATCATCAAACTAAAGTTATGGCATTTTCATGCCATTGGTCATTACCTATTTAACCCGAGGGACAGTTGAAATACTGACTTTTCGGGGTCTTAACTTCATATTTGGCACTATCTCTTTGTACTCATTTAAAGCTAAGGTGCTAAGGGTTCTATTCCAACTGGAATCACCTAATTCGGAGCACCGAAACTCAGGTTACGTCTGAAACAACTCGGACTAATCTATGATCAACTGGTGCAGGAAATGGGCTTTCACATAGCCCTACTTTGAGTGAATTTTTGGGCTTTCTAGAAGAAGAATTTGGAGATACCTATTGAATATGTTTGGTTTTCCTTGAAGTCTATTTTAATTGGCCACTTGAATCACTCAAATCGGATAAGAAATGAGCAAGTTATGGCCAAAATCGGCTGGAGGTGAATGGGAAGAGCCGGAACAAGATGTACCGGTACAAGCTCAAGTTGTACCGGTACAACTTGGCCAAAAATGACCAGAACCGAAATTGTACCGGTACAAGTTCAAGTTGTACCGGTACATGTCACCCTAAATGCCCAAAATGTGTGTTTTTCTCCCTTTTTTCCATACTTTTGAACCCCAATCAACTCTATACCTCATAAACACTTCAAACACACATCAAAACCATTTCTAATTCACCTTGGAATCTCTTTTCTATTCAATTCCTCCTTCAATACTTATCTTAGTTCAAAGACTTATCATGAATTACTTAAAACCCATTTCAATATAGGTTATAATACACAAATCAAACTCAAGGATTTGTTAGGATTTATTCTAAACCACTAATTCAATTACTCTTAATTAACCATGAATTCATCCTCACAAGAGTTTCGCCATTCTTGTATATGAAGTTTACCTTACTTGCCATCATTTTTGGGTTAAGATGAAACCCTAGCAAAACCCTAGATTTGGGCAAGATTATAACCATCAAAGCATGGAAATTCATACATAATCTCATAGAATCCATACATAAATTCAGTTTCCATACCTTTTTGCTTGATCTCTCTTCCTCTTCTTCTCTTCTTCTTCCTCTTCCTCTTCTCTTCTCCTTCTCCCATTCGTTTTTGAGCTCTCCCTCTTTTTGGAGACCAATTTGGTCTTAAATCATGGATTTGTTAAGGCCATGTTTGGCCTATCTAAAAAAAACCCATTTTGGTTTTAAGTTTTCTTTATTTGCTTTTGGCCTGCTCTTATATTTATAAATAAACTTTCCTTTTTATTGTATTTTGGCCTCTAGTCTTTTCACATTAGGAGACTTTTAAGCCCCCTTTTTGGACCAATTACAAAATTGTATAGTCTTATAATTTAAAGGTCTCTCATTAGTGTTTAGCATTGACTCACGAAACATTCAGGTGAAACACATTACTAGCGTGTGAAAGCGACTGGGTATATTTGAAGTGTTACGATGATAGTACCTTCGGGTACAAATGGCATATGACATAGGTCATCTCGTCTGGTGTGATACCTTCGGGTATTAGCAGGATAAGATCAGCTGTCGTACGGTGGTAGTATGGTACACCCAGTTATTTCCTGAATCCACTTCTAAGGTATTTGCAGACATGAATATAAAAAGAAAAAGGAAAAGTATCTACAAAGGAAATGCATATGAAAGCATGATATGATATGATGAAGCTAGCCTTGCGATGCGATGAAAATCTGACGATTCTGAAACAAGAGTACATTATAACTTGATGAAATAAGTATACACGCAAAGAAAAAGTATAGAAAGTATACCAAGCGCCTGAAGTATAGGATAGATAGAATAGAGCGTACAAATGTATATGAAGTATAGGAATAGTGCAGGGATAACAGGATATGAAAGTACAAAGAGATGAACACATATAACGGAAAGTATACAATAGTACAAGTATGAAAGTGATACCAGTAAATCATAAGGCGAAAGATGAAAAAGATATAGACTAGGGAACTTATGATAAGTATAGGAATATGTAAAGTATTCGAAATAAGATTACATAAAAAGTATAAATAAAGGAGATGTCAAAGACATAGAACATGAAATAGAAAAAGATTGACTTGCAATAGGAATATAAGATGATAAGGAATTAAAGTTATAGAAATATGTTTGGAAGCCATATAATGCATATGTATAAGCTTGTAATGGAGTCGCCGTGGTGGTTGTCCGTGCTTATGTTCCCACTAAAGCGTAAAAAGCCCAGCACGGGTGTTCAATCAGGTGTGAAATGCCGAAGACAAGGATAGAGGACAAGACATTCCATCGACAAAAGCGGTAGGCTCGGAGATGAGTGCTCATCACGGCCCATTTGCCGCGATCTACGAAGAGTTTTGTAATAGTAAATTGTAATAGTACAGTAAAAGGGACTCTTGTATGTGTATAGATTGTGATGGACACCCGCTCGGAGTGGTAGTTAACAGTATATGTAAAATGATTTTTTGTTATTACGAGAAATTGTTTTATACCCGCAGTGCAGTGCAGCTCGAAAAAACGGTCAGCAGAGTCATTGATATATAGTATATAGTATAGATAGTCTCAGCGCCCGGACCCCGAGTTCGGATCACTTGTCGGGTCGGACCCGAGATCGGCGTGACCGCTGAATCAGGATCATATTGAGCAAACTTAGACATATACAATGGCCAGGCATCCGATTAATCTCTTTACATGTATCATGACTTTCTCGAGTTTTAGTCTGTTCTGATCGGTGTCATTGACATAGTGCATCTGCTGTACCTTTGTGACTTTTAAGCGGAGATTCTTACATCTCCATGGGAGTATCAGAGCCTATCTGAGAGATACTAGGTATATAAATAGTCGAGGCGAAGTTGGTCCTTTCTCACCATGTTGTTCATTATTCAAATTTGCATGGTTTATGTTCCGTGGCTTTTATTAAATCCGGAACATATACTTATGCTAAGGTACCCCGTAGGTTCATGCGGTTCATATCTCCAGGAAGGATACGTTCTTATTCATATTCCTCGTATACGATACTGAACTTATACATATACTTAAACGGAGGTACTTATCCACATAATCATATGTATCTCAAGCTTATACTTGTTTCGATCTCCCGTAGGAGTTACAGAACTTATGCTTATACAAAGGTACTTATACACGTACTGGTACTTATATCTATCTCGGATCTCAGGTAGGAGTTCTGGGGAATTTATGCTTATATAGGGAGTACCCTTAAGTACTACAAGTGATCTGCCCATACCATGGGAGGCTTATGCTTATGTGCAGATTACACTTGTTTGGAGGTACCAGTAGGTACTACGGAGGGAGATGCCGAGATATGCGGTATTGCGGAACTTATCATATACGAGAGTACTTGTAAGCCCTTCCTGAAACTTATGCGGTACTTCGTATCTTACTATACTTGTACTACGGCGAAGCATATCTTGGCCTTGCGAACTTATACTTGTATTCTTGGAACTTTATTGTATTTTAGATCTTATACTTGGCGATACGGAGACTTATAAATTGTATTTCAGATCTTATACTTGTCTTACAGAGCATATACTTGTCTTATGAATCTTATACTTGCATTACGGAACATGTACTTGTCTTACAGATCTTATACTTGTTTTCACGTAACTTGTGCTATATTTCGGATCCTCATGTGAGAAGGTGCGTGGAATACGGGTAAGTGGAACAAATCGAATTATATCACATCTGGTCGGATCAGGACTTATGCGGATACATATCGGATATGGACATTAGTTCATAGCGGTGCGGATCTGCAGATACCTACACCCCGGATTCATACGGATTCGAACATATCTAAAACAAGCAGTTATCGGTTTATATCGCCAATCATCGTGGAGTTAAAGCGCTCGGTGCAGAGTGAGTCTTCTTTGAACTATCTTTATATTCACGAGGCGTACCTTGTTTTCTGGGTCTGAGAGTGTGGGTGCTTGCGAAGTGTCGGATACGGGAGTGTGGGTCTTCACCAGGAATCTGAGAGATTTTGATCGGATCTTTACTCTTATTAACATTCGAGTGGCTTATCATATGTGCGATAACTGCACAGACGATTATAAGAAATGAGTAGGGCCTTGTCTGATAAGTACTTGCGAAGAGGTCTGTCTACGATCTTGAGATCTGGCCAGCGCAAATGCGGGGCGTGCGCCCTACAGCGGGTGTCGTAGCACGGCCGGGTCGCCAGCGCGAATCGGGGCGTGCGCGCCGCCGCAACGAGTCGCGGTAACGCACCGGCGGAGTGCCCGGCTTTCGTCGGGGGCGTGCACGCCCGGCGCGGCCGAGGAGTGCCATAACGCAGCCGAGTGCCAAAGCAGATCAAGCGTGGCTACGCGCAGGAGTGTCGTAGCACCGGCGGGGAAATCTTACAGCGCGGTCGGGGCGTCTTGCCGCGCAGCGAGTCGCCATTAACCGCAAGCCGGGAAGTGCGAAATTACCGTCGGGGCGTGCGCCTGCGGCGAGTGCGCGTAGCGCCGGCGAAAGTCGTGGCGGCGGCGAGTGTGGCGGCGATCAAAGCGTGGCTACCTACGCCAGCGAAGTCGCGTTAGCCGCAATAGTCGCCGAAGCGCAACGGGGCGTCCACTCATTCATTTTTCGGTCTGAGTAGTCATATTGTGCTAATGTGTTTGAGAACTCATAACCTTTCTTAATCACATTATGTGATCATGACATGTTGCTTTCGTATTCGTGTTCATGTTTAGTTCGTTTTCATATTCATGCTCGTAATGTGTTTAATGAGCAATAATGCATGTGCATTCACTATATTTTCCTTGTTTTATGCCTCTTGTATATGGCATTTCCTTATAGTATACATGTACTTGTCCTTATCACGAGACATTTACTTATACGATTATTGATACATGTATTCAGCGCATCGTTCATGTATTCTTGTTCCTCTATGAATAGCTTTACTCGAAATTGGAGTCGTTCAATTAAATCATTCAAAGCCCAAGTTATGAGCGTTTTAAATGCCGAAACTAGTCGGTTTTACCCAGGTTACACTGAGCTCCGATCTAATTTCTTATTTTTCGAGAGGCTTAACTTCATACCTGACCACTGGTTCTTTGTATTCATTTTGAAGCTAAGGTGCTAGGGTTCTTCTCCTCCAACTGAATCACCCAAATCGAGCACCGAAACTCGTTACGTCCGAAACAAACTGACTAGCACATATGTTCAAAACCGAACCAGAATTGATTGAACATAGCCCCACTTTTTGAAGTGAATACCTCAGCTACTTTAGATTCGAATTAGACAGTATCTATTTCAGATGTTTGCCTCCTTGAAAGTCTGATCTAACTGTTCTGACCACCAAATCGGATAAAAATGAGCAAGTATAGTCAAAATACGAACACCGGTCGTAACAAAACATCACTGCACTGTACAACTCACATGCACCTACATGTGCTCGAATTTGCGCTAGAATGTGGGCTTTTCCCATTTTTCCATATGTTATTCAAATCAACTCATTACTCCATATACACATCAAACCACTCCAAATTCATTTTGAAATGGTTGTTTAGGAACTTCATATTCATCTATAACCTCTATTTTCCTCAAATCATCTTTCAATACATATCTTTCTTCAAAACTTCATGAATTCTCCTAAAACCATTCTCTAATATGGGTACAACCTATACACAAACCAAACATATGATGAGCAGGATGACCAACTCTAAACCTAATTGCTTTCACACTTCACTATGAACTAAACCCTAAAGGAGTGATTCATACTAGATTAACCGGGGTTATTTTTCAACCACTCTATCAAACCTAGAGTTATTAGACTAATTCCTAACTAAACCCTAGGTTTGGAACTCATAAAATTTCCTAGAATTCCATACAAAACCATAAGATCCTCACTTTCCATGTAATATCCATACCAAAAATCATAGAATTCATACCTCAGCTTGATCTCCCTCCTCCTCTTCTTCTCTTCTTCTTCTTCCTCTTCCTCTTCTCTTATTTTCCCCTTCATCAGTCATATTTTTCCTAAAAATGAGACCAATTTTTACTTCTAAATCAAAGATTTCCAAATGCTTGTTTGGTCTCCTGTACCTACTTTTTTCTTTTTGGGTTAAGTTTCATTTATTTCTTTAGTCCTAAACCTCTTTCTTTTTTTTTGCACAACTTATACTCATATTCCTAATTTAACCCACACCTTCCCATTTTATGACTTTCATATCCTTTACAAATTACAAGTTTGCCCTTGTATCTTGTAAATCGGTTTCGACTTCCATGTTTCGCATTTGAATCACTAAAGATCTAAATTATGCCTACAAAATACCCTAAACATGTCGAAACGACAGAGTATATTTCCCTGTGGTGTTACATACCGCCTGCCGGTTTAATGACAAAATACTTGTTTCTTGCCTTTATTTACTAATGTGTTTAAGAACAATATAATAAGTCAGAATACATATAATTGTATTCCCGCCAAGAATAACCTCCGACAAGGCAACGACACTCTCACAGCTTTGGCATATCTTCTGAAGTTGATGAAGGTTTTGAGACTTTTTCGACAATGGCGACGACCAAACGTCATCACTTCATGACTTTCTTCGTTGACTGTGCCATACGCTATGCACGCTTGATCGCCGCCACGCTGCAACGTTGGGACGTCGCAATGTGGAAGCCAGTATTTCCCTTACTTCTTATGTTTAGCTCAAAATCACCCAAAAACCACCCTCTTGAATTTCCAGGTAACTACAAAACTCCGTGTAAATCGATTCCTCATGTAGCGCGATTAAATGTAAAATCAACGAAACATGCCGGACGCCAGATTGCGGAGTGTTTAGAATCATCACCCATACAAATATCCAGCAAACAAGTGTTCCAAACAAAGAGATGTTCCAAATAAGACCTATACCCGAACTTCTCCTTCTTTCGCTCTTCCTTCTTCTTCTTCTCTTCTCCTTCTCTCTTTCTTTCCTGTAAATGTGAAAATGCCCTAACTCTCACCAAATGGGATTTTCTAAGGCCTTTGCTTAGCTCTTATCATCTTTTTGATTTAATCTTTTTCCTTTGCATTTTAGTCCTTCATTTTCATTTATTTGCAAATATAAACTTATCATATTTCACTTTAACATATCTTTCTTTCTAGTTATCACCTCGGGGTCCTTGGGTCTGAAAATTACTAATTTATCTTAACTCTCTGGATAACCTGCAATACTTACTTAGCATTGAGAATTCTAAAATAAAATTTTACTTTTCTTACACTACAAAAACCGAATAACTACTAGGTCTAATCGGGTGTTACAAATGGTTTTCATACGAATCAACTTCTTTTTTTCTAATTCATGGACATTCGTACAATATATAGTCTCCGCTCTGTAATAGAGACCTCCATCTCCTTTCATAGAATAATCAGTTTTGTCTCCATTTCCGACTAATTGTACCCTTTGTTGTAACTTAATGTCATTTTCCTAAGCATCTATCATCATCTGCTTCAAATCAAGCATAGCTTTTAATTTACGCAATGGCACCACTTAAATGCAATATCCATGTACAATGTTCCGAATGCTTTTTTCTATAATTTCATAATACTACCTTTCAAATGTTATTCATGTTCTTTGTGCATCCTTAGAATACACTCAGATATCATCCATGAATACCATTTTACAACCGGTCCAAATAAGGGTGAATATCTTATTCATCAAGTCCATGAATGCGGTTGGTATTGAATAACCTAAACAGACATTAAAACCAAGAATAGACCATATCAATGAAGGCTATTTTCCTGACATCAACATCTTTTCACTTAAGTCATAATATTCCGATCACAAATCTATCTTTGAAAAGATACTTACTCCTTTCAACTGATTGAAAAGATCTTCTATTCTCAGCAATGAATATTTATTTTAATGCTACCTATTTTTTTTTGCCACAATCAATGCATACTGAGAGTGCTTATGTTTTTGAGCTGCAAACTGCACACCTCTGTGGCGAACTGGCCTACAACTCATTCAATAGTTCCCGTAGCCAAGTCTTCAACTTTTAATTCGCCTCAGCCACAGGGAGCAAGGCTCAATGAGTCGCTCCATGTACAACTTCATAGCTGCATCTATTTCTCTTTTGGGTGGTAAACCGTAATTCCTGAAACATCAAGGAATTATTTTATCATCAGAATATCTTCTAGATCTATAATCTGCCCTCTAGAGTCAAGCACCAAAGCCAAAAGGCTCATCTTTCTACGGCCATATAGCCAGAGATTACATTGGATTACTAATCTAAATCGATATTATGTACATTTACTGACAGTCGTAACATTTAAGCACTAGAGTTCGCTTTATCACAATCAACTATAGCTTGATGTTTGGATAACCAATCCATCCCCAAAATCAGCCTGAACCCAAGGAAAGGCAAGCAATCAAATCAACCGAAAAACTTCTATCAAGTGTGGACCCTTAGGGGAGCCTATATAATGCCGGGTTGCGACTTTAACACTATGTCCCAAGAGAGACCTGTAACATGCAGCGTCATATGCTAACGTCCCATCGAGGTACTTACCACCAATCATTTACCCACATGATAAGAAAGTGAAGAGATAATCTATTAAAGCATACTCATTGCTATAAAGAGTGAAATTACCTGCGATAACTCCTCTCAAAGGCCTTGATTCCTTCACTGGCCTCTTTACAGCATAAGCTCAGTTAGTTGTAGCAATTAGATACTTTAATGCTTACACTAATTCCTCTTGCCAGCCCAAACTACGCCTCTACCTCATCACAAGTTAGTGAGGTGCATTTGATCCTCCTCCGCTACTGAGCACTTAACTCCCGATCTCGCGCATACCACTGATGGTCTGCTTCCCACATCGGTTGAACTCCCGTTACTCGCTCATTAAGTACCTATAATGATATTTGTGATAGTTCCCAGAATTCGTGTCCTTCCCTTCGCTTAGTCGAAGCACTCACCGAAACCCCGTGCCATCAGAGGTCCTTGCCTTCACTCTAGTAGTGAACTCAGACTTATCTACTAGAGAATCTCTAGTTCTTTTACTGGAGGAGGAACCACCTCAAAACTTTCTCCTGCTTTCCCCGATCACCATTTCGCATTTCTCAATTTTCAGCAGCCTCTCGCACCAACTATAGAAACTCACGACTTGAAATGATGGGAACACTGTGGAGGCACTTTCTTTAGTGGACCTTTTAGGCCATCCGCAAACCTGCCTACATCGAAAAGTTTCAACTGCCCGTGCATACTTACTAAGGCTAGCTTAAACTCTTTCTCATACCCACCATCATCGACTCCCCTCGTTTCATATTCAGAATTGGTTAACTCGGTCTCTTTTATAGTCATCTACATACTAGACATAGAAACTCTTTGACAAAGAAGTCCAAATTGGTTATGGAAGTAGTAGATTTCTTATAAATTCACTTCCACTCAATCATGTTTCATCTAAACAGTGAGACCTACCCGCCATCCGTTCGTGAATATATCATACTATTCCAGCCCATTTCAATTTCTCGGAAGAAAACCTAACTTATTAGACCTTCCAAACTTGTACCATATAATTCTTTCTGCATCTATGTTTTTCTTTTACAGAATCAACTGAGCTCAAGGTTTGAGTTAATTCAAGACTCTGCCATATCCTAGAAATTTTTAACAACGCTTTAACTGATATCTGTTCACTTCAGTCTTATCCATGTGGGATTGAGATTTATGGACTAAGGTCCACAGGAAATGACACTTTCAATTGTTTCTCAATGCCTTGTATTGTCCATTTTAGAAAAATATACAAAATAAGGACATCCATATTTAAAGCCAAATAATAATATATGTAGGTATATTTAACCTAATGTCCTAAAACGCTCATGACTATGTTTTATACTCACTTAAATCAGAATCTTCCCCTTCCCTAGCCACAAGGTGAGAGGGACATCACACGGAACAGTGGGACTTCTAACTTGATTTACATGTTGCTTAAATCACTTCAATCATAAATTCACAATGACATAAACTTGCAAGACTACCACCGTAGTGGTGTTTAAAATTGTCTTGATCATACATTTGAGTCTTTAACTACTTGTATTTGTACAAGTTCCACTTTTAAAAAATATTGCATTTACATTTCAAAAATAGAGTTAAAAACCTACATAAGGTGGACTCCTAATGTTGTGTTGGCCCTGACGAATGCTGGATGTCTCTGACGACCTCTTCAGTACCTACACTATTAGAACAATCTGTAAGCGCTTATAACTTAAAAAGAATAGATAATATTAAATGACCACTTGTAGTGGTCCCCAATTACAAATTTCAAATAATTCAAATATCATAGTCTATATCTCCCGTAGGATTACATAATCGAGCTTTCGTGAATATATCCAAGTAGGTCCACTACGTAACATGACCGAATTATGCCTTAGCACGGAGTCGGCTTACTTTATTTCCTTATGGTTTCATTATTTAGATACTCTATCATATAGTGCGCTGCCTCAGATAATCAAAGAATGAATGAGAGGGATGTAAAATAACGAACTAGCATCAAAGGCAACAGGTGTCAAGACTAATGTAATCGTGAACTGCAAGCTATACAATGAAGTGTTGTAACACTATGCAGGAATGTCGTAGCACTAAATAGAGAGTACCGAAGCACTAAACAGAGAGTGCCGAAGCACTAATCAGAGGCGCCTATTCATTCACTATTCGGTCTTAGGCAAGCATACAATTATATATATTACCGAGCTTGTTATATTGTTCTTAATCACATTCTTGTTTGGATAACACAAGCAAAGAAGAAGGCAAGAACACAAATTCTGTCCATAAATAGGTTCGTCGAGGCGAAGCATTCCTTCACCTAGGCGGAGGAACGGTGATAAGAAAACAAGGTCTTGGGTTCGCCTAGATGAACTGACCTTCGCCTAGGCGAAGACCTTCACCTAAGCAAGCACTCCTTCACCTAGGAGAAGAGGTGTCGAGCTAAAACCGTAAAATGAGGGCTTTGGTTTTATTTCACTGGACACTTTCCAAATCCTAAAAATAAAACAAACTCAAAACAAACTCACAAAACCCAACTAAAACATTTTGGAAGAGTTAGGGTTTTCCTTTACACAAACATGACAGAAGGGCTTGAGAATTTCCAAACCCTTAACATCTTCTCTTGAACTTCAACTTAGCTTCCTTTTTCTCCTTCCCTATCACATGAACTAGTAGAGCCTAAGAGAGGAGAGATATGGTCCTAGAACTGTGCTTCTCCTCAAAACCGTAAGCCCTAACTCCCAGCCCAAAGCTAAACAAATGGGAATTTTCCTATCTGACATGTTCTGTCCTAAGCAATTGGGCTCCAATTTTTTCCTTTCTATTAAGCTCCTTCATTCTATTTACAAGTCAACTTATCAAAATTCTATCTTAGCATATAATCTTTCTTATCTTATGTCCTTGTCCTGAATTTGATAATTTACTATTATCTCAATTTTAATTTATTCCTATATATCATTTTTCACACTTAACACTTAAATTTCCAAAAAACACAATTTTGACTTTTATTATACCCTAAACGTGTAATAAAATTACTAAGGTATAATTTGGGGTGTTACAATTTGTTCATAAGAGATTTTTGGATTTCAACAAAAAAAAATCATGTTTCATGGTAAAATTCCTAATTTTGGGGATTTAAGGAATTCATAGATTTGGAAAATTAGTCATGTTAAGATTTTTGGGAAAAGGCCCTAATTTATTTGAAATTCTCAAGGTAAAGAGCCTTTGAGATTTCAAAGAAATATTTTTGGGATTCCTTAGAAAATAAAAATAGTGGAGATAGTTCAGCTATGAGTGCGAAGAAATATTATTTTTATCTAATAGGATATTGTTCATATTATCTTATTGATTTACACACTTTTTGGAGGCTTCTTGATTTTGCTAATATCTTGAAACACATCGTAATGAAGGTTAATCATTTTTTTCCTATAAAAACAAAAGATTTGCTAGTATATGTGAATATGAGTTTGAAATTTCTAGTTATTTAAATCACATGCATATCAACTACGATTTTGTATGGAAAATGGATTTCTATAGTTTTATAAAGATTGAAAGTTAGTGAGATATACTTTGTATTTTTGTGAAATAAACATGAAAAAATATCTCGACTTTGGTTTAGGCTCATTGAATGAATAAACTTGACAATATGGCCCCGGGTCAATGGGTATAGAACCTGACAAATATAGGCCATGAAAAGGTATAAATCCTCGCAACATGACTATAATGGGTATAAACTTGACAAATATGACCCCTGTCAATGGATATAAACTTGAAAAATATGGTCTCGGTTAATGGATATAAATTTGACAAATATGGCTTCGGTCAATGGGTATAAAACCCGATAAATACAACTTTATTAATCAAGAAATAGTTACATTCAATTCCAAAGAAATATGTTTTGAAACCAAGTGCATAAACGTTTAAATACATTGGTCATATGAGAGAAGAAGGACACTTTATTTGAAACAAATATATTTTGAGAACTAAGTACATGAGCATTTTGAAATGTTCTGTTAATCTGGGTTATAATAGCACGCTATTGAAACAAATATGTTTTGAAAACCTAGAGTGTAAGTATTTTTGAATAGCCCCCTATGTACGAGTTAGAATAGTTGACATTATATTTGAAATAAATATATTTTGAGAACCAAGTGCATAAGTGTTTTAAACTAGCCTTGTCACCATTAAAATAAATTGACATTCCCATTTCCGTATGCAACATATTTTGGAAAGTCAGAGTTATGGCCTTTGTCAATGGTTTAGAATATTGAAATTTTATTTGAAACAACATTTGAGAACCATGAGTATTTGTGTTTTTAAAACATCTGTGAATTTGGATTATGATATGAAATCGCTTTTGAGAAATATAAATATGATGAACATAAGTCGAAATATATATTTATATGTTATTGATTTGTACTCATGATTTTTATGAGATTTATGAAGAAAAAAAATGTTATATTCCACTTTTGTAAGTTTAAAATATTTGATTCATTAAACTGTATTAACACTCTTTACTGGGCTTTTAACTCACTCCTTATTGTTAACACACTAAAAACAATTAGACTCGGCGATGAGAGATTTTGGGGGTAGGCATGTGTAAGGAATCAAACATTCCTATACGCAACAGAAATGTAATTTAAATAAATATGTACATACATACCGTTCTTCGAGAAACAACGCAGCTTCAATTCTAAATCGCAAAGCCGATCACTAGCCGCACACACGTTCGGCCTCCAAGGTATCCAATAATTTCAATAACTCCCTGATCCTTATTGTGAATTTTAACTCGGTTTCATTAAATTCGAATCATCTCACGATCATAATCTCTGTAGTTTTGCATTTATCTATTTATGTATCGATTTTACAAATATAAATAATCCTCATAACAGATTATTTAATTTCCATAAATAGGAGAATTTAACGAGAATTAATTATTTATAAATATGAGAAATTAACAGAATTAATTCCATAATTAATCATAAATATTAGAAACATTCATAATTAATTACTGCAATATTATAATTATCAACAATTATTTTTGTTTTAAACCCCCAATACTTTGTGTGTGACCCTTTAGGTTCCTAATAATCAACCCATAAATAAATATAAATTCTGTATCTTTAAACTTATATTGGCTTTGAATTTCATACCATAAAACCAACAAATATTGAAATGTTAAGAACTATTTGTTGCAGGTTTATTTGAAAGACTTAGGATTATTAGACTACTTTAATACTTGCTTTGTGATTGGATGTCAAAACATTATTTAGCTAATTTTATATTGCTAGAATGTTACCTTTTGAGAAAATTAGTTTTGGAAAATTATCTTGTTGGAAGATGTTGGTTTAATGACATTTTTGTTATACTTTGGAAGGTTTTATGTCATTGGAAGATTTCGATTTTACGAAATTAGTTTAATTTTTCTTATGAACATATTCAGGCCAAACAAGACTCATAAGAAGAAATTTTGAATGTATCATTTACATGTGGGGTTTAGAGTCTTATATATGATCTGACAAGAATAACCTTTGATATGAAGTTTGGTGTTACATGAGAGCCTTCTTTCAAATCTAGGAAAAGAACATTGAGTCATAATGAAATGGATTCTCGTATTCATGTGAGAACTCCTGCAAATGTGCCTATGTTTAAATCAAACCCCTTATTAGTTGGTTACACAAATGCTGTATTACTGTAGGTGATGTTGATTCAAGGAAGTCCACTTCAGGATACTTGATTACATTTAAGTGTGGGGAGAACTGCTGTGTCGACAATCTGGTTACAAAAGTGCATGCTTTAGTCCACCACTAAAGCGGAGTTTATTGCAACAATGGAAGCATGTAAGGAGTTGCTATGGATGATGAGGTTCTTAAATGAACTCAACTTTCAACAAGAGAAAATACTTAGCTGTTCTGCTGGTGGGATAGTCAAAGTGCTATCTTCACCTAGTAAGAATTCTCTTCCATTCAAGATCAAAGCATATCGATATGAGATATCATTGGATCAGTGGATGTTAGAGAATAGCTACTATAGCTTGAGCAAGATTCATGTTCAAAGAAAGCTGGAATGGATAGACATGTTGACCAAGACTTTGCCAAGAAGTAATTTAGAGTATTGCAGAGATATTGCTGGATTGGTGATGCCCTCCATGTGGTGGGACGGGGGAGAATTCTTGGGATGGGTCCTCCGACATGGAGGGCCCACCCACTAACATTATTAAGAGAGAGAGAGAGAGAAGGAAATGAGGTGCCAGTAAAAGGAGGAAATTTTTCCCCACTGAAACCCGCTTTTTTCTTTTTTACATCTTTTCCATTCTTGCCTATTTTTATAGGCGCCTCTTCAACTCTGAACTATCCCCAAAATCCTTCATATCCAACTCTAGTGAGTTTTGAGTTTCAAGTCACTGAGTTGAAGGTGAGAATATTTTGAGAGAAAAAATTCTTTCTTTGTGAGTATGCTTAAGAATTTATTCCTAAAGGGTGTGACGATAAAAATAGTTTTGAGTATTGTTTGGGGTGACATTTCTACTTGTATGCCAAGAATATTAATTCTTGAGGGTGTGAGAATTTTCTACCTCTAGTATTTGACTAGTGATGAATTATTGTTGTATCTTACTAATTTTTTAGTGGAAGAATTCGTCGGAATTTGTCCCGTGGATGTAGCCCAAACCAAAGGATGAACCATGTTAAATTTCTAGTGTGCTTACTTTATTTTTCTGCAATTTTTTTTTTGAGCAATTATTTAACCCGTTGTGTTCAACAAATGGTATCTGGACCCAACAAAAATTTGATTTTAATTTTATTTCTATAATAAGATTGAAGAAGCAAATGTTGTTTCCTATAGGCATTAAATGAATTTAGGTTGTATTTGGGTTTTAGGAATCTAAGGAAAAGAAAATAAATATAAAATGTTGGGTATGAAAATTTTATAAAAAAAATCAAATATAAATAAATTTAATGTAGAAATTTACAAATTCTAAATTATTGACTTTTAGATAATTAGTTAAAATAAATAAAATTTATTTGAAGTAGTCAATAAAATAATAAGGTGGTAATGAATTTTAAATGTTTTTTTTTCATTTTTTTCTTTCCTATCACTTTTCCTCCTGATTTTCTTTTTTTCAAGATTTTCTTATTTTTAAAACAAAGCGTATTAATGAATTTTTCTCTACAACTTCCAATTTCCATCAAAAGAAACAAAAAAATTCATAACAAAAAGAATGTAAAGTTAGAAAACGGATTTTTCCAAAGCTGAATTAAACAACATTTATACACATTTTCATGTTATAAAATATAAATTCATCACAAAATTTTTATCTATTATATTGAATTGCTACTTAGGAAAATGATTAATTAACTTAACATTTTAAATTTATATAACTATAACACCCCAAATTATATCTTACAGTTTTATAACACGCTGGTGTGTAATACAAGTTAAAATTAAAATTCGAATAATAGCCAAAATAAAATAAGCAAACCCGTGAATTATCGAAGGATCAATCTGTGAAATTTAGTAATTTACCAACTAAGGACCTAAAACAACATAAGATCATAAGACTATATGCCCAATTAGAATATGTGAGAAAAGAATGTGTAAACAAATGGAATATAGATAGACTTAAATGCAAAAATGGGTAATAAAATCACAAAGCGGATTTGTCAAAACACATCCAGCCATATGGATAAGCACTACATTTGTCTTAATTCTTGGGGCAAATGTCCCATTTGAGCTAGGTTACGTTTGAGAAAGAAAGAGGAGAAGAGAAGAAGAGGAAGAAGAAGAAGGGGAAGAAGAAGAAGAGGAAGAAGAAGGAGAAGCCTTTAAGGTATGGATATTAGTTTGAATGCTTGTCTATGTAAGGATTTATGATGAATGATGGAATTGTGTTTAGGGTTCGCCTATTTGTTGCTTAGAATTTTCACCCAACAACGGTTGATTGGTTTAGTCTAGTTTAAAGGCTTTAAGTTGTTATACGCTGGTTTGATTGCAGATTCAAATCTAAAGAAAATTTGTATAGAGAAAAAATAATCGGTTTTAAGGAGATGTTGTCCGCTTTTTTAAACCTATGTTTTTGTTTCTATCCATAACTTAGTCACCATCCAAATTGAGTGATTCAAAATTTTGGTAAATCCAGACTTTTAGGAGAACAAACTTCTCCTTAAAATAGGTGTATGCAAATTGGGACCCTTATCAGACCAAAATTCAAAGGGGAGTTAGGCTGTATAACATAGCCGGTTCTCGTTTAGTTATGTTTGGACATTAGAGTAGTCCCCGTTATTTAGGCCATCAGCTTGAGTTTCACTCATCCAAATTGAGGATTCAAAATTTCTGCAACTAGACTTCTAGGAGAACAACTTAAATAAGTGTCTTCACCTGGGACCCCATTGAACTAAAAATTTTTTCTTTAAAAGGGAGCTCTGTTTCTAAGAAATATTTGATGAATAAATACAATGCTGAAATGCAAGATAAGAAAGAATGACAGAATATCACATACGACATCGATGAACAATAATAGTTATTCAGGATATGAGATATGTATTGGAAAATGAAAGAAAAAATAGATTGTCTCATGAACATTAGGCTTATTGGGACACATTTATTAGTAAGGGTAAAAGTATGCAAATATACCGACTGGCCATTCCCCGCTAGGTCATTACAACACCTTTGGGTCCTTATAGCTGTTGTCTCATAAATGATAATAAAAGACATCTGGTCCTTATAGAGGTTATTGTCCGCATAATGATAACATCGCCTTTTGTGCCCTGGCAACAATCTCAGATAACGATAATAAAGACCTTCGGTCCTTATGGGGCTTCTATCCACTTCTACAGAGATTATGCACGCAACATAAAAACAAAATGACAAGACTATGCAAAATATCAATATGATAAATGATAAGGATATGAAATGATATGTTAAACATAACACTGTTGTGAATGATGCGACACTCGCGACAAGAATGTTAAGCAAAGTGTAAATGACATAAAAATGTAAACAAATGATGATAAGAAATGAAACATGATAGATAAATAAGTATATATGCATAAGCATGTGTAAATGATATGTAAGGAAATATGTATAAGCATGTGTATAAGCATATGATATATTAGATGTATATGTACTGTCTAAAGTGTGATTTATCCCTATTAGTATTAGCCCACTAAGATATTCTCACTAAGCTATAAGCTTAGTACTATATTTCCAACTGTAATTTACAAAAAGCATGGTATAGAAGCCGTGACAATCTTCATCACTAACTCACGTGTCAATTTGAACACTGCAGCCCACCGAGACTTTTTGGTCTATTTTTACATGTCTTTGTTTTTTGTAAACAATGTGCTTGGTATATGTTGGACACTCACTGACATGCAGCTGAATTATTATTTTGTAATCCGCTACTACAGAATATATTTCAAGAAAATATTTTACTAGTATATGAATGAACAAGTTTATAGTAAACAAGTAAAAACATTCCTCGCCTCGACATCTAAAAGGTCGTTGGGGGTGTCACAATAACCACACATAATTTAATGTTTTACCGCAAATAATGTTCGAATGTATAGTATTAGCTCATAAATATAATTTAAAAATAGTATAATAAATTTATGACGAAGAGATAAGATTTAAGCCCTGTCTATCTCATCCAAGAGATATGATCCACCAAAAGAAAATGGCATATGAAGATTGTTGAAATTGAAATAAGGAATAATGGAGATTTTGTGGTTAATTTAAAATAAATTTTATACATAGGAGTATTTCATGTTAATGTGTAAATCTCACATTTATACAATGTGCTAATGGAGATATTTCGCTCCAATTTGAACCTAAAAATACTCAGCATAGGTAAAAATGCCAGTTAAAAATTATTTTCTCACGCTTTTAATTTCACTACGAAAATATAAAGAAAACTAAAATTCCTGGTTGTAGCGAAAATAGATATATGGTATATGATATCTTACGTTCGGCTTTCAAATATAATAATTTACTTCTTTGAAACTAAAGGTATTCAGCACTATAGTGAATTCTTACTCATTTGTCCTTGATTTTTCCCTATTTTTGAATTCTATGTAAATTTATGCATTTGTTATCGAGGCTCTGTTTGGCAACTAGTGGTTAGCTAATAGCTTAGTTATTTGTGGTTAGCTAATTCTATTAGTTGATTCAAGTCGCTTATTCTATTAGCGTTGTGGAGAACATTTTAACAAAAATTTAATCGATAACGATAGTTACTTAATTGTGCAAATGACCAATAAGGATATCGACACAATATATTGCTAAGTATTTTTTTTATATTAATTTAGATTATATTTAACCTTAGTTGGAAATACAGATACTACTCTTTGAGGAATTAAAACATCATTTACAAAAAAAAATTAGTAATTTTAAAATTTTAAAATATATAATTTTAAATTGTAAAAATACTAACCTCAGTAAATAAATAAATATTATTGGTTGGGCTTACGAAGAGAATTATGAACAAATTTTTTAAAATAGTGATAATATATCACTTTCTAATAATTGATATTGAATTATTGAAGATGAAACAATTGGTTAATGGAAGCTTTTCGTCAGTTATGTAATCTTGTTAAATGACGGTAATTATTGACAACTTTACGAGCAAACTTTAATTTTCTTAAACCCACATATATAATTCCTCCATTTAAAAACGCTTGCTCCCAACGTCAGTTGTTTCTTTGAAACTAAAGGTATTGAAAGATCCACCTTCCAATCCTCTCTCAACAAAAAGATAGAGATTATTGAATATTTTCAAAGTAGCTCACTTCAAAGAGATGAGCCGCATTAATACAAATTTCTTTGCATGATTGATCTCATCTTATCTTCAATGCCTTTTCTCTCCAGGCCATTCGCATGAATCCCAAAATCAATGCAAGGACCACACATGAAGTTATCACAATGCCAATGATAGCTCCAGACAAATGGGATCAATTCATAGAACAATAAGATGTTTAACAAAAACTAGTGGCAAGAGAAGTAGTAAAGCTCGAATACGATGAGTCACGGTGTCACCGCACAGCGTATATAAGAGGTCCATATACACCTTTATTTATACTTAATTAACCCCTTTGCCTCGACTAAAGGTGATCTCCGCAGTGCTACTCATCAATGTGAGTATCGGTCCTCATAAATTCCTTTCCAAAGACCTCCACTTCTTCCATTATATTAAAATCATTCCTAACTACAAACTCTGTAGAAAAGCACAAATAACTAATTCACATTTGGAATAGAGAGAAAATGAAATTGATATTTTCACTCACTCAATTCCTGAAATGTTTAAAGGCGCTCCTAAGGCTACCAAATGTATGATTATTAAAACATGATTTCAAAGAAAAGTAGGGAGTTTGACTTTTATATCATTCTTACGCAAGCAAAGCCCATAATACTTGAGGAGATGGGAGCAAGACGAGCAAATGGTAGATCATGACATCCTCCGATCAAAGATGATGTGTTTTTGGCCAGCACGACTGATCTTTTCTTTACCAATGAAAACCCTCAGACGCTATAAGCCCATTTGTCTGAAGTCTCTACAAAGAACTGTGATGGTGCCTTATTATTGTTGTCTTTCTCATATATCTGCCCTTGAAAATGTACTCTTTCTCCTCCGCAATTGATATACAAGGAATAGTCTGCAATTTAATGAAATTGGAATCAAGGCAGATTTTCAAGTTGTTTGCCACTTCATACCAAAACAGAGTATAACAGGTTACAAAAAGCTTACATTCAAGTTTTCTGCACTGTACTGAGATCCTTCCTCGAAGGCACCAAAGGTTCTACAAAGCTGAACTTGAGTCACTTTGTTTATAATTCTAGTGATGAATGCACATATGAAACAAGGTTGGAAAAACTTACGTGCTTCTTGTTGAAGATGCATAACTGGAAACCAAGTTCCTGCAGAGTCATGAAAAAATGTTGGTAGAAGACAAGGGAAAAACAGGATAAAATGTACACATAATGGATGGAAGAAAGCTTACACTCTGGAAGGGCAAAACCCAGAATCAATAAATGGCCCTGTAAAATTGTTGTAAGATACATCACTGCAACAGAGTTTGAAATGGAGTTAAAGATACATCTCTTGACCGAATGAGAGATTTAACTATTAGTGTTTCACAAGAAGCGCTAATAAAAAAAAAGACCACATCTATATGTAGCATTGTACAAAACATGAATGATATAGTAGCCAAAGAAGAACAATTGTAAGACCGAAATAGTAACATATTGTTTCATCAGTCCGATGTTATCCCAAATTTAGGGCACTTCTCCACAAGTGATACAGAGAAACCTGTGCACATAGACATCATATCTCAGTTACAATTAAACAAAGCCATTAATGGATAAAATGATCGTTAAGGAGCAAATTAAATGTTGATTTCTGTAATATTTGGCCGTACTTTACTACAAGTATTTAACTTACATGTTATCAAGTTTTGTTCTCTCCTTGCCTTTTTCCTCAAAGGTATCTCGAATTTCCTGTCGTACCTCATGAAGCTCAGTCACTCGCAAGAAAAAAAGTTCAACATGAATCTAAAAAGCTGAGCAAAAGATCCATACAACCATGTAATTTACTGATTGTAGCGCCATAGGAGAATCATAACCCGATTATATTTTTCTTCTTCTTTTATACATACATAATGAAGAAAATTAAGAACACTCATTCAAAAAAACTTACAGAAGTTTACAGCTCAATATCAATGTATCTGAATTTGACCTAATGGAGCAATTTCTCATCACCCTGCATAATGAGGAAAGCATCTTGACAAGTTAATGGAACATGAAGTGCATAACTTAGAACTGCAGCTTGTCATGATTCATAAAATATATCTATCTTCAACTCACAATGTTTTTAACATTTTCATATCCTCCAAATCGGGGGAACTGCAGCTTGGTGTCAAGTCCACTCCAACCTGAGACAACATGATTAAGACATAGAAACAAAATTAAATATTTTAAGTATTTATGAATTCAATTTTAAACATGAATAGAATCAAGAACTAACATAGCAATTATTAGATAGTGGAACACATGCTCACACTCATAAGTTTTTCAACCGAGATATAGTAGAAGGATGGGCCCCTCCCATTGATGTGCTCTGTAAATACCTACAATGGGCTTTAATATGTTTATAGATAACCAGATAATTTACCTGAGCTTCTATCAAATAGTTCTAAGCGTACAAAATGACAGAATAATGAAATGAAGTAAAATACTCACAGACGCTTAAGTTGGGTCCAATTCCCAATCCAACTGCATCTTCCCGCATAAATCATTCCCATCTAGTAATTACAAATGGTACATGGAGTCTTAATATTATCACTACAAAAGCGATAAATTTCCAAATAATTATACCACTTACAATTCTTTAGGTTCTTCGGGATTGTAAACTTTTGGTATTGTTCCATTGAAATTGTTTGCGTAAAAGAGAACTGTAGAAGCACCAAAAGGAAAAAGAAAAAAATGAAGGCAGATGAATTCCCTGTAAATAGTAATTAGACAACACGACCAGAATGGGTAGTCAATACAAAGTCTTTTGTTGAAAGCATCTTCCCAAATGGTGAACTTTGGCATTAAAAGCGTCCTTATCATCCCTACTGCTATCCTCTATGAAGCATTACAAATCATACTCTATAAGCAATCATGCAATAGAGAATGAACTCAACCAGCTATACAATCAACATATCCACGGTGCATTTCATCATATAAATGCATTATGAAAGTCTTTTGATTCAAAATATCTTCAGCTTTATTGGGGCATTCTCGGGCAAATTTCTAAGCGTACTACAAACTTAATACAAGGACTTAATGATTAATGAAATAAATGAAACAAATAATTACTATGCATATAAAGAGTGGGATGAGAACAGAATACTTACAGTCTTCTTAAATTAGTCAACTTTTCAAGACTTGAAGGAAGATCTCCTCCAAGCTGATTAGATTCCAAGACCCTGGAAAAGCAAATTTGGATTAATAACTGTTATTGAAAAATCATTAATCTCTAATAAGCATTCACTCCATTTCATGACTTACAAATTCTCAAGTGTATCGATATCGCGATTTCATCAGAATTGTCCCAGACTTTGTTCTAAAAGACGGAGCACCAAAAGTTAAAGATCCCAACCGAGAACTACTTAGTACCATCAAACATGATCCTTTTTGCCTCACTAGTGTAAGTGCAAGTGCAATTAATCAAAACTTGCTGCATTGGTAAGACAAAGCATGCCCTAAACTAGACTGATCCATTGATATAGTCATGAGAGATCACTGCTTAGAAAGAAGTTAATCCTTTAGTATATCCTTATTTTACATGTTCACTGGATAAAAGGCCATTCTTCACCAAGGTAGTTACGGGTTTCAAGTCGACACTGGAGGTGACTACACAATTTAAAACTAAATCCTACAATGATACTAAATAAATTTGCATTATTATGGCAAATGATTTGTGCAGAAGCTTGCCATTATTATTACATAGCACCTGAACACAAAAGTTGGTAATCACCACAACAAAACTGAATTGTAATAATTCGTTTTAACCTTTGTCTACACTTAGCATTATGATTATAATTTCAAAAGAGCCAAAAAAAAAAAATCATGTAGTTAGTGAAACTGCCAACCCCATGTAGTAGGGATTAAGGTATTATTGGTGAGTTAAGAAATTTGTTTGATAAGTTGAAAACCCCCAATGAAAAATATCACTTACAGTACTCGCAGATAAGGAAGATCTCCAAACTCCTTAGGTAAAGTTCCATTCAAATCAAGACCCTTCAACTCTCTGTAATTCACAAAGGGAAGCAACATGAACAAGATAAGGAAAAATACAACTGATTTATAACAAAATAACTAAACTTGGTATTCAGGCTAAAGTGCTAATGCCTCAAGCATATTGTGCTTGTGCTTAATCTTTTCTAATTCTACTACAAACCGATAAGAAATTGTTTTATAAGTGGGTTTATGGAATTCAGGATCCTCTTTTAACTTCTGCTATTGATTCCACTAAGCTTAGAAAGCACTTAGCATAAAGCATGTTTGAAGAAAATCGTAAGTTTGATAAAATCCAACAAGATTTTCTAAAAGGTAAAAATATAACTGATAGTATTTCCTTAAAAAGCACTTGATCAGTCATTCTCTCAAAAACTCAAGTTCTATTAGGCCATTTCACTCACCCCCAGAAAGTAAACTTAGAATGCCAGAGTGAATTGTTCACCAACATATACAAGTTGATGTGGAAGCAAGACAACTTCCACCCAGTTCAATAGGATCGAAATTCAATCAATATAAACAAACACTGAACTTTTGATACATGCATCATGTCAGGGAAGAACAAGAAGGGCAAATCATACATGCTTACGACATGGCAAACAGTATTGGCATCGAAGGTACAGTTGCATGTGACATTGCTGTACTTTTTCTCTTCAATGGTGTAGTTGAAGCCTGTGCATGAAGTTGGACTTTGGCCTAACTTCCAATATGTGTTGTTTAGCTTTGAGGATATTATTTGAAGGGTTTTCACTGTTACAAAGTAGATACAAAATGGTCAGCCATAAGGAATTTGATAAATCTATAGAAAAAGAATTATTATAAAAATAACTCTAAGGAAGTGTAATTCTCTATGATCAATTTCTATCTTCAAAGTAACTTCTAATATTTCCAAGGAAAATTTTACTGAAACAAGCCAATTTGATCTCTCATTCGAAGTGATCACGCCATGTAAGTTGCACTAATGACTTATTCTTAATGTATAGGACTTTGATCACGCCATGTTTTCTGCTTTTAAAACATGTTTGATGATCAAAATTGTTTTTTTTTTTAAAAAGTGTTGTTCGAAGACGTTTCCTAGTTCTCTAAGGGTTAAGAGAATGATAAAAAAAAAAAATTCTTAAAATATACTTAAGAATAATTTTTCAAAAAAACTAATTTTCAAAAATAATTGTAAAAGATATTTAAAACATGAGAATAGCTTAAAAATGTTTTTGGGTTAGAAACAGAATTTTCTTGTAAAAATATCATAGAATTATTTTAAAAGTTAAGCTTTTGTTTAGAAGTATTTCCCAAAATAGCTTTCAAACTTGTTTAAAAAAATTAGGAACTCATTATGTTTTTAACTAATTTATTATATTTTTAAAAATATTTAAACATTTGTATTGATAGGGTAATTATTTTCGATGCTTGTATAATTATTTTTTTAAACAGCCATCATATGACAATTGAAAACACTAGAAGGTCATTTATGAAAATATACTATTTTTATAATATATATAAACATTAAAAAAAAACAAGTACAACCTATTTTGAGATTTATTTTCAAAAGCAGTTCTCAACAAAAAATCTTATGGGCTTTTTAGTCAAAACAAAATAAAAAAAAATAAAGAGAAAAATAAGAAAACAAAAATTAAGCTCTCTTTATAACTTTAAAATAAGTATTCTACAATGAACTAAAAATAATAAGTACCTACATGATTAGAGTTTAAATACATCTAATAGCGAAATAAGTAAGATATATTAAACAAATAAACAATTAATCTAACTCTACATAGGGATATGAATTTCATATGGTCAAGAATCAACCATGTAAATATTCTAATTACTGCCCACAAGTTCCCAAAAAGCCCTTGGATGTCCTTTCACACTCAAGAACCCCAAGAGAGTTTCTTTAAGTATTTCCACCACTAAAATAATATCCACTTTCACTTGTCAGTTGACACCACTTATCATATGGAATTAAGACAAATTGGTGGGCCAAAACTTTAATTCAGGTGGGCCTAAAGCCCAACCAATGGAAATTGGGCTCACTCAGAGCTGACTTAGGAGTGGACTTAGCATTCAACTCTGTTCTTTATATTTTTCCTTTTCCATCTAATTAGTAATGATTAAATATAAATAAATTCAAGACATAAAAAGAAATATAAGAAGTTTCCTTTTAATCAAATGATGTCTTGTCATTAGGGGATTAGCAAAAATCTAAGTCAAACGATCTAAAAATTAAATCGAGATCGACCAAAAATATCAATCGAATCTATCGGTTCACTAGCTTTTTTTTTATACAACTCAATTGATTTTACAAACTACAAAACCAAGTATTTTATTAATTGACTGAAAAGTTAAAAAAAATTATATTATATTAAAATTATAAAACATAATATATATAATATATAATATTAGTATTATATAATATGTATAATACATCGTTTTTCTGGTTAACTGATATATGATTAACCAAACGAAGATATGTAGTAAATTATTCCTAGGACTTGAACCGGACCCTTTCCTATGTTCTTACTTAAAAGATTGATAGCTCTACACGGAGCCACCCCTACTTGTGACAAATAAATATAAATATTTGATTTTTTTAATTTAAATAAGAAAAAAATTGGTTTTCCAGTGTGATTAATAAAAATAAAAAAAATTAAATAAAATATTTAATTTTAATGTCAGGAGGAAAATAAAGGATTTTTCGGTAACCAAACACAGCCTATGATACCGAGTAAAGAAGCCGCTATGGCGCAGGGAGCGAAGAATCCTTCCAGCCACGTTATGGCGGAGAAAGTAGAAGAAAATTTGAAAAAAGCAAAAACGACATAATCTGAACCGACAGTTTTTCTGTCGCTATAAGAATTCCAGAGCAAGATAAAACTTAAAAAATCAAAAACGAAACAAACAGAAATATCAAAATTCTCAGATCCCAACAACAAATTATACCCAAGTTTCATTTTCCCGAGAAATTGAAAGAAAGAGTGTGATTAGAGTGGAGATAATACCTTCGTCGTCTGGAATATGCTGAGCATGGGATGTGAAGTGAGAGAGACAGAAGAAACACAGAAACAAAAAGAGAAGAAGAGACGAAGAACCCATGAATCTGCTTACAACTGAAAATGAAATGAATGGGGTTTGAAGAAGTATAGAAGCTTCTAATGTTCAATCACATCAACTGCAATGTTCATTGCTGAACACCATTTTTAGTTTTTATCTTCATTAATTATTATTTATAAACCTCATGTTATTATCGTCTGTTTAGCATTGAATTTAATTACCAGAAAATTTATTGGTATGGAAAATTAGGCATGTGAGAAAATCAAAAATTTTGAAATTTGTTATATATTGAAAAAAGGTGACTCTGCTTTTTACAAAATACTTCAATATTGATTTAAATTATAAAATAATATTTATCATTTTTTACATCTCTTAACTTTGCATTATCATGTATTTTTATTCCTCATAATTAGTCCATACAAGGGACTTAAAGTCCGAACATCTTTTCTTCCCAGCTCAGCCAAAGTTTCAATCATTCAGCGTTATTATCACATTTTAATACAATATAAAAAGTATAAAATTTTTTGTATTATATCATTACAATATTCAATTCTTATAAGAATCTACAGAACCCAGATTTCACATATAAACTCATGTCACCTTTTTACTACTTGAGCTAAATGTCAACTATTATTACATTTTATTTCCTTGTCCCAATGAAATAATTTAATTTTTGTTTTTAATTTTTCTATTTTCTTGGCTAATCTTTGTCCCTTGAAAACTTTAAGAAAATATGTAAAGTATAAATGTTAAAAATAAAATAAATGTTAAAGAATCTATTTTTCAAACCTGTTGTCCATATTTTTTCTTCTTATAAGATTAATTACATAATTTAATTTATATTTTGATCTTTTTAAACATAAAAATTATTTTTCATATTATTTATTTGAAACAAATACATTATATTAATGATCCAAAAGTTTTTTTTGGATAAGTACGATCCAAACAAAGTATTAATTTCATTGGAATGTTAAAAATTTGATATTTAGTTAGCCTTTTAAAAAATTATATATATATATATATAATATTAAATACACTTTAATTTTAAGATAAGAAACTATCCATCTTGACTCAACTCTAAAATTTTGGTCTATGCCTGCTTGAAACAAAGAGCATACTTATCACTCTGAGCTAAGTATAATGTCGGAAAACTATATTTAATCAACTTTGAAACATATAAAAGTATCAAAAGAAAAAGAAAATTATATATATATATATACATATATATATATATATATATATACTAATTAATTATATATTATCATGTTTGCAATCCACTTGATAGCCGATAGCTTCTAGTTGTATAAGCCGTTAGTTGATCTGAAAGATTCATTCTTATTAGCCGCTTGTATAACCGTGTTTGGTAAAATTTTCTGATAATTGATAGGTACTTAATTGTGTAAAATGACTAATAAGGACATTAAAACAATTTATTACTGAGTATTTTTTTTTATTAACAATTTAGATTTATAAGGTGAGTATTGGAAATAAGGTGATATTTACTATTGAAGAATTAAAACATTATTTACAAAACATTAGTGATTTCAAAATTCAAAAGATAGCAAATTCTTGAGTTATAATATTACTATTAGTTTATAAATAGTGGTATGAAATAATTTTTATGTAAATTAGTGATAAATATGTCAATTTTTTATAGTAATTAAATATTAACAATAAAGACAAATAATTTGAAGAGTTGGGCTTTAGGCTCTTAAGGATAACTTAGGATAAACAAGAACACTAGCGACAACTGACAAACTGTTTTTCAACTCCACGCCGCCTTATGTTTTTGAAACCAGAGGATTTACTAAATCCACTCTTCTTAACCTCTCACCAAACAAGTAAAGGCTCTTTGACTAGTTAACTCTCTAAATGGGTTCAACCTCTAATTTCAACATAAAACGCTTCATGAGACGGATATATAGATATATATATATATATATATATATATATATATATATATATATATATATATATATATATATATATATAAGTAATTATCATTATATTCATAATTCATGTATTTACTTTTCTAAGCTTCCATTTAGTATCAGACGCTTTTTTTTAGTCTACATTCGATTCTTCCATGATATTTAATTTCTCAAAAAGTTATTTTAAAGTTTGAACTTTCTTTCTCAAGTTCTAAAAATTGAAAGTGACTTTAGTTTTTATATAATAAAATATAAATTTAATTTATAATTTCAACTGTTTATTAAAAAATAATATACCCTTTAAATCAATTACTTCCTAATGAAAACAAGCATAATTAAATTTGATACAATTTGATCTATATCAATGTACAATTTAATGTTTTGATATAATTTAAACGCTTCAAATTTGATACTGCTCTATAAATATAAAAATTTTCATAACTAGATACTTGTAAATTTAAATCATTTTAATGCATAAAAATATTTCATTTTGATTAACTGTCTTTGGGATTAGCTAAAAGTAGTCACTCCTTTTGCATTTTCTTTTAGTTTATGGATAAAGATGAAAATACAAGACAAAGTTGATGTGGAATGAGACAATAAAATAGTATGACGATTAAGATGCAACAGAAAGATTCAACCCTAATCATGTTGGAAACTTCCAAGAAAAACCCGCATTAACTTGTCCCCTTGTCAATTCATTCTTCTTTTATAAGACAATAAATTGGTCTCATAACTAACCTGGATCCCCTCCTCCTATCGTTTACGCTTACTCTTAAATTTCAACCATTGAGATAGCACTCTCATTTGCCAATTCATTCATATATATAGCATACACCAAAGGAGTTTGACCTGCACAGACACATATTACACATAATAATACATACATATTAAGGGATTCCGTAGGAACTCAAATAAAAATGACATGTAAAGATTGTTGAAATTGAAACAAAGAATAATAAAGTATTTTGTGTTGGGGGTGTAAAACATACATTATTTATATATATGAGTATTTTGTGCCAATATTTAAATGGAGATAGATACTTACAGAAGGCTTGAGTATTGAAAACCAACAAGTGAATGGTTTATGAAGAATCAAGAATGAAGAAGAATCGCAACTTTCAAACATTCAGAAAAATCGCTAGTTCCAATGCCAACATATATATATATATATATATATATATATATATATATATATATAATAGACCTGTAAATTATACTTTGAAGGTAGTTTGTTACGCTTTAGGATATAATATAAGTCAAATTTGAATTTTTTTTGAAAACTAATATTGCTAAGTGTGGTAAAAATGACATAAATCAGATTTTTAGCAAGTAAAGGTGATAATGATAAAATGTCAAATTAGGACTTAAGAGAGACAAGGAAAATATTATATGTTAAAGTAAAAATATGATAAGCTCGACTATAAATGATTTTTTCGGGATCATGACTGAAAATGCAAAGGCTGAAAGAATTGTACTCGTGCCAGATACAAGACCAAACATGGTCTTCAGAATATGGAGAGCTTCCTCCAAATTTGGCCTTGCTGAGAGCTGTGCTACTTTTGGGAGGAAACCAACTTTGGTTTGCTTTTCTCTCCATCTTTTGAGTTCTATTTGATCAAGTAAAGGAAATGAATTAAAGAAGTGAAGAGAAGGAGAAGCTAAGTATGAGATATTTGTCAAGAAAGGTATGAGATTTCCAATCTTGTGGGGTTTGTTGTATATTTTGAATTGCTTGGTATTTGTTGTTTGTTGGGTTCTTCAAATGAGGAAGAAATTGGTGTAAGGAGAGATGCTGTCAAATTTTTCTCAAACCCTAAGTGAACTATTTGGCCATATCTTAGCCTAGAGACCTCCGAATTGGGTGATTTTTAATTTGAGGAGAATCCTAAGTCCCTTAGCTGCAAATGTGTTGAAGACCTCAAGGTCCGATTATTGGCATAAGACCCCTGAATTTGGGTCTAAAGTTCAGTCCCTAGTTTGGTCTAGCCAGTCAGACCAATCTTGATGTTTGTGTCATATCTTGAGTTTTGGTGATCCAAAATGAGTGACTCTAATTTCTGGGAAAACTAGACTTCTTGTAGAACAACTTCGATGAAGGAAGTGTAATCAGATTTGGAACCCATTGTACCCAGAAATTCATCAAATTGGAGCTCTGTTTTCAGTTAGTTAAGGTTCGTCCAGACCAGCCTTGAGTGTTTGAGTCAGATCTTGGGATAAGTTGATCCAAATGCAGTGATTCTAATTTCTGGGTAAATTAGACTTCTTGTAGAATAACTTCCATGAAGGAAGTGTATTTAGATTTGGACCGCATTGTACCCAGAAATTCATCAAAATGGCTTTGAGAGCTGCCTTGAACTGTTCAAACATAATTGGTTATGGAAACTGAAATTGTATAAAGGCTATATAAATTTATTGTTATATGAAATGTATGTGTCGTGTGAGACCCTTCCTAGTGACGAAATGCGCGGCAACTCCACCGGTAACCTCTGACCAAGCTCTTTCATTGACAAATTACCATAAAAACTGGCGGGTTAAAACTATTGGCCTTATTTGGAAAACATAGGTGCAAATTTTTTCACTTTTCTATCAAAATCACACCTTTAGATTTATCGAAAATCCGGCAGCATAACGACTGCACGGTGGTCAAGCCCAAAATACAAAATCACCTGTATAAAAATATATACACTCCCAATGTTTTCCAAATGTCCAACTACAACAACAAAGGACCTCTGGTCTTCATCAAAATATAAGATAAGGATCAATCCAACATAATTTTTTTGTCGCAACTTGTTTTTCTCAAAACATGCATGCATATGTTACAAAGATATTTACATATACAAAATACCACATTTTAACTTTTACTATTTTAATTTACCTTATCTTATATATAATCACAACAAGCGTCTAGGGTTGAGAATCCTAAAAGGACTTTTGGCTTCAACACACACTTTGAAAAATTATTTTAAAAGAAAGCAGCGTGAATGACAGGGCTCAATGAGTCTTATAAGTTCTAGTATTGTTGTCTTATGTACCTCCCAATATGAAAATCTGTCTGAAATGGTAGTAAAAGCTTGTTTATGAAAAGCGAGTTTTCATTCATGAAAACCATTTTGAAAGCGTGCTGAAAACTATTTTTGTTAATGAAAGCTGATACGAAAACTATTTACTGCTTCGCGAAAGCTGTTACGAACACTATTTTTGCTGCTGAAAAATATTTTGTTAATTAGTTATATATAGAAAATGCTATATTTGGAAATCAAGTACCAACCCTTTGTGTTCCATTTAAGGAAATACCTAGGCGTGATACCCGCAAGACACCGAGGAACTGGCATGCATTAGTGAACCTCGGAACACTACGGCTAAGATGGTTGGTGAACATGGGTTATATAAACATAATGGAACCTCGGAACCAAAATGCCGGTGATGGAACCTCGGAACCAACGCCCTCGTAGCCATGCTAAGTCGCGCTATTTATATACCCCCGAATGCGAGGCGACTCAACCCCATCTATAATATTCTGGATCCTTAGCCCCCGATTACTGGATGAGACAATATAGTTAGTCATAATGTCCCGCTAACATTGCCATCGTAATGCGAAATACATCGTAGGAAGTGAGCTATGCCTTCTAAGGGTTTTGCTAAACCGGGCCAGCTGTTTCTTAAATCTTTGAAATCGAACTTTTAATGAATATAACAGGTGAGTAAAAAAAATGCTTTATAAATTTATATTTTGAAAGCACTTTACAAACTTAATAATTTAAACACTTTTCGTTTAGAAAAGGATTTTGATACTCCTTATTTTCTCATTATTTCTTTCAAATCTTGTCAAGCACTCTACAGATTAAGTGGGATGTTGAATCGCCTCTTGCAAATCCATACAAAGTATGAAAATCGCCTCGGTTACGTTTAACCATAAAAGCATGAGGGCTTTCAAAGTGACTATATCGACGACTTGATTAACAAAACTTCGTGCTGGTACGTTCGATGAGACATCGATAAAATGATATGAAATTAATCAAAATCATCTTTCTGGCATTAAATCTGCATCAAAACTATCTGTTTAGTAACTTTTGACTCGAGGACTTTCCATAGAGTGCAAATCACGAAACATTTACAGAAAATTTTGTCAGAGCTTGTTCGACTACACTCTGAAATTTCAACCCAAATGTCAAAGCAGTCCGGAATTCAGCCGGTATCAGAACACGGTCCCAAAAAATTCCTAAAAATTCCTAAACTCAGTCTAAAAATTTTGGGACTGAAATTTACGACCTTTCACGGCCTCTAAGAAAATTTCAAGCCATTACATAGCATTTAGGCTCGAAATAACACAATTAGGAAAATTTCCTAACTTTTAAAGTTTGACAAAAGGCTAAGATATTGGTACCTATGCGTAGCTCTCGTCGCGTATACCAATTTTGCCTTCTGCTCCGACAAAAATCTACGATCCGATTTCCGTAAATCTAAGAAAAACGAAGAAAAGAAAATAAAAATAAAATCTTTCCCTCTCTTCACGCTTTACTTGTCCAAGCAACCCTTTCACTTATGTTTTTTCTTTTTTTTCTTTAATTATTATTATTATTATTTTGATAAACAATTTATATTGCCCCATTTGGGCCCATTTCTTCCTCGAAAATTTTTATTTCTTCGAGTTCGACTTTATTGTAAATGAGCTTGTCGAACCACTTCACGACTTAGAGATTTTTGTAAAAATCTCATCATGAGAATCCTGACGACTTATCGTGAGAAAATCGTGAAATATTACATCTTGTCTCGGAATTTAACTAAATTTTGAGTCACTAGATTCAGCGGGAGCCGGGCCCAATGGCGTGATCCGTTTTGTCATCCGAATGCAGGGGTACCACAGGATTACTGAACCATTATGGTAATTTATTACGTATTATTATCCTTTTAAAAATTCCATAGGTGGAATTTCACCCTTTCCCTTTCCTTAATTTCAAAAGTGCCACAAATTCTTGAACTTTATAATTTCACTCTTAAAACAACTTTTAAAAATTCTATTATGCTTTAAAACTAAATTAAAAGCCCTTATGGTGCACATCTGATTTACATCTGTGCACCTCTCAGGGTGAGGCGATCTGAATCCCTCCTTCCTTTAGAACATTTTGTCCTCGAAATGAACAAAACTAACATAAAGAGGATACCTTAATCTAAAAACAACTGAGGATATTGATTGCATACGAAGGCCTCGGCTCCCACGTGTAGCCTCCTTAATCCATGATTCCCCTAGCCCAAAACTTTGACTAAGCGGAATGACCTTATTCGCGAAATCTCACTCTCTGCGATCTACTGCACGTGGGCTCATATAGGTCAAATTATCGGTTAGTTCCTCTTGTTTGATCTCACGAGTACATGAGAGGATGCGGAGATATGCCCAGACATGGATACATGAAACACATTATGAACCTTAAACTGACTGCGGAGGAAGGTCTAAATCTATATGCTAATAATTCCACTCGCGATAATCTCATGGCTATGTATGCGGGCCTTAGCTTTCCGCGTCTTCCAAATCTGAGGACACCTTTCTAAGGGGAAACTTTGAGGAAGACCCTATCACCCACCTTAAACTGTAGATCCCTACGGCGTTTGTCCGCATAACTTTTAATACGTCACGGCTATCTTGAGTGTCGAATGATACGGATCTTATCTAAGGTAATGTATGCCCCAACTCTAGGCCTGCTCCGGTCTCCTCTCTCCTACTTCATCCCGACGCTGGTCTGACACTTAGGCCATCTGATGCTTGAATGGAGCCATGCTTATACTGGATTGATAACTGTTGTTGTAGGCGAATTCCATCAGAGATAAATGCGTATCCCAGCTTCCCTTAAACTCTATCACGCATGCTCTAAGCATATCCTCTAGTGTCTGAATATTTCTCTCTGATTGACCATCAATCTAAGGATGGAAAGGCATCTTCAAGTCTGTCGAGTCCCAGTGGCATCCTAATAAAGCTGGACGAAATACGGATGTGAATCGGGGTCTCGTGGGACTAATCGATGTAGGAACACCATGTAATCCTAACTATCTCACTCCACATATAATTGGGCTGACTTGTCAGCGGGTCATCATTACTAAGCGGGAGAAAATGCGCGGATTTCGTTAGTCTATCACTATCACCCATGGCATTGTAATTGTCTTCAAGTTCTCGGGCTTGGTAACAAAATCCATAATAATCTTATCCCACTTCCCATCACGGGGAATCGGAAGGGGCTGTATCTTTCTGTGGGCCACGGTGCGCCTGGCGGCCTGGCGACGGGTTAGGTATCCCGGATCACGAAATCTGCGATTTCCTTTTCGGCGCCCTTCACGATAATGCTCCCTCGAGGGTATGATACATCTTGAAGTGCTACGAGTGCATGGCATATCTTGAAGAAGTGAGCCTCTTCCATGATTTCCCTTTTTAGTTCCTATTTCGAGTACACACATTCGACTCCTACAAGCGATACGCCGTCGTCTACGATGCGGAACTGCGGTTTCTACCTTTCGATCTCGCCCTCGACTTAATCATCTACGAAACTTAGCGACCTTCGCCCGATGCGATCCACGAGAAGTGGGCGAACGCATAAAATGATGCAGCGGTGTCCACTGTATCGATTACCTGGCCCCGAACTCCCAAGATCTCAGCGCTACATCATGATGGGAGATATCTTAGTGCTTGGATAGCATAGGAACCCTCGGAGTTCGGAAGCAAGACATCGGCCACTACATTAGCCTTCCACGAAGATAATTGCTATCGATGCGATCATAATCCTTAATCGACTCCAACCACCGATACTGCCTTAAGTTAAGCTCTTTAAGTGAAAGAAGATATCTTTGTAAATCTTATGATCGGTGAATATCGACGAGAACAGTATAGATAATGTCTCGGATCTTTAGGCGGAAACCCTTCTTGCTAGTTCTAAATCATGGGTCGGGTAGTTATGCTCGTGCTTCTTTAACTGATGGGAAGCATAAGCTATCACTCTACCATCCTGCATCAAAACACACCTAACCCTTGTCTTGAGGCATCACTATATACCACATACTTAGTCCTTTCGTGATTATCCACGCCCCGATCGGTCCGACCAGGTGTGGATCGAGCCGAAATCCGAGGCGCGATACTATCTATCTTATATATTAGGACTCTCATTGACACATTCTTTCTCGGGTATGCACATTACCTATTGGTACCTGAGCAATTTTGATAATAACAAAAAATCATTTGTACATATACAAAAGAACTACCAGGAGTGGTGTCAAAATCCGCAATCTATACACATATACAAAGTCCACTCTACTTATACATATGCAATTTCTATTACAAAACATAAGAGATTGCGGAGCGTATTTAGTGAGCACCTATCTACGAGTCGGCCTTCTTCTTTGATGTGGAATGTCTGTCCTCTAGCCCTCATCTTCCAGTACCTACGGATTGAACACGTCTTAAGCTTTCTGTTTTTAGTGGGAACATAAGCATGGGCTGATACAGTAAGCGTATCCTGAAGCTTATTCATATGCATTTCATATCTATACATGTTTCTATAACTTCAATTACTTATTTATCACATATACTTTGCCTATTGTATGTGATCTCTTTGGTACATATTCTATGTCTTTGGCATATCTTTTATCTATGCTTTTCTTGTATTCGATTCATCACTTCCATATCCTATACTTATCATGTTCATTTCTTTTCATGTTCATTTCTTTCATGTTTGTATCTTTGTGCATGTATCATATACATTCTTATCTCGTATACTTTCATATAACCTATCTTATACTGTCCTGTACTTTTATCTACATTCTTATACTTTTCGCGTACTATACTTTGTACTTTCTATATACTATATTCATGTACTGTTTTCATTTACCTATATTCATGTACTGTGCATTTCCTATACTGTTTTCCTATTATACTTTTCATATAATAGTCATATACTGTATTTTTCATCTTATCTTTGTTATATACTATACTTTCGGATATTCATATACTCATTTCATATCTTGTACTTTTCATATGCTTTTCATATACTTTATACATCATGTATACATTTCGTGTCATTAACACTTTATTTCTTGTACTTGTATACTTGTCATATACTTTTCTCTTTCATATACTGTACTGTTCATATACTTTGCATGTACTGTCATCTTGTACATTACTTCTTGTTCTTGTAACTGTCTATACTTTCATCGCATAGCAGTGCTATGCTTCACATATCATGTCATATATTCTATACATGTCATTTCCTTTTAGGTTTCATGTCTGAAAATACCTTAGAAGCGGATACGGGAAATAACTATATGTACCGAAAGGTCTTATCCTTTGTGCGAGGCAGTGATCTCTATCTGTATGTACGAGAAGGTACTATCAGCTGTCTGAGACCAGTGATCTATGTTATACCCGAGAGGAAATTATCATCATTTGTACGAGAGCGATGACCTATGCCATGTGCTATGCGGTGACCCTTGCGGGCCACACGATCAACGGAATCTATGTCATCGACCGAACGGGGCCTCGATATCGTAAAGCGTATACGTATTTGTATCTTTGCAATATTTGTATCCCAATAGGCATGCCTATCTATCCTACTACTAGGTTCTAGCCCCGGACAATCGGATATTTTTTTAAATGCTCATATTTTATTACATATTTCATAAGCATGAATAACTATTGTTATCATGATCGCTTATGCAGTATCTATCATTACTACTCTGTATTTGTTCTGCATTTACTAGTTTCATATTACGGTTCTCCGTATTTCTCTATATAGTGCATATAGTCATATCTCTTCATATCATTTATACATTTCTATCATGATTTAGCTATTCTTGTACTTTCTATGTTCCTATCATGTGGCTTTTACTCATTCACATTTTCATATATGTACTTATCATTTGTACAAATGTTCTCAATTTCTCTTTGTCATCTTTTACTTATCTCCATTGTTCTTATCATTTTATGCCTTTCTACATGTGTTCCTAGCATGTTCCATCTTATTCCTTCCATTATGTCTATCATATATTCCTATCATTTCATATTCTATCGTATAGCATCTGTTAGTATACTTTCTATATTTCTATCATGTTTTCATCTATTCGTTTCATGTACTGTAATCATATGTTCACAACATATAATCTTATATTCGCCATGTGCCTATCAATTGTGTACTTTTAGACTCTTGTATCTTATGACATATCTATATATCTTATCATATCTTATAACCTTACCTATCATATCTTATGACATATCCTATATTAATATCATATTCATGTTTATGAACATATCTATACATATTGCATTGCCATATTTTCCTTGTTTCATGGTATTACATATAGCACTTCATATACTTATAGTATGATGTATATGAAATACACCTCATTCATATATTCTTGCATTCCTCTGTAAGATCTAGTTGCCAAGGTGGAATCAATCAATCGGATCATCCAAACTAAAGTTATAGCATTTTCATGCCAACTAGTCATTCTGGAGATTTTCTAGTGACAGTTGTATTACTCTCATTTTTCGAGTCCTTAACTTCATATTTTGACACTATGTCCTAATACTCATTTAAAGCTAAGGTGCTAAGGGTTCTATTCAACTGGAATCACCCAATTCAGACACGAAACTCAAGGATTCACGTCGAAACAGCCGGACTCTCTGTATTCAACCTTTGAGAACCAGAGTTTGGTTTGCACATGGTCCCACTTCGAGTGGATTTTCGGCCACTTAGAGTCATAATTTGACAATGTCTATTTCTATATGGATGGTTTTCCTTGAAGTATATTTTAATTGGCCACTTGAATTACTCACATCGGATAAGAAATGAGGAAGTTATGGCCAAAATACAAGCGGTCAGCTGAGACGAACGGCGATTATCTCGGTACATGCCTAACATGTACCGGTACATGTTGGTAAAAAATGACCAGAACACAAGTTGTACCGGTACATGTTCAAGTTGTACCGGTACATGTCACCCGAAATGCCCAAATTGTGTGTTTTTCTCCATTTTTTCCATATTTTTCCATCCCAAACCAACTCTATACTTCAAACACACATCAAAACCATTCCATATGTCTCTTGTAACCTCTTTTCTACTCAATTCCTCTTTCAATACTCATCTTCTTTCAACAATTTATCATGAATTACTCTCATTCCCACTCTAATTATGGGTTATGACCCATACACAAACTAAACATGATGATTAGTTAGGTTTGTTCCTAAACCACCCCAGCTTTCAGTCTTCATTGAACTATGAATCCATCCTCAAAGAGAGGATTTCATATGCTTCTTGTACTCTTTATGGTTTTATCCACTTTACTTTCTATAATTATTGGGTTAGGAGGAAACCCTAACAAAACCCTAGGTTGGAGACAACTAATACCCATACAATTCCAAGCTTTAAAAGCCCATGTAGTTCCATACCAAAATTCAAGTTCCATACCTCTTTTTTATCTTCTCTCCTTCTCTTCTTCTTCTCTTCCTCTTCTTCTTCTTCTCTCCTTCTCTTCTCCTTTGCTTCTCCACGGTTTTCCTCTCCCAAATTGAGACCAATTTGGTCTTAAATCCAACTTTTTAGTTAAGGCCATGTTTGGCCAAGTCAAAAAACTCATTTTTGACTTAAGTTTTCATAATTTCATTTTGGTCCCCCCATTTCTCTTTTATCCTCTGTTCATCTTTTCTATATTGCTTTTAATCCCATCTCTTATTAAATTTCTATTTTGGCATCCATCTTTTCATCTTATGACAATTAAATCCTTAAGGGTAAATGACTAATTTACCATGGCTTCATTATTAATTTCGTGTCTCTAATTTTATTTAGAAATTTCCGTTTTGGCTTTTAATATACCACTAAAACAAGTCAGAAAGCTGCTGAGGTATATTTAGAAATTATTCTGTTAGTGCTAATCTGAATTTGTCGTCAATCTACATCTCGGCTCATAAACTATCTTTGTGAGTATAGGCCATCGAATTTCTAATCCTTTTTCAATAGATTAGTCAACGGGGTTGCTATCTTGAAATCCCTCGACAAATTTCTGCTATGTCTTTTTGCTTGATCAAAGGCTGCGGACTTGAAACATTGCATTAGGCGGTTTCAATTCACTATAACCAGAGTCTTTTGAGGATCCACTAATACCTTACGCAAATGACATGACCCCGAAAGCTACTTTGTCGACCAAAGCGCACTTACTAAACTTAGCGTATAGCGGCTCTCTAAGAATCTGTAATCATCAGAAGATGCTGTGTTTCTCTGAATTTCTTTGAGTACACTAGAGATAATACATCAATGAATCGATCACAAGCTTATCTAAATACGGACTGAATGCCTATTCATCAAATCCATAGAAACGCGATTTAAGGCATTGATCCAATCCGGGCGCATCACTAGGAACTTCGTAGTGGCCGTATCTAAATCTAAAAGCGATCTTGCGTATCATTCTTCCGGACCCTCAGCGTGGTAGCGACCTTAGGTCGATCACTTTAGAATATACCCAAGATCCATGCACAAATTGGTCAAATAGCTCATCTATACGAGGAAGCGGATCTTGGTTGCGTATTGTCGTAGGTCGGTTATGCATAGTCTAGCACCTGACCGTAGCTTCCATCTTTCTTCTTTACGAAGAGAACTAGAGCTCCCCACGGTGAGGTACTAGGTCGGATGAAGCCCTTGCTTAGCAATTCCTCCAATTGTACCTTCAATTCTTTCAACTCTGCTGGCGCCATTCTATATGGAGGAATGGATATTGGTTCGGTCCCTGGAATCAGTTCAATAACGAACTCAATTGCTCTATCCGGGGGTAAACCCGAAATATCATCTGGAAAGACATCTGGAAACTCTTTGACTATGGGGATGTCTTCGATCGGTATCCCCACCTCTTGTCTCATCCCCTACAAATGCCAAATAACCTGACGGCCCAGGAAGCATTTTGGCGGTCATGGCATTAATGAGACTGAGGCGATCTCTCTACGATTCCACAGAAATATCCGCTGGGTTAACTAGTGAACCAATCTGCTTCTTTCGCCCACATAGCAATCTAAGGTGGCTCATGTTTTGGATAACCGGTCATTACCGAAGTATATTGAAATCATGGATACCTAACATATCAAGTCTCACAGAAAATCCTTATTACGGATCCACCCGATACGCTACACAGGCTATCCTTCGGATATCATAGTATCCCATTGGAGTGCGAAACCACCATCCCCGATCATCTATCGAGCAGGGACTCTATCGGGTACATCTGGAGTAGATAGTCTTGAAAATAAATGAATAGTGGCTCTTGCAGAATTTTGATGCATATGCATCATGATCGTGGCGAAGTCATACGATGTCATGTATGTTGATGCCACCTCCTGTTTGTGTATTTGTAAATGCCCAGGGCTAAGTATGAGTACCACTGCGAGATACGGCTGTCGAGTCATGCCTCACCTCCTGCACCTACCGACCTCACACCAGTCTTTGTCTTGCCACCTCTGCTGAACCACCCCTACCGGCTGATAGGATCGTGCAGTGCTGGGGCTGATGCTCACGTACCTACCTTAGGAGTCTCTGTAGCCTCTTAACTATGAATGAGTCTCGGATAAAGTGACCTTCTTGCCATAATGGAAGCATCTGTCATATTCATCCTACCTCTCTAAGAGATGCCTCCTCGACATGTAAGGGCACGATGGAAAAGATGATCACGAGATCTACCTCACAGGGGCTGTTGGTGATCGAGCGGATCTGGCTAGATGTTGCTCCTGCGTCACGAGCCTCTTGGCCGGTTCACTTTCCTTTCTTTCTACTGGTAATCGACCGGGTCCGCCGACCAAGGCTAGGAGCACCTCTTACCGGTCTGTCGCCCTCGAGTTAGAACTGAAATCCAGCCCTACCTTTGAAGTAAAATTTCAACCACCTTCCCTCCAAAAGTTATTTTGAGATGCCAGCGATGAACTTAATTCGATGTTCAAGCCGTCATGAATCGCTATTATTAATTTATGTTCCCTATTTCAGATCATAGGCAACTAATTTACAGCCTCAAAACCTCTGGCCATATTCGTCACCGGGGATCGCCGTCTAACCTCGAAGAATTCTTCTATTTCTTTTTTTTGCATCCCGAGCACTACGTCAAATCTCGCTCAGAATGCTCGCTGGAATCGGGTCCAAAGTGGCTCCCGCAGGGGTGTCTCCTCTTACTCGGCCCCACTAGTCTCGCCCCGTCGCTATCAAGAACCCCGAAAGAGGACTTTCTCTGCCATCTCACACTGACACGCATAAATTTCTACTAACTGTCACTCAGTATGCGCTTCGGGGTCTTGCACTATCATAAGTTTAGCCTTCACTTGGGAGCCGTCTATCATGCCCTCTGTTTTCCTGAGGCTCCCACCCTGACACCGGTGAACAATCAGATAACCCGATCCATCGTCACAGCACCACCTCACCCAGTCCGCGCCCCAATGGTTCCTACGCTAAATGATTCATCAAGCATTTTCAGATCTGGGGTGGGTGTGCCTGAGATATCTCTCTCGCAGGCCTTCCCGCGAAAGTCCAGATCGACCTCTACGACCGCCCGCATACGCCGTGAATTTCAAAGTTAAAAGATCTGACACTTTTCAATATTTGATGCATGCAAGGGTTTAGCAAAACAATGTAGGCCGTAATAGCAAAACTAAGAAAATAATTTATAGGAAATACTGTAGAAAACGCGCGAAAAACAGCGAACTATTGCTTAAACCTTCTGATACCAACTCGATTGCACTTCTATGGATAGGCTCGTCGATTAACTCCACGCATCCCTCCCACCAAGCCGCCGACCGACAAGTTACCATGAAGCTAAGCCGTTAAAACCGTTGAAACCGTATTGGAAATGTGAGGTTATAAAATTTTTCACTTTTCATCAAAATCACACCCAGATTTAGCAAAACAGAGCATGGCCACCTGATGTTATCGTGCCCAAATACAAAAATCACTAGGAGCAAGTAAATATATACACTCCCTAATGCTTCAAATGTCCAACTATTAAATAATACTAGTTGACCTCCGGTCTCATCAAAATATAAGATATGATTCAATCCAACATAATTTTTTGTCGTGAACCTCGTTTTTCAAACCATGCATGATATGTTACAAAAGATATTTATATACAAAATGCCACATTTTAACTTTTACTATTTTTAATTACACCTTATCTTATATATAATCACAACACGGGTCGGTCAAGATCGAGAACTTAAAAGGTCTTTTTAATAACACTCAGACTAAAATTATTTTAAAACAAAACCGTGAGCCAAACTGGGGTTTCAGCGAGTACTATGGTGTTCTAATGTTGGCGCTTTCATCAGAGGAACTCTCCCAATATAAATCAGACATGTCGGTATTAAAACCGTTTATGAGAAAACTAAGTTTTTGCTATGAAAACCATTTCTAAAAACTGTGCTGAAAACTATTTCGTTGTCAAACTGCTTCGAAACTATTTCTCACACAAAACCGTTCAACACTATTTCTCACAAGGAAAATTGTCAGGTTATTATATGAAAAATGCTACACTGAAATCAGCACCAATCATCAGGGCCCATTTCTCGAAATACCCTAGACGTGATACTACCTAACTTAACCTGCCTGTGAGTGAACCCTAACACTACTCCGGCTTAAGATGGTTCTATGAACACAAGTGGATTTATATAAACATAATGGAACTCGAACTAAATGCCCTGATGGAAACCCTGAACCAACACCTCATCGCCATGTACTAAGTCAGCGTCTAACTATATACCCCAAATGTGCAGAGGGCGACTCACTATATATATTCTAGATCTAACCCCTAATCACACGACTGCATTAAATATATGAATAAGTAACATCCCATAACCTTGCCATGCACAATCCGGAATACATCCGACCGGGAACGAGTCGTGCCATCTAGTGGGTTTTGCTAAACCAAAGCCAACCTGCTTTTAAACACCGAAATCGAACTTTTCTCACGAATATAACAAGTGGGAAAAACGCTTTATAAATTTATATTTCAAAGACTTTACAAACTTGTAATTTAAACACTTTCATGAAAAGGATTTTGAGTACTCTCCTTTTTCTCGACTAATTTCTTTCAAATCTTGTCAAGCACTCTAGATTCTCGCCGAATGCCCAAATCGCCACACAATCCATACAAAGTACGAATGCCCCCTCGTACTCAACATTTTAGTGACTATATCGAACTGACTTCGATTCAACAAAATCCCACGCATAGTCTCATCTGATATGACATCGATAATATGATGTGAAATTGACCAAAATGTCCCTACACATTAAATGCCCCATAAAACTATCCGCTTTAGCCTAACTTCTTGACTCAAGGACTTTCCATAAAGTCTAAAAATTCAAACATTTCAAAATTTTGTCCGACTCATTCGACTACACTCCCGAAATTTCAACCCAAACAAATTCGAAACAGTCCCGAATTCAACACGGATCGTCCGAACACACCAAAATTCCTAAATTCCTGCAAACTCGCCTAAAAATTTTGGATCGAAATTTACGACCTTTCACTCATTTTCTAAGAAAATTTCAAGCCATTACATAAAGATTTGAGTCAATAACACAATTAGGAAAATTTCCTAACTTTTTAAAGTTTGACAAAGGCTAAGATATCGCAGCCTATGCGTAGCCTCGGGCCACGTATACCAATTTTGCTCTTCGCTTCCAAACGGAAAATCTACGATCCGATTTCAGTAAATTTGAGAAAAACGAAGAGAAGAAAATAAAAAATAAAATCTTTCCCTCTCTTCAAGCTTTCTGTCCGACATCCGTCCCCCCCACTTTGACTTATATGTTTTTTTTTTTCTTTTTTTTTCTTTTCTTTAATTATTATTACTATTATTTGGATAAACAATTTTTATTGCCCCATTTGGGTCCATTTCTTCCCTAAATTTTGTATTTCTTTTCGCCCACTTTATCAGAATTTAACTTAAATCGTTCACTTCGACTCCGAGATTTTATAAAAATCTCATCTCTGAAGTCCCTGGCGACTTATCATCCATAAAATCGTAAAATATTCTGACTGTCTCAGAATTCAACTAAATTTTTCTGGGTCACTAGATTTCATGGTGACGAATTTAATCTGCAGTAGCCAGTTTCACATCCGAGATCAGAGGATTTTCTAAAGCCCTGAATCCATTATGGTACTTATTATTATTATTATCCTTAAAATTCCATAATTGGAATTCACTCCTCCACTTTCCTTAATTTCAAAAGCGCCACAATTCTTCAAAACTTTATAATTTCACTCTTAAACAACTTTCAAAAAAAATTCTATTATGACACTAAAAATAATTAAGGAAGCTCCCTGGGTGTACATACTACATACCGTACACCCTCCTCGAGACGCACATGCTATACCACACTCTCAACCCTCGCCCATTATAGTTTCGCGCCCCCTTCATTCGCCTAGGCAGGGATCTTGTGTTGATGCTATAACTTTAAAAATCCAAATTTTGAAATGCTAGTGAAATACCGTTGAAGCACTAGTGTGTTGATTCAAACTTACTTCGAGTAGGGATTATACTATGTACAAGTGATGCCTTCGAGGATAGGCTTAGACGCGTATTAATACGTGATGGAAAGTGGGTGGCTTATGCTTTCGCATTACTTGAAACCACATGAACAAAACTATCCTACTCATGATATGGAGTTAGCAACTGTAGTGTTCGCTTTGAAAATTTGGCGACACTATTTATATGGAGAAAACTGTAGAATTTTCACTAATTATAAGAGTCTGAAATATTTGCTAACTCAAAAAGATTTGAACTTGAGGCAAACGTAGGTGGCTGGAATCTGTTTAAAGACCTCATGATTGTATAATTGATCACCAATTCTAGTGCCAAATGTAGTGGTAGATGCCTTAAGTAGGAAAATGATTTCTGCTTTGTATTTGAAAGATTATGATTGGAGACTTGCACCCGATGGAGCCTTGTTGGCTCAATTGAGAGTTATATCGGATTTGAAGCAAATGATAGTAAATGCTCGTAAAGATTTATTGCCATAAGAGAAAGTACGCTTTAGTCAAGATTTGCATAAGACTATTATACCATAGATGAAAGTGGAGGTTTGGTTGCATAAGGTATTATGTGTAATCGAATGTTATGGATTGAGAAAGAAGATATTATATGAAAGCCACAATATTGTTTTCACCATGCACCCTAGAGGTAATAAGATGTACCAAGATATGAAATAGTACTATTGGGGGCAAGGGATGAAAAAAGACATTTCTGAGTACGTGTCTAAGTGTCTGGCGTGTCAGCAAGCAAAGGCTGAGCACTAAGTACCAACCGATTTATTAAATCCCCTTCCAATTCCCCAATGGAAGTGGGATAACATTACTATAGATTTTGTATCCGGTTTTCCCCTCACCCAAAGGAAATACGGCGCTTGGGTAATTGTGATGACGATCAAGTCTACTAACTACTACAGTTTGACTCATACTACTCCATGGATTAAGTTTATCGAAACTTTATGTGAGTGAAATTTTGTCGATTCTCATGGGATTCCTTATAGATAGTGTCCACCCTTCAATCCACTCTGCTTACGCTCAAGGTTTTGGAAGGAATTACAAATTACTTGTGGTACAAGATCGAATTTTAAGATCGCTTTCCATCCACAAATTATTATTAGTCCTAAAGAGTGATTCAGTGTTGGAAGATATGATTCTGGTCAGGTATTAGATTTTCCTAGTTGGGATAGGTATATTCCACTCATGAAATTTGCCTATAACAACAAACATCGTCCAAGATTGCATGGCCCCTGTATTTAAGTTTGGTATGGAAGAAGATGTAACTCTATGTGCTGACAGAGTCAACGAAAGGGGTGATTATCGGGTCCCGATTTAGTAAAGACATGGAAGAAAAGTTCGCATTATTCAAAGCAGAGGTTAAAAGGATGCCGTTGGATACAAAAAGTCTTATGCTAATTTGGAAGAGAAAGGATATGGCGTCTAAGTCGAGACAAGTGTTCTTAAAAGTATCTCCGTGGAAAGATACTCGCTGGGAAGAAAAGGAACAAAGTCCAAGATTCATCGTCTTACTTAGATTTTAGAAAGAGTTGACCAAGATGTATCATTTGGCACTCCTCTCGAGTTATCCAAATTACATGATGTATTCCATGTGTCTATGCTTCGGAGATATCGTTACGACACATCGCACATATTACCGGTTCAAGATATACAGATAAGAAGATTTACTGGCTTAAGACAAAGCTATTCCTAGATCGTGGAAATAAGACAAGATGAACAAGTCCCTATATAAAGTGTTGCAACATTACTAAGATAAGTAGTTTACATGTGGAACCAGACCTATAATGAGGGTACAAAGACTCTCACTCTCTCACTTAGGTAATTGAGGACAAAATTTATTTTAAGGGGGGGGAGAATTGTAACACCCCGAAATACACCTTAGTCTTTTTTAAACATAATTAGGGTATATTATAAGTGCATTTTGAAAATTTTCGTAATTATTATTTTGTTGCTAGAAAACTTAAACCTCAAATTTGTACAAGATAAGGGTAAAAGGGGAATTTCATCAGGATATAAAAGTCATAAGATAAGAAGATGAGATGTTATTGTATATAGAAATGGCATGTCGTGGCAAATAGAAGAGAGTCTGAGGACCAAAGGTAATAAAAGGAAATTTTGATCAAACGGATAAGACCAAGTCGGGTCTCCTCATTCGGGGAAGTGGGCTGTGGTAATACAGAATATGGTTAAAATAAAGAGGAAGGTAAGAAGGAGAAGAGTAGAATTTCAGTTATGGATGGTATGGATACTTTAGGTTTGTATGGATTGTATGGATTGTTATGGTTTTGTATGGATTTTATGGATATTAGTTTGTTCCATTTCAGGTTTAAAACAGGATTCATCCTAACTAGATTTCGAAGTCAGTTGGTAAACCCAACTGTATAAGATGAGTATGGAATCCTCCCTTTGAGTATGGATTTTGGTTTATGATGTATGAAATTCCTTCTCGAGCTAAGGTTCGAGGTGTTTAAGAGTATGAATACTTGTCAAGGTTAGAATCCTCTAATCCTCCCCTATCAGGTTTATGGGGTTCTCAAGCTTATGGGATGTCACACCCCCACCCCTACTAGCGGCATGTGTGCCGACCACCCCACATAAACCCCCACCATACTCCAACTAATAGAGAATCCCATGAATGTGGTCGTGTTGCTTGTCGAAAACTTGTCTAGTAACTTTTCTTTTCTAAACTCGTGATTTTATAAAATTTCAGAACATAACAAACGCATATAGATATCCCAAAACCTATATATGCAAGCTTTTACACTTTTCAAAAATATGGCAACCAACACACTCCATCCAAAGACCTCGAGCTCATCACATTTTCACAAACAAAACTACGTGATAAAACATATGCTCAACTGCATAAATTCAAAGTATTTCCTTACACGTAGTTATTTAATACATCATCGATACAAAGCCGAGAATCCTAATATGTCTAATATCAGTTCACTCGGAAAATAGTTTTAAAACAATAAATAATGAGCTGCTAAACGGTCTGAGTGTATGCTTATAAAATGTTTGTTTTTTCTGAATATCAAATCAGAAACTTTACAAAGAAGATATTTTAAAACCTTGCTTTCTTTGCTTTAAAATTTTCTAAAACTTTTCATAAATCTCTTGCTTGCTTACTTTACCTTGCTTTAAAAGTTTATAAAACTTTTCATAAATGCGGGAGCCTGGGCTTCAACCGCTTGCTTTAAAATATAAATCTTTATAAACACTGAGTCTGGCCTCAACTGCTTGCTTTAAAAGTTTATAAACTTTTCATAAACACGAGCATGGGCTCGACTGTCATTTAAAAGTTTATAAAACTTTTTATAAAACACAGTGAGCTCAGTCACTGCTTACTTTAAAATTTATAAAACTTTTCATAAACATGAGAGCCTGGGCTCAACCGCTTGCTTTAAAAGTTTATAAAACTTTTTATAAACACGGGAACCTAGGCTCAACCATTTGTTTTTATAGTTTCTAAAACTTTTTATAAACACGGGAGCCTAGCCTCAACCGTTTATTTTAAAATAAACACGGGGAGCCTGGGCTCAATCGTGCACTAGTGGTTGATTTTCAAAACGGTATGAAAATTGTTTATAAATCAAGATCAAATGACTGGAGGCCTTTTCGCTTCATAGGTCTAGTAAACACTTGAGCTCAGTTTCAACTACTGCTGGGATGGACCCGTCCGCATCACCTGGGAAGAGCCTGACCTGCTCTTTTTCTAAGAAATATGGTGGCCTTGACTACCATAATCTAGTTAAGGCTAACCCTATATACTCCAAAGACGTGCCACGGTCTCTTGAAATGCCATAATGCATGAACTGTTTGGGCGACCAAACAAATCTAAAATGCATGAAATGATGTCCAACACTCACTGTAATGCATTTTAAGCACTTCTGATCGGTATGCTTGCTTAAAACTAGGGATTTTCGTTAGGCCTGTTTTAGAAAATATACTTTTGCTTGCTTGCTTTTTGAAATATGGTTTTGCAACTTAAAACCATTACTTGTTTGCTTTTAAAAAGTATGGTTGAATACATCAAAACTATTACTTGTTTGCTTTTCACATATGGTTTAAATCAAACCATTGTTTGCTCAAGCAAACTCATCGCTTGCTCAAAATATACTGCTAATCAAACCATTAAATACCAAGTAAAATGAAGAGACATTACACTAGTATTTGAAAAATAGGTTTAGAACACTCACATTCACCTTCCTTTTACAATAATTGAGCACGACTCCACAATTTCTCCCGTCTCCGCTATTACCCTACACATTCGATGTATTAGATCACACACGTCAGCTCAACCAAGCAATTTGCACACTTGGTGCTACAATTAAATTTTTCAGAAAATATGTGGTCTTATAAATGTCATTTACAGACATATACAGATTTCGTACTCTAAGGGACTTTATGAGTCTAAAACACTAAAACATTTCGAAAATTTCCATCGGACCATCTGAATAATCCCGAAATTTCAACTCATTATTATCCAAACAAATTCTAAAATTCAGTCCTGACTGTCAGAACACAGTCCCAAAAATTCCTAAACTCAGTCTAAAAATTTCGGATCGAAATTTACACCTCTCATATGGCCTAGCAGTGCTCAAGCAATAGCATAGTGGCCTCGAAATAATACAAGTAGGAAAATTTTCTAATTCTTAAGTTTCTGACGAAACCTAAGATATTGTCCCTACGCGTAGCTCGTCACAGAGACCAACTTACTTCGCCCGACAAAAATCTATGGTCCAATTTTCGTAAATCTGAGAAAGAAATAAAGAGAAGAAAAAAATAATTAAAATCTTCTCTCTCATGGACGCCCTTCTGTCCGTCATCTCCGTCCATTTTGATTTTATCCTCTTTTTTAATTATTATTATTATTATTATTATTATTATTTGGATACATAACTTATATTGTCTCATTCGGGTCCGTTTCTATTCCGAAAAATTTTATTTCTTTTCAATTCAATTATTTTAAATGAACTTTTACTCAAGCTATTTTTCGACTTCTCCGAGATTTTCAGAAAATCTGGCCCTCAAGCTTCATCGGGCGATTTATCACCCGTAACTGTGAAATATTTTGACTATCTCGCACTGACGAAACTTTTCTCTGGTCACTAGATTTTAGACGAATTTAATGCCAGCAATCCGCTTCGCCATCCGAGATCTGTGCACTTTCTGCGCTCTCAACCATTCGGCATTTATGATACATATTATTTTGAAATTCCATAATTTGTACTTTCAATTCTCCACTTTCCTTAATTGTGTATGTCACAATGCTTGGAAAACTTTATAATTTTTCATCCTTAAAAACAACTTTCAAAAATACTCATGACACTCAAATAATTATGAAACCTTGGTAATATATGCGACCCTTTAATGTTAATTACACTGCACACCCTCTGGGGACTCGGCAAGAGCATATGAATTCATTGAGAGTTGCTTTGGTGATGCTTTTGATATTTTGGATTTTTGGGGAAAAGGACCAAATCAATCTAGGTAATTTCGGGGTCCTACGCCACGACGTAGGGATCCTAAGTAGCAGTGTAGGTCCACACCAAGGCGTGGTATGTCCACGCCGTGGCATTTATCGGGAGGGAGTGTCGACAGTTTCGCACGCCGAGAGCAGCAAAGCCACGCTTCACGGCGCTCACGCTGGTATGGCCCTCCATACTCATCGACATAGCGGTTCACAGCGCCTAACTCTATTTATCTTGCGGGACTTGTCTACTGGATCCACGAGGATCTTGCTTAGTGGTGCGGAATCCATTCATGGGCTTTGAGAGGGGCGGTAGTATGGAAAATTAGACTCAGGATTTTCAAAGGCTTTTTGTTAGCATGCAGGTAATAGTTCTATGATAAGATAGTGTCTCTAACACATATAATCAGGGAAATCACCTAAGACAATGACGATTTGACACTCCTCCTGCTACATGGTATGCATAGTACTTGATCTTCTCGACATGACGACACCGTGTTTAAGATATTTAATACTTCTGCATCTTCATAGGACGATGTCGCTGCTTAATCCCCCGTTGTTTACTACATTTTCAAAGATCGTATCAGTATTTGGGTACTTATTGTGTTGTGTCCTACTTATTTCTTATTACTGGTCTAGGTAGTCAAACAGTTATATGTTAAGAGTCTAAATAACAGTTATATGTAAATGTAAATGTAATGTAAATGTACGCTCTTATTCGTTATTCAGACTCTTAACATATAACTGTTTAACTACCTAGACCAGTAATAAGAAATGAGTGGAACACAGCACAATAAGTACCCGAAGGTACAGTACAGTACTGAGGTGCCGTAGCACAAAGCAAGAGTGCCGGGCACGACAGAGTGTCGCCGCACTAATCGAGGTCATCAAGTATTAAATGTGTCAAGCACTACGTAGAGTGTCGCCAGATTACTGTAGAGCATCAAGTACTATACGGGTCATCCAATGCAATGCAGGCCGGGTCATTCAATATCCTAGCCTTAGGCAACGGTAATTTATAAGTGTTCAGGAACTTACTATCTTATCATAGGGGCATTAAATTTGCCAACATTCGCTTCGCCGAGGCGGCGATGTATGGTCTAATTTTTCCTTTACCTTACAAACATGAATGGACCATTTACACTCTAGGGTCCTCTATTAGCCTAAATGGGACAAGTCCCTGAATAACGGAATGGAAAACAAGGACAAAAAATATATGGTCATGAATTGGAGCACGCTATGCGTAGTTTCCTCACAACATAACTTTACTATGCTCCTAAGACACGCAGATATGTCCAAGCCTCCCTCCTGCTGCATCACAGAGTGGAGACGATCACTTTAGCTGGACTCCAGTAGCTGCATGATCCTTACTAATGATCAGAGGGATCCCAATTATTTGATTACTGATTTCATTCCTTTCCATAAATCCAACCAAAAACCCCCCAAAATAACCAAAAGCATCACCAAAAACAACTCTCAAACAGGTTCATAACCCAAACATAAACACAATAAAGTTAAGAGGACTCCTAACACCTAACAAGTATTCACTTTAAACACCTCAAACCCTGTACTGGGGAGAATTTCATAGATCATAAACTGCAAGAATCCATAATTGCATGGAGGATTCCATACTCATCTTATACAACTAGGGTTTTACCAACCCAACTTTCAAGAAATCTAGGGTTAGGATGAATTCCTAACTAAACCCTAGAAATGGAACAAACTAATATCCATACTAATCCATACAAATCCATACAAAACCATAACAATCCATACAATCCATATAAACCCATAGTATCCATACATCCATAACTGAAATTCTCTTCTCCTTCTTCTTCTTCCTTCTTCTTCACGTATGTTCTAGCCCTTCTCAAATGAGAGACCAACTCGTCTTATCCTATATTTAGATCAAATTTTCTTTATTACCCTGTACTCAAATTTCATTTGCACCACAATTTATGTCATTTCTATATAGATCATCTTCTTATCTTATGACTTTATATTCCGTTTTCACAAATTCCACTTTTACCCTTATATCTTGCGGGCCAAATTCCGTGTTTCAAAATTTTCACTTAGCAAAATAATAATTACTTAAAATTTTCAAAATGCACTTATAATATACCCTAATTATGTTAAAAAACAACTGTGGTGTATTTCAAAAGGCACTGATCAGCCAACAAGAGTGTGTGTAATTAATCGGGAACGCAAACCCGTGTGCGCAAGTGCACTCGTCGAGTTGACATAGTGTAGTGGTTAGTCAACTGTCGTTCCCTTGAAGAGAATTGTGTAGACTACTGACTAAATGATTTTGATAATATTTGGATCTATTCCTAAAGCGAATTGCGACTAAATTACTTGAAATTATTATGTTTCAATGACCTGGGAGCAAGTATTACACTCAGTTGCCATACTCTAAGATATGTTTGATAGTTAGAGAGTTAGAACCGACTAATATCACCCTACCTAGCCGACCGTAGGTGAAAATTCCCAGAGGCATGTTGAAGGACGATTGGTGCAAGTAGATGTCTTCTACTTTCCTATGATTTTAATAGTTTTACACTTAACCCGTGGTGAACTAAGGGCCTAATTTCCAATGATTCTTAGTATGCCATTCTTGGCCACTCAGCAATGTTATCATATTAATTATAGGAAGGACTAATGATCGTATCTTTGGTAACATGATCATAATTTGAATATCTTCAATGTTATCATGAGATTAGGATGATGATAACATTCGTGAGAATATGATAATCGCAGCGTAACTATGTAGATCATGTTTCATATGATGACCTTCTCAAGTCTTGTCTAGTAAGCCCAAGTTGTGTCAGAGAGATAACCACATCCGAATTAGAGTTTTGCACTCATAATTCGAGCACAAAGGAGGTAATGGAAGAAAATAGTGGGAAACCTAGATTTGAAAAAATTGCCTAATCGAGGATGAGAGAGTATTACCTTCGGAAGAGAAACCGCCTAAGCTTGAAGTGAAACTTACCATCGCATCTCAAGTATGTATCTTGGGTAGAAGAAACTTTCCTAGAATCATATCCTCCTCTTAGAGTCATCAAGAGAATAAACTGAGAGTTACTGAGAACCCACAAAACTACCATGTAACGGACCATTGCAAGATAGGGTTCACTCTGATTTGCATACAGATTCCCTTGGAAGAGATTGGGAACCCTCTAGACAACCACAATGGATGCATCGAACCTTGGCCATGAAAGAAGTTGTCAAGAAAGAGGTCTTAAACCGTTGGATGTAGGTGTTATTTGAATCCGATCGCAGAGTAGTATGGGCCAATCCAACTCAAGTAGCTCCTAAGAAATCCAAGTCACCGTGGGTATAAATGAACACATAATGAGCTAATTCCACTTGATCACCATAGGTTGAGGTGTGCATAGATTATAGGAAACTTGGATGTCATACTAGGAAAGACTATTTCTTTCTACTTTGTATCAAATGTCGAGAGTCAAGGTGGCATGAATTATACGTTTGGGAGGGTACCATGGTACAATTAAATTGAGATAGCCTTAGAGAAAACCACGTTCACCTACCTCGCACACGGCCTCAGGAAAATGCCCTTCTGATTATGTAATGCACCAAAGACCCCACTGCATGATGGGATTTTAGTGATATGATAGAAACATATCTAGAGGATTTTCATGACGATTTCCGTTGAGATTCATGAGGGATGTCCGAGAATTTAAGGAGAGTAATCGAAAGTTGTTAAGAGAAGAATTTAGTGTCGAATTGGGAGAAGTGTCACTCATGGTGACACAAGGATTGTGTTAAGCATAATATAGTGTCGAGAGAAGAAATAGAGGTAGATAAAGAAAAAGTTGAGTTGATCTCCAACTTACCCACCCCTATGTGTGTCAAGGATATACGGTCATTCTTAGGTCATGCAAGATTTTATAGGAGATTCATAAGAGATTTTACTGCCATAGGCCGTCCTTTATGCAATTTGCTTGCCAAGGATGTCACTTTTGAATGGCCGCTGCATGGAGGCAAATTTTGATAAACAGTAACTATAGCAGGCCACTTTCTCACGCGATCTCCTAATCGGGACCTCCCTTTGAGATCATGTGTGACACTAGTGATTATTGTGGAGTCGAAACAGCTTAGCTCGTTTGGCCAGTCTTGATTCAACTAAATTAAAGCTTCAAGAGATTTCACTTCTGTTGTCCCGAAAAACAGACTACTCGTCAAATTCGATCGGTTCGCCGCCCAACAAAGACGGACTGTCAAGATTTTTCTTGCTGAATTGCTTGACAAATTAAATAAACCAATTTTACTTTATTTATTTACTTATCCACTTATCCTTCCAAGCCCTAGTTTCTTTGCTGGGCTTTTGCAAAGTCCCTAGCTCTTCTTCTCCTTCTCCGTCTCGCTCACACATAGGCTCCAAAGAAACCACTCCCTGGGCCCCTCGACGTACAATCCTCCAAGCATTTTTCGCCTTTCCTTCATCCGACTTGATCCAGTTGATCCTCTTCATTTGTTTACCTCAGATTTTCTAGGTAAAAATCATCACTTTGTTTCAATTTTTTTTTTTTTGCTCTCATTCATTACGTCAGTTTTTTTCAAATGTGCCTTTGATGGTTCCTTTGTTGAATCGATGACCAAGGGATTGCCTTGAGATTCCACATCCTTCTAGAAGTTTTTCATAGCCATATTCACTCGAGTCCGGATGTATTAATCGACAACTAATCGATTTTAGATTAATCACTTATGGTTTTTGGCCTGCTTCATCTAAAGTTAGGTTCTTGCTTTTAGTTTTATTCTCCTTCTAATTTTCTAGCAAGATTGGAGGAATTGAGAAAACCCAACGAAAATTCTAGTCTTGATCGTTAACTATTTCATCTTTCCCGTTTTCTAGAACCAAAAAATTGAACCCTTGGATTCTGTTTCAGCAGGGCATATTCTCCAAGAGTAAATTAGACACCTGGAAGTTGATGGCAATTTCATGAACTCTTCCATTGTTTAAATGGGGTTCATGGGATAGATCCTTCAACATCCATTAGTTATGTTGTCTATGTTTCCCTTAACAAAAGTTATGAATAAGGATGGGGACAGTCTAGCATCTGGGTACAGGTGGTGTTATTTTTTAATTTTATTATTGTATTCTCGACATTAACTCAATGCATTTTTTTATCCTATTTTGCTCTAAAACAAAAGGTGATTGATACAATAATAGCAATCACCTAAGGTAATACATGTATGGTTTAGTAGCATTCTGTGGCAGGATTATTCATATCACCTAAGGTAATAACGCTGTGAGACATTACATTATCAGCATGTGTTCGTATTATGCCTAATGCAAAGGCGGAGGCAAGATAGTATTTGAATGAATATTCGAATAATCCGATTCCGCTTATAAATAAATTTTCATCAATTGAACTCACTCTTCGTGGTCTCACAAATCGATTAAGTTAGCGATGTGCATAATGGATCTCTCCTTTACTTCACACCCGTTACAACCTGCATCCCAGATCAGAGTCATCAGATAGCGTGATGGACAGATGCTTGTTAACATCCCTATCCACCTAGCACCGTGTTCGCACCACCTATCGCCTCCTCGATATATTCCAACTCCTCCCTACAAGTCGAGTTGTCACATCATCTTCTTATGGATCCATCTTTCTAGTCAGTGGAGCATATGGAAGTGGTTATATTGGAGTTCCGTATTCCAAAAGAAAATTTATCCCTCCCTACTCATCTCATAACCTCCTCAAAATCACTTTCTCAATTCAATGCCCAATAAGTCAAAGGCAACTCACATCAATGCAAATAAAATTATATTTGCCAATCAACTAACCAAAGAAACAAGGTAAATATCGATTTTTAAGTTTCTTCCTCTCATCAGTAGCCTTTTCATCAACATTATGTGGCAATTTATGTGCCTCCCAATATTTCACCTTTCCAGATAAGATGATGCCGCTTATAAGTAAAGGCTTCTGCAAAACTTCAATCCTACAACCAGTGAGCAGGGCTACTTATCTCCAATAGGCTCAAGACCCAAAAGCAACAAGAAGGGGTCAGGGCTAGCACAAAGCCAAAATGAGAAGCAAGGCTATTGGTATTAGTGATTTCGGGTGGTGTAGTTGCATTCATATCCCAGAACCGCCATGCTAAGGCCGCTGTGTCCGGAGGTACTGACGCCGGATCTCTTTACAATGATGGGATGGAAAGAGTAATCGCATGAATTGCTTAACGTGAGGGATCAATACAGAACTTCCTGATTTTCACTAAATATGATCATGCATTCTTCTTTCGAGCATATTAGGAAGCAAAGGAAAGGATGGTGTATAGAGGGAGCAAAATGTCCCATTCTTCTTTTCTTTCTGTATGTAGTAGAATTTGATGTTTCCGGTAGAAAATTATTTCCTTTCATCCATTATTAGTGTTTAATTCATTCATCAGACAAAGTGTAATGTTTAGGTTAGTATAGGCAGCCTGCATGAAATGAGATGATCGGGTCGTAAAGGATTTCAATAAGAACATAGACTATCATGCTTCATTTGGCGCTTTTCCTGAGCAAGCACATGGGCTCAAGTCCTTTCTAACACATGGAACCGGTGGACTATATTTTGTTTAGCTTAGATTTAATGGCCACCTCACACTTGGCTTGATTCCCGATATCTTATCGTTAAACTTACCAAATATTTTATTCGAACTTCACATTCTACCATCATGCATCCACTTCAATGGAAATAATTTTTCCACAATTTACACATCGTTATATGATTTTGTAAGCTGATTTATTCTTTCTCTAGAGCTATTCACCAAGCATGTGAATGCTCCTTTCTGATAGAATTTGTTCCAATACTATCTGAAAAAAACACATGATTATCAGGTAACATGCACTGGAGACTTTAGATGGAAATAAGAAAGAATGTATTTCCATGTCATAGATTAGTTGAATTGCATGGTTTTAACTTGGCTACATGCATTTTACACCTTGCGCAGAAAGAGAGAACTTGTAGTTTTATGGGATTTCCAAATGAGCAATGGAAGTCAATTTTTGCACTTTAAAATAATTTAACTTTTTTTTCCATAAGATCAGCCGGCCCGCTATCCTGATATGTATCGGGTCACAAATGTGTCGGCGTTCCATGAACCAGCCCAGTCCAGACTTGGGCCTCGACTATACCTCGCCCAAGATGCCCAGCTCCCGCCCGCCGATAAGCCCGCCTGAACAGCAAATGAAGATTGCGCTTATAAGGGTTAGATGCTAGGACAAAGGGAAGATAAAAAGACAGATCTATTATGCCAAAGCAAGACTCTAGGACTCCGCTCATCCACTATACAATCTATTTTAAAAGAGTTCAGCTTCAGAGTCTTAGCCCTAGAGAAGTTCAGTCTTACATCAGAGGTCCTGTAACCATTTGCATCGATCATGCAGCCATTGAAGCACTCGCTTCTCTGGCAGTGATACTAAGCCTCGTCTGACTAGGTGGATCCTACTATGTTAGGAAATTAATCTGACCATAAAGGATAAGAAGGGAGTTGAGAATGTGGTAGCTAACCACCTGTCTTGTTTAGTTTCTAGACAACTTTAAAGGCCCACCCATAGGCGACACTTTCCTCGGGTTTGTTAAACTTCTCCTTACTTTGGGTCCACCGCCATGCACGCTGACATAGTAAACTATCTAGTGACATGAAAAATTCCATTCCAAATGGACCCTCTCTAAATAAAGAGAAATTCTTGGTGACATAAAAAAAATACTATTTTGATGATCCATACTTGTTTAAATATTGTCTGAATACTTTGAAGGTGTGTATCCAATGACGTATCAAATCGGGGGTACTCACCTTCACTTTCAAGCTGTGGAGGATTTTCCACAAGGAAAATGGTTGATAAAAATCTGGGTGCTTCGCTTATCACGACTCTTCTTTAAAGTATTGCTTTGACTTTTTGAAAACTCAAGGCTTCATACAACAATTAGAGGTGATCACAAAAGGAAACATGATGCCTTCACTGAGTTTTAATATCGAGATTTTCGACATGGTTTAGACTTCATGTAATTTCCCTCATGTGGGTACCTTTACATTTTATTGGTAGTTGATTATGTTTCTAACTGGGTGGAGGCCATTCCAACGAGAACTAATGACCACAAGGTTGATTTGAAATTTTTGAAAGAACATATTTTTTTTCTCGCTTTGGAATGCCTCGTGCAATCATTAGTGATGGTGGGATCCATTTTTGTAATCGACCCTTTGAAAATTTGTTAAAAAAGTATGGAGTCACGCACAAAGTTTTCTACGCACTACCCATGTAATTCAATGGTCAGTTTAACCAACCAACGTGGGATATCAAACACATTTTGGAAAAAACGGTTACCCCTAGTCGCAAGGATTGGTCTTCAACTAACTGATGCTCTTTAGGCCTATCGTATTGCTTTTAAGACTATTCTTAGTATGTCTTCCTATAGGCTAGTTCCTAAACTCAATCCAAAAATTTTGAGACTAAAATTTATGGCCTCTCACGAGCTCTAAGAAAATTTAAAGTAATTACATAGCCTTTAGGCTCGAAATAACATAAGTAGGAAAATTTCCTACCTCTTGAAGTTTGACGAAACACTAAGATATTGGTTCCTATGCGTAGCTCTCATCGCGTATACCAACTTTGCCTTCTGCTTTGACAAAAATTTACGATCCGATTTTTGTAAATCTAAGAAAGAAACAAAAAAAGAAAAAATTAAAACAATCCTCTCTCTCCTCTCCACGCCCGTCTCTGTTCTCACCCCCTTTTTGACTTTTCTTTTTCTTTTTTGATTTTTATTTCTTTCTCTCTTTATTTGTTATATTTATTTATTTATTTTATTATTATCTTTTTTTTTCCTACTTTTCCAACCGAACCTCCATCCTTTTTTCATTTTTTTATTATTATTATTTAGATACATAACTTATATTATCTCATTCGAACTGGCTTATCTCAAAATTTTATTTCTTTCGGCCCAATTATTTTAAATGAACTTTAACTCTTGCAATTTTCTGACTTTCGAGATTTTCGTAAAAATCTCGTCCCCGAAGTCACTAACGATTTATCACCCGTGAATTGTGAAATATTCCCTCGATTGTCCTTTAATTCAACGAAACTTTTCTCGATCACTAGATTTCGCGAGACAAATTTAATCTTACGCTTTGTTTCACATCCGAGATCTAGAGAATTTCTAGCTTCCCGAACCATTATGGTAATTTATTATTATTATTCTTTTGAAATTCCAAAATTTGTACTTTCACCTCTCCACTTTCCCCACTCAAAATAAGTGCCACAATTTTTAAAACTTTTACAATTTCATCCTTAAAAACAACTTTCAAAAATACTACTATGGCATTCAAATAATTAAGGAAGCCCTCGTGCACATATGCGATCCTATACATATCACACCGCACACCCTCTCGGGATCCGGCGTTACAAATCCCTCCTCTTAGAACATTTCAGACTAAATGAACAAACTAAACTCAGCGAAAGGAAAGTACTTATCTGAAAATAATTGAGGATACTGACGGCGCATCTGAGCCTCTGGCTCCCAAGTAGCTGCCTCCCTCTCATGATTCTTCCACAGTACTTTAACTAGCAATCACCTTACCTCAACACCCGTCTTTGCCCAATCGCACTGTGCATTTCTCATAAGTCGTTTTCTTTTACCGAGACCGTTGCTCTCTCAACACATGTGAAGGATTTGGGATGTATTTCCTTAACATCGACACATGGAATGTGTCATGAATCCTTGATAACTCTAGGGTAACTTCAACTTGTAAGCTACTAGTCCCACCTTGCTCAAAATCTCATAAGGTCCTATATATATCTCTTTGACAACTTGCCTCGCCTCCCGAATTCCCCAAAACACCTTTCCACTTCCAGAAATTTTCAAAAGACCTACCAATTGCCTCGAATTGTAAGTCTCGCGAAGATCATTCAGATAACTTTTCTTCGGTTTATCTCGCTATCTTTAAGTTATCACGAACAACTTTCACTTCTCAAGTGATTTGCACTAACTCAGGGCCTACAAGTCTTCTCTCACCAACCTCATCCTAATAATTAGAGTCCACATTTCCCGCCATACAAGGCCTCAAATGGAGCCATCTCTATAATCGGCTCAGGCCGCTTGTCGAGGCGAACTCCATGAATGCCAAATGAGTATCCCAACTCCCTTGAATTCCATCACACAAGTTTTCATATCCTCTAACGTCCGAATGGTCCTTCTTTGACCGCCATCCGTTTTATATTGTGCTGTCGTGGCTGAATGGTTAGCGAGTACTCAAAGCTTACTTCCAAACTAGGCTAAACCTGGATGTGAACCTCGTGGTCCTTAATCAAACTATCGAAATCGGAACTCCATGAAGTCTCACTATCTCATCCACATACAATCGTCAACTTTTTCCAAAAGAATCCTGGACATTAACCGGCAAAAAATGAGCGTACTCTCAGAATCGATCAACTATCACCCATATAGCATGTTGCCTCCGAGTCCGTGGGAAGACTTGTCACAAAATCCATAGTGATCTTCCCATTTCCATACCGGAACAGGAGAATCAGATTCCTTACGGCCCGATGCTCGCTCACTCACGACTGTGCTAGACATCCCGAGACGAAACTTGCAATCTCTTTCTTCATCCCATTCCACCGCAATGCTCCTTTCAAAGTCCCGCATATCTCGGTACTTCACTGATGATAGCATAATGCCAGATGAATGTGCTCTTCCATAATGTTCCTCTTCAAATTTCGCCATACTCCGCACGCACATTCTCCGTCCTTTCACTATCATGTCATCATCTCTAATTTGAAACCTCGCTTTCTTTCCTCTTTTCTATCTCTTCCTTGCTTAATCATCTCGTGGATCCCGCGATCGCTCGCAGTAACTGATCCACTAGAGAGGTCTAACATGAAATGTAGCTAACAATGCTCGAATCCCCGCCTCCAATATCACCCCAAGCTCTAGGATCCACCAATAAAGGGAAGATAACCGACTTCATATGAGACAAAGAACCTCGGTCATTTACTCAAGGCATCCGCTTACGACATTAGCTTTTTCTCGATGGTACTCACAGCACAAATGAGGTCCTTAATCAACTCAAGCCATCTTCTTTGCCTCAGGTTTAACTCTTTTCCGTGAAAATATATCAAGACTCTTACGATCCGCAAAGATCCCTAAGGAACATTCATATAAGTAATGTCCCATATCTTCGTGAGCAACACGACTCACCGCAAGCTCTAAGTTGTGTGTGTGGTAATTCTCCTCTATGCTTCTTCAACTATCTGTGAGAGGCATATGTAATCACCTTTATCAGATCAAACACAACCAAGTATTTCGTCAGAAGCATCACTCCGTGAAACCACAAAACCCATCTCTCCTATCAAGTGTTAGGAACCTGAGTTGAAGTCAATCTACCTTCAACTCTCAAACTCAAGTGTGCATCCACCCAATCATACTCTGATGATCCGGTCCCGTCGCCTTAGTAGTGGGTCATATCTTAGAGAGGAACCCCAACAACTTCTCAACAAACTTCCTATAATGCCCTCGCTAAAAACCATGAAGCTTCGACCTCGACACATTCTTCATGCTTTCTAATTTTACTGCTTCTATTTTCCGGGATCCACACTCACCCCCCCTCGACCGAGATCATACTGACCTAGGAATGTCACCTCGTCAGCCAAACTAACACTCGCTTCTAACTTCGCATACAACTGTCGCTCCCTTTGTCTCTGTACACAATCCTCAAAGCTCACGTTCTCCTGGCAATTACACTAGGATATCATCGATAAAGACTATGGACAAACCTATCCAAATACCTACCGAATACCCTATTCATCAAATCCATAAATGCCACGAGCATTAGTCAAGCCAAACGACATCACCATAAACTCATAATGCCCGTAGGTGTCCTGAATGTAGTCTTGGGTACATCACTCTCCTACACCCTCAACCGCATGATACCGACCCTGCCCATTCCCTGAGTATACTGAGGACCCTGAGTTGATCAAATAACTCATCGATCCTAGGGAGTGGATACTAATTGCGGATGGTAACTTTGTTCAACTACCGGTAATCTATACACAACCGCAAACTCCCATCTTTCTTTATCACGAAGAGAACTGGAGCTCCCCATGGGGATGTGCTCTCATTTAATGAACCCTTATCGCACAATTCTTCTAATTGAGCCTTAAGCTCCCTTAACTCCGTAGAGCCATCTTATAAGGTGGAATGAAATGGCTCGGCCTCGATCAAATCAATGGTGAACTCCACCTCTCTATCCTGAGGTAATCCCAATATCATCCCGAATACATCCGGGAACTCTAACAATTGAATCATCCACTAGAGTCCTCCTTCCCTGCCTCCACCATAAGCTGATAACCTCGACAACCTTTACGCAAAGATTCTTCATACGCATTATGATATATCACTGGAAGATAACTCTCACGTATTCCGAAACTCTACCTCCACTTCCCCGGGTCTATGCAACTTTACTCCTTTTTATAACAATCTAATGGTTCTACATGTGACAGCCAATCCATACCGAGAACCACATCAAAATCCCTTATATCTAAAGTTACAAGATCCGGGAACCCCGCCCCCAATCGTAACTCTACTTTCGACGACTACCGAGAACAACGGATCTCCAGGTGGTGCGGAACTCTCATATGACCCACTCACTATTATCTATCTGAAAGTTGATCATGAAAGGCTTGATGAAATGAATGCGTGGCTCCTAGGTCCACCAATGTATATGCATCATGATCAAGGATAGAAATAATACCATGACCACATCCGAGTCAGATTCAGATCCCGCCGAGTCACAAGATAAACTCTGTTCGAAAGCGGGCCTCCGTCGCATCCCCGGGCACTCACCTTCGCCTTCACCACGACCCAGGCACCTACGGCCATACTGCCTCCGCTTGAAAAACCTCTCCATCATGACTGAAAGTGCTTATCTCCGGTGTCAGGTAGCTAGACTGGCTATTGATGTCTCTACACCAATCAACTGAGGGCACTCCCTAATGAAATGGCCTTCCTGGCCACAGTGGAAACATCCTATACTATATCTCCTACACTCCCCATGGTGTCGCCTCTGACACATATGACAGATGGGAGGAATGCTCTGGGTGTCACTTCGCAACTGGGCCCTGATCGATTCCTCGACTAGATATACTGACTTCAGACCTCTACTTATAACCTCTAATTTTCTTTCTTTTTGGCCGGACTCGACCGTAGAGCTCACAAAGTGCCCGGTGCACCCTCTCTTACTTTCTTCCCTACCCGACATAGCTTACAAGATTGGCTAACTCTCTCAAAGCGGCTCAACTAAGTCCCCTAAATCTATTCCGAGGAACCACTGCACAAATGCACTCCGATCCGGCGCCGTAATCCCGCCAAAACCTTGCACTTCAGGACTTCATCACCAGATATATGGAAACTAATCTAACTAGTTCGAGAACCTCTTCATATTCTCGACATCGACATGTTCTTCACTCGCACATGAGGAACCCCACCTTGAATCCTGTGACTTCGAGGAAAGAATCTCACAAGAACTTGCCGAAATTGTCCCATGATATGCCATCGTGGATTCCTATCCACGGTGATCCCACTAATCCCACTCGCCTTCCATCGTAAAACCGAAAACAAGACTCTCTCGCTTCATCCGTGCAAATCTATAACTCCGTGAACCTTGTTTACCTGTCAACTACAACCAGTTGCCTCCTGATCGCCATCACATATTGGCTCGCGCCCGCCTTCCGTGCCTCTATTAACTCCTCCCATGTTCCGAGAACTTCTCAGGTGGCGTGAGGTCGCGATCGCCGACGTGTCGCTATGGCCACTATCTAAGCACCGTGCCACCCGCTTCCGCCAGAAACAACTCGGCACTTGAGCTCCTCCGCGGCCTGTATGGTCCAAATTCGACCTCAAGCATCGGAGGCCGATTTATGAGGCTGCAGTGGAACGAATCACGTGCTCATCTCTCGTGCACCGGCAGACGCCCTAAACCGCCGAATGACTCTCCCAGACGACCTCACGCCCTTCCCGACATAGTGTCAGATTTGGCTAAAAATCAACTGCTTAACACTTCAATCACTTTGATGTGGCGTACTTTGAAGTTTGAAATGCATGGTTGCAGAGCGGAAGCTAAGGTATAGAAAATCCATAAGATTTAATAACACAGGTTTCCTAAGACTCTGCTCTGATACCACCTTGTCACACCCCCATCCCTACTAGTGGCAAAGCAACGACCTACTGTAAATCCCTTTTCGGGCCGCTACCTCAACGACTAGAAAACCTGGCGGCGGCTTGCCGCCTAACGAAACCCGTATAAAAATTTTCTTTCTAAACTTCAGGATTTTATAAAATTTCGACAAAAGATAACTCGCGTGATATAGGATATATCCAAAACTCAGATATAATTTACGCTTCAGTACTATGGGCAAACTGAACACACTTCCATCCAAAGAGCCTCGTGCCCATCGCATTTTCACAAAACAAAACTATGTACATACATATGCCTAACTCGTATTAAATTCAAAGTATTTCCTACGTGGGTTATTTAATATAGCACTTTACTAAAAGTCGAGAATCCTAATATGCTCCAAATAACTACAGGCTCACAGACTGAAAATAGTTTAAATGAAAATAACGAAGCTAAACGAGCTCACTGAGGTATGCTTTATAAAATATTTGCTTTTTCTGAAAATATCTCCAAACTGTAAAACTCTCTTTTACAAGACATTTTCCAAAAACCTTACTTGCTTTGCTTTAAAAGTTTCTAAAACTTTTCATACTTGCTTGCTTGCTTTGCTTTGCTTTGCTTTAAAAGTTTCTAAAACTTTTCTCAAATCTCTGCTTCGTCATGACTAAGGCCGCTTTAAAAGTTTATAAAACTTTTCATAAATCTCTTGCTTTAAAAGTTTTCTAAAACTTTTCTCAAGTCTCTTGATTTAAAAGTTTATAAAACTTTTTATAAACACAGGAGCCTAGACTCAACCGCTTACTTTAAAATAAAAACTGAGTCTGCCAACCGTTTGCTTTAATAAAACTGAGCCCGGGCTCAACCGCTTCGCTTTAAAATAAATTGAGCCTGGCTCAACTGCCCATTAATCAAAAATCACCACGGAGTTCTGGGCTCAACCGCTCGTTTTGAAATAAAAACAGGAGCCTGGTTTCAACCGTTTGCTTTAAAACAAACATGGGAGCCTGGGCTTAACCGTGCGCCAGTGGTTGATTATTTTAAAACTGTATAAACATGCTTATAAATCATCAACCATCGGGAGGCCTTCCCGCCATTGGGATCTTTGCTTTAACACGGAGCCCGGCACGAATCGTGCTCTGGCAAGGACCCGGGTCCACATCACCTAGTGGAAGAGCCTCGCTCACCTCTTTTTCCGAAAAATATGGTGGAATTGACCCGGGTCTTCATCACCATAATTTAGCTTAACAAGAACTTTATGGTACTTTGTAAGAAGTGCCACTCGCCTCCTTTTAAATGTCACGATGCATGAAACTAAGTTTGCCGACTGTGCAAATCTAAAATGCATGAATGATATCCTAACACCACCGTACCTAATTTTAATACCTTGACCCATGCTTGCTTAAAACTAGGGATTTTAGTTAGGCCTGTTCTCGCAAATATACTTTTGCTTGTTTGCTTGAAACATGGTTTAATAATTCAAACCATTGTTTGCTTTTGAATATGGTTTGATAATTCAAACTCATTGCTTGTTTATTGTACCTATTGCTTGCTTTTAAAAGTATGGTTGAATAAATCAAAACCATTACTCATTTAGGCTACATACGGCTTTAAAAATCAAACCATTTACTATTACTAAACTCATTACTTGCTTTTCAAACATGGTTTATAACAAACCATTTAAATACTCGCCAGAAATAGTTTATAATATAATACACTAGTATTTGAAAAATAGGTATAGAACACTCACCTTCCTTTTACAATAATTGAGCACGACTCCAAAATTTCTCCCGCCTTCGCTTTTATCCTACACATTCGATGTATTAGATCACACACGTTAGCACAACCAAGCACTTTGTACACTTGGTGCTATAATTAAATTTTTCAGAAAATATGTGGGGCACCAAATGCTATTCACAGGCATATGACTAGATTTTAGACTCAAGGGACTTTTCATAGAGTCTAAAAACAACCGAAAACATTTCTAAAAATTTTGTCCGAACTGTCTGAATAAAATCCTGAAATTTCAACCAAAACCGTCTCGAAAAACAACTCCGGAATTAGAACTGATCATTCAAAATAGTCCAAAATTCCTTAAAATTCCTAAACTCATCCAAAATTTCAGGATCGAATTTACCGCTCACGCTCTAAGAAAATTTAAAAGAATTACATAAATTTCTCAGACTAAATAACACAAGAGAAAACTTCCTGCACTGCTCATTTAAACATCAAGAGATTTGCTCTACGCAGCCTCTCGTCAGATAAACCAAATTTATCTTCTGCTTCAACAAAAATCTACGATCTGATTTTTGTAAATATGAGAAATAAACAAAAAGAAAAAAATTAAAACAATCCTCTCTCTCCTCTCCACGCCCGTCTCTGTTCTCACCCCCTTTTTGACTTTTCTTTTTATTTTTTTGATTTTTATTTCTTTCTCTCTTTATTTATTTTATTATTTTTTTTTTCCCTACTTTTCCAGCCAAACCTCCATCCTTTTTTTATTTTTTTATTATTATTATTTAGATACATAACTTATATTATCTCATTCGGGTCCGTTTCTATTCTGAAAAAATTTATTTCTTTTCAATTCAATTATTTTAAATGAACTTTAACTCAAGCAATTTTCTAACTTCCGAGATTTCAGAAAATCTCATCTCTGCGACGACGATTTATCACCCTGCAAATTAGAATATTCTGATCACTTAATTCGACCTAAACTTTTCTCACACTAGATTAGACAATTTAACCCAAGGCAGTTTATTTCATATCCGAGATCTAGAAAATTTTCTAGGCTTCCCTGAACCATTATGCTAATTTATTATTATTATTATCCTTTTGAAATTCCAAAATTTGTACTTTCACCTCTCCACTTTCCTTAATTGCACAAATGCCACAATTCTTTAAAAACTTTACAATTTCATCCTTAAAAACAACTTTCAAAAATGCTAATATGACACTCAAATAATTAAGGAAGCCCTTAGTACACATATGCGATCCTACGGTTACACACATCATACATCTTCTTGAAACGGGGCGTTACATTGTAGGCCGTATTTCCCATGGTAAGTCCATCCATTGCATAATGGTGGTTTATTGGTCATAGAGATAGGTTCTGATTTCATCACTCTGCGTAGTAATTTGAGGAAACTTCATGAAATTTAGAGGGCTTTAGCAGGTAAGTGCAGTGCCATTTGAGCCAGTATGCCTATTGCCCCAGTCTTTTAAATGTATCATCCCCTGTTATATTGATGGTTGATCTGCTATTTGATTTGTAAACAGATTCCCTGGGTGAAAGAGGAGTTCCTGAGATTTGTTTTTCTTCATTTGTCTGCTTCCCTTTTCCTTAACTGATTTTTTTTTTATTTGTTTGTATATTCTTTTTTATTAATTTATGTTCTAACTTATTGTCACATATATATATGTATCCTGATTTGGTATATATCTTTTGTGCATGTTTGGTGCAATAGTTTTATTTAAATATGGGTTCTTGGTATATTACTTTGATTAATTATTAGAGTTGAGTTAAATATGGTTTCTGGTTCATTTGCCTTTTGGTATTAGTTTTCAGTTTTAATTAACAATTGCTATTATGAATTTCTAATTCCGTGCTCTAACTCTCATTAATTGCCATGTTTCTCACACACCTCACACCTTCCTCTCAAGAATTCTCACTCACCACATATTTACTACCATTTTCTCTTTCATCACCACAATGATTTAATTATCACTTTCTCTCATACAATTCTATGTTTTGATAATACACAATAGTTTCTTTCTTTCAAACATGTATGCTTTAATAGCTTCGGGTTACTAATATTTTTGTTCCTGAATTTATGTGTTTTTTACTATTTATCCTACTCCCGTGTTTTAATATCTTCTTTAATTTAACATATTTTTTTTTTTTTTTCTTCTATTTTTTTTCCATGATTAGAAAGTAATATTTTTTTCTCTCCTAGTTTTTCATACTTGACAAATAATTTTTTACTCTCATTTTTTTTGTATGTTTAGTAATTAATTTTATCTTTCGCTTAAATTTTCATGCTTGTTAAATAATTTTCTCCCTCCTAACTTTTTTCTTTGTAATTTTTTTTTCTCTCACTACACACGCTTACACTCACTCCATACATACATTTTTGTTTGTTTTTATTTTTGGTCTATTTTATTTGTTATTTTAGTGTTGTTTGTATTTAATGATTTTTTGTGTTGTTTTTATTTCATTGTTTAACATTTAATTTCCTAATTTGTAGTCTTGTCTTTCCATCATGTCATGTTGACTTATTTTATTATTTTATCATTTAATCTCCTAATTTATTATCACGCATTCTATTTCCTAAATTGTTGCCCTCAATTAATTTATATTATTTTATATATTATTATGCACTTTTTATGTGTTTATTTATTTGTTATTATTATTAGGACTAGACCCATTCTTTTAAACTCACCTACCTAACCATATCTAAGTCACCACATATTTTGATCAAACCATTAGCTCCTCATACTTTCATCCTTAACTTATTCAAACTTATAATTTCAAAATTATCAACTCCCTAATTTTAAAATGTTAAGTCCCCTAATTGTCAATTTCAAATTTACAAACTCTCAATTCTAAAATTCAAATGTCCTAATTCCAAAATTCAAGCCCCTTAATTTCAAATTTTCAAGTTTCTAATTTTAAAAATCAAGTGCATTAATTCCAAAATTCAACTCTCCGAATCCTGGATTTCAAAATTTCAATTTTCCAATTTCAAAAATTACAAAATTCCTAATTTCAAACTCAAGTGCTCTACTTCCAAAATCTAAGTACCCTAATTTCAAATTTTAAAATTTCAAGTTTACAATTTCAAAATTACAAAGTTCCCAATCTTAAAAATCAAGTGCCCTAATTTTAAAATTCAACTCTCCAAATTTTCCAATTTCCAATTTCAAAATTGAAAATATTCTAATTTCAAAATTCAATTCCTTCCACTTCCAATTTCACTTTCAAATTTCCAATTTAAAATTCAAGTTCTCAAAACTCAAATTTCAAATTGTTTCCAATTTCAAAATTGCAATTCTTACTTCAAAATTCATGCTCCTAATTTCAAATGTCCTCAATTTCTAGTTTCACTAAGTTTTCACTTTAGCCCTAATTTTCAAATTCAAATCTCCCACTTTTGCATTCAAAATCACTTTTCCACTTCAAAATTAAAATTCATGATTTCTAAAATCAAGTGTCCTAATTCCAAAATTTAGTTCCGTAATTTCCAATTTCAAATACCTGAAAGTTTATAATTTCAAATTTACAAAATTTTAATTTAAAAATCTAAATGCTCTAATTTCAAAATCCAATCCTCAATTTCTAATTTCAATTATTCAAGTGACCAATTTCAAATTTCCAAATCTTAATTTCAACATTCAAGTGTCCTATTCTCAAAATTTGAAATTCCCAATTTCTAAAATTCAAAGTCCCCAAAATTTTCAAATTTCAAATTTCCAAAATAGGAATTCAAAATTCTCAAATTTCAAATTTCAACTTCAAACTTATATTTTCAAAACTTCAATTTCAAAATTTCAATTTTAAATCAGTTTTTCAACATCAGAAACATAATGACACTACAGCTCCTATAAGATTTAAATCTTATGTTTAATTTGCGTAATGTGAGCAATTGCTTAAATGAAACCCGACATTCCATGCATCTTTTTAATAAGTAATTTGACATCGGATATATAACCTAAAAATTTAATCGGATGAATTGATTTGAATATTTTGTATTTTATTATCGTACTAACATTGTTTCCAATCGATAGCGCTTTAGATATGCCGCTCATGTACATTTTTTCTCATATGACTTTGCTTTATTATTTATTTATATATGTCTTGCATACTGTTGTATTGTTATTGCTTATCTTCGGCATTCATTAGTTGATTAGTCAAAAGTCATATTTTCCTTAGTTTGTTTAGTAGAGACTCAATTTTAAGTGCTTAGAGGGGTGTTACGCCCATTGTCTATCTCGATAAGTAACCCGACCCTTTGATTCAGACTCCTATTTTTCCCAAACCTACATTTTCTTATCATGAGTCACATTTAGAGTTTTCTTTGAAACCTACATTTTCTTATGATTTGGTTCAAGAATCAAGAAAAACAAATTCATCCAAGCAAACAATAAAAAAAAAATCCAAGGAAATAATTGTGTTAGACTCTTTTTGAAACCCGAAAAGTACTAGAGAAAGAAAAACTAAAGAAAATGATTTTATTATAATACAAACCCTTTCTACCTTAAAGTGTGTTTAGAATTAGGTGACACAAATTCTATTGGATTTGATCAGAAGTTTTAAAATGAAAAGTTTTGTGTTGCAACATTGTAAATATTTTAGAAGTATTTGATTAAAAAACCTCAAATAATCCATGTTTTGTAAATATAAGTCTTCATTCTTTTTTTTTTCTTTTTTTTTGAAGAATAACTCATTTTAGGCAAAAATATTATGTAAGACCCGAGAAAATTCCAATTTTTTGAAAAAGGATAAACGTAATTTTTACCAAAATCCAAATTTTTCAGATCTCGACGCATTTAAACTGACTTCACCGTCAGAAATGGTCTCGTAAATCTGAAGCACACGCCGACTTCTCAGCTCGACCCTCGGCATTTAATGGAATTTCACGCTTTTTCGGCGCACAGCAAGACGCAGCCATAAAACGGTTTTTGAGAGACATGTGATGTGACAAAAGTCACCTATTACATGTACTCTTGTGACACATGTTGCAAGATTAGAGAGATGATGAAAATGGATGGCCTAGATGATGCAAAGTATCAAAAATCAAGAAAAGGGACATGACGTGAATTACAAAATCATAACGATAATAAAGACAAAAGCATTTAATAGTGTCATCTTCTTCATTTCGGTGAAAGAAAATGGCAATGGTCAGACGGTGCAGGCAGAAAGTGAGATTTGTATTTTTAGAGAGAATGGCTCCTTCTCTCTAGATTTCACACTGACCGTCTGGCTCGATAGCAAGCATAAAGTCAGCTTACGCGCAGGGCCACGCATGGGCATCGCATTTGGTGGATTTACAACCCAAGAGGTAGATCTTTTTCCTACTCGTTTATTTTACAAGAGCCATGCGATTGCGATATTCGGCGCTGATTAGTCAGAATTCTGGCCTCAAAACCTTTGGAACCGAATGGAGAAAATCCCAATTTATGGTCGTGAACAAGAACCCGAGGGTTTCACCGTTTCACATAAAATAGTGACGTGATTTTCAAGTGTGAAAATATGTTTTGTGGCATCTAAATGAATTGTTTGTGTTTGCTAATTAGTCCATGTGAGCTAATTTTGTAAGTATTGATGTGAAAATCAATAACATGATTGTCAGGAGTAAATTATGCTAATATATGCATGTGGAATTATATTAGCATAAATTATTTGGAATTGCATAATGCATTCTATATGCACTGGGCAATTAGAATATTAGGTGAGTGCATGACATAAAAATGAAACAAAATGAAAATGTTTGTGAAAGGAATTTCGACATAAGATTTTCCGGAGAATTGTGTTGGGAGATTGTCCAACAATTCACGTCGGAGAGGCCCATGAATTGTTTCGGAGGGTTATCCAACAGATTCGCCTCGGAGGGTTGTCCAATATTTTACCGAAACTCGGTAGTGTGTTTGTCACGCCCGATTCTACCAACCCGAGTTCAAAGGTGCGGTGAACATACACGGACTTTACCGCGACTAGACATCGTATAACCAAGTCTCATAATATATCAACATATCATATACAAAAGTCCAAAATAAACTACCATTGTAGTGGGTGTTTCATGCCGTCACGATACGTACATCGAGTCCCATTTCCATATTCAAAACTATATACTTACATTTATCGATCGTGAGTGTAGAACCCACGCTGATGAACCCCATCAGGTCGCCCCAGCACGCGAATATCACGGTTCTTTTTCAGACCTTACAAGGACAAAACCGCGTTGTAGTTTTTTACGCTTTAGTGGGAAACATAGGTAATATGCATATACACAATTATAATAAGCGTATAACAATAACAGATATCAGAAAATTCATATCATGGACTTATACAAGTACTTATGCTTATAACAGACTTATGCTTATTCGGGACTCCCATAGGAGTTACAGAGCTTATTCTTATTCAGAACTTAGACTTATAACAGACTTATGTTCATTCGGAACTCCCGTAGGAGTTACAGAGCTTATTCTTATTCAGAAATACCCTTAGGTATTATAGATCAGAACGATACACCTTCGTTTCCTCTTATTCAATATTCAGGTTATTATCATATAACTATGGGAACACCTAGACCAGGACTAATAATAGAGTAAGACACAACACAATAAGTATTAGAAGATACTATACAGTACGGAAATGCCGTAGCACAAAGCAGGAGTGTCGAAGCACTAATCAGAACAGGAGTGCCGTAGCACTAATCAGAATAGGAGTGTCGTAGCACTAATCAGGACAGGAGTGCAGTAGCACTAATCAGGACATGAGTGCCGTAGCATTAATCAGAACAGGAGTGTCTAGCACTAATCAGGACAGGAGTGTCGTAGCACTAATCATAACAGGAGTGTCGTGAGCACCACCCAGATTGTGGGTGTCAGAAAGTAATTCAATCAAAAGTGCAAGTATTTACTTATTAATTGTCTGCTTAGGCATTGCTATTATTATATGCATTTAGGACCTTCCTATCTTATTATTGGGGTATGTAATTTTTCTCCATCAACTCGCCGCCGAGGCAACAGGTACGGTACATTTCACTTAATTTCATCCTCTTTCTATATTCTCTTCCTAATGCGTATTTTAGCTTCTAAATACTCGAAAAACAACAAAAAACAAAATAGACCACTTTGTACCGGTATAGCTCGAATTGCACTGCACAAATTGACTGGGAGGTCGCACTGCACAGTCTAGGTCAGACTGTACGCTTTTTTCACGTGATCACTTGTACCGTGCCAGTTCAAAGGTGTACCGGTACAAGTCTCCGAAATTTGCCTAGAAATGGTGATTTCACCATTGTTCATGCACTTCTTCCATAGTTCTCTTCTATTTCTCTCCTCATCAAAAATCAACATGAAATCCCTCCAAACAACTCCACAATTACTTTTAATTAGTCAAAGAATCCAAGGATTCATACTCAAGTTCACCCAATTCTACCAAACCTTGGAATTGTGAAGGATTCCATATTTAATTATACCAACTAGGATTTTCAACCAAACTTCCTTAATTCTAGAGTTAGGGATGTGTTCCTAACAAAACCTAGAAAAGGGAAACCAATGACCAAGGAAAACCCTACACTCATACCCAAGTAATTCATGTACAAAAATCATACCAAAAGCTCTACAATTCCATACCAAAGTCATGTATCCATACAAGAATCCATACCTTGGCTTGATTTCCCCCTTTCTTCCTCTTCCTCTCCTTCCCGTAAGCCCTTGTTTGGAGACCAAAAATAACTCATTTTTGGTCTCCTCCTCTATTTATAATTAGACTTTCATTTATTTGTCTTTTGGTCCTCCCTCTTCCATTAATTACATTCAATTCCTGTTATTTCTACTTTGACCTATAGTCTTATCAAATTATGATTTTTATGCTCCTTTTTGCAAATTACACTTTTGTCCTTATAACTTGTACAATTTTCGGGTTTCTGTTTCTTTATTTTCGCATTTAATTTATCAAAATTTAATTTATGCCTACAAAATAATTTAAACATGTTGAAACAAATAAGTATATTGGTAGCCATAAAGAGCCAAGAACAAATAGCTTTGTTTTGAAAACTATGATTTTACTCGCATCTCGCTTTAGGCATATGTGAGGAAAGTCATGGGACTCGAGACATGGGTTTGGGCATGTAGACATTCGAGTAGGTTCATGAAATTGCTTGAATATGATTGTTTGCCATGACATGTGCATTTATGTGAGGAGTAACCCGTGTAGGAAATTATCTCTACTGGGCTTTGCTCACCCTATCGAGGGATCACCATTTCAGGTACAGGGAGCGATCGGGAAGGCGGCACTCACTAGAGGTCGCGTGTTAGAAGAAAGTCGACTTGTGGCTTTGATATTGTTGTATAACATGTATTATAACTCTATAATTTTAATATATGTTGTATTAAGAGAAATGTGTTAACTCTTGAACCATGTAAGATATATTTTGTGAGTATTAATGTAGGGGCACAAATGGCCATTATTTTACTCGCATGTGGACCCTGTGTGATCATTGTAAACTTGTTGGGATAGGTTTGTACCTTGGGTAGAGCTCCCCGTACAAAGGAGACTTCGCCCGATTTTCAAGTGGAGCGGTGTCGGGTTACTCCGACATCCACGAATATTCTCATGGGTCGACGGTTGCTAACAGACTTCTATTGGAGGCGTCATGATATATGTCATTTTGTGTTTTGCCACGTCTTATAAAAGGAAGGGTTATTTTGACAAGAAAATAATAAGGGTATTTTTATTAAAATGAGGTCAAATTTTGATAAAAGGTTAAATTTTTTACTTTTAATCAAATCACCAATTTTTTAAGGATTTTAATGAATGGTTCATGTCCCACTATTCTATTTTGAAATGCCTATAAATATATAACATTCTATTTAGGGTTAAATAATACTAATATTTAGGGTGATTGAGAGCAGATATGCATTTGGGTTTCGCTTTAACACCATAATACATTATAAGAAAGTTCTCAAGTTGTAGAGCGTTTAAAATAGGTATAAGTTTATAAGGAGATATTCTAAGTCCGAGTCTCAATGAGGACAATTTACTTCTTTAAAATTAGAGCGTATTCAAATAAACACGCTAGTGAATTCTTACTCATTTGTCATTTGTCCTTGATTTTTCCCCATTTTTGAACTCCATGTAAATTTATGCATTTAATTTTAGCACTTGTTTGGTAACTAACGGATAGTTGTTAGCTAATAACTTAGTTGTTTCGTCGCTAGCTGACGGTCGTGACTATTACTTGCTCAGATAAACGCTAGTTTCGAGCAAATTTAATGGGATACTACTTAATTGGCTAGTGAGCTCTCATAAGGTTTTGTGAGAACCTCAGGGTAAGAACAGTAATTATTGACAACTTTTGGATAAACATATATTTTCAACTCCATATATAATCCTCTATTTGAAAACACTGCTCCAAACAACATTTTTTAAATTAATGGATTGGACCCAATCCACTCTTCAAATCCTCTCTTCACCAAACAACATTAGAGGTTTTGACTAGTCAATCCTCTAAAATGGGTCTAATCCTCTAATTTTGGCATAAAACGCTCTCCACCACCGAGGACTTCATCTTTTATTTCTTATTGACTATTCTTACGTTTTTCTTTAACAAAAACTACTAATCAAAATTTTAATTAATTATTGAAGGAAAAAGTGCAGTTTTTCGGCAGGCCTCACTTAATAAAGAAAAAATAAATCCAACATTCTTTCAAAAAAAAATAAATAAATCCAACATTGAAAATTTGGAAATTTCCAAGAAAGAAAACTTCATCATTCAAACCCCTTTAAGTTAGAAGGGATGCTTTCAAATACCACCCACATTTTTCCCTTGTTTTTTCCTTACCTTAAAAGTCGTCTAAATCAAATGATTAAATGCTAAGTAAAAAATAAAAAAATGTAGAAATATTCGGAAATCAATGTAAAAGCTGGCTACAAAAATGAAATGATTCAATTTTTATAGTGACTTCAACGGTTGATCAAGTGATTCCATTTTCTCCTCCTTTGAAGTAATCACAAAACATGGGAGTCAACTTAATTTAAGGCATGGATTTTGCTGCTAGACTCTTCTAAGCTTGGTTTGAACCTGGGTTTGCCTCAATATAAAGAAAAATGCATATATTATTATTCCAAAACATGAATTAAAACACATGCATACAATGTGCCCTGTTCTTAGAGGGGTTATTTAATCTAAATTTTGTACATTAAAAATGTAATTACCTGTTGTAGATTATTATTTTATAATCATATGATGGTCAAGAAATATCCATGTCTCAATGTTAATTATTTTTTTTCCTTCAACATCAGTTGGTTTCACAATGCAATCTCAGTCAAGGCACTAGTCAACTAGATACACCATAGCCCGTGCTTTGGACGTGAATAGTGTATTTTGAATAAAAAATACAGAATTTATTTTAGGTTTTAAAAAAATGATCAAAGTAGAACATTTGGTCACATTAAAAATAAATTGGCATTAATTTTTAAGTTCAATATCCGTAGTTCACAACCACGATCATTAAAAAAATATAATTTTAATGTTATGATTGTACAAAGGCCGTCGTTCATAACAATAGTCATTGAACTTAATTGGACTCAATTTAATTAAGGGGAGAGGAGGAGAGGATTTAAGAAGAGAGAGAAACAGAGTCAAAGGTTTGATGACGCAAGCAAAAAGTACTTTTCCTGATTTTATATTTATTTATTTATTTATTTTATTATTATATTCTACTGCTTTAGTCTTTGGTCAAAGGGGGAGGTGTTATTTTAATTTATTTTTATTCGACTGTTGACCGTGTAGAGAGGTTCGTGGGGGTTGAGGGCCGTGAGATAAGGAGATCATAGTTGGCGGGTCGTGGATCACAACCAGGATGAACGGCTGGGATTCAAGGAGGATGGGAGTGGTGGAAATGAGTGAGAGAATAATGGGGCCCACTGAGCAATGAGGAGTATTTGTGGGGGTAGTGGGGACCACCTAGGGTTCGGTTGGTCGATGGATTACATCACAAGGTGCACAAACCCATATGTGTCAATTAAGTTTAATGATCATCGTTCACAATGCAACGTGGTCAAACACACTACTTTGGTAATTTTTTTTAAACCTAAAATAAATTCTGTATTTTTTATTCAAAATACACTATTCACGTCAAAAGCTCCCATAACCCACCCATCTTCTTCAATTATTAAGTATTAACCATAATCAGTCAACCTAATTGACCCATAGGAATAACCCTTCATGCAATGAATCATAATACATACAAATATATACACCCATCTTCTTGGTGTAATGCATTAGGGTGGGGTGCCTTGATGGTCACTGGTTCGAGTAGAGCTGCCAATTTAGACGATTCGATTGGACTGGGCCTAATTTACATATAGCTGCCATTTTACTAGCCTAATTCAACCCTAATTCCGAGTTGCTGAGGCTACCTTGACTCAACCCTAATTTTGAGTTGGTCATTACCCTATCAGTGGCTGGGTCAAATCACTAACTTTGAAGACAAATTTGAAGAGTCACCTGAAAGTGATCCTCGACCGAACTAAGGGCAAAACCAGACCAAACCTAATTTATTTCAGGTTGCCATTTTGATGGCCTAGCCCAGCCCAACCCTAATTCCGGGTTGGTCGAGTTAGCCTAACGGGCCGGACTCAAATTAATAGCTCTAGGTTCGAATCCCCTCATGGCCATTGGAGGTTTATCTGGCCGTTTAACTTCCAAACCCGTGGGATTAGTCAAGGTGCATGCAAAATATCCCAAACATCCACAATTTATCAAATATATATCTATAATCCCATACAAAAAGTAATAGAAAAATGAAACACTAGAGTATTTTAGCCAATCAATAATATCATAAATCGATGTATGATGTATGTCGAGTGAGATTATACTTAACAACTTGACCCACTTTGAAGAATCAAAGTCGTGTTAATTTATGAATTGACAACAATGGTATAAATCAAGTTGTTGTTACTTGACAAAATCATTGAAGGAAGATGTGAGAGGGCAAAACTGAATTCTCATATTTAACCGAGGAATTTTGATTTTATGACATCTATAGTTCATTTACTACCCAAAAACTTTCAGATTTCAAAGTGCCTTAAGATGCCTGTAGTTATCTAAGAGCCTTGGGGAGCTCTCTGATATTTCTACCACAAAGATATTTTTCTTTATTAGGGGGAGTTTATTCAGAGAATTTCATACATAAATTATAATTTTATAACAGGAAATAATATCTACATCAGATAACTCTAAGAAAATGGGAGTCAAACCAACTAAGGGTGTCTCAAGATCAAATTTGTTGCATGAATATTCAGAGATCCAAATGAGAAAGTAATCAAAGTTCATGGATTAAAGTCAGTTTAAGTAAGCACAGAAGTGATTAATGCAAGCCATTGTTTGGTTGCAGATAAAACAGACGAAAAGAAGAGAGAAAAGTTAAAAAAAAAAAAAAAATCCAACACCCCTATGCTTCAAGAATTTCCTGAACATGACAAGATTAAGAGAACAACATTAAAGCATTGAAACTAAAAAATCAAAGCACAGAGTTTGGAAAACTCAAATTCCAACATCAAATTTACTTCACATTTCCCTAACAAAACCAGATTCTACGCAGCCACAGAAATGAAAGGAAAAAAAGTGAATTACAAAGCTTCTGGTACATTCATCCCAGGTAGAAGTTGAGCACAAGATGCCACATCGGAGGAAACATATAATTATGGGCTGATAGTAGCGTTTTGAAGCCATATAGGCACCCTTGGTTGTACGACAAGAAAAGAGGAAACGAATTAATGGAACATGATTATACTTATTTATTTTTTCATTTTATTTTTCTCCATTAGAGTTGTATCTTATTTTTAATAAAAATATTTCTAACACACAATTCTAATCATACACAAAATATAGCTAATTCTGCTTCTAGTTCTTCTACAGAAAACTTCAAGCAAGAACTACTAGGGAAGTATCATAAGCACACCTCATATTTTGATTGATCAGTCCAAATTGATATTGTAAAGATCTTGATGTTATGTAAGAAGCCTACTAGATGAAGAAATATCCTTTGTTTCTTCTCTGCTATGGAGGGAAGTTGAGGAATCAATCAATGGCCCATCAACTGATATACTGCCTTGGAGCTGACTGTCTCGAGAGAACGTTGAGGCATGAGACTGGCTGTCCAGTGAGAGCATCTCAAAGGCCTTGAATCTCATATCTGGGTTCATCCTATCAAGCTTGATCGTCGGTGCTTGGACTGCAATTTTTCCTTCAAGCATACTGACTACAGAGGACATACATGGCCTGAGAGTGGGAGATTGATTGGTGCATAAGAGGCCAGTTCAGCATGTTCATCACCTCTCCTCTGAGTAGTTTGAACCGAGACTTGGATCTACCAGCTCCATGAGGTTTCCCTGCTCGTGCAGGACATAAGCCTGCAGTTCAATGAAGAACCCGAAACATGTTTTTTGTTATAAGCATACATGGTCAAGAAATGACAAAGCAGAAAAGATGAGGAAGAAGATATTGTTTACCCAATCCAGAAGATAAACACACTCTTGCTTTGGCCTGTAATTGGTGTTGCTTTTCCCGCTGACAATTTCTAGAGCAACAATTCCAAAGCTGTAAACATCTGCTTTGTCGGTCAAGTAACCCCTCATTGCATATTCAGGAGCCATATATCCTCTTAAGAGAAGTCGGCAACATGGTGATCACTCTTGTGCTATACTTATTTTTAATCGATATATGCAGAAAATTATGTTTGGAAAAGAGTACTCTATATGCATGAACCCACTTCAGAAACTAAACAATCCTACTAAATTCTGCATCTCTAAAACCAGAGAAAGAGGATCACCCCATTTGCTTTTGAGTTTCAATGAAGAAAACTGAGTTTTTGAAACCCCAAATGGAAAAAAAGAACTGCTAGTTGGAAACTTCATACTTTAGTGATTGATTAAGTTTTCTATCAATCTCATTGTATCAATTTTGTTTAAGAAGCATGATATTCATATTAAACCCAAATTCTACAAGTTTGAGCTTTTGCTACAATGTATCATTTAACACTGCAGACGTGCCTCGTTTCGCCACGGTCCCTGGGCTTGAGATCTCTCTCCGCAATTTGCTCCCATTCAGGTATTTGAAAGTCCATAAATTTGACTTCAGAGTTTGTTTGACTCTACGTGAGGGAGGTGATAAGCATACTATCATCAAATCAAATCCTACAAGCTCGAGCTTTTAGGAGAGTTGATCATTTAGCAAATTTGTTATTTTTTCTAAAATGGATTCAAATGCATAGACGAAATTGATCTTGTTATAGTATTGTAGAATTAAAAACTAGTTGGAAAAAGGAAACATGAAGAGTTAGGAAACTTCATATTCTTTCCTATTTGGTTTAGGGATTGTCTTGTATATAAATAGGTTATTTGTGATCAATGAAATACACAATAGTTCCCTTCAATTATCTATGATTACATGGTATTAGATCCTAGGACTTGAATTTGTTCGAGACGGAAAATTTTGGGAAAATGCGAGAGAAAAACCTTCATCGTCGACCATCTCAGACGGGTGACCCTCCCCACCTAGATCGCCCAGATCCTGCGGACTACCAGGTGGTGAGACCGCAAGAGCGACGGATCCGCATTGCAGCGTGTCTTATTTCCTTCTCTCGACTAACCCACACCCCTCTCCCTCAGCGTCGGCGCATAAGAGCATTCCCCGACACTGATTTCACCTCAGAAGCGTCACCGGTCATGGAACAAAGCTCCCCAGCTACTTTTCTTCTTGGTCCAAGGCTTGCAGCAGTGCCTTTTTCCCTCTTTTATGTTCGGCTGCCCTTGTTTTCTAGGGTTTCTTGATTTGTCTGATATTTATTGGAGATCCAGCATCTCTTACAGGGTGTTTTGACGTTTGTGGGACTAAATTCCATTCATGTGTGATGTTTTTTCGTGGAAAGGTGGTCCTTTTCCTTGCACAATCCTATTTTTTTTATATTTTTCAGATTTTCAGAGGCTTGTTTGCGTTAGATTTGCTTCTATTAATTGGGTTCCTCCTTACCACCGATTGTTTCCAAATAAACCGTTGTTCCCTATTGATTCCAAGGTATTTGGATGCACATGCTTTGTTTGGGATGTCCGTCCTCAAGTCTCTAAACTTGATCCGAAGTACTTAAAGTGTATCTTTGTGGGATATTCTTGTGTTCAAAAAGGGTATAGGTGTTATTGTCCCACTCTTCGATGTTACTTTGTGTCTATTGATATTACATTCTTTGAGACTACCCTGTTTTCCCTTTCTTCTTACATTGCAGGTGAGGAAAGGGGTGATGATTTGTCGTGTACACTATTTCCTCACTTGTTCCCTTAGGCTCCACCAGAAACTCTACTCCAGGCTCCGTTCTGTTAAACCTCTCCATTACTGGGTATATTATGTCGGGAGCGAGGAACCCTCCAGTCTGATCCTAACACCAGCTGCTTTGTCATCATATCCAGTCTAGAATGATGATCTTTTGATTGTCCTCTGTAAGGTAAACGTCAGTGTGCTCACCAATCTCTTCATTTGTTTTCTATAACCATTTGTCATCTTCCTCTTGTTCCTTTATTGCATCTCTTGATTTTATCTCTCTTCCTAACATTGTCTGTGAGGCTTTATCTCACCCTGGTTGGCTTAGTGCTATGGTGGATGAAATGCAGACTTTAGATAACTTGATAATTATGTGGGCTAGTCGCCTTTACCTACTAGCAAGAAGGCTATTGATTGTCGTTGGATGTTTGCAGTCAAGTTTAATCCTGATGGGTCTGTTGCTAGATTGAAGGCCCGTCTTGTTGCTAAGGGCTATGCTCAGACTTATGGAGTTGATTATTCTGATAGTTTTTCTCCTGAGCTAAGTTGACATTTGTTCATCTGTTTATTTTTCTTGCCGCTTCTTATGATTGGGACATCAACGTCTCAGAGATTACACCTTTTCCGTGGACGCATCTTCGGGAAGAGTTGCATCGGGAGGCGACCTTTGAGGTTTGTTGCTCAGGGGGAGATAGGGAAGGTGTGTCGTCTTCGAAAATCTCTGTATGGTCTAAAACAGAGTCCCCGTACTTGGTTTGGCAAATTTAGTCAGGTAGTTGAGACATTTGGCATGTGCAAAAAGTGAAGTCGACTACTCGAGTCTTCTATAAGAACCCGATTCTAATATTACCTTACATTGGTGGTGTATGTGGATGGAAATGTCTAGCCGTGACCCCAGAGATGTAGCGCAAGTTATAAATGAAACTCCTTACAATCAACTCAGCCCCACAATCGGAGTTTCACACGAGGATTTAGGAATGTTGAAATATTTCTTGGGTGTTGAAGTCATGAGAAGTAGAGAATTCTGTTATCTCAATAGAAATATTTGCTCGATTTGTTATTTAAGACAGGACGTTGGTGTCAAACCGTGTAGTAGTCTTATGACTCTTAATGGGCGGATCACTAAGGAAGGAGACCTATTGGAAGACCCTAAGAGATACAGAAGTCTGGTTGGGAAATTGAATTATCTTACAGTAACTCGTCCAGATATTGCTTATTTAGGAAGTGTTTTACGATCGTTATATGTCATCTCTATATTAATTCGTTACGTAGTCATTGGGTAGGTATGAGCATATCCTATATTATTGAAGCTCACGGACATATGAATATTGTATAAAAGAAGCATGGGCATGCCAGGTCGGTGCTTTTACGATGTAGATTGGGCGGGATTTAAGGAGAGAGATAGGAGATCCGCGCTTAGGATATTGTGTTTTTTTTTTTTTTTTTTGAGGAAATTTAGTCTGCCGTGGAAGAGTAAGAAGCAAAGTGTTGTCTCGTGGTCTAGTGTGAGTCAAAGTATAGAGCTATGGCACAGTCTGTATGCAAGATCATGTGGATACGTCAATTATTGATGGAAGTGGGCATCGAAACTTCAGTACCAATGAAGCTTTGGTGTGATAACCAAGCTGCCATGCATATAGCATCTAACTCGGTATTTCATAAACGACCAAACATATTGAGATAGATTGTCATTTTGTCCGTGAGAAGATCCAATTAGAATTGATCTCTACAAGATATGTAAAGGCGAGAAGAACCGTTAGGAATATCGCTTCTGCGAAACTTTTGATTGGAGATCGGTAGTTATCTTTGTAACAAGTTGGGCGTGATCAACCATCCACAATAGCACCAAACTTGAGGGAAGTGTTATAGTCTTTGTAGAATTAGAAACTAGTTGGGAAGGAAACATGCGAGTTAGGAAACTTCATATTTTTTCCTATTTGGTTTAGAGATTGTCTTGTATATAAATAGGTTATTTGTGATCAATGAAATACACAATTTTTCCCTTCAATTATCTATGATTACAGATCTCACATTAGGGAAGCCAATAAGAGAAGGAGATAAGCTAGCACACTCACATTGTTCCAGCTATTCGTGTGCGATATGGAGTCAATTCTCTTCTTCATCCAGTTTAGCCAAGCCAAAATCGGATACTATCTTGGCATTTACCGGAGTACTATCAGCGACACATTTGTTGCCTTTATATCTCACCGCGTGGACGATTTTATTATTGATTCCCTCATGAATATGCTAATCCACATGCTATATCGGCGCTTATCTTAACTACAGTTGGCGGTCAAATTTAACTGTGCTCAGATCATTTACTTGCGTGAAGAGGGAGAACTTCACGGGTCCGTATATTCATTCTTGAAAACGAGAACAAAAAATGTAAGTCAAGTATTTACAAGTGCACGAGGCGAGAGACTATTGTTTTCCCAAATATTCATATACGTGCAACAGGCGATTTCCTTCGATGCAGCAGCCATAAAGCTTCCGCAGATTTACGGGTGTTTGGCAAAGGAAAGCGAATATCATTCCTATTTCATTTATAAATTCTGCAGTTTCCTTGCTTTGATTAGAAGAGGCTGCTTACTTGACAGTGCTGAACCATCTGACATTACATAAGATGGCAGACGAAATTTGAATCATGAACTCATAAAAGGTAAGGATATGAGAATGGCTACATGAGAAAAATATTGCATTTCCTTTCTTAATCCTTTGCTTGAGCATATAGTTAAGTTTGTCAAGGGAAAACCAAATCTGTGGCTACCTTGTAGCTACGGCTGGCAATCCACCTTCACCAATCTTATTTGCGGGGTGTGAAGTTATTGGTAGCATCTTTGATACGTAAGTAAACTAAAATAACTTCGTGTGCATCCTTAGCTCACGTAGTTACGTAAGATGAAATAAAATTGAAAAAACAGAGGATTGTGGTATATCCAAAGTAGTGTCCACAATTTCAAGAGATGAGCCATTTACAGTCTGAATTTCTTGCATGATTGATCTGCCTTTATCGCTAAGTAATCTTTTCCTCTGGGTAGCCTTTCATTCGCGGGAGTCCCGAAATCAATGCAAGGACCACACATGAAGTTATCCACTGATACCTATGATACCTCAACCAGAACTGACCTCGGATTGGGGATCAAAATTCTACAAGAACAATAGGATGTTTAACAAAAGCTAGTGGTGGCAGAAGTAGCAAGTAAAGCCATGCGAGATCACGAGATATGAGCTCACTTGGTGTCACTGCAATAGCAGATATAAGAGGTCCATATACACCTTTATTTGGAACAAAATTAGTCCCTTTCCCTGACCAGTATAAGTGTATCTCCAGAGTGCCACCATCAACAGTAGCATGAAAGTCCTTAGGAAAGCCCTTACCAGCACCTCCAGCTTCTTCCATTATATTATAATCAGTCAAAACTACATTCCCCTGTAAGAAAAGTTTCAGTCGGTTATTCACATATTTGGAATAGAGAAAGTGGAATTGATATTTTCACTTGAATTGCAACATTGAGAAAAGGCACTTCCCAAAAATTTGTCAGAATAATACGATCATTGGAAAACATGATTTAAATGAGGAAATACGGTAGCACTTTATAAGCTATGGCCACTTCACTGTAATGAGAAGCCATACTTGAGTGAGATGGGAAGCGAGACGAAGCCAGTTTGGTAGATCGATTACATCCTTTGGGATCGAATGATGTGTTTTTAGGTACATGACTAAATTTTTCTTTACGATAGAAAACCCTTGTATCTTCTTTATAAGCCCATTTTGTTTGAAGTATCTATAAGAGCGTGATGGTGCCTGCATCATTGATGTCTTTCTCATATATACGCCCTTGAGAGTATGCTCTATCTCCCTCCCTTGATTGTGCTCCTGAGGAATAGTGCAGCGATTTAATGAAATTGGAATCGGGCGAGATTCAAGTTGTTTTGTTTATAATTCGAGAGTACTTCGGGTTACAAAAGAACTTACATTCGGGTTTCCCGAATTGCATGGGAGATCATACGAGGCACGGGTTCTCTGAGATTTGAACTCGAGTCGGAGTCTCTTATTTACTAATTCTAGTGATGAATAATGCACATATGAAACAAGGGTTGAAAGGGAAAAACTACGTGCTTCCCTCACCCAGAAGTCATAGCGGAAACCAAGTTCACAACGAGTCATAAAAATGTTGGAAGAGACAAGGGAAAAAACAGGGAACAAAATACTTTTACATATCTTGGATGGACAAAGCACATGGTGGGAACCACAAGAATCCACGAGGCGGCCGCGTAAAATTGTTGTAAGAAAGATATATCACTTTACTGTAGAGTTTGAAATGGAGTTAGTGGTATTTGTCTTGACTGAATGAGAGATTGAAATATTAGTGGTTTCACAAGAACCAGTAAGAAAGAAAGACCACATAATGATAATGTAGCCAAGGATGAAAATATCGGTTTTGAAGGATATATCGGTACTTGGATTTTACGGATATATCAGATATATCGAAGATATATCGGTATTTATAAATAATTCAAAATTTAAAGATATATTCAATTTATATGTCAAAATTAGTATGAACGTATATAAAATGTTAATATCGTTAGATTTGAAAAAAAAAAAACATTAAAATTCATTTCTATGATTTGTACAAAATAATTGGATAAACGTTTATATACTATGACTATTAGTACATATTTTTATTTATATATTTTAGAATATTCTAAAAAATACTATAAATAATTTCAAAGATTTCATTTAATTATTTTTAAAATTGTTTGTATTTAAGATTTGGACAATCACATTTTTTTAATTTTAAATTTTTCATTTAAATTTGTGTGATATTAAATTAATAAGGAAGACCCTTCATTTTTCTCTCATCTTGTCTTGGTCTTATCAATTTTTTCTGATATTAATGATATTAATTATTGAAACATAATAATTCAACGTCTATCTTGATCTTCCACTCTCTGTATAAATAATTAATGATAGTAATCATTAAGGAAGGCATAAGAATTTCAACCGTCTCTTGATCTTCTCCTCTTTTCTATAAATAATTAATGATAGTAATTATTAAGGAAAACATAATAATTCCAACGTCTCTTGATTTTCTCCTCTTTTCTATAAATAATTAATGATAGTAATCATTAAGGAAGGCATAATAATTCCAACCATCACTTGATATTCTCTTTTCTACAAATAATTAATAATAGTAATTATTAAGAAAGACATACAATAAGTTATATTAGTGTAGAAAAAAGACTTTCATTTCTCTCTCACATCTTCATTTTTATATCTGCTCCACTAACAAGGCACCCACCTCGGTATTGTTTTTTAATTTTCAATAAATTTCGTTAAAAAATAGGAAATTATCGGTCATATATCGCCCCGAGCCGATGCTATTGCGATATTCGGAACCCACTACTTGTCAACTTAGATTATCGATGCTATATCATCGTGTATCGATTAACGGAATTTACCGCGATATATCATCGATATATTGTGATATTTTAAACCTTGATCGTAGCGAAAAAAGAAGAACAACCGGAGACTCAAAAATACTAACATATGGTTCTCCTTGTCAGTCATTATCCGACCCGAAACGCTTCTCCCGGCCCGAGTGAGTTGTTGGTGAGAAACACATTGCACATGAACAACATCATATCTGAGTTACAATTAAGCAAGACAAATTAATGGATAAAAATATGATGGTTGAAGACAGATTAAATGTTGATTTCAGAATATTTGGGCTTGTACTTTACTAATGTTAACATGTTATCAAATTTTTATTCTCTCCTTGCCTTTTCCTCAAAGGTATACGGAATTTTACGTCGATCACATTTGAAGCTGAGGTCATTGCAAGAAAAAGTTCAACATGAATGAAATAGGAGCGACATCCATACAACCATGTAATTTACTGATTGGCCATGCCATGGGAGAATCATAACACGATTATATTTTTTTCTTCAACTCACTTTTATACATATATGATGAAGAAAATTAAGAACACTCATTAGCTTACGAGTTTTAATGTTTGATATTCCAATGTATTCTTTGGGATTCGGCCAGAAGCGATGGAGCAATTTCTCATCCTGCATAATGAGGAAAGCATCTTGACAAATTAATGAACATGAAGTGTATAACTTAGAGCTATGACTTGTCATGAGGTCATAAAATATATCTATGTTCAAGCTCCTGATGTTTTTAACATTTTCATATCTCGTCCCGAATTGGGGAGCGGTGTGGGAGGTTGGTCCACTTTCGAATCAGGATATGCACGTGATTAAGACATGGGAAAAACAAAATTAAATCTTTAGATTTATGAATTCAATTTTAACATATTGGAGCAGAATCATGAAGCTGAACATAGCAATTATTAGATAGTGGAACACATGCTCACGGTTCGATAAGTTTTTCAGGCGAGATATAGCAGTAGAAGGGATGGGCCCCTCATTGATGTTGCCTTGCAGATACCTACAACGGTTTAATATGTTTATAGATAACCAGATAATTTACTTGAGCTGGTATCAAATAGTTCTAAGCGTACAAAATGAAAGAATAATGAAATGAAGTAAAATACTTTTCAGGGCAGCTTAGGTTGGGGTCAATTCCGTCAGTGGTATCTTGCGGATAAATCATTCCCCATCTATAGTGCAAATGGTACATGGATTCGAATATTATAAATTTGCAAAAGGATAAATTTCCAAATAATAATTATACCACTTACAATTCTTTTAGGTTCTTGATTGTGTAAACTTTGGTACAGCATTCCTATATAAAAATTGTTTGCGAAGACAACGTAGAAGCACCAAAGGAAAGAAAAAGAAAAAATGAAGGCGGGGATGAATTCCTGCCAAATAGTAATTAGGCAACATGACCCGAGAATGGGTAGTCAATACAAGAATCTTGTTGAAAGCATCTTCCCAATGCTCATCACTCTCGAACAAAGCATCTTTAAATGGTGGGGGTGGCATTCGTCATACTACAGCCAAGCAGTATGCAATACAGGGAATGAACTTCAACCAGCTATACAATCAACATATCCATGAGGCATTTCATCATATAAAATGCATTATGAAAGTCTTTGATTAAAAAATATCTTCCTTAAAATGGCGTTGGGCATATTAGCAGCTAAGTAGACTACAACCAGAGTACAAGGACTTAATGATTAATGAAATAAATGAAACAAATAATTACTATGCATATAAAGAGTGGGATGAGAACAACATTCTTACAGTCTTCTTAAATTAGTCAACTTTTCAAGACTTGAGAGAGATGTCTCATTTGAGGATTAGATTCAAGACCACTAGAAAGTAAATTTGGATTACTAATCAAGGTTGAGCATCATTAATCTCTAATAAGTATTCAACTCCATTTCATGACTTACAGCTCCTCAAATGTACTGATAGTGCTGATTTCATCAGGAATTGAACCAGAGATTCTGTTCCCAGAAAGAGAGCTATGGAGCACCAAAGTAAGATCCCAGGCGAGAACTACTTAGTAAATTCTTGAAAAATATGATCCTCGCCTCACTAGTGTGAGTCTGAGTGAAAGTGCAATTAATCGGAGACCTGGTTGTAAGATGAAGATGACCAAAACTAGTAAGAGTTGATCCATTGATATAGTTGCGAGGAAGTCACTATTTAGAAAAGAATCCTTTAGTATATCTTTATTTTACATGTTCACCGGATAAAAGGGGCCATTCTTCACCAAGGTAGTTGGGTTCAAGTTAGATACTGGAGGTGACTATACAATTTAAAAAACTAAATCTTACAATGATAATCAAATAAGTTTGCATGCATTATTAAGTGTCACATGGCCGGTGTAACCCGACCATTATTATTACACTTTGAACACGAAGTTGGTAATCACCATGACAAAGCGGTGTAATCACATTCGTTTTAACCTTTCTTTGCACTTAGCATTATGATTATATTTTCAAAAAAGCAAAAAAAAAAAAAAAAAATCATTTAGTTAGTGAAACTGCCAACCCCATGTAGTAGGGATTAAGGTATTATTGGTGAGTTGAGAAATTTGTTTGATAAGTTGAAAACCCCGATGAGAAAAATGTCGACTACGATATAACTACCATGAGATAAGGAAAATCTCCAAACTCCTTAGGTAAAGTTCCATTCAAATCAAGACCCTTCAACTCTCTGTAATTCACAAAGGGAAGCAAAATGAACTGTAAGACCCGAGAAAATTTCAATTTTCTCAAAAGGGGTAAAATAGTAATTTCGACTGAAAATCCGGAATTTTTCTAGATCTCGGATGACGAAACGGACTTCTTCGTTAGCGAAATGGGTAGCGAGGGTAGCTACCAAATCAAATTTCGTTGCGAATTAGAAATTGGTCGGGTTCCATTTCGGCGTGGAGATTTGACCGGATGACATAGCGAATTGGGGGGATGCCGCATGGCGAGGCATCACTGAATCGGCTGATGACTTAAAAGTCATCTCTTTTAGTCATTTTTGTTTCGATTTTTCGGTTAAATTGAATATTTAATATACAGAATTATGAAGAAACTCTCGATTTGTCATTAGCGGGGAAGGAGGCAGAAAAGATGAAAAATCACGGCAATAATTGGATAAAAATACGATCGATATTAGAGCGAGAAATAAAAGCAATTGAAGGCGAACTATTGATCTGCGGTCAGGGTCTACACGAGTCCGGTTAAGTCGCGACATCGGCGAGGGAAGATTAAAGGAATTTGATGCGGGTCGCGACGGGGGGATCCTGGCGTGGCGGTGAGAAAAGCGGGGAATTAAAGAGTAATGTCGCGACGGGGAAGTATGAAATCGCGACATCGCCGACTTCTTTCGGTCTGGCTTCCGGCGACATCAAGTGATGTCGCGAAGAAAGAAGGCGATGTCGCGACACGAGAGTACAACCAATTGGTATCTGGCGAGAGAATTATGGATGGAAGTCACGAGACATCCTGGAGAGAACATCACGAAGGCTTGAAGCCGTGAGTTGATGTCGCAAGCGCCAGAAGCACCGTTCACAAGCGGCGGTTAATTTACTTGATGTCGACGAGGAAGGCGTGCGACTTACCACGACAAGCGATGAAGAGTCGAGGAATTTGGGCGATCTGCGACCATCGAGGAACCGCTCATTCAAAGGAATCTGATATAAAGGCGAAGTCGCGGCGAGAAGCGAAGTGGCGACATCAGGCGATCATCTGAAAGCGACGAGGCTCATTTCGATGTCGGGACATCAAGAATGATGGCTCTGCAAAGGCTGCGGTAACCCGGGGATGATGTTCGCGACATGAGTATAGATGTCGCGACATGGAAACTGTGCGCGACAAAAAGCAGAAGTCGCGACGCTGAGCGGTGACACAGGCACGGAACTTTGAAATCCACGACAGGTCACATTGGGTTTTAGGAACTGGCCCGGAAACCACATAAATGAAAGCTACCCGGTCGAAAGCGTAGTCGCGAGAGGCATCGGAGGGAGAGATCGGTAGCCTAAACTTCACTTTATTTTCTTTTCTTTTCTTTTCTTTTCTTTTCTTTTAAGTCATTTTAGAGTGATTGTTTCTCGTATTTTCTTTTCTTTTCTTTTTCGTTTTTTTTTTTTTTTTTTTGTTTTGTTTGGATACGAATGTTGTCGTTGAAATTTGGTGAATCTTTGAAATCAATTTCTTTTCAAAAGTTACTACGGGCATTATGGAATTTCGAGACAAATTCTGAAATTCGATTGTTCAGGGTTCCAGTCAGATCAGTTTACATTGATCGGTGGAATCTTTGTGAGTGCGTAATTGTTAATCAAGGAACTTCGACCTCATTCAAGAGAGCGTTTTAGTTAGAAATTGATCTTTCTGTAGTATTTTCCGAGTATCTCTTGTTCATTTCGGTTCACAATTTACTTGGGATTATTGGTTTATTGATTTTGGATGAATATCGGTTTCCTATACCGGATTAGAGTAGTCATTACCACTGATTTCAAGGAAGTCCTACGAGTGACACGGGGAGAATCTGGGGAGTAGCATTATAGTTCTTTGAAGGTATACTAACTGTATTAAGGGATCGGATTAGCTTTTTGCAAGTTCACTTAGATAAATCCTCTTCTCACTTGAAGTCAAGAAACGAGTTGAACTACTTATCTATTTAAACGAATGGAGATTTCACCTCGGTCGGATGAGTGAGGCGATCAGAGTGTTGGGCGAGGATCTAATCGAGGAAAGGTTGATCTATTCTAATTTCGAGGAAAGTAATTTGGAAGTTGTACATCGCTTGTGACTGCCCAGATAACTTGGGAGCTAAGGTGTACGGAGTCCATAAATGGGTATGAAGTATTGCAAAGAAAAATACCCCAGTTAAGGAAGTTCTTGTTAAAGTAGTTATCTCGATCCACGTGTTCAGAGAATCGGAAAAATGAGACTAACGAAAATGTGGAAGAGTGTGGAGAATCGAGTACACTTACCATTGCCTTGGGCGGATTTTTGAACTTACAGAGATAATCTAAAGAAATTCAATCAATATTCACTACGAGGAATTGATCGTTCCTACGGTGTTTTCTCTTAGTATGACCTATTTTAAGATAATTGTTCGGTATTCATTTCTTTGTTATAGAACTTAGTTTCACTTTCCTTCATTTATTTTTCGGGTTTATTAATTTTCATTTCTTGAGATTAGTTATGTTCCGACTTCTTATTGGTTTACCGTTAATATTATTCGGAAATAGTATGAATTTCGGTAGTGAATTTAGTTGATTTAAAATTCTTACCAGAGATCTCGGCGGGACCGATATCACGGACTTAAATCCATTTTGTGCGCATCGACACATTGCACTTCGCGTGTCCAGGACAAAACCAGTTTTAAACATGATTTTATTTTAAGAGATTGGTGGGTTATATAGTGTAAGGATGAACAAAGTTTTGATCTGCATTCTTTGGGGATTGGAAATGATAGTCCTTTGGTAATAGTGTCGTAAATTTTTTTATAATGTGTTCGTTGATTACGTCGAAACGGTGTGACTTTGGAAAATCCATGTGTGGTCGACTTGAAAGAATGGCTCCATGATAGTGTATTATTGGGAAAAGGAATTCCATGGCAGCTTTATATTGGTAGTGGAGATATCATAAAAGGGAATAAAGAAATAAGGACTAAATATGGAAAATTGATGTACATGAGGAAACTTGAGGAAATGAGGAGGAAATTGCCTCCTTTGACCACTCCTGAGTCAATAATGATCCAAAAAGGGAGATAAAATGGCAAGGGAGAAGAGAAAATGAAGAGAAAGTGAAAGAGAGGTGAGATGAGAAATGAGAAAAAGGAAAAAAAAAAAAAGGGAAAGAAAAGAAAGGAGAAAAGGAACAAGAAAGAAAAGAATTTGTTGGGAGGGAAAGAAGAGGAGTCACGGTGAGCGAACATGGAGAAATCCCTAGAGAGAATGTCGGCTTTCTCTCGATTTATGTAAGCGTCCAGGCCGTCAAGTTCCCTTGAGACAAGAAGGGGAAGTTGTTCTACGGAGAGGACATATGGACTCTAGGTTATTGGGAGTTTCTTCAAAACTCAGAGAGGTAGGATATTTTATACGATTTTACTTTAGCGCAAAGGCTTTATAATGGTGAGGTTGCTTATGGGAGCCATGTAAATTGAGTTCAAGCTTTTACTGGAATCAAAGGGTATGGATTTCATGACCGGTTTTCCTTAGTCATAGACGTGGGAGTTAGGAGTTTGAACTAGAAGCCAGGAATTTCTAGGTGTCATGGTTAATTTGATGTGATGACAAGGATTGGAACCAAAAATGGTTCATGTTTGAAGGGTAGTGAGGTACCTGTTGAATGAATGCGAGTTGGTGACCCGATTATTATTAGTGCTAGCTTGAATAACATGTAATTAATGTGGAATCTTGATGATGCATGCTACTTGATGTATTAATATGATTTGCATGGAGGTAGATTATATCCCAACATAAATTATAATTGTCCGTGAATGTGTAAATATTTCATGTAAATTAACTCATTCATGCATGTAACATGAGGAAAATGCATTGGCATCATGCATTATATATGCACGGTCGCATCGCGTCAAGTTAGGTGTGGGTGCAGGGTAAGGTTTATTCACCGGCATTGGTGAATGGAGTGAGCTTCGAAGGAAAAAATGGTACAAAGTCAGGTGAGATTCACGAGTGTGTAAAATAATCAAAATGATAAATTACATGTTTTGGCGGAGAAAGTTGGGGTAGATCCCCCGGGGTGAAAGTCCCAAAGGAAATGTTATTCACGGTTAGACATGAATCAAGCGATGTAAGTTTGTGAAAATGTTGAAAGGCGTGCGGCGTCTGTGGTGTAAACACGTCAGTGAGATCGTTACATGAGGAAGAAAAAAAAGAATTTGATAAATAATAAAATTGGGGAGGTCTCAATGGTTTTAGCCCAGTCATAGTGATGTGGCCCCGGTTTTATTCACACTTGGCATTCGGAGTGTGAGGGAGTGTTGATTGGGACTTGGAGTCGTGAGCATGAGGGTTCACGTCTTATGCATGATATAGACATTTCATATAATAAAGTAAATAATATTGGGAATGTGATTGATTGTTTATATATCTTCATTGCATATGCATTTTAGGTGGGGGTAACCCTTGTAGGAAAACTTTCTCTTGGGGGCACTCTTTCGCCGTCGTGGGACACCGCTTTTCGGTACGAGGCTATTGAGGAGGGCGACACTCATTAGGGTAGCTTTTGAGAGAAGAAAGCTAGAAATGTGGCTTTTGAATATTTGTAAACATGTATAAATCCTTTTTGTAGAGCAAAGCATGAAACTATGAGAATATAGTTGATTATTATGTTTATAGTATGGATGTATGGGCTTTGTGGCTATTTTACTCATGTGTGTGTCTCGTAACATGAGATGCGTAGATTTTCCGCGGGTTGACGGGTAGTCAACGGACACCCCGGGTTTGGGGCGTCACATGAACAAGATAAGAAAAAATACAATTTATTTATAACAAGAAAACTAAACTTGGTGTTCAGGCTAAAGTGCTAATGCCTCAAGCATATTGTGCTTGTGCTTAATCTTTTCTAGCTCATTTCCAAGCGGAATGGAACTTGTTTTATAAGTGGGTTTATGGAATTCAGGATCCTCTTTGGACTTATGCTATTGATTCCATTGTTTTAGAAAGCACTTCTAGCATAAAAAGCATTTTTGAAGAAAAATCGGGGTTTGGTAAAATCCAGCAAACACTTTTAAAAGGTAAGAAAATATAAGCGATAGTATTTGCGGCTCACTTGATCAGTCATTCTCTCAAAACTCAAGTTCCATTAGGGCATTTCACTTATTAAAATGAAACTTAGAATCTGGGAGAATCGCATTGTTCCTGACATATCGCGAGTTGTTGATGTGGAAAGCGAGCGACTTTCCAGTAATCGGTTAACAGGATTGAAATTGAATCCCAATATAAACAAAATCTTGAACTTTTGATACATCGTAATCGGGAAGAACAAGAAGGAAAATCATACATGCTTTCGACATGGCAAGCGATGCTGGCGTGGAAAGTCCTGATTCGTGTGACATTCTTTGTACTTTGTCTCCTCGATGGTCTTATTGAAGCATTATGAGGAGTTGGACTTGTTTCACTTCAATCACGTGTTTTTAGCTTTGAGGGATATTATTTGAAGGGTTTTCAACATTTTAAGTAGATAAAATGGTCGATATATGGAATTGAGTAAATCTACTTGAAAAAAATAATTTATTAAGTGCTTAACAACTCTACTGAAGTTTAATCCTCTACTTGATCCCAATTTCTATCTTAAAAGTAACTGAAATATTTCAAACTCTATTTGAAACAAGCCAATTTGATACAAACTCATTCGAGTGATCACACCATGCAAGTTACAGCCGGCTTATTCTTAATGTATGGGGCGTTGATCACGGAGTTTTGTGCTTGCGGACTTGTTTTTTCTTTGTTCTCAAAAGCTTGAGTTTTCTGTTTTTAAAACATGTTTGATGATCAAAATTATTATTATTATATTTTAAGTCTTGGCAGCGTTTCCCTAGTTCTCTAAGGGTTAACAAAATGAGATAAACAAAAAAAAAAAAAAAATCTTAAAATATACTTAAAAACATAAAAAATAGTATTCAAAAAAACTATTTTTAATAAGAAAACTCTTTTCAAATTAGGTGTAAAGATATTTGAAAACATGAGAATAGCTTAAATGTTTTTAAGTTAGAAAACAAAATTTTATTGTAAAAAAATATCATAGAATAAGTAAAAGTTAAGCTTTTGTTTAGGAAGTATTCCTAAAATAGCTTTCACATTTTGTTTATAAAACTTAGGAACTCATTATGTTTTTAACCAATTTATTATATTATTAAAATTGGTTTATAAAACTTGGGAGCTCAAGTACACCTGATTCTCTCAAGGGGTTAACAAAATGAGGATAAAAAAAAATGCAAAAATATCAGCAAGAAACATAAAAAATAGTAGATACCAAAAACTACTTTAAGCTAAACTCTTTTCAAAATTAATTGTAAAAGATATTTGAAAACATGAGAATAGCTTAAATGTTTTTAAGTTAGAAAACAAAATTTTATTGTAAAAAAATATCATAGAATAAGTAAAAGTTAAGCTTTTGTGGAAGAACAGATATTCCTGAAATAGCTTTCACACATTTTTAATTTATAAAACTTAGGAACTCATTATGTTTTAAACAATTTATTATATTATTAAAAATATATTTTTAAAATTTTTTATCTATAGGGTAATTATTTTCTAATAACTTGTATAATTATTTTTAAACAACCATGTCATATGACAGTGAAAACATAAGAAGATCATTTCTGAAATATGCTATTTTTTATATTATAAACATTTTATTTTAACAATTGCAACCTATTTTGGAGATTTATTTTCAAAACCAGTTCCCCAACAAAACTTAGGTATTTTTAGTAAAAAATGTGAAATAAAAAATTTAAGAGAACAAAAAAAAAATGAAAGCAGAAATTGGGTTTCTCGTTATAACTCTCTTAAAAATAAGTACCAACAATGAACTAAAAAATAATAATTACCAACGTGATTAGAGTTTAAAAACATCTAATAAGGAAAATAAGATGATATATTAAATAAATAAATAATTAATCTAACTCTAACATAGGATATATAGAATTTATATGGTGGCTTGTCTCTTGTCAATATTCTGATACGCCTGAAGTTCCCAAAGTGCCCTTGGATGTCCTTCACATTCTTAGAGGTAAAGAGATTTGCAGTATTCCCATGCTTAAAATATGCGTCAGCTTTTAAGCTTGTCCCGTTGTCGAGTTGTGGTACAAAATTAATTGAGGTGGGCCCAGCCAACCCGGTGGAAGTGGGGCTCGACTCTAGTACAAACTTAGGAGTGGAGCGGCATTGGCTACGTCACCTTTAGATTTTTCACTTATTTCTTTTTCTATAAATGTAAATAAATTCAACATGAGAAGGAAATATAGCAGTTCTTTTAATCGAATGATGTGCACGTAAATTAGGGTTGAAAAAAAATCTAGAAGCAAGCAATTGAACTAGGGTCCTTGGCTGGTGTTAATTTTGGTTTTGTTTATGATATCGATTTTTGATTTATAACATATAAAAACCACAGTTTAGATTAATCTACAGAAAAATTAAAAAATATACTAATATTATACTAATGATGGGGATATAAAATTGAAGTAAAGTATCCTTTTTCATGGCTTGGAAATAAACGATAGGTAGTACTTTACCGCTAACATCCCTCATAGCGACCCAAAGGGTACTCATCGAGCCCAACATGGGTTTGGAAAAATAGAAATTGTGACTGATCAGCAATCCTTAATAACAGGAAGATAGAATATTCCACTGAAGATAATAACCTATTAGTCCAATCAGAAGTCCTATTACCGTGGAGTTCGAGAAAAAAAGTAATAGAAACCCAGTTATTAAATGGGGGTCCTCCTCGATAAGAGGAGGATTATCCAAATAAACTCAGCGACTGTCTGGATTTGCTAAATCTAAGGCTAGCAAATGCGAAACATATCCTCGATGGGAGGGACTGCAGTCGTCGAGCCCGATTATCGAGCGCCATCTGAGGCCCGCCCAGCCGGTGAAAGGTACGATTCGAATGCCCGTCACGGTGGCTTATTCTCTCTTTTCTCGAGGAAGAATCGACTTTGGCGTCGGGCGGCTACGGGCGGCCCCGCTGCCAGGCCCGCTTTTCCTCGGTTTTGCGAGTACCGGCCATTAGGGGCACAACGAGATCAACGGTCACGGCAATCACCTCGACCCCGAGCCGATCGAGCATCCCGGCCCGCGAAACAATCCGAGGTTGACCCGGCGAGCCCCGCACGCTCCCGACCCGGTTAGGTTGAAAAAAAGCATCATCGATTGCGGCGCGTGCAGTAGGAGCGATCTGTACGAAACCTGGCGTTTACCGATTGCGATGGTGTATCGGCCCAGGAACCTGGCGAGGAAGCGGCAGCCTAGCACAAGGATGAGATCCGCGGAGATACGAGATAAGCGAGGCCACGAGGGCGGCTGGCGAGAGGCGATCGAGGCTAACCGCAAGCGAAGTGGAAAGCGCTTCCCGCCTCGTCGACAGCGCTTGGTAGGGAATAGAACAACTCAGACAAATACCCGAGAAGAAACGAGATACGGAAGGTCCTGTTGATGTTCCTCAGCGCGAGGCAAACCACGGCCTATAGCATTCGAGAAATCTGAAGCGGCGGGGTCTGGCTCGGCAGAGGGGAGCCGCGACTCCTGCCGGTGAGGAAAGCCGTGATGATTACGAGGGACGTGGCGAAACGTGGAACCACGACATCCCACTTGATCCTGAGAAGCCGAGACATGGGAGCAAGGTTCGGGGACTCGACAAAGAGCTAAGCCAATAGGAGGTGAGTTAGTTAAAGGGGCGCGCCCTGGAACTTCTGGATATGGTGCAGCAAAACGGGGCTTTCACCCACCCCAGGTCTTTAGCCGCAGCTCCGACCCAGCCCGGGATGCCTCGAGTAGAAGCGTTCGATGGCGTCGAATCCGATGAAGCCATCTAAATGCACTATAAGAATCGGATGGGTTGCATGGGTATCCAGGACTGTTGATTGCGAAATTTCCACCTTAAAAGGCAGTATCTGGCACAGTTCCAGCGAGAATCCTACTTGGCGATTTCTGGATTCGAGAGAGTTATCGATAGCGTTCGTCTCGCTTCATCGGGGCTAGGACATGAGCAGAGTTACCATCGATTACCATGGCTTGAAACCTGAAGGGAAAATTTGAAGTCATACGTCTTGTGGTTCCTGCAGATCCTTGAAGACGAATGTGCCCAGCGAAAAAGTTCAGGCATCACGGCCTTCACGGGGTTGGGTCTGATCCAGCACGACTCCTATCTCAAAGAACCCTCAAGCTAACATGTGAGGTTCTTTTGGCGAAAGAAATACATAAGCGGAGAGGGGCCTCTGTCGAAGAAGGAAAGTTCTTAAAGCTAGCAAGGACAAAAGGCAGCCAGAGCGGCGGACGGGCCCGAAGGCAAGGGACGAAATCTCAGGGCGGGCGGGAGCGATCCCTGTTGAGGAATCTTAGGGATCTTCGGAGCACATCGCGACCGGGTGACGAGCTATTCACCTCGGCGCCAGCTCCCTTAACGGCCTCGATCAGCCATGAGAGTTAAAGCTGTGTGTGAAGTCACGAGCGGCGATTCACAAAATGGCGGTAGCGAATGAAATCAAATCCGTACCCGAGATAACTCGAAGTGCTGCAGTTCCACGAGGGGTGATATGGACGCCGCGCGGACGGCTGTATCTGAGTTAGAAGATAGAGTATCCCGATACAATGCGGATATCTCTGGCGTTTTATTTCTTCGAGGAACCAAGCTCAAGGCAGAGACCAGGAGACAGGAAGCCAGTGACCCGTAGCCGTATACCCACCGATCGAGCCAGCTTGTGCCATCAACAGGAAATCCACGTGATCTGGGAGATTTCTTGGAGGGAGAATCTGGTTCGGCTCGGAAGGCCCACTGGCAGCGGCATAGATCGGCGGAACATGGGGAATGCCGGTCGATTATCTGAATGCAGCGAGTCGTACTACTATCACATTCTCGGGATTCGGGGCGGAAGGGTGCCGGCGCCCCGTGACGACAGCGGTAATCCGTATGGTGGCGGCCAATCTCGCCCGTCAGTTCCCCAGTGAAACCACGAGGGCTGGCCGGAGCATCATTTTTGCATCGACGCCGACAAAATGGGAATTGGAAGAGAAAAGCTAGAACTGTCAACTCATCTAGAGTTACCAGGGAGAAAAGGTGTTAAGTTGGGATCGATCAAAGTTGCTTCTAACGGGGGGGCCCCGCGCGGCAGCGGCGGCGGCCGGGTTTCGCGTAGTGGTTGCCCGTCGACGCGCATCGCTGTGGGCGGGCCCTGCAGATAAAGCCATCCCCTCGACATACCACGGTAATCAAATTCCCCGACGATGCTTGGCGTTGGGGCGGTTGAGGATCGGCCAGTGGCTTGCGAGAATGCTATCTACGCCTCGCCGAGCAAGCGATTCGACGATGTGAGCATGGGTGAAGCGATGTATGCGTGATGGCGGTCACTGTTAGAGCCCTCGAGAAGAATTTGGAGCCGATAACATTGGATGATAGCGACGGAGCATCTTGCTATCTCTCCGGCTCCAAATTAGCGAGAGAAGGCTTCAAGGCCCCCTCCTACAGTTCCTAAAGGCGAAACGAGGGACATCCATGGGCGGTGAGCATGTGTTATCGACCAGTCATCACTACGTAAATAAACGCGACCCCATCAGCGAGTTCATAGGTTTTACCGAGAGAGACAAAGGCCCGTAGCGAGAGATTGACAAGCTCCCCTCAGCGGTAATCGGGAGGTAGAATACACAGTGGTTGGCCACGATATTTGTGCTGATCAGCAAATGGCAAATGGCGTACGTATTGATTTCAGCTATAAGCCAAAGCATACGAGGACGACTTCCCTAGGATCGACCTTATCGTAGATGCGCGGCCGAGGCCATGAGCTCCTTGGCTTCATGGATGCGTTCTCCGTCTCTTGGTTAAGCAGCGGACCCGGTGACCGGGAGAGACGTCATTCACCATCCTTTGCCGCACGGGGGACTCTTGTTTATCGGGTAATCACGGTTTGGGCTCGAGAATACGAGGGCGAGCCCCTACCCAGAGGGTTAGTGAGCCCAGGATGTTTCGAGAAACAGATAGGCCTGCAATGGAGGTATACATAAACGATCTTTGTTAAAATATCCAGCTTCTGGCGGTCTCATCGCTTCGCCTCTGAGAGCGTTCGGATCTGAGGATTATAACATGGCGGAATCAGTAATGCGCCTTCGGCGTGTCGTGAAGGAAAATTTACGGGCCTAAAATAGTCCGCTCAAGGGGTGAAGCAAATCGGGATAAATCAAAAGCATTGCTGGAGCATGCACCATCACCATCAGGATAAAGGAAATTTTCGCGGCCGCGGGGAGGATCGCGGCTCTAAGTCGATTAGGTGTGCAGGCGAGTGGCAAATCTGACCTTTCTTCGAGTTTGAAGAAACCTTCAATCAGGTTGAGAAATGTGAAGAAGCGTTTGTAACCTTGAAGCGTGCCAGGCTCGCCACCCATTCCGTGGCAGGCAGAAGGAGAAATCCTCACATTGTATTTGGCCGGTATCAAATTCAACTAGCCTTGGTGCTCGTCGAGAGACAAGAGCGGTGCGGCACCGATCTACTGCTGCAGGGTGGAGCCACGAGGGGCGGGAGGTATCCCGAAAATGGAGAAGAGCTGGCTACGGTGGCCTTGATGGGAGACTTAGATCGCATTTCCAAGCTCACACCATAAGTCCCAGGCAAGAATACGTAGACGGGTGTTACATAAACAGAGAGGTCTACGGGAGGTTAATGAAATGGGCCATGGGGCGGCGAATTGACATTGTTCTTAACGGCCATAAGGGCCGAGATCCTTGATTTGCAGTCGCTGGAGTCGCCCGGTGTGCATTAAGGGCCGCGATCAAGGGACGGCCTCCCAGCAAGGCTCTCACCATGGATGGAGCTGGATGCCTGAGGAAGCGGAGACGGGTTTAATCAAGGCCTGCCCAGGGTATAGACATTGAGTATGCGCTCGGGTTTGGGACCGCCTCCGACAAGCGTGGGTGGCCGTAATAGCAGACCTCAATCTCGCTCATTCATTAGAGGGTCGTCGAGAAATTTAGAGGTCATAGCGACTCAAGCGGTGGTGAGGTGAAGAAGACACATACGAGGAGGCTGAGTAGAAAATGATTCTATATCTTCGCAAAGTCCGCGATTTATTAAAGAAGTTTGTATCAGTTAAGATCAAGTACGTCCCCAGAACGGAGAATTCCCGTGCCGACGCTTTGGCAAAGCTGGCTACGGCCTTGCAGGAAGACATTGGGGTATCAACGCCCATCGAATACCTGTGAGCCTCAGTTGACACGGCATAGTAATTCGCCACAACGTCAGTACCAAAAAGCTGGATGGACCCCATTTGGGATTATCATTATGTGGAACCTTACCGAGACTACCCGAGGAAGCGGCTAAGATAAGAGTGAGATCCTCCGAGGTTTACGATCACGAGGGAGCCTACACGAAGCGAGATTCTTCACACCCTTCCTAAAATGCATCGCCAGGAGGCTGCTTGAATGCGTGCTAGAGAGTGCACGAAGGCATATGCGGGAACCATATCTCGGGCTCGGAACGTTAGTAGGGGAAAGGGTTTGAGGCGAGGGGATATCTTGGCCCACAATCTTTCAAAGATCTCGAAACAGGCTGGTCCAAAGATCACAGAATGCGCGGGAACTGTAAATATCACGCCTCCCGGCAGAGCCTCAGGCATCGATCACCCGACCCACGGCCGCTTCGAGCGGTGGGGTTGGATATTGGGACCCTTGCCCGTTGGCAAAGGCCCGATGTAAATTTATAATCGTGGCGGTAGATTATTTCAGCAAGTGGTGGTAGGCCCTTAGCCCGCGATCACGAAGCGAAGATACGCGCGGCCGTGTGGCGACGATCATATCGCGATTTGGTGTCCCGAGAGCCTTGGTGCCAGGATAACGAGGAAAACGATTCGATAGCATAAAGTGGGGACTTTGTGACCGGAATTAAAAAATTACTATTCGTCGCCCAGAGCTCACACGCCCGATCAAATAAGGCGGCCGAAGTCACCATCGAGAACCTTCGAGGCGCCACGAAAACCAAGGCGGAAGAAATGGCAGGAAGGGGAGTTGGGTCGAATACCTCACGAGGGGTACTATGGGTATGGGGCGACCACGAAGTCGACAGCTTTGGGAGGCTGTTGCCACAGCTTTTGGCACGAAGCGTTAGCCTGTTGAAGGTGAGTAAAGTCTCCCAGAGTCGAGCTAGCCTCGGAGGAACAGAACGATGAGGCCCTGCGTCTGAACTTAGAGCTCTGGGCCGAAGCGTGAAGCCGGGGTTCAGCGTGTGAGAGGAATACCAAGGAAGACGTGGCACACTATGAGAGTCGAGGCCGAAGTTGCGATGCTTAGGGATTTAGTCTTGAAAAAGCTACTACCGCGAGGAAAAATCCCGGCACATGGGAAGCTAGGCTGTGGGAAGGCCCTTATATTGTATCTCGGGTCGTCAGACCAGGCAATTACGAGCTCCAAACAGAGGAAGGAAAAATCTTACAGCATACATGGAATCTGCAGAGAGCATCTTAAGAACATCGGTAGGCATCGGTTCGTAGCCAAGGCCTTATGATTCCTAGTGGGGCTGGCTGCGGATTTGTTATTCGGATGTCTCAACCGGTGGTGTGTAAAAAAAAAAAAAAAAAATAAGATATATATATACATACAATGGAAAATTCATGGAAATAAAAGTACATCTTTATTCCAAGTCTGTGGTCGGATCTGATCAATGGCGTTCTTGATTACATCATAAAAAGCATACAGTACAAGCAATACCCTCACTACACGTGATGCAATGAGTTCCTAAAATTAGCGCTCGGTCTAAGCAAATACCTCGAAAAGGAAAGAGGCAAGGAGAAAGGCAGAATGAAAAGAAGAAAGAAGGAGGAGAAAGAGGAGAAAAAGAGGGGACGAAAAAAAAAAAAAAAAAAAAAGGAGAAACGGATGAGAAGGCATTGGGGATAGAAAGAAGGAAAGAAAAAGAAAGAGGAGGGGTACTAGCCGAGAGAGGAAGAAGAAGAAAGGAGAGGCAGGGAGGGAGGTGCGAGGGGATGCACCATTCCCAGCCACTGGGACGCATTCTGCCCGAGCTGAGGGAATAACCTGCTCCCGTAAAGGGGAAGCAGGAAGCACAACTCCCACGGAGGGAGATTCGAGAAAAGCGGGTCCGGAGGAACCCCAGCGAGAAGGAATAGGAACATCGAGCATTCGTGGCACCACCACACACCCCATCGCCCGGTGTGAAGCGGAAATCTTGGCGTGAGGCACCGAGGCGTGAGAACCCACGTTTATAGGAAGCACCAGGCGAGCAACCTCGAAATTCTCCATGTCGGCATTAAGGGGTGCGCTTTTCCGTAACTGAAGGACATGACGGCTCTCCCCAATAAAGCGCCTCATGCGAAGCACCTCTCCCACCGCAGATGGATTCTCACGAAAGCGGTCGCTTCCACGGGACCCGCCGACGGCGACGCCATAAGCCCGGTGCTCATTACGGCGAGCTCTCCCGCCGGCCTGAGCTGACGAGCTCCAGCTATCATCGAGGGCGAGCCACTTCTCTATACCTCAGACGGGCCCTCCTACTTAATCTTATTAAACTGACTCTCCACCCAACCGCAGAGGCGAGCTCTCGCCTCCCCACGGGGCGAGCCTTCTACCACGTACCTCGGTGAGGCAGGGCTCCTCCCTGCCAATCTGCCAGCGAGCTCTCCCTTGGCCGCAGAGCGAGACGAGCTCCCATCTATGGGGCCGAGCCCTTCTACGTACCTGTGAGACGGGCTCGCCTACTGAGAATCATTGGCCCGAGCTCTCCCATCGGCCACGAGCGGGACCGAGCTCCATCCTCCGGGGCGAGCCCTTCTACGTACCTCGGACGGACGAGGCTTCCTCCACACAATCTTATTGACGAGCTCCGCCCGACACGAGAGCGGACGAGCTCACCTTATCCTCAGGCGAGCCGCCTGCGTACCTGACGGGCGGGCTCCGCTCCTACTGGCGTCTTGTGACGAAGGCTCTCCCGCCGGCCGCAGTGGGCGAGCTCCCACTATCTATCGGGGCGAGCCCTTCTACGTACGCACCAGACGGGCGGGCTCACTCCTGCGGTATCTTATTAGCCGAGCTCCCGCGGCCACGGCGGGCGACTCCGCCCATCTGGGGCGAGCCGCCTGCGGCTACCTCGGACGAGGCGGGAAGCCACTCGCTAAATCTCATTGACGAGCTCTCCGCTTCTAACCGCAACGAGGGCGGGCGAGCTCCCCACCGCCATCTGCTCCGAGGGCGAGCCATACGTACGAGCCGAGCGGAGGCTGCCTCCTATTCTTATTGGCGAGCTCTCCCACTTCAACCGCAGTGACGAGCTCAGCGCTCTACAGACGAGCCCCTTCTACGTACCTCGAGGCAGACGGGCTCACTCACTGCACGCAATCTTATTGACGAAACTCTCCCATCAACGACGAGCGAGCTCCAGCATCTGCTCCGGGACGAGCCTACGTACCTCAGGCAGACAGGCTCCTCCTACTGATCTTGGCTTGAGCTCTCCCGCAGGCGGCTGCAGGGCGGGCGAGCTCGCGCATCTGAGCGAGCCTTCTCGTACCTCGAGCCAGAACCCGAGGCTCCTCCTGCGAATCTTATTGTGAGCTTCCGCTGCCTGAGCGGACGAGCTCCCGCCCATCGGGGCGAGCCGCTTCTACGTACCTGAGACAGGCTGGGCTCCTCCCTGCCAAATCTCGTGAATGAGCTCTCCGCCCCGAGCACGGGCGAGACGAGCTCCCTGCGTGATCGGGACGAGCCGCTACGTACTTGAGCAGACGGGTTCCTCCACTGATCTAATTACAGGGTTCTTCGCCCGGCCTGAGGGCAAGCGGGCTCACACTACCCCCCAGGGCGAGCCCTTGGCCGGTACTTTAGCGAGACGAGCTCCTGCACTATTCTGTTGACGAGCTCTTGAGACACTCCGCCGACATGTATAATCAGCTCTAATCGACGCATGCAGCGAGCCCTAGCCTTGGCGAACTCGAATAAGGCGCCGCATTGAATGAAAGGACGAGGTCCAGCGGTAGGTCGGGACGGCGAGGGCCCTGGGGCTGAGCTTGACAAAGTCCCGATCTGCTTATTGTCGCATAGCCGGAAACCACGGTATTTGAGACGAGGCGATCTACTAAGTTTAAGGCGATGCGGCCGAATTTCTATACCGATCCTCGGCGCGATTAGCGCGGTCGAAAGAGAACAAATAACATAAAATTCGGGGGCGAGCATCCATTAAAAGAAGGTTAACTCTGGTGGTAGGCCCGGTGCAACAAAAAAAAAAAGCATAAAGTAGCGGAGGCAGAGCCTCGAGATGTCAGTGTCAATGAAGAAGAATGAGAAGGGGCCTCGGCATGGTGCTAGGCTCGGGGATTCGTTTGTACGGATTCCTCTCCATCGGGAGTTATCGGATCGGGTGCGCGAGGCGACTACGTTGAAAAGCGAAGCCATGTCAAACTGCGAGCACCGGCCTGGGCCATGATGCCTAATGACCTCGTCCCTCACGAGCGAGCCATATCACCCGCGCGGATGAAGTTCGGTCTGCGTGTCACGCGACACTCCTCGCTTAGCTTTCACGATAAATCCACCTGGCTTGAAGGACTCATGTCGGTGGTCTAGCGTGCCTTGCCCTCGGAAATCTACGGCGAGCCATTTCAAGTTGTTTCTCCATTGCGTCAGGAACCCTGGTGGCCAGAAACTCCATTTGCAAATCGGTTGTTGCCACAGGAGATGATGAGTTCCTCACTAACCAGTGAAGCTCACTGCAGAGTAGATTGCGGCCCTCGCGAGGCCTCAATCCGAATCATCTTGCGAGAGCACGGTTCGTCTCGAACCTCTCGAAGCTCTCCCTCAGCAGTCCTCAAGCTACTCAGGACCTCGCCTTCCCACACTTTGACGATCACGGTAGATGGTAGCTCTTCGGATCCCAGCGCAAGTCTTTCTATTTCTTCGAGCCAATCTTTTCGTCCCTGCTGACTCGTCCAGCTCGAAGTAGAAGCCAGTCTTTTCGCCTTATAAATTCGGGCGTCCTTACATGTTTTTCATTCGAGTTTGGCTTTTCGGCCCACAGAAGCCCTTCAAAATGAGTGGCGGCCTGAGGCTGAAACCTGAAATTAGAACTTCGAAACCAAAAGCCAGCCCGGGAGAGTTAGCATAATTATAAACTACCAGAAGAAAATCCCTGAAAAACCAAGGCCCGAGCCTCATCAACGAAAATGACTCTTTTGTCTCTCGATGCATGAGAATCGTGAGAGGATGGATGAAGCGACGCCCGGCCAAGTTCGGCGCGTGGATAGCCAGAATCTTTGACTTCATCGGCCGATTTTGTTTTCTTTCCACCGGCTTCGGCCTTCCCGGAGATGAAGCGGCGAGTGAAGAGCGTTCCACATGGTTAGAGGCTAGCGCGGCGGTGTGCGTCGCCGTGATTCCCGCCTCTGCGATGGGCCGGAAGAAGCGAAGCAAAGGAACCGGGGATCTCGGCCAAGCGGGGCGAGTTCGCTCGAACCTTGGGATGAGGGGACTTGAGTGCTTCATCTACGAACTTTGTTCTGGGGTGGGTGGTCCCTCTTGGGAGAGTCTGTTTTTCCCTCACCTCCTTTGCACTCAGGGTTTAGAATGTCCGCTTTCCAGATGGTAAGATCTCTCCTCGGGTAGGAGCGACCAAACGGGCACAGAAGAAAACTCTCTGCTCTGCTGCAGAGGCGAGAAGGCTAAAACGGAAGATTTTGTGGACTTGAATGGGATGAGCTGGAACATCAGACCTTAATAGTTACGCGTAGGGAGCGAGGCGGGGCATTGATCAAAGCGAAGCGACGACGGTATCTTCGTACTTAAGCTGAGAGTCGAACATCACGAGAAAAATATGGAACTGGGTGGGAGCATTCGTAGACTTTAGATGAATTAAACCAAGGTAAGGATGATACTCCGCGAAGGTTATGTCGGGGTGCTCCATGTTACAGGTGCGCCTAGGGTGTATTTGCAAAGAGTTGTACTCCCGGGGCTAAGCCACCGATAAAGAAATATCGAACTTTCCATGTCCTATGCAGGCGGCGGCGTCCAAATCACCAAAGGGGCTCCAGCACGCCTAGAAGAAATAACAAACGCCGGAGCCAAGGCCGGATTAAAAGATGCAGGAGCAAAGCCACATTAGGGGGACGCCAAGTCCCCTGTCTCTAAAAAAGACCAGCAAACCACGACTAAAAATGCCCCAACCATTAGCCGCCAAAGGGCGATATGAAAATGTCAAGAACTCGCTTGATGAAAGGGTGCAGCGGAAAACTGAGGTCAGTTATCAAATGCGACTTAAAAACACACCATTCCGCACGAGGTAACGTAACGAGTCAAAAATCGGGACCAAGGCCACCTAACACCAGGAAGAGGACGGTATCGCTCAACAAAAATCGACCTGTATGAAGGCCAACCTTGCTCGGTCCCCAATTTCATGGCATGATCAATGGCACTTCTGAGAAACCGACCCCTTAGGATATTTGATCAGGTTTATTTTCCTTTTGCCTTTACCCAAAGGAGGGGGAGGCGCCGCAGGAGCATCCGGGATCAATGACGATCAAACGATCAGCTTCCCTACTAGATCAGACCGAAGCATCAGGAGGACTAGCATGGATACACAAAGATGAAGAGCGATTCGAGCCCATCGCAAAAGCAAATAGTTTAAACAAGAAACACCCGGCTAAGCCCCAGGACCCAACGGAAATCAGGAAGGCAGCGAAGCACAAAAACGCCAAATGAATAGGAAGTGTTAAGAGACTGCAGGGGCGCGAATCAAGAGGTCACGGTACCGGGCAGACAGCAAACCCTGGGGGCACACGATAATGTCCACCAATGGCGGCGATTGTGGCTAATCCGAATGGATACGCTAAATGGCGCCGACGCAGAACAATTACGCCGCCCACGCAATCAGACACAAGGGCCTGGCAACTCCACGGGATATAAAATTGACCGAGTATCCCACTCCGCCAAATTCCGACAGAGCAATGGGGTCGTGCCCCACCCATGTCCCTCCATAGTGAAATTTCAAAAGGAGGTTCGCTCATCAAAGTCCCAAACACGGTTTGAAAAAATAGTGGAGGCCCATATTCAAACAAATAACCCAAATCCTTCCAACAGTCAGGTAAGATAGAATATTCCCTAAAAGATAACAACCTATTCGGTCCAATCAAGTCCTATTATCGTGGGTCTTAAAAAGTAATAGAAGATCACAAAATGGGAATCAATAAAGCAAAGGAGGATTATCCCAAATAAACTCCCTCGATAATCCGCTGCTAAATCTAAGGCTAACAATACGAGAAACATCATCCTCCAACGAGGGACTCCTAGTCATCACATCATCAACTATAACACAAGGCCACCCCATCGGTGAAAGGTAATGCCTGATTCAGATACAATACTAATTCCTTCAAACATTCTCTTTCTCAAGGAAGAATCGACTTAAGATCGGAGGCCACACGCAAAGCCCTCGCCGACCTCTTTTCCCCTGCTTTTGCAGTAGAAGTACTCTTCATCTGGGCCCGCATCAACAAGCAATCCTACCTCAGCCCAGATAATCCAAGAGCCTGCATCCCAGCCCACAAACAATCCGGCCAAATTCCTACCGACCCCACGCTCCACCCGGGCCTCCACAAAAGCATCATCAACTAAAATTATAAAATACAATATGTATAATATATAATGCATAATATTATTAGTATAATATATAATATTAGTATTATATAATATAATATAATCTATAATGTATATAATACACCTTTTTTTGGTTAATTGCTATATGATTAACCAAAATACGGTTAATTGATTAAACGAAGATTGGATTAACCATACTGACGGTAAGGTTTTTTTGGTTTATATAAATACCAAACCCAAAATCTGACTATTTGTTTTTACAGGAGCATGATCATCCCTTTCTAAACGCTGCAGAACTCCAAACCCAAACCCAAACCCCTTCCCTATGGCTTTACGTTTTGAAAGGTTGACAGTTCTTACACGCAGCTGAGCATAGCCACTTCTACTAATCACAAAAAATATAAATATTTGATTTTTAAATTTAAATAAGAAAAAAATTGGCTCCTCAGCCGATTCTAGTGTGATTAATAAAAAAAAAAATCAAATATAATATTTAAATTTAATGTCAGGAAGAAAATAAGGGATTTTTCGGTAACCAAACACAGCCTAGCCTATGATACCGAGTAAAGAAGCCGCTATGGCGCAGGGGGGCGAAGAATTTTCCAGCCAACGTTTGGCGGCGGAGAAAGTAGAAGAAAATACGACATAATCTGAACCGGCAGTTTTTCTGTCGCTATAAGAATTCCAGAGCATGATAAAACTTTAAAAAAAAAAAAAAACTAAGAAACAAACAGCAATATCACAATTCTCAGATCCAATTGATGCAAAACAAAGTACGGACAACCTGAAAAACCCAACATTCACTTTTCTAAAATCTCTTTTTAATAAACAATTAAACCCAAGTTTCCATTTTCCTTGGAGAAATTGAAAGAAATAGTTTGATTAGAGTGGAGATAATACCTTCGTCATCTGGAATATGCTGAGCATGGGATATGAAGTGAAAGAAACAGAAGAAACACAGAAACAAAAAGAGAAGAAGAGACGAAGAACCCATGAATCTGGCTTTACACTTGATATGAAATAATGGGGTTTGGAAGAAGAGGGAGAAGTTTCTAATGTTCAATCACATCAACTATACGTTCATTGCTGTAATACCTTTACTTCTTTCGTTTTCTTTGTCTTCATTAAATTATTATTTTATAAACTAAGTAAGTTATTATCGTTCTGTTTAAGAATGGAATTTAAATTTCCTACTAGTAAAATTCATGGTATGGAAAATTAGGGTATGTGAGAAAATTAAAATTTTGAAATTTGTTATATATTGAAAAAAGGTAAACTTGGTTGTTTACAAAATACTTCAATATTGATTTAAATTTATAAAATACCATTTAATGATTCTTTTTTACACCTTTTCATTTTATATTATTTCATAGTATTTTATTCCTTACAAATTAATGTCAACAAAGACTGAAGTCTAAACATCTCTTTTTCCTATGCCTATTGAAACTCTTAACGACTTGAACTAAATATTATTACCATTTAATGATGTATAAAGTATAAAAAATTTACATTACATCAACCTTTTACTATTTGAGCTAGATGTCAACTACTATTACATTTTATTTCCTTGTCAGAATGAAATACTTTAATCTTTTTTTCATTTTTCTATTTTCTTAGGTAATCTTTGGCCCTTGAAAACTTTAAGAAAAATATACTCCAGGTAAATGTTAAAAAATAAAAATAAATGTTAAATGAATCCCGTCTCTTTCAAACTCATGCCTCATTCATATTTTTCTCTTATGAGATTAAATGACATAATTTTAATTATATATGATTTTAAATATAAAAATTATTATTCATATTACTTATTTGAAACAAATACATTAAGTACACATCCAAACAAGGTTTTTTATTAGTAATGATCCAAACAAAGTATTAATTTCATTGAAACAAGAAAATTTGATATTTAATTAGTTTTTTATATAAGAGTATATGATAGGTATATATATATATATATATATATACAGGGCAGGTATATATATATATATATATATATATATATATATATATAATATGAAATACGGTTTAGTTTCAAGGTAGGAAACTGCATTGCAACTGTTCTATTGGTATTTGAACCTAGAAACTTTGTTCTTATGCCTGTTTAAAACAATGAGCATGCTTTATCACTTGAGCTAAGCATAATGAGTTTGAAAGCTATATTTAATTAACCTTTAAATATATAAAAAAAGTATCAAAGAAAAGAAAAAAAATTAAAATATATATATATATATATATATATATATATATATATATATATATATATATATAAAATTTGACTAATTAATTTGGAATATATATGAACCTATTTATGTATTTAATGGATAGCCGATAGCTTAATTGCATTGTTAGTTGATCTGAAAGACTCCATCTCTCCTATTAGTTGTTTGTATAACTGTTTTGGTAAAATTTAGCTGATAGTTGATAGCTACTTAATTGTGTAAAATGATCAATAGGAACATTAAAACAATTTATAAGGTGAGTATTATAAATAAAGTATACTACTATTGAATAATTAAAACATTATTTACAAAAAAGAAGATTAATCATTTTAAAATTTTAAAATATACAAATTTCTTGAGTTGCAATATTACTATTAGTTTATGAATAGAATTATGTACAATTTTTTTTATGTAAATTAGTGATAAATATGTCAATTTCTTCATAGTAATTAAATATTAATTATTGAAGATAGAAAAATTTGTTAGTGAGCTTTCGTAGGGTTGTATGAGAACCTTAGGATAAGGACGGTAATTAGTAACAACTTTGGGACAAACTTGTATTTTCAACTCCGCATATGCAATCCTCTATTTGAAAACGATACTCCTAACAGGGTTTTTGAAACTAGCAGATTTGGTACAATCCACTATTTCAATCATCTCTTCACTCAAACAAAGAACATTATGTTTTTGACTTACTAATCCTCTAAAATTTGGCCTAATCCTCTAATTTTGGGATAAAACGCCTCCACGTATTAATGAAATGTATCCATAACTCATTTAGTGTACTGTGACGCCTTTTTAAGCCACATGATTCTTCCATGTTATTGAATTTTCAAAGCTTTATTAGAAGCCAACCTTCTTTGAAGTTCTAAAAATTGGAAAGTGACTTTAGTTTTTTTTCACATAATAAAATATAAATTCAACATAATTTCTACATGTTTATTAAAAAATAATCTACCCTAATCAATTACTTCCTAATGAAAACAAGCATAATTAAATTTGATACAATTTGATTCATATCCTATGCATAATTAAATGTTTTGACAAATAATTAAACAGTTCAAATTTGATACTGTTCTTATAAATATAAATAAAAATAGGAAAACCATGTTATGGGGACCCTAGCATGAAATATTTGAAAATTTATGCCCAAAACTTATCAAACCTAACCCAAGTCCTATTTGAACAAAATAATTGATACAGAACCCAAATATTTGATAAAGAGTCCATGAGGTAACAAAAGAAAATTTGTCTCCCTAAAATACCCTTCATTTATCTTACCCACAAGCCCTAACATAATTCAAACATTCTCTTATCCTCTCTCAACCGGTTTGACCCCTTCCCACACCTCCCTTTATTCTTTTCTTCTTCTCTTCATTCAAACATCCCCTTATCCTCTCATCTCTCAACCTAAGCCACAACCCTTCTTCAACCACACCTTTCTTTCTTCTCCCTCAACCGCTTTGTATCTCCACACCCCCCCCTCGTTTCTTCAAGATCGGCCTCTCATTTTTACTCAAATCCCTAACCCAAAAACCCCATAAACCCATCCCATTCGAAAGAAAACTGTGGGTTGACCAATGCACGACCGGATTTCCCATTCGAGCCAAAGCACGACCAAGTCCCCGTAGGTTTATGTCTTCATCAACAGGTTTCTTTCTCTTTCTCTTTTTCTCTTTGTCGTTGTCTCTTTGTCTCTTTTCCATCTGCATGCTTAGTTGTTGAGAAAAATTTATTTGGTCATGGTTGCTTAAGTTATCTCCATACTTCACTAAGATTTCATTGAATATAGACGCTACTGAAAACCATTTAATCTTGGAATTTCTTACCATGGTTAATAGTGTGATGCTGCCTATGTGTGACCTTCATAATCTCTCCTTATTCATTTAATAAGTTAAACACCATTAAAATTTCACCGCTTTTAAAGTCGACCTCTCTTCGCTTAGTATCAATGATTCATTCTATGCGCTTAAAGAATTACAAACTTGATAATCGAGTTATAGACAAATACTATTAAAAGAAAAATCACCTAGTACAAGTGCATGTATGGTTTTTCCATGACAAAAGAAAGAAAAGGACGAAAACATTCAATTTTGTATAAATTTATCTTTATATTGTTCTCATATGTGAGGTATGCTCCAGCATAACATGTAGACATGAACATAATTGTTAAGGAAGCATGGAGGGACTACTCAAAATCTTCTAGAGTCAATGATGGGATCATTTTGTATCTACCACTCAACTAAACATCCACAGATATAACCTAACTCCATTTTGCATTGGTACACTTTTACATGTTACTCAAGTTTGTTTTGTGAGTTTGTGCATGATTGGGCTTTAATAAGTATCTTGAGCTAATGGTTCTTTCTCAGACAGGATTATTGTAATTTTGTTGCTTGAAGTATCATCTTGTTTATCTCAGAGTCGGTGTTTTTTTATATGATACTTGGAAAGTTGGTTCATAGAAAGGGTAGTGCAACTTGAAAGATACAATGATTCATGGTCAGATCCAACTGTCAACTTAGAGATTTCAATGTCTTACCTGAAAACTGTCATTCCATAGAAGCTTCCAAATCACTAGGGAGATTTTGAACCATTATTGTCTTTAGGATGTCAACTGCCATCACAAAATTGACGGATTCAAAATTCGTACCAAGAACTCAAATTCAATTGAGTATGGTTTAGTATACTAACATCAAACTCAACCAACAATCTATATGGTTTGGGTAAAGTGAAAAAATAAGGAAAGTGTCAACGAAAAAAAAAATTGACAATGTTGTTCAAGAGTGAATTATTGATACTAAATTATTAATTGAAGTTATTCCATTTATTTATTGTTGTGTAGAATTTCCTAAATTAGTTGTTATTAGAAAATTGTTGTAAATAAACTTGTAATTCGTTCGTGATGAATATTGAAATGATGGATGTTTGTTTTGATTGAATGTATTATCAAATTTGTTGTTTGACATTCCTATTATAGGTATTTAGAGACTAATATGGCACCAAGGAGGAAGCTCTTGTATGCGCTTGCCTGCATAATCGACATCGAGGCAAGAACCAAGTCTCAGAATGACCTTAGGTTATTCAACACAATTGAAGAGTTTGATAGATATATTAGTTATTTCAATAAAAGGACAATACAACTTGGGCAAAATATTGATTCCGCATTTATGAGCAACTTTGGGTTGGAGGCGATATTTGATAGGATGGGTATGGATCGCTTCGTTGAACTAGTGTATACACAACTAGTGCGTTGCTTCTACCCAATCTCATTTCCATGCATTGCTTTACCTATCATAACCTGCAGAAATATGTGAAATACTAGGTCCCATGTGAAGGCCTCGCTGATGACAGCTTTAAGACTCGCTCTAATATTCGGTCAGAACCTTTGGAGGCCATTGAGCACTTGGCGCGGCAATCGCTATTCATGGGCTTCAAAGCCCAATGCTCATAGTCTTTCTCAATTAAATGTCCTGTGACTTAATATCAGAAGACTCAACTATAGCCCTAATAGTTTTATGACATGTTTAGGGCATAATATAAATAAATTTGTATTTTTCGAAAATTTAAGTGCTAAGTGCAAAAAAAAGTAAAATGGTAATTTGTAAAATAAGGACCCAAAGGTCATAACACAAGAAGATGATATGTTATTGTAGGAATTGGATAAGTTTATCTGCAAATGAAAAAAGATAAAGGACTAAAATGCAAGGGCTAAGAAATTAAGTCCAACATGAGATAAAGCCAAAAATGTCCTTATAGGAGAAACATTTCCCATTTGACTTAGAGAGACTTAGGGCTATAGTTTTGAGAGAAGGAGTCTTCTTTAGTGATTTCTCTTAATTTGCTTTGGAGATATAGTCTTGTTCAAGTAAGAAAGTTAAGAAAATGAAGCTAGTTGAAGGTTTTAAAAAAAGCAAGGTATGGAAACTATCACAAATCCCTCATTGTCTAGGTTTGTGTAGGAAAAATCCTCATAAAGTTTTTGGTTGGTTTAAGTCTAGTTTTGAAGGTTGATTTGTTTTGGTTTTGGTTTTGGTTTAGAAGGAAGATTTCTGGTATAAAGGGGGGAAAATATCCCATTCCAGTTTTTAGCCCAACACCCCTTTGCCTAGGCAAAGGTCGGTTTGCCTAGGTGAACCCGAAGGCCCCACAATTCCAGTTTTTGCCTCGCCTAAGCGAAGGTCCTCTTCGCCTAGGCGAACCTAAAATCTCATTTTTGTTCTTGTCTTTTGTTAACTCTAGAAACCATCCATTGGATTAATGAGGATCCTAATAAGTGAATGAAAGGGTCCTTTCAAGCATAAAAGTTATATGAAAAATTCTCTGAACCTCACCTTGTCACGCCCGATCTCCTGGGTCCACCTAATCATGGATTTGAACTAGAGTTCAAAGGCGAGACCATATACTGGGACTCTTTACCTGATTTTTTTTTTCAAAGCCGAACTTGTACCTATGGGTATGACCCACATCTTATAATAGAATCAAAATATCATATACATATCAAAAGAACTACCACCGGAGTGGTGTCCATCAAAATCTATACACATTTATCAAGTCCCATTTACAATTACAAAATCAGACTGGTTATATTTGATAAATCGTAGCACGGAACCTACATGTAGTGAACCTCATAAGTGTGTCGTCACCGCTTATGGATGTTTTCAAACGCCTTTCTCCTCGTACCTACACCTGATTAAAACCCGTGTTAAGTTTTACGCTTTTAGCGGGAAAAACATATCTTATAACTTATACTGATACACATGCATTTAGACTGAATCATGATAAACATATAACATAAACAGATATCAAAATCTTCATGAATTCATATAATCCAAATGTATCACAGGTCAGATCATATTCAGAGCAAACTTAGACATATACAATGGCAAGGCATCCGATTCATCTCTTTTACATGTATCATGACTTTCTCAAGTTTTCAGGTATGTTCCTATTCGTGTCATTGACATAATTTTGTCTACTTGTACCTTGTGACTTTTAACAGAATTCTTACATCTCCCATAGGAGTATAGAGCCCATAAGGTAGATAAATTGTGAGTATATATAGTCGAGCAGAGTTGAATTCCTTCTCTCATGTTGTTCATTATTCAAATTTATGGTTTACGCCCATGGCTTTATTATACAACCTAACATATACTTACTGGTTAAAATTCGTGAGGTTCATACTGGTTCATATCTCCCGAAGGACACATTCTTATTCATATTCCTCGTATACGATACTGAACTTATACATATACTTAAACGGAGGTACTTATCCACATAATCATATGTATCTCAAGCTTATACTTGTTTCGATCTCCCGTAGGAGTTACAAAACTTATGCTTATACAGAGGTACTTATACACGTACTGGTACTTATATCTATCTCGGATCTCCCGTAGGAGTTTACAGAATTTATGCTTATACAGAGGTACCCTTAGGTACTACAAGGCTGATACTTATACCATAGGGCTTATACTTATATTACTTAGGATTACACTTGTTCGAGGTACCTCAGAGGTACTACAAAGAGAGGATATTACGTAACGATACCGCTATCAAGGGAACTTATCCTTATAATGGAGTACTTTGTAAGTACTACAAAACTTATAATCGGTATCAGATCTTATACTCTTGTACTACGGCTATTATCTTGGCCTTAATTTAACATATACTTGTATTATCGAACTTATTCTTGTATTTCGCATCTTATACTTGTATTATAGAACTTATACATATTTTTATCTTATACTCTGTCTTACAAAGTACATACTCTTGAACTTATGAATCTTATACTTGCATTACGGAACATGTAATTCTTGTCTTACTATCTTATACTTGTTTTATATAACTTCTATTCTTATATTTCAACTTATACTTGTGAGAAGGTTGCAATTGAGACGATAAGCTCCGAACAACACTATATCACATATACAGTCGATCAGACTTATGTAGATACATATCAAATATGGACATTAGTCATAGCAGGTACAGATCACAATAGATACCTACACCGGATTCATACAGATTCAGAACATATCTAAAAACAAACAGATTATCGGTTTATATCATAATCATATTCAGAGTTACACTCCCGTCGGAGGAAAATCGTAGGGTACATCGGACTTCATACTTATATTACGTAACATATACTTATTTTAACGATATGAGAGTAATTTGGTACTGTAGATTAATCGTGATATAGATACTCAGAGGTCTACAATCATAAGAGAGATATGATCGATTGATTCTGATCCCTTTATTTAGAGGATTTGACAAACCCGTTCGACTACCACTGGCTATAGAATGAGTAGATCTGCATAAGAAACAATACAGATCACAGGTACATCGATGTGGATCTTGCACCTCCACGACGCAACAAGAGTGTCGTAGCACCAACAGGAGTGACAAAGCACCGATCAAGATGTGCCTGCCCACGCAACAAGAGTGTCGAAGACTGCCAGAGTGCCAAAGCACCGATCGTAACGCGTCGCCCACACAACAGAGTGTCAGAAAGCACCGCCAGGAGGCAGCACCGATCAGATGTGCCCGCCCATGCAAATAGGAGTGCCAAATATCAACAGTGGAGTGCCAAAGCACGGGGACAAAACGCGGGCTACCCACGCATCAGGAGTGCCGTAGCACTGTGCCAGGAGTGCCAAAGCAATCACCGACGCACCGCCCAAGCAATGTGGAGGTCGAGCACTAGCGTGGAGTGCCAAAGCACGCATCGACGCGCTTGCCCACGCAAATAAGAGTGTCATAGCACTACCAGGAGTGCCAAAAGCCACCGATCAAAACGCTTACCCATGCAATGTGAGTGCCGAGCACCAATAGGAGTGCTGGAAACAAATGTGGACGCCTTACTCATTCCATTTCGTCCTAGAAATATATTATTATATGTCTTTTTAACTCATAACATTTCTTAATCGAGCATTCCCGTGATCATGACATATTGTTTTCATATTCATGTTCATGTTTCGCCGCTTTCTTATTTATATCATATCTATGTTTCATATGAATATATTCAGACACATTGTATTTCCAATGTTTTCTTGTTTGAAGCGCCTCTTGCTAGTATGGTATTTCATATACTTATACAGGAATACTTATACATGTACTCGCTCTTTATCATGACATTTACTTATATTGCAGGGGATGCCTATGTATTCACACATCATCCATGTATTCTTGTTCCTCTATGAATCAACTTTAATTAGAAATTGAATCATTCCAATTAAATCATCCAACCAAAGTTATGGCATTTTCACAAACTAGTCGGTTTACCCGGACATACCAGAAATGTCGAATCTTATTTTTTTCAGGAGGCTTAACTTCATACCTGACCTTGGTTCTTTGTATTCATTTGAAGCTAAGGTGCTAAGGGTTCTCCTCCAACTGGAATCACCCAAATCAGAGCACCAAAACTCGCTACGTCCGAAATAACCGACTACACTCATGTTCAAAAAATGTAACTGAATTGGTCACATAAATTTCTTAATTTCTTTGAGTGGAATTGTTGGGTCACCTAGAGTTGGAATTAGAAGGTAGTTATTTCAGGATGTTTATTATCCTTGAAGTCTATTTTAACCAGAACTTGAATCACTCCAAATCGGATCAAATGAGCAAATTATGGTCAAAATACGAACATCGGGTCGGCTGAAAAACATAACACTCACCCGTACCGCAGATACCGAATTGCACCCAGACAGTGCTGAATTTTGCCTGCATCGTGGGCTTCTTCTTCCATTTCCATATGTTTATTATTACCTAAATCAACTCATTACTCCATATACACACTAAACCACTCCAAATTCATCTTGAAATGGTTGTTTAGGAACTTCAGTATTCATCTTATAACTCTATTTCAAATCATCTTTCAATACATATATCTTTCTTCAAAACTTTTCCATGAATTTCCTAAAACCATTCTAATATGGGTCATAACCCATACAATAAAACCTAAACATGAAGATTAGTAAGGGTTTGTTCTAAACCCTTACTCAATTGCTTTCAATTTCACCATGAATCCAACCTCAAAGGGAGGATTCCATACTTAGATTAACCAAGCTAGAGTTTTTCAACTCAATTTCATTCAAACCTAGAGTTAGGATCAATTCCTAACTAAACCCTAGGTTTGGAACTCATAAAATTTCCTAGGAATTCCACAAAACCATAAGATCCTCACTTCCATGTGTAATATCCATACAAAAAAATCATAGAATCCAGCTACCTTAGCTTGATCTCCCTCCTCCTCTTCTCTTTCTTCTTTCTTCTTCCTCTTCCTCTTCTCTTCTTTTCCCCCTTCACGGTTTGTTCTTCCTACAAATGAGACCAATTTTTGGTCTTAAATCAAAGATTTCCCTTAGGCCTTGTTTGGCTCTCAAAAACCCATTTTTTTTGGGTTAAGTTTCATTTATTTCCCTTTAGTCCTTAAACTCCTTTCTTTTTTTGCAAAGCAACTTATACCATATTCTAATTTAACCCACACTCTTCCTATTTTATGACTTTCATATCCTTTTCACAAAATTACAAGTTTGCTTTGTATCTTAAACTTTCCGGTTTTCAATTTATGTCTGCATTTAAATCACGGTAAATATTCAAATGGTGCCTACAAAATACTCCTAAACATGTCGAAACTAATAGGGTATATTTCGGTGTTACACACTCATTTCAAATGGGTTTAATGGCGACATTTGTTTACTTTATTTGCTAAATGTGTTTAAGAAATTAAATATAACAAGCTCAAGAATACATATAATTGTATTCTCGCCGTAACAACCTCTTATTAGTAATCCACACTCGCTAGTGCTTTACACCTCCGCTTTCTAGTGCGCTTGGTACCTGATTAGTGCGCGCACACCAAACGCTGGGTCACTTGTTGACTTTCCGTCGACCAAAGGCCGCTACGTGACGCCGTGGATGTCGTACGTGGCGCCAGATTTCTTTACTTATGTTTAGCTCCAAATCACCAAACCACCTCTTGACTTGTAATTAAAACCCAAAATCAGATTCGGCTATAATGTGCTTATTTAAATGTAAAATCTCCACCAAAAAACATAAAGTTTGACGCAGATACTATGTGAGTGTTTGGAAATTTATCAATTCCATACAAATATCCAAACAAGTGTTCTAAACAAAGGAGATGTTCCAAACAAGAATTCTATACCTGAACTTCTCCTTCTTTTCGTTCTTCCTTCTTCTTCTTCTCTTCTCCTCTTCTCTCTTTCTCTTCTTTTCTCTCAAACGTGAAATGCCCTAACTCTCACCCAAAAATGGGATTTTTCTAAGGCCTTGCTTTAAATTTTTTACTAATCTTTTTGATTTAATCTTTTTTCCTTGTATTTTTAGTCTCTATTTTCATTTTATTTGCAAATACACTTATCATATTTCACTTTAACATATCTTCTTCTTATGTTATCACCCTTGTCCTTAATTGGAAAACACACTATCCTTAACTCTTGATAAATCTTTGTGTTTTTTATCATTTTTCTTACTTAGCATTTATATTCCGGAAAATAAAAATTTTACTTTTCTTACACTACAAAACTAAAATAACTACTAGGGTCTAATTCGGGGTGTTACAATGACTTTCATTAATCAACTTCTTTTTCAATTCATGGACATTCGGTACACATAGTCTGCTCTTGTAACAGAGTCCTCCATCTCCTTTCATAGAATAACTAAAGCCTATTCCATTTCCGACTAATCAGGACCCTTCGTTGTAACTTAATGTCATTTTCCTGAGCATCTATCATCATCTGCTTCAAATCAAGCATAGCTTTTAATTGAGCTAACAAGGCTCCATCAAATGCAAATATCCATGTACAATGTTTCAGGGAAATTGTTTTTTTCTCATAATCTACAACACTATCTTCAAATGTTATTCATGTTCTTGTGCATCCTTAGAATACACTAGGATATCATCTATGAATACCACTACAAACTGGTCCAAATAAGGGTGAAATACCCTATTCATCAAGTCCATAAATGCGGCTGGTGCATTAGTCAACCCAAATGGCATTACTAAAACCCATACCGATCTATATCGGGTTTTAAAGAAGCTCGCTTTTTCTGGACATCAATATCTTCACCGGGTTGGATACATCCTAATCAGAAATCTATCTTTGAAAAGATACTCACTCCTTTCAATTGATTGAAAAGATCTTCTATTCTTAGCAATGAATATTTATTTTTCAATGTTACCTTATTTTTTTGCCAATAATCAATGCACATTTGGAGAGTGCCATATTTCTTTTTGACAAAAAAAAACCGGCACAACCCAGGGCGAAACACTGGGTCGGACAAATTCCTTGTCCAATAGTTCTTATAGTTAAGTCTTCAACTCTTTTAATTCAGTTGGGGCCATAGGATAGGGTGCCTTAGAAATAGGAGTCGTTCCATGTACAACTTTAATAGCCAGATCTATTTCCCTTTTGGGTGGTAAACCTAGTAATTCCTCGGGAAACACATCAAGGAATTATTTTATCATCAGAATATCTTCTAGATTCACCTGTCCCCTCTTAGAGTCAAGCACCAAAGCCAAAAAGGCTCACAACCTTTTCTAAGCATGAAAACATCACGATATAATGAGATTACATTTGATAATTAATTCAAATCGATACTATGTACATTTACTTCGAGCAGGTCGAACATTTGCCACTAACAAGTTTTATCACAATCAACTATAGCCCAATGTTTGGATAACCAATCCATCCCCAAAATCAAATTAAACTCATGAAAAGGCAAAGCAATCAAATCAACCAAAAACTCTCTATCATGGACCTTTAGGGGACAGTTCTTATATACTCGGTTGACTTTAACACTATGTCCCAAGAGACTGGTAACATGCATGTCATATGCTAACGGTTCTACTGAGGGCATTTTATCACTCAATTGTTTAATGCATACATAAGAATGTGTAGATCTAGGATCTATTAAAGCATGCATTTCATTGCTATAAAGAGTGAAATTACCTGCGATAACCCCCGGGTGCGCTCACTTCACAGCTCCTATAGCATAAGTGTTCAAAGCCGGGTCAGAGTAACAGGCGATTTACTGCTTCAAGTAATACCTCTTCCTTGCTGCCCTGAACTACTTCGCCCTCTACCCCTATCACAAGTTAGTGGAGGTGCATTTGATCCTCCTCTGCTACTTCCTTGAGGATTTCTAGAACTCACAGATCCTCGCGGACAATTTACTATCAGATGGTTCATGCTTCCACATCGGAAACAACCCCTTGCCACTCTGCCTACAAGTACCATAATGATATTTGTGATAGTCTCTAATCTGTGTCCTTCCTCTTGTCTAGTCAAGTGCCCCTACCGAACCTCCGTGGCCATTGTAGGTCCTTGCCTCACCTCTAGTAGCGTAACCTTGTAATTAATTCTACTTCATCCTGTGTCTCTACCATGATAACCACTGATAGAATCTTCTCTGCTTTCTTCCTTGATCCATCATTTCATTTCACCCTAGTCTCTCTGCAATCATCAACCAAGAGAATTCATCACTTGAAACACAAAGTCCTCTTTCTCCTTTCCTCTCTCTCTCTTCTCAAATGGGAGGTACCTTTATGGACTCCTAGGCCATCCGTAAACCTGTCTATATTTAAAAGTTTCGGGTAATAACTAGTTCCGTGCATACTTACTAAGGCGGCTAAACTCTTTCATACTCCGCCTACCTGTCGATTCTGCTTCATATTCGTGAATCAAGCTTCCCAACTCGTCTCGAGAGGTCATCGTGTGACATATCAGATAAACCTGGAAAGAAGTCCCATGAAATTGATTCTGGAAGTAGTAGATTTCTTATAACTAATTTCCACTAATCATGTCGTGACCTTGCAACAAAGTGAGATCAGGCACTGGGCCATCTGTTCAAGGGGACATTTCACTTCGTCCAGAGCCCATTTCAATTTCTCAAGCAAAAACTCAACTTTATTAGACTCTTCCAAACTTGTACCATAGAATTCAACATGCTTTCTTATAATCAACTGAGCTCAAGGGTCGGAGCGATCTAAGACCCTTGCCATATCCTGAGAAATTTTTAACAACGCTTTAATTGACACGTGTTCACTTCTAGCCTTACCCAGACGGACTAGAGACTGATGGATCAAGGTCCATAGGAATGACACTTTCACCACGTTTCCTTTAATGTGCCTTCCTAGGATCGGGTCCATTTTAGAAAATATACAAAATACATGACATCCTATTAGGCCAACACAATACTATGTAGGTATATTTTTAACCTAATAACCAGAAACGCCTACACCTAAGCTTTGATACCACTAAACTGTAACTTCCCTTCCCCTAGCCGAGGTAGGAGAGGGGACATCACACGGAACAGGGACTTCTTAACTTGATTTCTTTGACATTAGTGGGCTCATTTCAATCATAAATTCACAATGACATAAACTTGTAAGACTACCACCGTAGTGGTGTTTAAAATTGTCTTCGCTTTAAGTACATTTGAGTCTCTAAATTATTTGTATTTGTACAAGTTCCACTATTAAAAATATTGTACTTTACTCTAAAAATGTAGTTAAAAACCTACATAAGGTGGACTTCCTAATGTTGTGTTGGCTCCTGACGACGCTGGATGTCTCCTGACGACCTCTTCAAGATTTACACGATGAAACACTGCGGTGTTTATAACTTAATGGGAAAATAGATAACATAAATGACCACTTGTAGTGGTCCTCAATTATAGTATAAATTTCAAATAATTCAAATATCAGAATATTCATATCTCCCGTAGGATTACATAATCGAGCTTCTTAACATACAAGGCATCCATAGGTCCACCATGCAACATGACTCGAATTATGCCTTAGCATCTGAGTCGGGACATTTTATTTCTTATGTTTCTCATTATTTAGATACTTTATCATATAAGTGTTTTTGGTCATAGACCAAGAATAATGAATGAGAGGGGATGCAAAGACAATAGGTACCCGAAGTACCTTTAAAGTATTGAATGTAGATGTCAAGTACTCCAATGTAACGTATCCGCAATATAACAGGCGTAAGCCGTAACACTCATGCGTGGAATGTCGTGAAGACTAAATAGAGAGTACCGAAGCACTAAATAGAGAGTGCCGAAGCACTAATCAGAGGCGCCTATTCATTCACTATTCGGTCTTAGGCAAGCATACTATTATATATAACACAAGCAAAGAAGAAGGCAAGAACACAAATTCTGTCCATAAATAGGTTCACGAGGTGAAGTATATCTCTCACCCAGAGGGGAGGAACAAAGGATAAGAAACAAGGTCTCGTTCCGCTTAGATGAATCGACTCGCCTAGGCGAAGACCTTCACCTAAGCAAGCACTCCTTCACCTAGGAGAAGAGGGGTCGAGCTAAAACAGAAATGAGGCATTTTTGCCTTATTTCACCGGACACTTTCCAACCAAAATAAAACAAACTCAAAACAAATCACAAAACCCAACCAAAACACTTTTTTGGAAGAGTTAGCTCTTCTAACACAAACATAGACAAAGTTATTAGAAGGTTGAGAATTTCCAAACCTTGATTCTCTTGAACTTCAACTTAGCTTCCCTTTTTCCTTCCCTATCACATGAACTAGTAGAGCCCAAGAGATGGAGAGATAGCAACCTAGAACTGGTGCTTCTTCTCCTCAAAACCGTAAGCCCTAACTCCCTTAGCTCCAAAGCTAAACAAATGGGAAATTTTCCCATTCAATAGACAAGTTCTTGTCCTAAGCAATTGGGTCTAATTTTTCCTTCTTTCTATTAAGCCCTTCATCTTCATTCTATTTAAGTCAACTTATCAAAATTCTATCTTAGCATATAATCTTCTTATCTTATGTCCTTTGGGTCCTTAATTTGATAATTTACCATTATCCTTTGACTTTAATTCTATTCCTGCTATATCATTTTTCACACTTAACACTTAAATTTTTAAAAACACACTTTGACTTTTATTATACCCTAAACGCAGCAATAAAATTACAAGGTATAATTGGGTGTTACAATTCTGTTCATAAGAGATTTCTTGGATTCCCCAACAAAAAAAAAAAAAAATCATGTTTCCATGGTAAAACTCTAATTTTGGGGGATTTAAGGAATTGATAGATCGAAAATTAGTCATGTTAAGATTTTTGGGAAAAGACCCTAATCATTTGAAATTCTCAAGGTAAAGAGCCTTGAGATTTTAGGTTTAAATATTTCGGGATCCCTAGAAAATAAAAAAAAAAATAGGAGATATAAAACTTGAAGTATGAGTGTAAGAAAATACTTTTGGCTTTATCTAATAGGATATGCTCATATTATTCGTGATGATTTATGACTTTGAGGCTTCTTGATTTTAAGCACATCTTGAAATAATGTGCAATGAAGATTAATTCAGCTTTTCCTATAAAACAAAATATTTTGCTAGTATATGTGAATATGAGTTTTGAAATTTTCTAGTTATTTAAATCACATACATAGATCAACTACGTATTTTGTATGGAAAATGGATTTGAGAATGATTATGGTAAAGATTGAAAGTTATGGAGATATACTTTCAGGGCTTTCAAATCGAAACATGAAAAAAATATCCTGACTCTCGTCTATGTGGCCCCGTCAATGGGAATAAACTCGACAAATATGGTCTGTCAAATGGGTATAAACTTGACAACATGTGCCATGAAAAGCAGAGCAACTTGATGGGCTATGACTCTTGTCAACGGATGGCAAACTTGATAAATAAGACCCACGAATGGTGATAAACTTGACAAATATGACCCCGTCAATGGATATAAACTTGAAAAAAATATGGCCTGTTAATGGATATAAATTTGACAAATATGTCTCACAATGGGTATAAACTCACAAATACAAATTTTTATTAACGGGTTAGAAGAAGGATATTCAATTTGAAAGAAATATGTTTTGAGGAACCAAGTGCATAAACGTTTTGAAACAATAATGTCTACGTTATAATAGCTGATAATTTTATTTGAAACAAATATATTTTGAGAACTAAGTACATAACATTTTGAAATGGCCCTTGTTAACTAAGTTATAATAGTTGATTCTTTTATTGAAACAAATATGTTTTGAAACCTAGAGGTAAGTATTTTGAATAGCCCCCACATGTACGAGTTAGAAGAATACATTAGTATTTGAAATAAAATATATTTTGAGAACCAAGTGCATAAGTGTTTTAAACTAGCCTTGTCAACGGATGGGAATAGTTGACATTCTATTTGAAACAAATATGTTTTTGGAAACCAAGAGTTATGTCCTTTGTCAATGGTTTAGAATAGTTGAAATTTTATTTGAAACAAATATTTTTGAGAACCATGAGTATTTGTGTTTTAAAACATTCGTGAATTTGATTATGATATGAAACTAAGTTTGAGAAATAGAAAATATGATGAGCATAAGTTTGAAACATATTTATATGTTATTGATTTGTACTCAAGGATGGCGGGAGATTTATGAAGAAAAAATGTTATATCTCCAATTTTGTAAATTTAAAATATTTGACCATTAAACTCGATAAATACTTTTACCGGGCTTTAACCTACTCCCTTATTGTTGATCATTTTCAGTAATCTCAGATCTTACATGCGAGATTTTGGGGTAGGCATGTGTATGAACTCAACATTCCCATAAGAACTGAAATGTGGACCTAAACAAATATGTACATGCCACCGTTCTTCTCGAGAAACAACGCTACTGATTCTCGAATCGCAAAGTCGATCACTAGGCCGCACACACGCCCGTCCAAGGCATCCTTGTCCACGTAATAACTCCTCGGATCCTCACAGGAATTTTAACTCGGTTTAATATGCTAGTTCCTAATCATCTCACGATCATAACTTCTCAAGTTTTAGCATCTAATATAGATCTATTTACAGTCATAAATAATCCTCATAAATAGATTATTTAATTTCCATAAATAGAGAATTAATTATAATTAATTTATAAATATTATAAATTAATTCATAAATTAATTTTTAATATTTATTTTCTAATATTTATGATAAATTAATTCATAATTAATTATCATAAATATTATAATTATCAAATAATTACTTTTGTTTTAACCAAAGAATTATTCTTTTTGTGTGTGACCCTTTAAGTTCCTAATCAACTGGTAATAAATATAAATTGTAATTCTTAGACTTATATTGGTTTTAATACATAAACCAACAACATGAATGAAAGTTAAGAACTATTTTGAGTCGGGTGTTTGTTTGAAAGACTTAGGATTATTAGACTACTTTAATGCTTTGTGATTGGATGTTTGCAAACATTTATTTGAAGGATTTTATATTGTTAGAATGTTACCTTTTGAGAAAATTAGTTTTGGAAAATTATTTTGTTGGAAGATGTTGGTTTAATGACATTTTTGTTATACTTTGGAAGGTTTTATGTCATTGGAAGATTTCGATTTTACGAAATTAGTTTAGAATTTTTCTGTGAAATATATTCAAAGGATAAACAAGACTCATAAGAAGAAATTTTGAATGTATCATCGATATGGTTTAGAGTCTTATATATGAATGGACTTTGTAATGCTCTTTGATATGAAGTTTTGGGTGTTACATGAGTAGATTTCTTTCAAATCTAGGAAAAGAACATTGGGTCATAATGAAATGGATTCTCAGATATCTGCGTAGAACTTCCAAAATGTGCCTATGTTTTGGAAATTCCAAACCCCCGTTAGTTGGTTACACAAATGCGGACATGGTAGGTGATGTTGATTCAAGGAAGTCCACTTCAGGATACTTGATTACATTTGCAGGGAGAGTTGTTGCATGGCAATCTAAGTTACAAAAGTGTGTTGCTTAGTCCACCACTAAAGCGGAGTTTATTGCTACAATGGCATAAGGTGAAGGATCCCGACCGATTAACCTCATGAACTGAGAGGTGGACTCCCAGACCTAACGGATAGAAACTTTCCTTTAAACAATCAAATAAAATCCATTCGAAATAACCCCTTTACAATCCTTAATATCTTAGAAAATAATGCGAAGTGAAGTGGTAAAATAAAAAAGTGTAAATTCAAACACCTCTAGATTTTTAAAACCCGCCAGAGTTTCTCCTGCTTCTGACTTTCCCCAAATTTACAAAACCTGCGAAACATTGAAAAACACTTAATATTTCAATTCTCAATTCCATTTTAGGACTCCTTGTCCACAACCCACTAGCACACAACTCAATCAAGTAAAATATATACATATACATTTATTTACTTCAATCATCAAAACATTTAAAACCCTTCAATTCCATGCACAATGAGTAAAAGGATTAGGGCTTGAGCCTGACTTAAGCGACCGCCATGCACTACCCACTGAGGATCAAAGCCCACGAGTTCCTTTCAAAAAATATATGCATATATACATATATATATGACAAAAGTCTAACATATATAATATGCAAAATATTTATACAATACAAATACAAACGCTGCCTCTTCGATGGCTCGACCATCACAAGAAGAGGGTACTCTACCGGCCAAGACCTGTCTTTGTGTCCCGAAATGTTTTTGAAACATACGGAAAAGAGTGAGCTAGTGAGCTCAAGAGTGTACATTTACTAGACAACATTTCGGGGTGATATATCAAAGTAATAAATACTTATACAATTAAAAATCGATTTATGCTTTTAAACTTTCTTTCTAATGGAACCTAGGAGTAAACACACCTAATCAGCCTCGGCACTAACGGTGAGGGATGGGCCAATCCGGGGCCATAAACCACTACGCTACGAGAAACTCACGTCTCGTGATAGGGTCCTGGGGCCATAGCACTTATCACGTGGTAAGGATACATTACACTAAAAAATCTATTTCCCTCCCGCCAAGAACTCATAACTTTACCCTCTAAATCCTTACACGCCTAGCTACCCTCGGCCGATATCGTCATAACAAATACATAGGGTTAGGGTAACTACCAAGAAACATTTCTTCAAAATACATTTCTAAATCCATTTAAAACACTTTACTTTATTATTTATACATTTATGCATTCTTTACACATTTTTAATCCTATATCAAAAGTTCTTTAACACATGCATACATATATAATTTAATATAAATATATATTGATGCAAGATAAAACATTTCATATGCCTTAACATTTATATAAATACTCTATTAAACTTTCTAGTTTAACATTAAAAACCATTCACTTTTAAACTCAATTGTCAAAATACTACTTTACACTCACCGCTCACCTGCCTAACTCGCTTGCTTCTCGTCAATTCCTATTTCAAATTCGATAGTCCTTTCACATTTTTCAAGAAAAACCACAATCAATCATGAACCATAACTTCCATTTAACCCACTATACACATTCATTTTCACCCAAATCCACATCACATTCACTTTAATCCCATTGGAACCACACTTCAAAATACATCTATGAAATGACCAAAAATACTCCCTTTACTTTTTACAACATGATCTTAATGCCCTAATTCAAATCCTTTTCTTTTCTAACTAATTCCAATGCATTTAGAGTTAAGATCTACCCTAAAAACACATGGAAATTACCAACCAATTTCGACCCTCTATATACTCATTTATTTAATTATGACAAACTATATTCCATTGTCTTTCCATTTTCTTTCACTCTAATCACTCCCATTTAACGCCTTATACCTCAATTTCCTCTAATTAATCCCTAACCAATTTCAACATGTCAAAATGCACTATCAAACTCCTAACTATCACTCACTTCATTTTTCAAACTCTAACTCCAATCAGGCTTCTTTTCTCATTTTATATCAAAATCACTGCTGATTCACCCTTAAATACTAAAATCTAACATCCATACAAGAAAAACTATACAAGTATGAAAAACATAAAAATCCAACTTTCCCAATTATTGAAACTTACTTGTTTCTTTGAGTTTTCCTCGCTTTTCTCTCTTTGTCACACTGGAGATCACTTTGTGGAGTTTCAAGGAGGAGAAAACTCACCCCTTACACTTCATTCTATGGTTTTCTTCCCTCTCTCTTCTTTCCTTTCTTTTCTCTCTTTTCTTCCCTCCTTTCCTCTCATAGCCGTGTTTCCTCTTTTTGAGCACACTTCAATCTTAAATTTAGCTTTGACTACAACTTCCAAAATTGCCCTTGAACCAAAGAATCCCATTGGTCCATTCTCATGAGTCACTAACCCTAACTTAGCCCTTAAAAAATTTTGATTGCTCTTGTGCCTTAAGAATCTCATTGGTCCATTCTCAGTGATATTTTAATCATAATCTTAGCCATTAAGAAAGTTTGATTGACTTCAATAAAATATCTCCTTTATAAGTAGCTTTTTATCTCGCTTTTTTAATTATATCGCTTTTTTATACCGATTAAACATCAAAATATTCTATGGTCGCCTAAACTTCACATTGACTATGAATATTCTAATTAAATCCTTCTCATGCTGGATTCTGTGCTCAAATCACCGGGTCGGATTTAAAATCATTAAAATCTGAACCGTGACACATGCATTATCCGAATTACGCTCTGATCGGGCCTGAAACTATTCAAACAGACTCGCTTCTACCCATTTCGCCATAGAATTTCATGATTTATTCCTACATTTTCGGGATTTTCGCCCACTTCAAAAATTTCACGCAGTTTTTAATTTCACGGAAATCACTATTCACTTAAATCTCCACTCTCTCTCTAAATATCAATTCAAAGTCATAGGAACTGAAATTCTTAAAATTCCTCCGCAAACCCCTTCATCCGGATATAATAAGAATAATTACTATTCATTATATATTCGTGAAAATTTTCAAAATTTCACTTTATGCCCAAATGACGCCCTGAAATGCTCTAAATTTAATCTACCACAAGTATCATCAGACCTCAAATCACCAAAACTACTATTATAATATCTAATAAGGTCAGGGTTTTACAATAGAGCTGCTATGGATGATGAGGCTCTTAAATGAACTCAACTTTCAACAAGAGAAATACCAGTTGTTCTGTGATAGTCAAAGTGCTATTCACCTTAGTAAGAATTCCTCTTCCATTCAAGATCAAAGCATATCGATATGAGATATCATGGATCAGGGATGTGTTAGAGAAGAAGCTACTATAGCTTGAAAAGATCCTTACCGAAGAAAATGGAATGGATAGACATGTTGACCAAGACTTACAAGAAGTAATTTAGAGCAATCGCAGTAGATATTGTCGGATTAAGATGCCCCATGTGGGCGGGATTTGGAGAATTTCGGGATGGGTCCTCCGACATGGAGGGCCCACCCACTAACATTATTAAGAGAGAGAGAGAGAGAGAGAGAGAGAGAGAGAGAGAGAGAGAGAGAGAGAGAGAGAGAGAGAAGGAAATATGCCGCAAAAGGAGGAAATTCTTTCCTCCTATCGAAAACCTGTTTTTTTTTTTTTTTTTACATCTTTCCATTTTTTGCCTATTTATAGGCAGCTTTCTTCAACTCTCAAACTATCCCCAAAAATCCTCTTCATATCCAACTTAGTGAGTTTTTGAGTTTCTAAGTCACTGAGTTGAAGGTGAGAATATTTTGAGAGAAAAAATTCTTTCTTTGTGAGTATGCTTAAGAATTTATTCCTAAAGGGTGTGACGATAAAAATAGTGTTGAGTATTGTTTAGGGTGACATTTCTACTCGTATGCCAAGAATATTAATTCTTGAGGGTGTGAGAATTTTCTGCCTCTAGTATTTGACTAGAGATGAATTATTGTTGTATCTACTAATTTTAGTGAAGAATTGGCCGGAATTGTCCTGGATGTAGCTCAAACTAAAGGATGAACCATAAATTTCTAGTGTGCTACTTTATTTTTCACAATTTTTTTGAGCAATTATTTAACCCATTGTGTTCACCAAAATGGTATCTGACTCAACAAAATTTTGATTTTAATTTATTTCTATAATAAGATTGAAGAAGTAAAATGAAATATAGCCTTGTAGGCATTAAATGAATTTAGGTTGTGGGCTTGGTTTTGTAGAATCTAAGGAAAGAAAATAAATATAAAATGTTGGGTATGAAAATTTTATAAAAAATCAAATATAAATAAATTTACTTCTAGAAATTTACAAATTCCTCTAAATTATTTTTAATTTTATATTAATAATTAGTTAAAATAAATAAAATTTATTTGAAGTAGTCAATAAAAATAATATGTGGTATTTAATTTTAAATGTTTTTTTTTCATTTTTTTTTCTTTCCTATAACTTTTCCTCCCTATTTTATTTTTCTTGCATTTTTCTTAGCATTTTTTTAGAAACAAACATAGCATTAATGAATTTTCTCACAACTTCCAATTTTCCATCAAAAGAAAATAAAAAAGAGAATTCATGCAAATAAAAAAAGAATGTAAAGTTAAAAACGGATTTTCCGAAGTTTAGTCTAAACAACACATTTTACCCACATTTTCATGTTATAAAATATAAATTCATTACAAAATTTTTATCTATTATATTGAATTGCTACTTTAGGAAAATGGGATTAATTAATCCTAACATTTTTAAATTTATATAACTATAACACCCTAAATTATATCTTGACAGTTTTATAACATGTTGAGGGTGTAATACAAGTTAAAAATTAAAATTTTCGGGAATAATAATGCAAAAAATAAAATAAGCAAAAACCAGAATTTATCGAAGGATCAACAGTAAATTAGTAATTTACCAACTAAGGACCCAAATGTCATAAGATCATAAGACTATATGCCCAATTAGAATATGTGAGAAAAGAATGTGTAAATGAAATGGAATAGGAGGACTTAAATGCAAAAATGGGTAATAAATCACAAAAGCCATTTGTCAAACAAGGCCTTAGCCATGTAAGTGGATAAGACCACATTTGGTCTTGCAATTTGGGCAAATGTCCCATTTGAGCTAGGTTACGTTTGAGAAAGAAAGAGGAGAAGAGAAGAAGAGGAAGAAAAGAGGAAGAAGAAGGAAAAGCCTTTAAGGTATGGATATTAGTTTGAATGCTTGTCTATGTAAGGATTTGTATGGATATTTGATGGAATTGTGTTTAGGTTTGGGTTTTTCCTATTTGTTGGTTAGGAATTCTTCTACCTCCAACAACGAAGTTGATTGGTTTAGTTCAGTTTTGGGGGTTGCTTTAAGTTGTTATATGATTGTTTGGTTTGGTTGTGGTCTTCAATGAAAGAAAAATTTGTATAGAGAAAATAATCGGTTTTAGGGGAGGTGTTGTCCGTTTTTTTTTAAACCTATGTTTTTGTTTTATCCATAACTTAGTCATCACTCATCCAAATTGAGTGATTCAAAATTTTGGGTAAACTAGACTTTTAGGAGAACAAACCTCCTTAAAATAGGTGTATGCAAATTTGGACCTCATTGCACTCAAAATTCGTCAAAAGGGAGTTAGGTTGCATAACATAGCTGGTTCTGTTTTAGTTATGTTTGGACATTAGAGTAGTCCTGGTTATTTAGGCCATCAGTTGAGTTTCACTCATCCAAATTGAGTGATTCAAAATTTTGGGTAAACTAGACTTCGAGGAGAACAAATCTCCTTGAAATAAGTGTCTTCAAATTTGGACCCCATTGAACCCAAAAAATTTGTCTAAAAGGGAGCTCTGTTTATAAGAAATATTTGATAGTATACGGAAATACATGAAAATGCAAAGATAAGAGTAAATGATCGTGAATATCACTTATGATTATCGGATAACAATAGTTATTCGAGGATATGAGATATGTATTGAAAATGAAATAAAAATGGATTGTCTGCTTAGAACATGGTAGAGGGATAGTTGGACATGCCTATTAGGGATAAAAGTATGCAAATATACCCGATCACCGTCTCGCTTGTGGTCATTACAAAGACCTCGGTCTTTATAAAGGTCATTGTCTCGTACAATGATAACAGCACATTCGGGTCCTTATAGAGGTCATTGTCTCGTACAATGATAACATCGCCTTTAGGCCTTTATAGTTCATTGTTTCGTACAATGATAACAGCACCTTCGGGTCCTTATAGTTTCTCATATCCACTTCTAAGGTATATGCAGGCATGCAACATAAAAACAAATGACAAGACTATGCAAATGATTTAGATATGATAAATGATATGATATGAAATGATATAAGAAACATAACACTACTATGTGATGACAAGTACACTATGACAAGAACAAGAAGCAAAGTGTAAAATGACACAAAATGTAAACGAATGATGATAAGAAATGAAACATGATATGATAAATAAGTATGAGATGCATACATGTGTAAATGATATGCGTATGAAATATGTATAAGCAATGCATAAGTATATGATATGTTAGATGTATATGCATGTGTCTAAAGTGTGATGATCCCATTAGGGTCAGCCCACTAGTATTATTCACTAAGCTATGTTTAGTACCTGATGTTTCATCCGTAGGTATAGAAGAAGGAAATAGAAGCCGTGACAATCGTGATCGCTAATCAAGGTCAACGAACACTGGCGCCCATCGGCGGACTTTTTCGTCTATTTTATGTTCGTTTTTGTAAATAATGTAAAGTTTGTATATGTTGAACACTTCCATTTATGGAGTTTGAATATATTTTGTAATCTGCTACTACATAATATATTTCAAGTAAAATATTTAATAGTATATGAATGAACAAGTTTATAAAGAAATGTGAAAAACACCTCATCGACATCAAAGGCCGGTCGGGGGTGTCACAATAACCACATAATTTAATGTTTTACCGTGAAATTAATGGTTCAAATGTATAGTATTATCATAAATATAATTAAAAAATAGTATAATAACTATGACGGAAGAGAGAAAGATTCAAGCCCTATCCATTCATTCGTTGTATAGCATCCACCAAAAGAAATGGTATATGAAGATTGTTGAAATTGAAATTAGAAGGAATAATGGAGCATTTTGTGTTAATACTGTAAAAATAAATTTATACATAGGAGTATTTCATGTTAATGTGTAAATTCACATTCATATACACAGGCTAATGGAGATATTTAGGCTCCAATTTGAACCTAAAAAATTACTAGAGACTGAAAAAAATGCTAAGAAAAATTATTTTCTCATGTTTAATTTCACTATGAAAAATATAAAGGAAAATCAAAATTCCTCAAGTTGTAAAGCGTTTAAAATAGATATAAGTGTATAAGGAGATATCCTATGTTCGTGTTTCAGTGAGAACAATTTACTTCTTTGAAACTAAAGTGTATTCAAAAAAAGACTATAGTGAATTCTTACTCATTTGTCATTTGTCCTGATTTTCCTTCATTTTTGAATTAATGTAAATTTATGCATTTGTTATCGAAAGGGGGCTCTGCTTTTATAACTAAAGCAAGCAAACTAATAATAGCTTAGTTATTTGTGGTTAGCTAATTCTATTAGTTGATTCAAGTCGCTTATTCTATTAGTTGTTTGTATAAATATGTTTAGCAAAATTTAACTGATAACGAATAGTTACTTAATTGTGTAAAATTACCAATAAGGACATTGACATAATTTATTGCTAAGTTTTTTTTTTTGTTAATAATTTAGATTTATAAGGTGAACTTATTGGAAATAAGGTATACTACTCTTGAGGAATTAAAACATCATTTACAAAAAAAAAAATTAGTAATTTTAAAATTTTAAAATATACAAAATTTTAATTTGTAAAAATACTAACCTTGTGCAAATAAATAAATATTAATATTATTATGAATAGAATTATGAACAAATTTTTTATGTAAATTAGTGATAAATATGTCAATTCTTCTCTAATAATTAGATATTAATTATTGAACATGAAACAATCAAGTTAATGAGCTCACACAAGTTTCAGAGAATCTTAAGAAAATGACGATAATTATTGACAACTTTATGATAAACTTGTCTTTTCAACTCCACATATACAATTCTCCATTTGAAAACGCTGCTCCCTCCCAACAGTGTTTTTGAAACTAGCAAATTGGGCACAATCCACTATTCCAATCCTCTCTTCACCAAAAAAGCATAGAGATTATTGAATATTTTCAAAGTAGCGTCACAATTTCAAAGAGATGAGTCGTTACGATCACAAATTTCTTGCATGATTGATCTCACCTTTATCTTCAATGCCTTTCCTCCTGTGTAAATTTTCATTCAAGTAGGAGTCCCAAAATCAATGCAAGGGATCGCCACATGAAGTTATCATAACGCCAATGATACCCAAATGTGACACCCGGTCGGGATCAAATTCTACAAGAACAATAAGATGTTTAACAAAAACTAGTGGCAAGAGAAGTAGTAAAGGCTGGAATACGAGATGAGCTCACTTGGTGTCACTGCAATAGCAGATATAAGAGGTCCATATACACCTTTATTCGCACATCATCCCTTGTCTCTAATTTTAAGATAAGTGGATCTCAAGAGGCTACCATCACCAGTGAGTATCGGTCCTCATAAATTCCCTTTCCAAAGACTTCCAAGCACCTCTTCCATTATATTAAAATCATTCCTAACTACAGTCCCCTGTAGAAAAGTACAGTCAACTAATTCACATATTTGGAATAGAGAGAAAATGAAATTGATATTTTTCACTCACTTGAATTGAAATGTCAAAAAGGCGCTTCCCAAGGCTACCAAATGTATGATTATTAAAAAACATGATTTCAGCAAAGTAGAGTCTCACTTATAATGGCCCTTACGCAAGCAAAGCCTATGGGTCACTTGAAAGAGATGGGAGCAAGACAAGCAGCCGTAGATCACTACATCCTCCGGGATCAGCATGATGTGTTTTTGGCCATACGACTAGATTTTTCTTTACCAATGAAAACCCATGTACTGCTATAAGCCCATTTGTCTGAAGTCTCTACAAAAACTGTGATGGTGCCTTATCATTGCCGTCTTTCTCATATATCTGCCCTTGAAAATGTACTCTTTCTCCTCCGCAATTGATATATGAAGAATCGTAATTTAATGAACGAAATCATAAGTGCATTTTCGTTGTTCAAGCACTTCATACCAAAAACAGAAAAATAACAAAGTTACAAAAGCTTACATCTGTGTTTTCTAATTGTACTGAGATCCTTCGAAGGCACCAAAGGGTTCTACAAAGTTGAATCCGAGTCGCCCTTTGTTTATAATTCTAGTTGATGAATGCACATATGAAACAAGGTTAGAAAAACTCACGGGTTTTGCTGAAGATGCATAACTGAAACCAAGTTCTCAGTCATGAAAAATGCTGGTAGAAGACAGGGAAAACAGTGATAAAATGTGTCACATAATGGATGGAAGAAAGCTTACACTCTGGAAGGGCAAAACCCATAATCAATAAATGGCCCTGTAAAATTGTTGTAAGATACATCACTGCAACAGAGTTTGAAATGGAGTTAAAGATACATGTCTTGACCGAATGAGAGATTTAACTATTAGTGTTTCACAAGAAGCACTAATAAAAAAAGACCACATCTATATGTAACATTGTACAAAACATGAATGATATAGTAGCCAAAGAAGAACAACAGAAGACTGAGAAATAGTAACATATCAGCTTACCGTCCGATGTTATCCAAATACCTAGGCACTTCTCCAAATAAGAGTCGTTGGTGAGAAACTCAGGCATATAGACATCATATCTCGCCATAATTAACAAAGCATTAATGGATAAAAAATGATCGGTTAAGGAGCAAACTTAAATGTTGATTTTAGAATATTTTGGTCAGGACTTTTACTACAAGTATTTAACTTACATGTTATCAAGTTTGTCTTCCGGCCTTTTCCTCAAAGGTATCCGAATTTCGCTACCGCTGAAGCTCGTGCCACCGCAAGAAAAAGTTCAACATGAATCTAAAAAGGAAGCGCGAGATCCATACAAATCCACATAATTTACCTAATAGCTATAGGAGAATCATAATCTGATTATATTTTTTCTTCTTTTATACATACATAAATAAATGAACAAAGTTAAGAACATCATTCAAAAAACTTCATGTTTTAATGTTTCAATATTTCCAATGTATTCCTGAATTCACCCAGACGGAGCAATTTCTCATCACCCCGCCATATATGGGCAAGGCGTATAAGGTAATGAGGAAAGCATCTTGATGTTATCGAACATGAAGGCATTACTTAGAACTGCAGCTTCTGTCAAAGATTCATAAAATATATCTGGGTCTCTAAAACTCACAATGTTTTTAACATTTTCATATCCTCCAAATTGGGGAACTCGTGTAGTTGTGCGTTGTCCACTCAAATCGATATTAGCCTGGATGATTAAGACACGTAAAAACAAAATTAAAATGCTTATATTTATGAATTCAATTTTAAATATGAATAGAATCCTCATGAATCGAACATAGCAATTATTAGATAGTGGAACACATGCTCACAATTCTGATAAGTTTTTCAACTGAGATATAGTAGAAGGGATGGGCCCCTCCATTGATGTGCCTTGCAGATACCTACAACAGTTTAATATGTTTATAGATAACCAGATAATTTACCTGAGCTTCTATCAAATAGTTCTAAGCGTACAAAATGACAGAATAATGAAATGAAGTAAAATACTCACAGACGCTTAAGTTGGGTCCACCTCTAATCCAATCCGTATCTTCCCGCATAAATCATTCCCATCTATATGATCGCAATGGTACATATGAGTTCAATATTATCAATTTACAAAAAGGATAAATTTCCAAATAATTATACCATTTACAATTCTTTTTAGGTTCTTCGCATTTTGTAAACTTTCCGTATTGTTCCATTGAAATTGTTTGCAAAAGAGAACTGTAGAAGCATCAAAAGGAAAAAGAAAAAGAAAAATGAAGGGCGCATTTACTCAGAAATAGTAATTAGACAAACACACTAGAATGGTAGTCAATACAAAGTCTCGTTGAAAGCATCTTCCCAAATGGTGAACTTTGGCATTAAAAGCCGCCCTTATCATCCCCCTATCAAGTATCCCTCTATGAAGCATTACAAATCATACTCTATAAGCAATCATGCAATAGAGAATAAACTCAACCAACATAATCAACATATCCACGAAAGTATTTCATCATATAAAAATGTGCATTATGAAAGTCTTTGATTCAAAAATATCTTCCCCAAAATGGTCGGGGCATTTCGCGCCTAAGGCATCACAACTTAATACAAGGACTTAATGATTAATGAAACAAATGAAACAAATAATTACTTCATGCATATAAAGAGTGGGATGAGAATGCACACTTACAGCCTTCTCCTTAAATTAGTCAATCCTTTCAAGACTCAAGGAAGATTCCAAGTTTATTAGATTCCAAGACCTGAAAAGTAAATTTGGATTAATAATCAAGGTTGGAGCATCATTAATCTCTAATACATTCAACTCCATTTCATGACTTATACCTCCTCATGTATTGATATCGCCGATTTCATCGGGAATTGAAACTGCAGATTCGCTCAAAAAGAGAGCCGTGAGCACTAAAAAGTTAAAGACTTCCAACCGAGAACTACTTAGTAAATTAACGGGGTAAAAAACATGATCCTCGCCTCACTAGTGTAATGCAAAGCGTACTAATCAAAACTTACAGATCAGTAAGACGAAGATGCCCTAAACTAGTAGGGATTGATCCATTGGATATAGCTTCAGAGAGATCACTCGCTTAGAAAAAGAAGAATCCCTTAAAGATATCTTTATTTGATGTTCACTGGATAAAAGGGGCTATATTCTTCACCATAGTTAGTTTCAAGTCGACATCGAGGGTGACTAAACAATTTAAAACTAAATCCTATAATGATAATTAAAACAAATTTGCGGTGCATTATTAAGTGGGCAAATGACAAGCAGCTACCATTATTATTAAGATAGCACCCGAACACAAAAGTTGGTAATCACCACAACAAACCGAATTGTAATCATTCGTTTTAACCTTGTCTACACTCCTCTAGCATTATGATTATAATTTCAAAAAAGAAAAAAAAAATCATGTAGTTAGTGAAACTGCCAACCCCATGTAGTAGGGATTAAGGTATTATCAGTGAGTTAAGAAATTTGTTTGATAAGTTTAAAACCCCCAATGAAAATATCACTTACAAAAGACTCAGAACAAGGAAGATCTCCAAACTCCTTAGGTAAAGTTCCATTCAAATCAAGACCCTTCAACTCTCTGTAATTCACAAAGGGAAGCAACATGAACAAGATAAGGAAAAATACAACCGATTTATAACAAAATAACTAAACTTGGTATTCAGGCTAAAGTGCTAATGCCTCAAGCATATTGTGCTTGTGCTTAATCTTTTCTAGTTCTACTACAAACCGATAAGAACTTGTTTTATAAGGGTTTATGGAATTCGTGGATCCCTTTAACTCGCTATTGATTCCATCGCTTTTAGAAAGCAATTTCTAAAGATAAAAAGCAGCATGCTCAAGAAAATCTAAGTTTGATAAAATCCAACAAGCACTTTCAAAGGTAAAATATAACCGATAGTATTTCCTTAAAAGCACTTGATCACCATTCTCTCAAAACTCAAGTTCTATTAGGCTATTTCACTCCACCCCCCGTAAAGTAAACTTAGAATGCCAGAGTGAATTGTTCACCAACATATACAAGTTGATGTGGAAGCAAGACAACTTCCAAATCAGGTTCAATAGGATCGAAATTCAATCAATATAAACAAACACTGAACTTTTGATACATGCATCATGTCAGGGAAGAACAAGAAGGGAAAATCATACATGCTTACGACATGGCAAATAAAAGATTGCATCAAGGTAAGCTTGTAATGTGACATTACTGTACTTTTTCTCTTCAATGGTGTAGCTTGAAGTTCGTGCATGAAGTTGGACTTTGTCCTAAAACTTCCACATGTGTTGTTTAGCTTCGAGGATATTATTTGAAGGGGTTTTCACTCATACAAAGTAGATACAAAATGGTCAGCCATATGGGATTGATAAATCTATAGAAAAAGAATTATTAAGTGTAACAACTCTATGAAGTGTAATCCTCTATGATCAATTTCTACCTTCAGTAACTTTAATATTTCCAAGGAAAATTTTATCAAACGCTTTGACTGATCTCCCATTCAAGTGATCACGCCATAAGTTGCAATCTTACCGACTTATTCTTAATGTATAGGACTTTGATCACAAGTTTGTCTTTATGGACTTGTTTTTTTACTATATTCAAAAACGGTTTTTTGCTTTTAAAACATGTTTGATGATCAAAATTGTTTTTTTTTTTTTTTAAAATGTTGTTCAAGACGTTTTCCTAGTTTCTCTAAGGGTTAAGAGGAATGATAAAAAAATTTTAAAATATACTTAAGAATAATTTTTCAAAAAACTAATTTTCAAAAAATAATTGTAAAAGATATTTGAAAACATGAGAATAGCTTAAAATGTTTTTAAGTTAAACACACTTCCCTTGTAAAAATATCATAAAATTATTTAAAAAAGTTAAGCTTTTGTTTAGAAGTATTTAAAATAGCTTTCTCAAACTTGTTTAAAAAATTAGGAACTCATTATGTTTCTTTAACTAATTTATTATATTTTTAAAAATATTTAAACATTTGTATCGATAGGGTAATTATTTTCGATGCTTGTATAACTATTTTTTTAAATAGCCATCATATGACAATTGAAACACTAGAATATCATTTCTGAAAATATATCATTTTTTTATAATATATAAACATTAAAAAAAAAAAAAACAAGTACAACCTATTTTGGAGATTTATTTTCAAAAGGCCTCCCCAAATACTCCCCAACAAAACTTATATTTCTTTAGTCAAAAAAATATAAAATAAAAAAAAATTGAAGAGAAAAATAAGAAAAACAAATTTGGGTTTCTTTATAACTCTCTAAAAATAAGTACCTACAATGAACTAAAAAATAAATAAGTACCTAAGCATGGATTAGAGTTTAAATACATCTAAATAAGGAAAATAAGAAGATATATTAAATAAATAAACAATTAATCTAACTCTAACATAGGATATGAATTTCATATGGTCAAGAACTGTCCATGTAAATATTTTAATTACTGCCCATAAGTTCCCAAAGTGCCCTTGGATGTCCTTCACACTCCTTAACCCTGCCGAGATTTCGTATTTCCAACTCACTAAAATCGCCATCCACTTTCACTTCTTGTCAGTTGACACCACTTGTCATATGGAATTAAGACAAATTGGTGGCCAAAACTTTAATTCAGGTGGGTCTGGCTCCAACTAATGGAAATTTGGTCTACCTAGAGCTGACTTCAGATGGGACTAGCATTCAACCTGTTTCGATTTTTCCTTCTTTCCATCTAATTAAGAATGCATTAAATATAAATAAATTCAACATATAAAAATAAATATAATAAGCTTCCTTTTAATCAAATGATGTCTTGTCATTAGGGATTAGCAAAAATCTAAGTCAAACGAACGGAAAAATCAAATCGAGACCGAATCAAAAAATAGATCAATCTAATGTATCGTTCGGGCTTTTTAATTTTTTTTTTATACAAACCTCGATTTTGATTTACAAACTACAAAAACCAGAGTTTATATTAATTGACTGAAAGTTAAAAAAAATATTAATATTATATTAAAATTATAAAACATAATATATATAATATATAATATTAGTATTATATAATATGTATAATAAGATCGCTTTTTCAAGTTAACTCGATATATGATTAACTAAACAAAGATATGTAGTAAATTATTCCTAGGACTTGAACTTAATTTTCCTATGTTCTTACTTTTGAAAGATTGAGCGCTCTACACGGAGCGCCCTACTTGTAACAAATAAATACAAATATTTGATTTTTTTAATTTAAATAAGAAAAATTATTTTCCAAATAAGTGATTAATACAAAAAATCAATAAATACTTAATTTTAATGTCGGAGGAAAAATGAGCGATTTTTCAGAATTAAACATAAATTTATGATACTCGAGTGGAAAGAAGCCACTATGGCGCAGGGCGAAGAATTTTCAGCCTAACGCTTGGCGGCGGAGAAAGTAGAGGCCCAGGTGAAAAAGAAAATACGATATAATCCGAACCAACGCTTTTGTCGCCATATAAGAATTCCAAAGCATGATAAAACTTTAAAACCATGACTCCAACAACAACTTTATACCTAGGGTCGTAACGAGCTTCAGCCGAAATGAAGCTTTGAACATTTCGAAAGCAGCTTGTTAATTATCAGTGAGCTCGAGCCCGAGCCGAAGCTGGAACTGGGTGCTGGAAAATCGTGCCTAAGCTTACTTGACTAAAAAAGCTCAGTTTGAGCTCATTAGGCTCGTTTTCCATATGAAATCTTGAGCTTCTCGAGCTTAACCTCGAGCTCAAGCCTAATCCCGAGCCTATAAGTTTGTATTGTAACTTCTAACTGCTTTCAACATATATTTTTGAATTTTAGAATCAATCCGATAAATAAATAAGCATCAATTAAGGGAAATAATTTTCTATGGGATTTGTTTTACTCTTTAGTTGATTTTAGCAATTGATGTTAAAGTCAAGTAAAGCCACCTCCTTCAACATTTGTTTCCTTTCTCGGATTACGCGCAGACCTACCATCAGTCAAACAACCTAAAAATTATGAAATAGAATTAAAACAAGTAGAAATTGCAGATAAGAAATAAGATACCTGAAATCATTGAATAAGAAACATGATCGGGTTTTAATCAATTATCTAAATAAAGAAATAATATATCGCACAAGATCCACAAGCAAATCAATGGCGAATCAACAGAAACTATTCAAAATGACATCACGCGACATGAAGCTGGTTAATACCACCTGATCACTAAGCCGCGCGATGATTAATTTCAAGACCTATACCTTCACCATCGCCGGATCGATTCAGACCGCCCACCATGTCGAACCGGCAAGCCAAATTTTCATACCAAAGATCCCGACTTCATGGCACTTTTACTGCATACTGCCTGCTTTAAGCCCTGCATGCTCTGGCCCTTGTTTCTATGAGTTCTTACCCCACGTATCACCCTTGATGTCTTTACCCATACCTACGCCTAGATGCGCTGGTTAAGTCCAAGACTAAAGATCCAAAGGGCCCCATTACTCCCGTATTTGAGATCGATCCACTTTAACAAATAATTTGACTGGGGATTAACAATCTGTGCATTTGCCCTCACTACCTTAAGATCGGCAAACCTTGTCTAAGCCATGGCCACTAAATTTATAGTCTCCGCTGCGAACCATCACCCTCATATTTGTAATCGATTCAGACACCAGATCGACCGATTACCAAAGGTCGCACTCTAACATCCATGTCCTTTCCCTCACGTCCCTTTGCCGCACCTTCTTCACGCTTATCCACTGGAACATACCGTCGCTAACACCTTCACTTATCGTGGTACCATTTTCGCTTACCGAAAGCAGATCCTGAGATCTGGCACGTACCCCCTACCGACAATGCGATCGCCGAGCCCGGCCGTTTTCGCTGCCACGCTCCTTTAATCTGGGCTTTCGTGAGGATTCACGATTTGCCATCCCATGTCGACTAGATCAGATTTTTGAGGATCCATTACATAGATATCCGAGACACATGACCTGGGCATTTCACTCCGACGCGCCCGAGCCTGATCGGGTGTGGGCAGACCGGTGAAGACCCGGGATTCGCCGCCGGAGACCGTAGGTGGAAGCCTCGTTCCAGAGACGGATGGGTCCCGCGTCCGAGCCTGGGGCTTTTTCCCCGCCAGCCTGAGCTGAGCCCGAGCCGAGCCCCGATATTTATCAGTTTCCAAATTATATTCAAGCTCGCCTGCGAGTCTTTACAGCCGAGCCCGAGCCGAGCCTTTTCAGCCGAGCCCAGCCGAGAGCCTAGAAAGTAGCTTCCTGCTCATTACCATTCTACTTATACCATTGAAATGTAAAACAAACACAGACAGCCCCTCCTAAAATTGCATTCACTTCTTTTCCTAAAATTTTTAACAACAAAACCCAAGTTTCATTTTCCCGAGAAATGGAAGAAAAGATCGTTGAGATTGAAAGTGAGATAATACCTTCGCTGCCCTGAATATGTCGAGCATGGGATGCAATGAGAGAGACAGAAACCCGTAAAACAAAAAGAGAAGAAGAGACGAAGAACCATGAATCTGGGCTTTTACACTGATAAGTGAAATGAATGGGTTTTTGAAGAAGGGATAAGAAGTTTAATTCAACATCCGATCGGACCGCCAACTCCATAGGGACACTCGGGTCCAATTTCTTCTAAAACTAAATTTACTACCGAACTGATCTGAACCGCCGATGTTCAAATCGAGCAACCGACCTGACATTTAGATGAAACTGAAAGGCTACAGCTTTATTCCAATTACGCCCCACGTTTATTTGCACATGTATGTACCCCAATTACCCCACATAAGAGAGTCTAAAAGCCCAATAACCCAAACTATCATTTACAAAATTTATGTTTCTCCACAACCTAAGCAATGGCACCAAAAGCTTATTTAATCCTTTCTGTGCATTCTTATTATCTATGGACTTGTGAAGTGTAAGGAAAAACACGGGACTATGTAGAGAAAAACAAATTACAAAAATAGCTACTAATAAGATTCAAGCACGGATCTTTCATCATGGCATTAATATATGTTACCAATTCTCAGACAAAATACTTAGGTTATGTGATAAGATTGCAAATAAATATATATGTTGGGGATTAGTTAGCATTAATAATTGCATATATTCACATTTAAATATTAAATTTGGTTTCATTTTATAAAATTTAATATATATACATATATATTTATATTATTTTTAATTTTTAAGTATTATGTAAAATATATATTTGTTTACGGCCAATGATCTCTCCAACCACTTGGCCCAACCACCTGCTGAACTACTGAACTATGAACCCAGAACTTTTCCTGGCTCAATGACTCGTCCGTTTTTGAAACATTGCAAAATACTTTAAGTCATTGATTTAAATTTATAAAAATACTATTTAATGATTTTTTTTTACATCTCTTAACTTTGTATTATTTCATAGTATTTTATTCCTCATAAATTAGTCCATACTAGGACTTGAAGTCCAAACATCTTTTCTTCCTATTTCCGTCGAAGCTCTTAACCATTTGAGTTAAGTATTATTGATATTTAATAATGTAAAAAGTATAAATTTTCGTGATTATATCATTGCAATAGTCCATTCTTATAAGGACTCGAACATAGGATTTCACATAAACTCATCTCACCCTTTTACTACTCGAGCTAAATGTCAACTACTATTACATTTTATTTCCTTGTCACAATGAAATAGTTTAATTTTTGTTTTTAACTTTTCTATTTTCACAATCTTTTGTCCCTTGAAAAACTCTTAAGAAAATATAAAGTATAAATGTTAAAAATAAAAATAAATGTTAAATGAATCATTTTTTCAAACTTCATGTCATCCATATTTTTTTCTCTTTATAAGATTAAATTACATAATTTTAATTATATTTGATTTTAAACATAAAAATTATTTTCATATTATTTATTTGAAACAACACATTATATTAATGATCCAAAAAAGTTTTTTTTTTTTGATATAATGATCCAAACAAAGTATTAATTTTACTGAAACAAATAAAAAATTTGATATTTTGTTAGCTTCCTTAAATATATATATATATATATATATATAAGTATATATTATCATGTTTGGTAACTAATGAGTAGTTGATAGCTTAGTTGTATGGAGCCAAAGAAGCTGATTCGAGCAAATATTCTATTAGTCGCTTATAACTCGTGTTTGCAAAATTTATGATAATTGATAACTACTTAATTGCGTAAAATGACTAATAAAGACATTAAAACAATTTATTAATAGTATTTTTTTATTAAATAATTTGTATTATAAGGTGAGTATTGAAATAAGTGTATATTATTATTGAAGAATTAAAACATTATTTATAAAAAAAAAGATTAGTGATTTCAAAATTTTAAAATATACAAATTTCGAGTTGCACATATTATTAGTTTATGAATAGTGTTATGAATAATTTTTTATAAAATTGCTGATAAATATGTCAATTCTTTATAGTAAATTAGATATTACCTTATTGAAGATGAAAGCCAATTGGTTAGTGGGCTTTTGTAGGGCCTTTGCGAGAACCCTTAGGGTAAAGCACAAGGAATTAGTGACAAATTTTGAACAAACTTGTTTTTTCAACTCCACGCTGCTCCCAGCAGGGGTTTTGAAACTAGTAGATTTGACACAATCCACTCTTCTAATCATCTCTTCACCAAACAGTAATATTAAAGGTTTTGACTAGTTAATCCTCTAAAATCGGTTCAATCCTCTAATTTTAGCATAAAACGCTCTCCATGAGATTTAGACATATATATATATATATATATATATATATATATATATATATATATATGTATATATATATATATATAATTATTTCATTATATTCATAATTCATGGTCTTACTTTTCTAAGCTCTCATTTAGTAGACCGGACGCCTTTTTTTTGTTCACATTCGATTCTTCCATGATATTTAATTTTCAAAGTTTTTTATTAGAAGCCAACTTCTTCTTTGAAGTTCTAAAATTGAAAGTGACTTTAGTTTTTTCATATAATAAAATATAAATTCAACATAATTTCAATCGTGTTTATTAAAAAATAATATATTCTAATCAATTACTTCCTAATGAAAATACATAATTAAATTTGATACAATTTGATTCATATCGATGCATAATTTAATGTTTTGATATATAATTAAATGAATAAATTTGATACTGCTCTTATAAATATAAATAAAATTTTTCATAACTAGATACTTGTAAATTGAAATCATTTTAATGCATAAAATATTTGATTTTTGATGCTGACTGTCTTTGGGATTAGCTAAAAAGTAGTCACCCTCTGCATTTTCTTTAGTTTATGGGATAAAGATGAAAGACCAAGCATTAAAGTTGATGTGGAATTGAGGACAAGAAATAGTATGACGATTAAGATGTAAAATAGAAAGATTCAAACCCTAATCATGTTGAAAACTTCCAAGAAAAACCCGCATTAACTTGTCCCCTTGTCAATTCATTCTTTCTTTTTATAAGTACACAAATTTGTCTTCGTTGGGACCCCAATCCGATCCCCTCCCCTTCCTATTGCCTATGCCTACCTTATCCCTTAAACATTGAGATAGACCTCATTAGCTTTTCAATTCATTCGTTATATATAACATACACCAAAAGAAATACCCTATTAAGTGGATTCCATGGTTACCCAAATAAAAAATGACATGTAAAGATTGTTGAAATTGAAATGAGAAGGAATAATAAAGTATTTTGTGTTGGGGGTGTAAACATACATTATTTATATATATGAGTATTTTGTGCCAATATTTAAATGGAGATAGATAATTACAAAAGGCTTGAGTACTGAAAACCAACAAGTGAATGGTTTATGAAGAATTAAGTGAAATGAAGAAGTAATCTAAACTTTCAAACATCCGTGAAAAACGTCATTTCCATCGTTAATATATATATATATATATATATATATATATATATATATATAGTTATATATATATATATATATAAGTATATATATATATATATAATAATCTCTAAATTATACCATAGTAGTTTGTTACAGCTTTTTAGATATATTATAAGTCAAATTTGAATTTTTGAAAATTAATATTGCTATGTGAAAAATGACATAAATCGTAGGATTTTAAAGAAGTAAAGGTGATAATGATAAAATGTCAAATTAGGGGACTTACATTACAAAATATTATATGTTAAAGTAAAATATGATGTTGACTTGCAAATAGATGGAGTTGAAGGACTAAAATGCAAGAGCTAAAAGAACTTAGCTCAAGATACAAGACCAAACATGGTCTTCTCTAGAATATGGAGAAGTTCCAAATCTGGCCTGCTGAGAGCTAGGCTACGGCTCGGGAGGAAACCAGCTTTGTTTTGGCTTTCTTTCTCTCCATCTTTTGAGTTCTATTTGATCAAGTAAAGGGAAATGAACTTGAAGAAGGAAGTATAAGGGAGGTTGGCATGAGATATTTGTCAAGAAAGGTATGAGATTTCCAATCTTGTTGGGTTTGTTGTATATTTTGAATTGCTTGGTATTTGTTGTTTGTTGGGTTCTTCAAATGAGGAAGAAATTGGTCTAAGGAGAAGTAGGGTTGGTGCGATGCATGTTGTCAAATTTTCTCAAACCCTATGAGCGATCACAGTATTCGCCTAGAGACATCCGAATTGGGTGATTTCAATTTGAGGAGAATCCTAAGTCCCTTAGCTGCAAATGTGTTGAAGACCTCAAGGTCCGATTATTGGCATAAGACCCCTGAATTTGGGTCCAAAGTTCAGTCCCTGGTTTGGTCTGGCCAGTCAGACCAATCTTGATGTTGTGTCATATCTTGAGTTTTGGTGATCCAAAATGAGTGACTCTAATTTCTGGGAAAACTAGACTTCTTGTAGAACAACTTCAATAAAGGAAGTGTAATCAGATTTGGAACCCATTGTACCCAGAAATTCATCAAATTGGAGCTCTATTTTCACTAAGTATAGTTTGTCCGTACTCAAATTTCTTTGGAGTGTTTGAGAGTCGACTGGGGACACCTGATCCCAAATGCAAGGATTCTAATTTGCAAATTAGACTTTGTAGAATAACTCCATGAAGGAAGTAGTATTTAGACTAGACCCCATTGTACCTAGAAATTCATCAAATGGTTTTGAGAGTCGCCTTTGAACCTGGTTCGTATACAATTATGTTTATGGAAACTAAATTGTATAAAGGCTATATAAATTCTATTGTTATATGAAATAATGTGTCACACCCTCAACCTCGCCATTATAGTTTCAGGCCCCCCTTCATCCACTTAGGCGCTGGATCTTGTAAGAGGATGCTATAATTGAAAATCCAAATTGAAATGTTAAAAGTTAGGCCACTGTTGAAGCACCAAAGTTGGATTCAACCTACTTTGAGTAGGGATTATACTATGTACAAGGATGCTTTCGAGGATAGGCTCGACGCCGCATTAATATATATGGAAAGCCGGTGGCTTATGCTTCCGCATAGCTTGAAACCATGAACAAAACTATCCTACTCATGATATGCAATTGTAGTGTTCACTTTGAAAATTTTATGACACTATTTATATGGAGAAAATGTAGAATTTTTCACTAATTATAAGAGTCTCAAATATTTGCTAACCTGCAAGACGGAACTCGAGGCAACGAGGTGGTTGGAATTGTTTAAAGACTATGATTGTATAATTTGATTACCACCCTGGGAAAACAAATGTAGTGGCAGATGCCCTGAGTAGAAAAGTGATTTATGCTTTGTATTTGAAAGATTATGATTGGAGACTTGCACCCGATGGAGCCTTGTTGGCTCAATTGAGAGTTATATCGGATTTGAAGCAAATGATAGTAAATGCTCAGAAAGATGATGCCAAGTTACAAGAGATAGTACAGTTAGTCAGTACTAGAGACAAGACTGATTATGCCATAGATGAAAGTGGAGGTTTGTTGTACAAGAGTAGATTATGTGTACCGAATGTTATGCATTGAGAAAGAAGATATTATATGAAAGCCACATAAGATGTACCAAGATATGAAACGGTACTACTGGTGGCGAGGGATGAAAAAAGACATTTCAGTACGCTATTTGGTATCCGACGAACTGATTTGTCGCATAAAGGTCGAAAGTAACTGGCACCAACCGATTTATTAACCCTTCCACCCCCAATTAGCTGGATAATACGCTATAGATTTCGATCCAGCTCTCACCCAAAGGAAACATGATGCGCTTGGGTAATCAGGACAAATCACTAAGTCCGCTTCTCACTTACTATCGGTCCGACTGACTACCCCATGGATCGCTTATCCCGAACTTCATGTGAGGAAATTGCTGATTGCATGGGATTCCCTTATAGATAGTGTCCGAATTCTCTATCCACTTACGCCAAGGTTTTGAAGGAATTACGCCAATCCTCAGGGTACAAGACTGAATTTTAGGTGACCGTTTCATCCACAAACTGGATGGATAGTTTGAAAGAGTGGATTCAGGTGTCAGAAGATATGATTCGGGCTGTATTAGATTTTCCGGAAGTTGGGATAGGTATATTCCACTATGGAATTTGGCTTATAATGTCAAACAGCTGGTCACCCAAGACATTGGTATGGCCCAGATGAAGCTAGATGGAAGAAGATGTAGAACTCCTATGTGTCGATATAGCTGAACAGCATAAGATTATTGGTCCCGGATGAAAAGACATGAAGAAAAAGCTCCGTATTATTCAAGCAGAGGTTGTAAGTCACAAGATAGACAAAAAGTCTTATGCTAATTTGAAGAGAAAGGATATAGAGTTTGAAGTTGGAGACAAAGTGTTCTTAAAAGTATCTCCGTGGAAAAAGATACTCCGCTTTGGAAGAAAAGGAAAACAAAGTCCAAGATTCATTGGACTTTATGAGATTTTAGAAAGAGTCGACCAAAGATGACGCTTGGCACTTCTCCTGGAGTTAGCTAAATTAAGGATATTACATGTGTCTATGTTTCGAGATATCGTTACGACACACGCATATTACCGGGGATTAAGATATATATATACAAGAAGATTTCACTGGCGAAGAGCCGAAAGCTATTCTAGATCGTGAAATAAGATGCTTAGGGAACAAGTCCCTATGGTAAAGGTGCTTCTGGCAAATATCACGGTACATGGAAGAAGGAGCATGGGAACTAACTTACAATGAGGGTACAGACTCACTCTTCAAATAGGTAATTTCGAGGACAAAATCTATTTTAAGGGGGAGAGAATCGAATAATTCAAATACACCTTAGTCGCTTTTAAACATAATTAGGGTATATTATAAGTGCATTTTGAAATTTTCTGTAATTATTATTTTGTTAGTGAGAAAATTTCAAACTCGAAATTACAAGATAAGGTTAAAAGTGAATTTGTCAAATAGGATATAAAAAGTCAGCAGATAAGAAGATGAGATGCTATTATAGAAATGACATAAGTTGTTGTGCAAATAGAAGAGAGTTTGAGGAATCAGCAGTAATAAAAGCGAAATTTTGATCAAAATGGGATAAGACTAAGTTGGTCTCTCATCTAAAAGCGGCTAGTACTACGTGAAGAGTGTGCTAAGGAAGAGGAAGAATAAGTGAGAAGAGAATTTCATTTATGTGACATATATGGATACTATGGGTTTGTATGGATTGTTATGGTTTTGTATGGATTTGTATAGATATTAGTTTGTTCCATTTCTAGGGTTTAGTTAGGGATTCATCCTAACCCTAGATTTCTTGAAAGTTGGGTTGGTAAAACCCTAGTTGCATAAGATGAGTATGAAATCCTCCCTTTGAGTATGGATTCTTGGTTTATGATGTATGAAATTCCTTCTTGAGCTAAGGCTCGAGGTGCTTTAAGAGTATGAATACTTGTTGGGTGTTAGGAATCCTCTTAACTTCCCCTATTGTGTTTATTTTTGGGTTATGAACCATTTGAGAGTTGTTTTTGGTGATGCCTTTGGATTATTTTGAGGTTTTTGGTTGGATTTATGGAAAAAGGGACAAAATCAGCAAATCTAGGTAATTTCGGGGTCCTACGCCGCAACGTAGGGATTCCAAGCAGTAGCATAGGTCCACACCAAGGCGTGGCATGTCCACGCCGCGGCACGACCGAGAGGGAGGCTTGGACAAGCCTCGGGTACGCCGAGATGTAGCAAAGCTACGCCTCGACGAAGGCCTACGTCATGGCGTAGCCATAATTCATTGACATGTGTTTTTGTCATGTTTTGCCATTCCGTTATTCTGAGGACTTGTCTATGGAACTAATGAGGACCCTATAAGTATATAAAAGGGTCCATTCATGTTTGTAAGGTAAAGGAAAGTGGCCTAGATCCGCACTTCGCCTCCCAGCGGCTTAATGTTGGCAAACTTAATGCCCCTATGATAAGATAGTAAGTTCCTAAACACATATACCTGTAGACTACCTAAGTAATCGACATTGAATGACACGGCACTCGTTACATGGGTAGGCAAGTATAGTACTTCTCGATACTCCATTAAAGGCGACGACACTCTAACCGTGCTCGCATATTTAGTACTTCGATACTCTCTGATTAGTGCGACGACACTCTATCGCGTCGCACTCAGCTTTGTTCTACGACACCTCGCATCTATACCCACCTTTGGGTACTTATTGTGTTGTGTCCTACTTATTTCTTATTACTGGTCTAGGTAGTCAAACAGTTATATGTTAAGAGTCTAAATAACAGTTATATGTAAATGTAAATGTAATGTAAATGTACGCTCTTATTCGTTATTCAGACTCTTAACATATAACTGTTTAACTACCTAGACCAGTAATAAGAAATGAGTGGGACACAACACAATAAGTAATTCAAGGTACATTACAGCATAAGAGGTGCCAGAGCACAAAGTAAGAGTGATGAAGCACCGACAGAGTGTCGTCGACTTAATCAGAGAGTACTACAGTACTAAAATGTGTTGAAGCACGATCAGAGTGTCATCGTATCTAATTAGAGAGTATCAAGTACTATAATGCGCTCTACCTACATAATGTAGGTGTCAGGTTTATTCAATATCTCGGTCTTAGCAAATTCTACAATTATATGTGTTTAGGAACTTACTATCTTATCATAGGGGCATTAAGTTTGCCAATATTCGCTTCGCCGAGGCAGTGAGGTACGGTCTAATTTTTCCTTTACCTTACAAACATGAATGGATCCTTTTCATACACCTAGGGTCCCTTCTACTAGTCCAATGTATAAGTCCTCCTCTAATAACGGAATGGAAAAACATGACAAAAACACATGTCAGTGAACTGTGGTTATGCTGCGACATAAGCTTTTTCCGCGGCATAGCTTTGCTATGCCTCGGCATACCAGAGACATGTCCAAGCCTCCCTCTCGGCCGCACCGCGGCGTGGACATGCCACGCCTTAGTGTGGACCTACGCTGCTACGTGGGATCCCTACGCCGCGACGTAGGACCCTGAAATTACTTAGATTTGCTGATTTCGTCCCTTTCCGTAAATCCAAACTAAAAAAACCCTAAAATAATCCAAAAGCATCACCAAAAAAACAACTCTCAAATGGTTCATGAACCCAAACATAAACACAATAGGGGGGAAGTTAAGAGGATTCCTAACACCCAACAAGTATTCATACTCTTAAACACCTCAAACCTTAGCTCAAGAAGGAATTTCATACATCATAAACCAAGAATCCATACTCAAAGGGAGGATTCCATACTCATCTTATACAACTAGGGTTTTACCAACCCAACTTTCAAGAAATCTAGGGTTAGGATTTAACTCTAATTAAACCTTATAAAATGGAACAAACTAATATCCATAAATTCATACAAAACCATAAATAATCCATAATCCATACAAACACATAAGATCCATACATCCATAACTGAAATTCTCTTCTCCTTCTTCTTCTTCCTCTTCTTCTTCCTCTTCTTCTTCTCTTCACGAAATGCCCTAGCCCCTTCCCAAATGAGAGACCAACTTGGTCTTATCCCATTTGATCAAAATTTCCTTTTATTACCCTTTGGTCCTCAAAATCTCTTCTATTTGCACCACAATTTATGTCATTTCTATAATAGCATCTCACCTTCTTATCTTATGACTTTTATATCCTGTTTTGACAAATTCCACTTTTACCCTTATATCTTGTACAAATTCCGTTTCAAAATTTTCTCACTTAGCAAAATAATAATTACGAAAATTTTCAAAATGCACTTATAATATACCCTAATTATGTTTAGAAACAACTAGGGTGTATTTCGGGGTGTTACATTGACGGGCCAATGGTGAGTGTGTAGAAATTAATTGGGAAACGTAAACCCTTGTGAGCAAGTGCACGCGTCGAGTTGACATAGTGTAGTGGTTAGTCAAGCGTCGTTCCCTCGAAGAGAAGCGTGTAGACTACTGACTAAATGATTTCGATAATATTTGGATCTATTCCTAAAGCGAATTGCGACTAAATTACTTGAAATTAGGACATGCTTTAGTGGACTTAGGAGCAAGTGTTAATTTGTTGCTATACTCGGTATATGTTGAGCTAGGGTTAGGAGAGTTAGAACCGACTAATATCACTCCTTCAAATGAATAATCGTAGTGAAAATTCCTAGAGGTATAGTGAATGACGTATTGGTGCAAGTACATAAGTTCTACTTTCCGGTGGATTTTATTGTTCTTGACACTTAACCTGTGGTGAATCAAGGGGCTCAATTTCCAGTGATTCTTAGTATGCCATTCGCCACCGCCAATGCCATATCCATCAGAGGGAAGGACTAATGATTTATCTTTTGGTAATAAGGATCAAGTAATTTGAATATCTTCAATGTTATCAAGGAGATTAGGGATGATGATAACATCTGTGAGGTGAATATGATAGAATCTGTTGTGCAAAACTATGTAGATCATGTTTCATATGATGACCCTCTCAAGTCTTGTCTAGTAAGCCCAAGTTGCGTTGAGGAGATAACCACATTTGAATTGGAGTTTTTGCACTCCATAATTGAGCACAGTGAGGTAATGGAAGCAAACTGCAAGCACCCGGGATTTGAAAAATTGCCGCCTAATCGAGGATTGCAGTATTACCTTCGGAAGAGAAACCGCCTAAGCTTGAATTGAAACCCTTACCATCGCATCTCAAGTATGCATTCCTAAGGGTAGAAGAAACTTTCCCGGTAATCATATCCTCCTCTTTAGAGTTAGATCAAGAGAATAAACTTTTGAAGATATTGATAACCCACAAAACTGCCATAGGATGGACCATTGCAAATACATGAATTAGCCCTTGATTTGCTACTACTGTGGATTCACTTGAAGAGGATATCAACCCTCTAGACAAACCACAATGATAAATCAACTACCAAGGAAAGAAGTTGTCAAGAAAGAGGTCTTAAAACTATTGATGGTGTTATTTAATTCCCATCGCAGATAAAGAAGTGGCCACCCAACCCAAGTAGTTCCTAAGAAATCAAAGTCACCGTGGTAGCAATGAACACAATGAGCTAATTCCCACTGATCACCACAAAGCTGAGGGTGTGCAGCAGATTATAGGAAACTTAATGCCGATACTAGGAAAGATCATTTCTACCTTGTGTGGGATCAAATGTCGAGAGAGTCAGGGCATGAATTCTATTGTTTTCTAGATGGTACCATGGTATAATTAAATTGAGATAACTCATAGAGAAAACCACGCTCACCTTACCCTTGGGTAATACTCGCTTTTAGAAAAATGCCCTTCGATTGCGTAATGCAATGGACCTTCCAAAGGTGGTATGATGGAGATTTTTGAAGATATGATAGAACATACCTGTAGGATTTTCATGGACGATTCTGTTTTTGGAGATTCATATGAGGGATGTTTGGAGAATTTAAGGAAAGTACTGGAAAGTTAAAGGCAGAGAAGAATTTAGTGCTGATCAGAAGTGTCACTTCATGGTGACAATAAGGGATTTTGTTAGGACACATAGTGTCGAGGAGAAGGAATAGAGGTAGATAAAGAAAGTCGAGTTGATTCCAACTTACCCACCCCTAAGTGTGTCAAGGATATACGATCATTCTTAGGCTGGCGTAAGATTTGTTGTGAGATTCATATGAGATTTCTTAGGTGAAGCATAGCTCGCCCTGCGCAATTTGTTTCGCTAAGGATGCTTGAATGGTCAGCGCATGTGAGCGCCTCGGCGCTAAACTGAAACTATGTTAAAGGTCACCTCCTATCGCGCGATCTCCTTCAATCGACTCCCTCAGATCATGTGTGACACTAGTGATTATTAAAGCTGAAATTTTGAGCTCTGGCTAGTCAAGGAATTCACCAACCCGAAATTGGGTCTACCGACTCTAATATTGTTGGTCTAAAAAATTGACCAAATTTGGCCGGGCTCGATTGACTACTGGCCTAATAAGATCGATCCAACAGTTCATTTCCTGCCAGCCATTGACAAATTAAATAAAAACTAAATTTTTACTACTTAATTACTTATCCAATTTATCCAATTATCCTTCCAAGCCCTAGTTTTTTTGTTTTCAGCTTCTTTGCAAAAGTTCCCCTTAGCTCTTCCTTCTCTCAGTTTCTCACTTTGCCATAGTCTCCCATGAACACTTCCCTCGGGCTCTCGACGACGCATCCTCCAAGAATTTTTCAGTCTTCTCCTTTATTTGATTCTGATCCAGTGATCCTCTTCCTCTATATTTGTTTACCTCAGGATTTTCTAGGTAAAAAAATCATCACTTTTGCTTCAAATTTTTTTTTGTTCGTTCATTATGTTTTCTGGTTTTTTTCAACAGGTTTTGATGGTTCCTTTGTTGAATTGGATGACCAAGGATTGCCTTTGGAGATTCAATATCCTGTAAGTTTTTCTATAGCTTATTCACTGAAGTCCTGATGTACTAATTGACAATCAACAATCGATTTTAGATTAATCAC